>OX453291.1:28327059-29074583 GCA_949710015.1 Crataerina pallida
AAACAAAAAAAAAAACAAAATAAAAAACTACTATGAAGCCATCATTACACAAGTCAAGTGTTGGCTGATGTATTATTTTGTTTATTTTGTTTAACATGCGCAATTTTGAATCGATTGAGCCAGGTCCAACCATGTTTATTATTTATATCAAAGCTATCTAAGGCTTTGCTGAAATGTTGAGTTGAGAGTATGTTTAGATAAAAAACTCATTATAAACCATGCCCACAGTTAAGAAAAATCCTTCAAGGAATACAAATTATGAACTTAACCTCTTCCATTTTGCAAGCCCTTCAACAATATCAAAACTCTCTTAAACATTTATGGGGTGAACGACATTAGCTTACCAAGCGTAATAAAGTACAAACAGTCATCATTTTTATCATCCTCAACAGCCACCAACCATCACCAGCATCGTTGAAGATAAAAATAATGTTAAAGTGTTGGTTGGCTGGAAGGCCTATTGGAGATAACGGCAAAGTAGTTATTTAGTATGTCTGCCTTTTCATGTCATTTTCGTTTTTTTCTCGTCGCCTGTTTCTATTTACATTACCATGTCGTATGAAATCTGTATAATTAATGCAATTTTATTATAAATTAGTAGAAGAGAAAAGTCTAATTAGAGATTATGAAGCAGATAACAAGTATGTCATATTATCCAAAGATAAGTAGTAGAGGTTTGAAGTTAAGTGTACGGAAGGATGGAAGAATATTTTGCAATTTGGTCAGTTAAGTATTAATCTGATTTTAATTATTTTATTTAGAGTTAGTCTCAAAGGAAGAAAGTCTATGGGAGAATTTAATTTAATCGCTATTGTTGCTGAGAATCATCAACCAGCAACATTTTAAACGGCGTAAAAATATTATGCAATTGTAAATGTTATTATAAATTATTCACACAAGGTTGGTTATATATTTGAATAGCAACAAAAACTGAGTCGATCTAGACAAGTATCTAATTAAGCTTTATTGTTCAATTCTTTTCAGTAGAAAAAACCAAAGTTTTTTTTGTATACTCACTCTCAGTTCTTTATGCTTATTTTACATTTTAGTGAATTTTTACCAAAGGTAAGTGTCTTAAAAATGTCTCAATCCATTTGGGATTTTATAATGATAATAAATATTTATAATATTGAAGCGTCAAATTTGCTATTAACAAAATCATAAAAAACTTATAAGCTTTTAAAGTATTTATTGACAAATTTATTTATCTCATGAGACAATATTTTATAAAATTTTTTTTCTTTTTTGTCCTAAAGTTAAGTAAAAAGTATTCTCTCAAGAAAGTGCATTATCATAAGATAAACTTTATGAGTAAAAGAGAAACTTGTATTATAAAATAAAAAATAAATGTACACACAAGCACGTCTACGTATATGTACATAATACAATACATAAGAATGTCGAATAGAATGAAACTTTTGCCGATATTATCATATTAAGCACATAAAATATACATACTACAAAAGTTGATCTTAATAACTTTTCAAACAAGGCTAACTGAAGAGTCATTCAATTGCTCGTTACCTGTTGTGGGGAAATCATACTCAATCAGTATGTTTCTATGAGAATTTTGAATGCTTATATCTTGGAAACGGTAGCTCTTATCGATCTAAAAATTTTCCGCCCATTTTTCTAAATTTGTTAAGGAACCCATTAGATAGGGTATCGAGATTCTAGGATAAGAGATTTTTGAAAAAAAACGTGCATGTAAAAGAAAAATGAGTTTTTAGTTAAACCATTAAATTCATTTGGATGAAAGTTTTTTAGTAAAACCTTGACATCCACAGTGATAGGTCAAAAACATTAACAAATTATTATAATATTTGTGCGATTTCTTTACTCTTCCGTTTTTTCTTTTTATGTTTTTTTTTTTTTTTTTTATAACAAAAACTTCATTGCCGAACATACTCGTACATATAATTAAAATTTTATTTCATAACATACCTACCACACGCACAAAGTCGTATAATATAATTTTTGTAATTTTAATTTTTTTTACATTTTATATTTTAGTTAACGGTAAAGCTTACATAATTATATTATTCAATAATGGCAGCAATTTAAGGCATTGACACACAATGTGTCGAAATACTTTTTTGTTTTAAATTTATTTATGTATGAATATGTTATTTAAAAATTAATATTGCGGTCAACCGTTGTAAATTATTTAAAATATATTTAATATGTTTTTGTTTTACTTTTTTTTTTTTTTTGTTGATAATGAAATTATATTTTCTGTTAATGATTTTCAATTGCATGTTTCTACATGAATGTAGAGATAGATAGAGAGAGAGAGAGAGAGAGAGAGAGAGAGAGGGAGGGAGAGACATATAAAATGAATGTGTGCAATTATATGTAAATTTCAAATTACCCGAACTGTTGGTGTCGTGTACTGCTGGAGGGTCTTTAATGAAATTATCGATAATTATCGTTGTTATTGTAAAATGAATTAATTACCATCCGCTATACAGGTGTAGTTCGGTACTGTATATAATTAAGTGCTTGCCAGCCTATCAAGGTTATCTAATGTAGTGTCATACACGAACACTTTAACTTAACTACTGAGGTCACATATTCGCGTGCATCAGCCACTAATACACACAAACAATTGTATGCAAACAGTTACACTGTTATAATACATTTTAATTGTACTTTTTTTAAAACCTTGGTATATTAAGTTTTTTCGGATGTTTGTTACTCCTAAATGGCCAATGCTATATCCATCTTCAAGACGCCAAACGGTACAGAATCACTTTCTGAATCGATTTCATTTTGTCCGTTTGTCCGTTTGTCCGTCTGCTAAAAGTCTTAATTGTTGAGATATTTAAATGAAATTTTGTACAAGTCCATTTCTTATAGAGAAAGTCTATTGAAAGTAGACAATATTGGACTATTTCTAAAACCTCTTCCCATATGAAATAAGTTTTTATATGGAAAAAAAAGCGCCATTTTTAATATTTATTAACACAAATTGTTGAAGAATAGTTAATTAGCTTCATAATTGGCTCTGCCAAATTTGAACCTTATTGAACCACTTTTAGAACTTCTCCCCACATGAAAGATATTTTACTAAATTATACTTATACAGCCAAGAATTCCATTTACTCATACAATGAAACACATTGTAGCATAATTTGTCAAACTAAGTGGTGTAGAGTATTAAATGATGCTACTTAAACAACCACCACCACCAACATTTTCCCTTCCTTTTCTTTTATAATTAATGTTAAGCCAGGAATACAATGAAATTTATTTGTTGTAAAAAAAAAAAAGAGGAAAGAAAACAATTTAACGCCAGATACTCTATTTGCATTTCAGTATGATGAAAACTAATGAAAACACACCACCAATGCACTCTTAATTCCTTGCAGATATATAAACACGTTCAAATGAACATGAATGGGGGTGTGTGTGTGTGTGTGGTGTTTGTGTACGTACGCAGTAACTGACATATCTTTGGTATAAGTTCAAGTCAATTATGCTAACGTCACATTGCTGCGCGTCAACTCTCCGTGTGAGCAATTAAAAAAAAAACTACACGTGGCGCTGCTTAACAAAAGCAAAAAAATTATTGTTATGACAGACGCGTCGCGCATAGTAGCGTGAGCTATGCGACTCTCTAGCGTTAATTATTCAAGTTTACAACATCGTTTTGCACTCACTCTTTTTCTGTTTTCTTTTTAATGATTTATTTTTTATCACTCTGTCTACAAAACCTGATTATAAGGACAGATAAATGGGGAGGGGCGAGACAGGGGTGTACAAAAAATAGTTAATAATTTGAAGAAAGTTTTACGCAAATGGAAGATTCATATATGAGAAAATTGACTAAAACACAACACACACACGCACACATACACACATTTTTGTGGTTGTAAGCGGCAGTTTAAAAAGTTTCCATTTTGTGCAAAGTTTTACAAAATAAGCGTAATGCGCGAAAATTCATTTTATTTACAATTCTCCTTTGACAACTTTATCTTCCTCGCACAAAGCGAGACTCTCTCTTCTTCTTATAATGGTGCATACGAATACATAAATATGAAAAGTTTTCAAATTCATGATAAATTGTAAAGATTGTACCGAATTTTTATAACAGTCATGTAAGAGGAAGACTTTGCAGCCCCTACAAAATAGTGATCACCTTGAGTAGTGATCTGAGTCAACATAACTATCTACTCTTTGTTAGAATACTCTTCTACTTGAAACTTGTTTAAATTAGTAAATTTTAAATCTCCTATAAGAAAGAAATAGAAATAAAAAAAATATTTAAAGAAAATATTTCATCTTAAAAAAAAAAATGTACCGCCATCAGGATATATAAAAAATGATCCATATTTAACTTTACATTTATCTCTTAACAATCTAAGTAATGCAGGTAGTCAATTATACTTTTTTTTTTTTTTGTGGTTTTATTATTTATTGGGCTGTACGAAAAAAAAAAAAAAATTAAAACTATAACGATGTTTCCCTTTTTCATTTCTCAGATAAAATAATAAAATGAATGTTCTTCAATTTCCTTCAAGTGGAAATCCTTCATACTGGTTTCAGGGTAATAATGTATTTGAAGGCGAATGGCGAGGATCTTAAATACCCTCCAACATGTGCATAGAAAAAATGGGTGTGGCATTTCTTAATTGTGGTTATACGACCACGTCTACTTTTCACATCGATGGATGACATGATTATGAATATTTAAAAAAAATTTCAAGTTTATAGCTCAATTCTTGCGTCAGATAAAAACATTTGTGTCAATTTTGGGCGTGTTTTTTATTCGATCATGCCCATTTTTGGTACACTGATGGACTGGCCCATTCTAAATTTTATGTACAAAAAGTCACCTCCATAATTTTTTGGGCCTGATAAGAGATTTTTGTTACTTGTAGACGTGAACCTTGACCCATTTCGCCATCTGTATGCAGAAACTAAAACAATCTTTACAAAATTTTAGCTAAATACAATATCTTAAAATATATAATCATTAGAAAGCCAACAATATACGGACACCCCTACGGACTTGACTAAATCAAATCAGGTTTTGATGCTTCCTTCGAGGTGTAACAAATGAAACGACAAAGTTAATATATCCGCTATCTTATATATAGGGTATAATAAGGCATAAAATTACAGTTATGTTAATTAAACTCATTACACTTGTCAGTGTTGAAAAAGATCCATTTCATTGAAATATCGCCCCTTTTGTTTAAACATTTGTGTATTTTTAATAGGGTGGCGTTTGTGTGAGTGTGTATATGTGTAGGATTGTATAGCTTTAACTTGCATGTAGTGTGTCTGTTCGTATGTAGGCGCAACGTTATAAGGAGCCGGGAGTTGTTATGTTTTCAACAGCCTTTCATTTAATTCTGTGCGGTAATAAATTATTTCACATTTGCACTCTTCATGCCTTTACATATATACATACATATGTTTGTGTGTACGAATGTTTGTGTTTATATTGAATATGAAGCATAGATTCATGCAATGTTAACATATTTATGCCGTAAGTAATTCGCTTCAAAGAAAAATTATTGTTTTGGTCTAAAGCGATCCGTTTGGTGGCATTCTGTTTTTATTGCAACAGCAATGTCCGTTCGCTGGGTCTGTACATATATATAATTATTACATATTCATAAACTTAATTAATCCCTTAAGTATTGTAGTTTTTAAAAGCCCATAATATACTATATACGAATACGTGTAAAGAACTGCAATCACTTCCTCTGTCTACTCTTTCCCTCACTCTTTAACCCTTGCTGTAATTCTTGTTCTTATTCATGCTCTTTATCAACAATCATTGTTATGATAATTTTCAAAGATTACTTATATACACACACACATATATATATACGTTGGAAAATACCCCCAACAGTTGTTCGTTAATTCAGTTATTTGCTACAAACACATTTTATTGCTTGAAGCAGCTCAACAGCAATATGTGTAAAATTTTTGTATATCTTTTCAATTCAACAACAACAACAACAACAACAACAACAACATTTTATATATAAAATTTTTCAATTTGTTCTACACATTCGATTACTTACTAAACACACAAACACACAAAACTGTTCAAACTTCACTTTATTGTGAACTCGACCCAATCACTACACAATTACTTATACACGAACACATATAAATAAAGTTATACATATGAATACACAGCATTTACAATAACATTATACATATAAGACAAGGATGAAACAAAAAGACAGACTGACAGACAGGCAGACATTGGTGAACTTTTAAAATGTAATTTCTTAAACAGAATATCTAAATGAAGAAAAACGAAAATTGTAAGCCGGCTTGACTCAATTGTTGTTAATGTTGTTGTATTTATACCCTTAACATAGTACGCGTGGATTAAGAATTGCGAAGATCTATTTGAAAATTAAAACCCTGATATGAGGAGAGGTTCTAAAAAGGGTTCATTTTTTATAATGCATAAGTTTGGGCCAATAGATGTCCTTATGCCAACTTTCGTCTAGATATCTTAATATTTAACACTAAAACTTTGAACATAAATATTACATGGACCGACAGACTTTACATGCTTAAGAATTCTAATTTTAAATCGATTGGTATAACAAAAATAAATTGTTTTTCTTTTAGCCATTCAGGAATTATAAATTTAATATATATTCTCTCGCCCTCCCAAGCAGTGTAGAGTATACATTACATATTACACTGAAGTGGCACGTATCCGACCACAACAAATAAATTAAACGTGAGATAACGAATATATACTGTGGAAGCCATTAGAAGAAGAGTGCTGGTTGCCATTCATTAGCTAATGACATCAAATGTCATTAGTATAGTATGCATGTGTGTGTGTGTATATGTTGAAAACAAAACAAAACAAAAAAAAAAAATAGTTATGCGCGTGCAGACTACATTGAAAACGGAATGAGTTTGTTTGGAAAGTGATGTACTTGTAGATACAATAAAGAGGCACGCAACAGCGCATGTAGCAATTATGAAGTAACAGCGATAACAGAAAAAACTTCAACGAGAAATAAACACATACATACTTCTATGCACAACTTCTGCACAACATATAAATGATGTTTTGAAAAATTGTTATAAAAGTTTTCCTTTCCAGTTTCTCTCTTTTTATTACTGTTTGTCTCATAGCATATATTAAGTGTGTTAGAATGTTTGTAACTTTAAACAGCTTTCATTATATCAATCAATCATATTCTGCAAAATTTTAAAACATCTCTTTTCCTCTAAAGAGTTTTTTTTTTTTTTTTGTTATGAAAATGACTATCATTGGTTGCTACAACTACATACAACAATTAGAGCATAAATTTGTTGCTATAAGTTGTGTAGATTATTAAATGGTCGTTATGGATCGACTTTCACTTGTTAACATTTCTTCACTTGTTTTGCTGTGACTCAGCGTGTCAGGCAGCAGTTAAATATTGTTCATAAGCTTGACGAACAGATTTGTGATATTCTTTACTATTTATGTCATTAAGTAAGACTTATGTAGCAAGCAAGTTTTTTATATTTTCTTCTTCTCCTTATTCTTCTTGTTATTGTTGAAATACGTTTAGTGTCATCAACAATTTGTTAACTTTGTTGCTGTTGTTATGTTTGACGTGTGCATTGAATGGAAAACTTTTTAATATAAAATAAAACTAAAAACTCGAGAAATGTATTTATGTCACAATATCACACACTGCCTTACATACCCTAATACGTCGACATCAATACTGAAGGTGCTCGAATATATGTACGCATGTATAAGTAAGCTTACATTTATATGTAAGCTTGGGTAAAATGACTATGGTCATAAACACGTATTGTTGTTGTTGTTGTTGTTGTTGTTGTTGTACAGTTCTGCTTCATTATCACACAACACAAATAAATGACTTTTCACCGCAATTTTTCCTCGTTTTTATATCCCTCTCATTTATATACACCGAAAAAGTGTATTAAGTTTATCATTTTATTTGCAACAACTAGAAGGAGACATCATCAGTATATATATTCTTGAACAACTTGTGTCCGGGTTCGAAGAACACACATATTCACAATCGACTAAAATCGATTTATTTGCAAAAAAATTGAGCTAAAAAGTTGAAATTTAGTTCATGTATTTATAATTATACCATCTATTGATGTGCTAAAAATGGGCGTGGTCGTAATACAATTTACAAAAATACCATATTCAAGATAAAACTCGAGTTGCACGCTGATATGTAAAACATTTACTATTAGAAGGCGTCATCGTATACTTGTTGTTGTTGTTTGTATTCATTTCTCCACATTTTTTCACTTGTGTACCTAACTCACTGTTCGTTAGAACTTTTAACAATTTATGGTTTTGATATTCTTGTTCTTGTTGTTATTGTTATTTGTATTGTCGCATTTGTTTGTCCGCCACAGGTTAAACGTTTATGTGGGCGACAGTGTGAGTGTGTGGGCATATGGAGGATAGCGTATGGCACTTGTAAGAGAAATGTTACCAATAAACAACTTTACCGACAGTGCCAAATAGCACATAAAAACGGGTCACCGTGTATCTCTGATATCTATAGTGTATCTATAGAAGTTTGATTAACGCTTCACCAAACATTCAACAAGGAAAATGTGTTATTGGTTTTATCCACTTGTGCTAAATAAGAGAACCGCACACCGCATAAAACCAATAACAACAACAACAACAATAGTAAAATATGTTTATAGAATATTATTTTTCAAAAGTTTTACTTTTATTTTAATGTATTTTACAATTGGTTACAATTGGTTACCTATACATATCAATCACTGAAGGTAGGTAAACATATAAAACCGCAACATTTTCTATTGTTACATACAACAAACACTATTCAGTTGAATGGACGCTTCAGAGGTAACTTGGGTTAGCATAGGTGATAAAAAGTATATCAGTTGTAACTTCTAAATAGCAAATGCCCCTACCACCTTCACTTATTCCGATCAACTCATTTATGAGTTCGAACTCAATGTCTGTCAGTCCATCTGTATGCAAAACTTTTCAAGTAGAGGTTGAATTTTTCGAGATATTTTAATGAAATTTGGCCCAAGAAAGAAACATATTGAAAATAAAACGAATTGAACTATTTTTAGAATCCCTCTCCATATAAAGATATTTCACGTAGTGACTCATATGAATATCTCGCGTTCATTGACCCTCATTCATGTTGGACCAACCTTCACTTTTGTGGTAATACTTTTTAAGTGTCCATGGGTTACCAGTCTAACGCTCTAGTCAAGTTTAACTTCGAACAAAAAAAATGCTTTCATTTTGATCTTCAGCTAACCTAGACCCCCTGTCTCACAGCAGGTAGAATTTTACTAATTTTATTACTTATATAATTCTTAATAGAGATATTTAAAACTAATACTTTTATAAAATTCCAAATAACAAACAACAGCACAAACGTTGTGGGCATTATGTAAATTTAATTAAAAATTGTAAAAGAATGTAGAAAAAGAAAAAAATTCAAGTTTTTATGTACAACGAAAAAAAAAAAAAATTAACAAAAAAATACAAAAAACTAAACATCAACGACAGTTAAGCAGAAAACTTTTAAGATTGCTTTAGTTAACAATAGAGAGATAGAGAGAGAGAGAGTGAGAAAGAGGGCAAAAAAAAAAAAACTTTGTGATAATGTAAGAAGGCGATGAAAAAAAAAGCTGTTAGTTGTAGTGCTGTTTACAACCTATCCCAACCACAACTAAAGTAAATTTCTAATGAATTAATAATAAAAGATAAATGCACACAAATACACGTACAAGTGGATAGATAGTGTGTCCCGCCAACATTCAAAAGATTTGTACAACAATGCTTACGACAGCAGCACTTAACTTTAAGTATAACTTTAGGCTACATTAAAAATTATGTATACACGACATCTACAGGGTGCGTGCAATATTTAAGCACACTTATATATGTAAATGTAATTGCTGCAGAAAAACTTTATGCGTACAGTAGGGATAAAAAAAAAAATGATTATTATTGTAATTTTATTTAAAAATAAATCATAATTTAACAGCAATTAACTCTAATTAAAATGTACACGCACTGAATATGTCTCAGGCGACTTTTGAAAAATTGCATAATTTAACAGAAAAACAAACACATACACAGTTATAAAACCTAATTATTTATAACAAGTAAAAAACAAATTAAATTTGGCTTTGGTCAAATCTTAAATACCCTACATGCGTACTTACAAAATAGGGGGTGTGGCAGGTATTTAATTAAGCTTTCTATTACATATTAACTAACTTCGGCGACTTTTGAATAAAATTGTATAAAATTTTTGTGTACATTGTGGGCGTGTCCTTTATACGATTACAATGTACAATTATGGGCGTGTCTCTTAGCCGATTTTTATAGCTAATCTATAAAACGATCTGCGTGCAGAGTGCCTACACGAATTTCAGCTTAATATATCAAAATTTACAAGCAGGAGAGTGTCAACAAAAGACAGACTTACGGACATTGACTTAGTTTTCCTTCTGGGTATTGCATAGTTAATGTTAAACTTAGTATAACTCCCCATTTTATATGTGAAAAGTATAAAAAACCGTTATTTTTTATATAATAATTGGTAATTGTGTGCGTTAAAACTTATTTTACATAATGTGCTCATTAAAATTTGTGGTTATAATTAATTAAAAATAATTATTGAAAAATACTTTTTTACATATTTCCTCATTTTACAATATTATGTAGATTGGAATGGAAAAAATTTTTAAAAAAATTTATATATAAAATGTCAGCTTTCTAAATAATTACAAGAGCAAAACAATATAATTTTCTTTCCCTTTTTATTCCTAACGCGATAACGGATAACGGATAACGGATAACTAATATAATTGTAATTTACAAAAGTGTCTGCCTCCTGTGCACTCACACTTAATAGATATTGATGTTTTGGGCCAACTCTTCTGACAAAAACTAATGACATAGAGTCCATTTGTCCTGCTTGCCAGCTCGTACAGACGTACAACATTTTGCTTATTGTCTTCCTATCTCTTTCTATCTCTCTCCCCACTGTTTATTCATCTCTCCCTGTGTATATATGTGTACGTGTGTGTGTGTATGTATGTTTTGTCATTGCTTACTTGTTGGGAAATGTTATACAAAACTCTTCCTTCCTATTCAGAGTGTTGATTAGTAAATGGACTCTGTTCCGTTAAAAGAAAGGAAAAAATATAATTGAAAAAAAAAAAATTCAAAAAGTGATAACAATAATATGCAAAAAACTAAGCAGAGTATTCTCGTTTAACAATATATTCAAACACACACATACACACAGAGTCATTCATCCCCTTCTAAATGTCCTCATAGCTATCCCGTACAGTGTCTGTATATATGTGTGTATGAGTGTTCATAGAAAACATAACTATTATAGAATATAAATGGTTACAATGCCTTTGCCAGTGCGAATTGTTTTGAATTCAAACAACAAAATCCATTTATTGTTGTAAATATGAAAACCGAACAAGACTTACACTAACACCAACATATTAGTAACAATAGTTTAGCTATATATATGCATATATATATATATATATATATATTTTATATATACATTTACAAACATTTACACTTACAGTAAATAATATTTCGACATGAATTGTAGACCCAACCTGGCAGTAAGCAACAAGGTATTAAGCTGAATATGAATTCTAAATAACAGTCACTGGGCTTACACCAGTAAACGGAAACAGAAACAGAAACAGAAACATTGTCCGATTAAACAATGGTAAACATTTAAATTTTGTTTTTATACAATTCGCACTCTGACTGACTGACATTTAATTTAAGAAATGCCATCGTTTTCATCTAAATTTTATAGAAAAAAGATTTTAAAAAAAATTTATAAAAAAATCTAAATTTAACTTGGGCCAAATTTTAACATACAAACAGTGGACGTGGCAGGTACATGATAACGCCCTTTAGTCGTTTTATGTATCAGATGGCAAATCGAATTCGGTTTTTTGTAAATTGTGAGCGTATTTTTTATACGACCATTTGTTCTGCGCATAAATGCTCGCCCACAATCGATAACATTGTGTATTTATCTGCTATAAAAGTTTATAAATTAGAAAATTGTTATGTACATAACACGCTTACAATTAAGAAATATTTTTATTAAGCATAAAACTGGACTTGAAAATTGATAAGTAATACATATCCTATAAGAGAGCTTAATGATGTATATGCCACGCCTTCCCTTTGTAAATTTTGTCCTTCTCTTATCGATTTTTTTCACTTGGTCACCTATCACACTTATAATACCTTGTAAAATATTTCTACAGCTTTACCGAAAACCTTAATACAAAAATACCACCAAATGACCCACATCCAGTTCTACCATATATAAATATTTGTGTGCAGTGTGTGGAAATTCAGCGTTCAACATTTATTCTGTATAAGTACATATGTATATGTATGCTGTACATGTATAAAGTACAAACGAGAATGTGCCGGACAATAAACAAGCGTACGAATACGTGGTGCACGTATTCATTTAAAATTTGAACGCGCAATAATAATAATAATAATAATAAGACGAAGAAGAAGAAGATAAAGAAGAACAAGAAGAGTATATGTTGTTGATAATGTAGATGAGTAAGTGTATAAAACACCAGCAATAACACTAATGTGACAGAAATTGTATAAAAAAGTATTATCACAGCAGAAAATGACACATACGCACATAACTGCAGAGAGACAGACAGTCAGACAGACCAGCCTGTACAAGCACCTGTTTCTTTATAATGAACATAGAAAACGGAATACGGAAAAAACAAAATAAAATAAAATTTCTTATTCCTTTCACACACACTCATTATATGTGTATGTGTATGTGTATATGTATACATATTATAATCATTGAATGGATGTATAGCTAGCCGGATATTGTGAACCTTGTGTCATTATTTTGCACAATCACCGTTTCCAACACAACAAATTTTATACACATACACATACATAACCAACATAGTCACTATGTTTCATCTAACCACTGCATTCTATCAGTTGTTTATCCCAGTGCTTGTCAAACATTATGTGTGTACCCCGATCATTTTTAGCAGAGTTGCACATAGAACATAAAACACACGTTACCTATAAATACTACATACATACGTTGTATAACGATTGATATTATATATAGTTACGCACATGTTTATAAATGTTAATAGGTTTATATATAAGCATGTGTGTTACATGATTGCTTGCCGAGTGAACGCAAACAAAGGAAAGAAAATAGGAGAGTAGAAAAACTAAATATGGCTTGGGTTAAATTTTTAATAGCCTCTACAAGTGGGAGTGGCTGATTGATGATTGCTTACTAATCACATATCAGCTGACAAATTGAATTCGGTTTTTTGTTAATTGTGAATGTATATTTTTTACGATCACGCCCATTTTTAGCACATTGCTGCTTTGGATAATTATACATTTATGAATCAAATTACAACTTTATAGCTTAATTTTTGTTACAGAAAAGTAGACGGACGTATCTAATTTTCGACCAAGCCTGTGTTATATTTACATTAATGGATGGGATAATTATATATAAGTAAAACTAAATTACAACTTCATAGTCGGCAGATAAATATATATTTGGCAATTGTGAGCGTAACTCTGAAACGATTTTCCAGAATATAAGCTAGACGTGCCTTTGAAAATTTGCCAACAAAAGATGGACAAAAGGACTTACATACATGTCGACTCAATTTTTCATGTTGAACAAGAGTATATATAAATATTTTGTAGGGTTTCTAACATCTCCTTCTGTACAATAATAAACTTGGTATACTTTCCCTATCTTTTGTGAAGGTTTTAAAAAAAACCAACGTGTCATTTTCACTTCACACTATGCATACACGAAGTGCCGCCGCCACTGTCATCAACATCATCATATTTCCAGGTACCTTTCCTTGTATTTATAATGCACTTGTATGTAAATGTAGTTGCAGTAGCTTGTCCGTATTTGCTTGTAATACATTTCCATTAATAATAGTTGTTGCATGCCTTCACTTTGTATTGTGCGACAGCAAAGTTCTGGTGGTGGTGTATGTATGTGTGTGTATAGGGGTTCTTTGTTCACAGACTTCTCCCTTTTCTGCTTTCCACTTTCCTTTTATTCATTTCTATTGTACTGTTGCCATCATCGTCATCATCGTCCATTCACAGAGAGAGAAACCATACAAGCACGCGTTTGCTCTTCTTTTTCTTTACTTTAATTTTTTATTTTTATTTTTTGTGTTGTTAGTTCTCACTAGCTCAGCACAATGGGTGTTATGTCAATTACTTTATTATACATAACTATACATACATAGAAACACACCACACCCATCTTGCGAGTATATTAGAAGATTAACGTTAATAATACTAATTACAGAAAGTCGGGTACGCGTACCATGTAATACAAAGTTTGTAACATACATATGCCAACTATTCCAATTGTACAAGCACGAACACTTTGTATATTAAATGTAAGAAAAAATAGCATAAAACTTATGAAATAAATTTTTAAAAGTTACGTAAATTATAGTAGATGAACAGCAAAGCATTTCTTTGCGTATTTAACAATATAAGAAATTTATGAAAAAAAAAGGAAAATTATAAAATAACAAATGGAAATGTTACTTCCAAAAATTATGCTACAATTGGATTGATAAAGGAGTTCCCAAAATTCATTCGATCGGTTCCACATTTGGTGCAGGCAAATAATAATTATTAAGTTAATTAATTATTTTGCACCAAATTTTGTCGAAAATTATTAAGAATTGCGATTTTTTGCCACATAAATACTTCCATTATAAAAGTGTTCTAAAAATGGTCAAATTCGATACATTATCAATAGACTTTCTCTTTGGCTTATTTTTGTAACAAATTTTAATAAAAAATCTCAAAAGGTTCGACCCATAGCTTAAGCAAAAAATTACATGGACAGACAGACACGGAAATACTATTGTACATATAATTTCACAGCTCAATTTGGTTGATTAATTGAGAGTGCGGCTTATAGTATAATTTTCTCTTTTCATATAGAAATGTAGCGGTAAATTTGTCATAAATCAAACCTAATTCTCTTACTTATTAAATAGATCCACCACCGTTGTTATTGAGGTCAATAGTTAACCTTGCTGTTATCAATTTATTTCCACTCACATTTATTTACAAATGTGTTCTCTTATGAGCGTTGTATTGTGCATTGTGCCAGGAAAGAAAGAAAAAGGAAATTATTTAAAGTGTACAAAATGAATTATATAAATGTTGATAGTGTCACAAGTATGTAAACAAATAACAAATTTAGGGACAGACAGACGGACAAACAACCAAACAAGTAAATAAAACGTGAAATTCCTGCCAATTATCCAAAAAAACAAAAAAAACAAAAAAAACAAATCATACAACATTCCTCAGTGTACACACACATGCACATGCAAATGCAAACGCGCAAACGCAAATACAAACACTTCCCAAGGGAGAGTGTATGTTGTGCTGCAACTTTAAAATGAATTTTTTTTTTTTTTTGTAAATTTCCTTGTTTGAGTGGCTGTGCACATGCATACTTTAAGTGTAGTTGTAACGTGTGCGTGTGTGTGTGTGTGTACATGTGTTTGAGGACAACAACAGCAATAGCAAATATATTCCATCAGAGTTCACAAATATTGACCTAGTGATGGCGTCCCTTTGTTTTATACACAAAACATGCACACACACATAATCGCAAACATACCCCTATTGCCATACATGTACATCTATGTTAGCTTCCACAATATTGCGTATATATATATATGGTAGTAAATTTAGTTGTAGTAAATATTATAAAATGAAATGAAATGAAATAAAATGGAGTGTGTTATGTGTGCCAAACGAAATTGCCTCAAATATTAAAGAGGCACGTAAATGCTACGTGAGGCACTGGAGGTTGTTTTTTTTTTTTTTTTTTTTTAGATTTATGTATAACAACACCAACAATAGCTACAAAAACAACACTTTACACAAATAAAGAAACTTACATCCTATGAATAGAAAAATATACGTATGAACAGGGAACAGTTGAAAAAATGCTCAAATGCTACATTAGATATATATATATGTATGCATGCTTGTATATGTTGTATATGCAAATGTTATAATGTACATAACAACACGTGAGAAATCACTAGAATATTTTTGAGCAGTGACAAACAGGTAAAAAGTCAAGAAACAAAAAAAAAAAAGAGAAAAAGTTAAAAATTTACCAAAAATAAAAATGTATAAAATATTCACTTTGCGCATACCTTTTCCACCCCTTTCTCACTTACTCTATCTATCTCTCTTTATCTCTGTCTCTCTCTCTCTATCTATCTATCTTTCCTTCTCCGATATATTACGTATACATATGCTAAGGATATGAAAGTGTTGTGCATGTACAGTGCAAGTCATTTGAATGGGTAATAAATTTTTGGCATTAAGTCCTCTTCCTTCAAACTTTAGAACAATATAATGATTAAATTTGTATAAAATAAAACATTTATTTTTTTTTTAATTTCTATTTTTGTTCTATATTTGGCGAATCTTTTACTTTGATGTTCTTTCAAGAAAACTTTACATTTTTTTTCTTCCTTTAGGCTTAAAAGCAATTTGATTAAAGGATCTATTGTGTAAAATACAAAATTATATCTTTTTTATAAATTATAAGGTTTCTATTTTTGGTGAATTTTTAAATCTAACATAATCATAAAAATTTTCATTTTTCTATACGAGTATAGTGTAGGAGTAAAAAATTCACCATATATAGAATAATTAAATATTTTATAAAAATATTATTTTGTATTATAGACAAAAGATTCTTTCATTAAACTGCATCATTAAATTGCCGCAAAAGTCCAAACTAAACTACCAAAAAAAAAAAAAAATCTACTGAAAATTTATTACATATTCAATAGACCACCACTGTATGCAGTTGTATGTTTGGCTGGTTATTTCCATATTATATAAAAAGTAACGACATAATTTAACAAAATACACTCCATATATAAGCATACATGTATATGTATATAACATATATAAGACATTTAACTACATGCACACATGATGCTTATGAATACGTGCATAAACATGAAAATTGAAAATGTATTCTCTACAATAAACTCGGTTTGTTGTTGTTTTGTGTTTGTTTTTATTATCATTTGCTTTTTTGTTTTTGTGTGTGTGTGTGTGTGTGTGTGTGTGTGTGTGTAAATCTGAGTAAAAAATATCACCAAACATAAGCACGTATCTTCCTCATATTGTATGAAAAACGTGTTTGTCTATGTATGCTATATGAGCGTGTCTTCATTGATTTAGTAAATTTTTTTTTTACAAGTTTTATGTACATTTTTTTTTTTTTGGAACAAAATTGTATTGTGTGATTTTTTTGTTTTTTGCTTCTAATATTACCTGTTATCAACTACAATTAAAAGTTTTATTATCTATTGTATATACTCACTATCTTGTCTACATCGAGCACACAACAAACGCTACGTATAGAAAAAATCAACTTGAGATCTTTTGTATGTGACATCAAATCAATTACGAGTTATTAGAGAGAAATTATGAAAAAATTTATATAAGTAAAAAAAAAAAAAAACTAAATTTACTTTAGTCCACACCTTAAGAATTTTCGAAACAAAATTTCAGCTTTTTATCTCAAAATTTGCGACCGCGAGAATGGCAACAACAAAATGACGTACGGACGAGATTGACTCAAATTTTGATGCTGATTCTATTATTGTGACGTCTCCTTCTAGGTGTTGAAAATAGAATAGAAAACTTTGTACATGCCCATCTTTAAGGCGTATGGTCTAATTAACCCTATAAGAAGAGTCTTTTGAAAAAAAAAAAAACAAAAACAAAAACAAAAGCCAAACGATTTATTCATAAAAATTTCTTCACATTTTCATCTAAATGATTTTTCTCACCTGAAATTTAATAGTAATGCGACTTATTTAAGAATGCAACAATGGCCTAATGAAAATGAATTTAAATTTATTAAAGCTGAGAACCGTATGGGCCATAAACTAAGCAAACAATGCATTACACACAATTAAAAATTTATATTAAATTTAAATAAAACTAAACATTATATATATGCACAGTATGTATGTATATATACATGTGTATGTAGAAATAAAATTAATTTTAATTATATTATACCCGACATAGAAGGTCGTCAACATGCAATAAATTTTATTCAAGAAAAAAAAAAAATTAACAAAAAAATTTCAGTTCACATGACACAACATCTATAAACACGCAAGCAAACGTTTTTATTGATATATGTACAATTGTCTGTAATTGTGAAAGTGATCCAAGTCGCTTATTTTTAGTTTTTATATAAATATATAAAAATTGTTTGTACAAAATCTCTCAAAATGTACGACCTTGAAAGTATCAACAACAGACAGACATATTAAGATCGATCCAGATTTTGAGCCGAACCAAAATATATATTCTTTGTAGGATCTATAAAGGTTCCATTTGTCCATTTGTTTTTTTTTTTTTTTTTCTCAATTTCGATTTGCACCATTTTTATAATGATTGATTAATTCCAAGTACTACATATCTACATATAATTTATAAGTATTGGTGTTATTGCTTTTTGTCGCTAATAGTGGCAACAGCAGCAGCATATACATACTCCGTACATGAGTAAAACATGTCTTTCGTTCAAGGTAAACATTAATGTAATGAAACAGTGGCAACCAGTCACTAATTGGAAAATTGAATCGAAACCACAGCATTAAGTGATGTGGAAAAAGAGAAACATGAAAAAGTTTTTGAAAGGAAACAGAAAAAAAAAACTAAACTTAGTTTAAGCTAAAATTTAATTCGAATTAAGGGGGAGTGGCAGGCACTGAAGAAAGCTTTTTTAATTAAAACAAGAATTTTTGGAATTTCGAGCGTGGCCTTTATATCATGCCGCCGACTTTCAGCGCATCCTTCAATATAAGTACAAATAGGTGAACACTTTTATAGCTCAAAACTTAAGGATGTTAAAGAAATTTTAAGGTCGCAGCTTTGGATAAAATTTCTCCCCATTTAAGTAGAAAGTAAATATTTCTAAAAAATATCTAAAAAAAAAAAAAATTACTTTAATAAAATATCTCAAAAATTTACCACCGTAACCAATATAAAAGAAGAATAAGACAAAACCAAAGTGAATAAATTGATGCAGCTGATGGAGTCAATGATAGACAGTGTGCGGTGACTAATGATTCTGTAAGCAAACGGAACAACGCACTCAGTTTAGCTGGTATAACATATCTTTTATGGAGGATACAAAACATATGTAATTGCTATCGTATAGCAAAAACAATAAAACAAAATGAAATGGAATACAACAGTAACAAAGAACACTTTAAATGATGGTTCAAGTTACTAATTGCAATCAAACAAGTGCAATGATAATGGCGACGTCTCCTGCTGAGTAATAAATAACAAATTAATAACAAACGTTTGAAACTTAATACAATACAACAACATATGTGTTTTATACAATCATAATAATTATAATCATGGCGTTTTGTATGCAATGTGATCGTATAAATATATATATTAATTAAACTAAGAAGATTTACACATTTATGTCCGTATGTCCGGCTATCTTTGGCACTCTTGCGGTTGTAAATTTTAATGTGTTGAACTATTTGATCTTCTACCGTTATTGAAATTTAGAAAAAACGATCAATGACCACGCCCACAATAAAAAATCTACATATTTGCCATAAAAATTGAACTAGAAAGATGAAATTTGGCTATGCATCGATATGCCACATATGGGCGTGATAGCATAAGAATTACGCTCATAAATAACAAAAAACTATTTATCTGCCACAAAAATTTAGCTTTGAAGGTAGAATTTTAATTTAATATGTAATACATACCCCGTTAGACGACGTAATTATGAACCTGCTATGCCCGTCTGAATAATATTTAAGGTTTGACTCAAAACAAATTTAGTTTTTATCATAAGGACAGAACGACGGACATCTTTTACAAATCTGCTGTGAATTTAATAGAGTTCAAGAATATTTATTTACTTCGTAATATTTTTGCAGCTTCTTTGTGGTTGTGGTTACGTTCAAATAAAGTGGTTAAGATACAAAATAACAATTAAATAATGGAATTTCATTATTTTTGGCTTATTCACGCACGAAGTGAATACACGTACTTGTTTGCATAAATGTACATATATATAAATATATGTAAATTAAAATTTTCTCTTTTTTTAAGTCACATAGTTTTGCAGTAAATTAAATGAAACGTGAATTAAAGAAAAGTTCAACTTTATAAAATATACTGAACAGTTATTGTTGTTGTTGCGTTTGGCCTTTTTCAGATAAAACAAATGAACGCATAAATAATGGGGCCCTCTTTACACTCCCATACGCACACCATCATAATGCATTGCTATCACTCATCTACCCAGGCAAAGTGCTTGTTGGCATACAAGTAAACATAAAATGTAGAAAAAATGGCTAAATGCGTACAAAACACAAACATACACACATATACATATATATAACATGTGTGTGCAGTATGCATCTGTAGATATGTATACAAGAGAGAGATATTGTGGAGTAAATGTAGAGGTTTTCTGGGCTACTACTGTTATGCACAAAGGTATAATTTACATTAATATGCAACAGTTAACAGAAACCTGCATAAATGCATATGTGTGGTAAATGATGCGTACTTACCGAATGTATATCCGGAGAGGGATAGAGTGAGTAAGCCAGTAAACAGAAACGCTCGGACGACGTTACACTTGACAACTCTCCACCTCTGACTTTACACTGTCACTCACATATGCGTACACACACTATATTTATACAGTGTACGAGTATACAAATAAAAATGTAAATTTGTTCATGTGTGTTTTTCTGTATTTTGATGAATTTTGAAAAAAGGGGAGAATAAAACAAAACTGAAAATTTCAATTTCCAAATGAATGACAGAAGTACAGAAACGTTATATGCTCTCTCACCATATACGGTATAAGTGAAATAGTAATCTGCTAAATTCTTTGTCATATTTTGTATGAGTAAACATAATGTGCTTTACAAACTTAAAGACTATTAGATCGAAAGCGCTTACTCTCTTTTACTCACATCTGTAAGAAATATTTACGATGCAGAGATTGAACAGAAGATAATATGTTACATGCTACTTAATTTGAAGCATTTCTTTCTTTTACTACCTAGATAAGTGTAGTAGTAATTGTAGGCTTACTTTGCATACTAAACATATTTGGATGATAAAAAAATAGATATCAGAAGAAAATAAGTAAAAAAAAACTAAATAAATCTCATATAAACTACCAATTTACAAACATTAGAGGGCGTGGCAGGTCCATGATTACGCCCGTATAAACACTAGAGTTTTACACTTTATTGGATTTTTGTAAAATGTAAACGTACCATATATTTTACCACGCTTATTTTTTATAAACCTTGCATTCATTATAATTTTGTAAAACTATAGAATTCATTAGTATTTTACATTGTTGCAATATTATAATAAACTACAAAAAAGAGTGTGGACAATGTTGACAATAATGAAAACAAAAACAAAAAAGCAAAATTGTACACCAGACGTTTAAACTTTAGCATTAAGCATTATCAAGTATAAGAGATTGAAGAGAGAATACACACTTAGAAATTTCCTGCAACGAATGCCAATTTAACCGCATTCATATCTTCTCCCAAAAAAGCCACAAAAACACTATCCCATTCTAGTATTGTGCCATTATACTAACATACAAACCAAACCGCATCACGCACACGCACACACATACACGTACACGTATCTCTACATTTGCTGTACCCAACGCCATTAACATTTAAGCCCGTTATTATAATGTAAATGCATACACACACACACACACACATACATATATATATGGATTGGTTTGTGGCATAAGCATGAAAATGGAAATATGTAAATGATAATGTTGATATTATTTATATATATATATAAATATATGTATATTTTGGAGGGTGGATGGGCCGGTAGTAAGTAGAGGGCGTGAATAGTAGACAGACTCAACAAAGATTTATTTCATGTAGACAAGGCAGTCGGGCAAGCAAATACGTAAACTTATCCACCCTGTATATAAACTATAAAAGTAGACAAGAACATTGAGAGAAGGAGCTGTAGACTATACTGCAGTTGTGGTCGTTCGTTACGTTTACTCCTGTCAAACTTTATAGCGAATGATAGCACCATCACATACATACGCATACAAATATTCAACATATAGAACAAGATAGGAGGGTTGACTTTGTTGTTATTTTATTCACATATAATGGCCAGTCGGCGGTACTCACTTTCGACTGACACAAAATGTTTGCATATTAAGAACAAGTGAAAATGTTAAAGTGGGTCAAGAACGATCATTTAATACTCTACACCACTTACCAACATAAATTGTGCTACAATTAATTCTGTTGTATCAGTAAACATAATTGTCGAACATTCCGTGAAAAATCATTTTATAGAAAGGGCTTCTAAAAACGGTTCAATCGGGTTCATATTTGGATTAGTCAATTATTCTTTACCAAATTTTGTCAAAAAATATTAAGAATTGAAAATGTTTGCTATATAAAGACTTTTAATAAAATAGATCCTTATATGAGGTTCTGTAAATGATCCAATTCAGTCCATTTTCAATAGGCTTCCATTTTAGGATAAAATATGTGCTTATACCAAATTTCATAAAAATATCGCAAAAAATGCGGTTGATAGCTTGCGTACAATTTTACAATTTTACATAGACCGACAGACGGACAAGCGAACATAATTAAATCGTTTCGGATTTTAATTTTGAATAATTGTTATCCGTATAATTGTAGGCTTAGAAGTTACAAACATTCGCGCAAACTTAATATTCTAATTGTCACAAGTCTGCTGCATTCAAAAAAAAAAAAAACTCTAAAGCCCACCAAACAACCTGAAAGAGAATAAAGAAAATTACAGCAACACAACATACATACAACAACCAACCACCAGCAACCCACGACCAACAACTAACAACTTCAACTAAATTAGTTGCTTATCTTAATGCATGATAAAGAAGAGCAGGTAGTAGATATCTACTAACGCATATCCTTTCGACAAAATAACCAAAGTATGTAAATGCATGCATAAAGTAGTTGGTGTGTAATTTTGTGTGTCATTTATGCTTCGCTGGCTGATTTAGTTCATCGTTGCCAGCAACTTGTTTTTTGGTGGCATTCGTTGGTAGAATGGTTGTTGGTGTTGTTCTTGTTGTTGTTAGTTATAATAATAAGTAAAGGAATTCTTCAAATAGAACTTGATGAATGTACAATTTACACCCTCTTCCCATGCTTTCTCCACCAAATTTAAGTTTCTAAACGTAATCGCAACAAAGTTTCAACAAGTTTGCTTACAAACAACAAAGATGGGCGGCCCCCCTTACTCAACATATCTGAATTTCTTTATAATTATCATACTGTGCTTTTCAATTAGTTGAACAATTTCATGGTGGCTGTAAAGGTGTTTCTAATCAACTGGGGGGGAAAAGAATTTACAGCAGAAAACAAGTAAAAAAAAAACGAAATTTGGCTAAAATACTTTCAACAGCTACATACAAACAGTGGGCGTGGCAGTTATTTATTTGCGCTTATTAATGTATACCGTTTCAGCTTAAAGTCGTGACGTGTTATAAAGGACATACGGACACACATATCTAGATTGATTTGATTTTTGATGCTAATCAAAAATATATAAACTTTGTAAAATATCTGACGCTTCCTTTTGGATTTGAGAATACGTAGTATGCCTTTCCATTTTAATTGGAGGGCATAACACGACCGCATAATGGCCACATAACAAAGCCAAATTTTTGCTTCCATTAATTAATTTCTTATTTTGTAACAATTTTGCCTAACGTTTTATTGTATATGAAATAAAAATAATAGTAATCAGCATTGTTTTAAAGCAATAAAATACCAAGGAACAGTAAGCCGAATATTAAAGTCCTGACCTCCCAATTAAATAGCATAACATGCTGTGGCCTACAAAGGAGTCGTATTATAATAAAATTTATGGAGAATTTTCGGTTGCTTAAGAAAATTATGAAAGTTTTCATATACTTTATACCCACCAAGCTTCACTTCGAGGGTATATTCACTTTGTCAAAACTTTTGTAATACTTAGAAGGAAGCTTTAGAGACTTTACGAAGATATTACAAGCGTATGCCTTATAAAAAGTATATAAAAAAGTAACTATTAAGGCAGGCCTGTCTGTCCATGTATACTCTTGTTTGTGAAAAACATTCTCCTGATTAGGAAAATTTAGCTAGAGATCCCTAACTGATGAACAACTATAAGTTCTAAGCAGATTGAATGGTCGGCCTTTGTAAATTTTGAAGTGTTATCAGTTATAAATTTAAAATGTTATTGTGTCCAGATCCGAAATTTAGCTAAAGCTAAATTTTTTCTTAGTTGTTGAAAATTGTATTTACCCTCTGGTGCCCTACTTATAAGTGGCCGAAGAAATCCGCAATAACGGTTTTACAAGCAGAGCATAAACTTTTTAATAACATATTACTAAGATGCCGTTAAGATTTTCTGGGCCAAGATTTTGTAATATTTCGATATTTCTTTGCAACAAACGAAATTGCGTTTAAATGTTAAGAATGCTTTGGTGTCTGCGCCAGCAACCTCTTTACTTTTGCCACTTTAAAAGGTGATGCACTTAAATTTATAGACTGTAAATATAGCTCCCGCTCTCTCCTTCCTTTGTCCTCTTTTTCTACATTTTCCTTTTTCACCATTTCCAATTTTTTTTTTTTGTTGCTTATACCCAACTCAAATAACCTTTAATTAGACATTCGTTTTGTAATTTGTTTGCTGCAAAATAATCATTAGCTTAAGGTAGTGTAAAAAAAAAAAATAAAACTTGAGAAGAAATTTACCAAGTGGGTTACTCAAAGGTAAACACTTTACTCGACTCTTATGTAATTTAGCTTTTTTTCTTTATCAACATTTTCTCTTTTTTCGTTTATTCAGAATAAAAAAGTTATAAAAGGTAATGACGAAAGGTGTTGCTGGTGTTGGGTGTTGGAATCCTCTTCTTGTTCTTTTGGATTAGTGAGTAAGCAAGTGAGTAAACCAAAAGGTGTCAATTGGATGATTGTAGTTTGTGTGAAACCTTATCTTTTAATAAGAAATTCTTTCTCATCAAAATTTAGAGATTTTCTTATTCGATTTGATATAGAACTGATGCTGACCTATTTAATAGATTAAAACATTAAATAAATGAATATAATTCATTTTATAGAAGAGAATAAAAAATGTATACGTTGATGTCGTTAATTAAAAAGGATCTTTAATAGCAAAGTCGATTCGATTACATTCACAAAATTGTTACTACCGAGAAACGCGTCTTGTTCCTTTCATGAATACTTTTTATAACCTTTTTTTCGTTTTTACAAAAATTCCCAGCTATTTGAGTCAAGTTAGAAGAAAATCGTGCGCTATCGAAAGAATGTTTACAACAGAGAGGGGGACACTTAGAGAACACCGTTATGTGACTTCTGCATCTTCTTACAGCCACATGACTCATACGTTGAGTCACATTAGCTATAGTAAACTATAAGATGAGAGAATTTTTCACGTGACACACATTGGCACATCAATTGATAGAGTAATAATAACTATTTCTACCAATTTTCAACTTTGTAGTAGATTGTAAGCATGGCTCTTGACCGATTTCGTTTAATTTATATAAAGATCTGATTAAAGAAATTCAAAGGGCTGATCCAAAATTTTACCTCATCATCTCAAAATTTACAAGCATGAGAATAACAACAAAGAATGTACGGATGTACAGACATGTGGACATGTAGCAAACGTTAGAAGAAATTTTGTGTATTCTTATCATTCTAGTGAGAATATAAAAATGCTGGAATTTTCTCAAAGCTACAATAAACGCTTGTTTGGCTGTTTGTTTGTTTTAATTTTACTTGATTTAGTCTTTATAAGGGGCGTACCTCTGACAAACTAAACCGCCATTCTTCTTCTTCTTTTTGTACATTTTTTTTTTTTTTTTACTTATTTAAATATACACCAAATTTTTCACATTCACAACTTCCCCTCTATCTACTAAAGCAGTAAAAATATTTTCTTAATTCTTGGCTTAGAAAATAGTAGCGAATGAAAAAAGAAAAAAAAATATATAAAATAAAGAAACTTTATTTGGAATGTTCACAAGCTAACCAACAAATTTATGGTTTTTATTTTGCGCAAGCACACACACATACACCCATACATTCACACAAATGCATTCATAAGCACAAAGAATGTTGCTGTTAGTACGTACGCTACTACTTTTTCATTCCATTCTAGCGTGTTGTCTATGTGGTTCGGTGGTGGTTAAAGGGAACAGAACAGAGCAGAGTAGGGAACGACAAATAGAAAGAGTTGTTTATTTGAAGTTGGATTTTAAAGCTGACACGTGTTTACAGTGGTGTAACCAAAATTTTAGCTTTATTTAGCACCCGGCCTTAAGCATGAGAAAACATACAAACCGAATATTTATTTTACCTGAGCACTTGTGTTCGTTCGTAATACTAGTGGCACTGATGTTTGCATTTGTATGTATGTGTAAGAATATATATATATATTTGCTTCTTAAACGGTGATACCATATTTCACACACAGAAAATTTTTACCAATTTTCAGTTGAGCACGTTCACCATGAACACGTGCCACATGCAGCTTCTAGTTATCTGCGCCACTGTTTCATGCCTGATCTCCCTTCAAATATGTTTAGTTGAGTGTGTGTGTACGGTATGTAGGTAAGCTTGAGAAAATAATAACAATACAAATACTTATACGTAGGAACAATAATAGCAACATTATGTTGACTTTGAAATTTATATGCTCCTCAACTTGCATATGCATGCATGCTCACCATCCCCATACTAGAAACCAACATGCTCTCAATTCCGTTCAGTTGAGTACAGACAGTACATCAGTTTACCCTCATCATACTTTCATACTTACTGAGTATTAATTCTTTGAGAGTACGAGTATGTACAAAATATTTACAGTTGCTTTAATCACATACACTTGCATACATAACATAAGCTCACATACAATATATTTGATTCTAAATATTGTAAAATGCAACTGTTTGACTAGTTTTTAAATCTTTCACATAAAATGGGCGGGTATACTAACTTTCTTATTCCATTTGCAACATAGTCATAGCCAAAATGTGTATATTATTCTTGATTGGCATTAAATACTAAGTTGTATGTCCGTTGCATAACTGATGCGCTCACAATCAATAAGAATCTATTTATTTAAACGAAAAATTAATCTATGAAGTTGTCATTGGGTTATATATACACTTAAAATTCCCCCGAATATCGAATACGCCCACAATTTACAAAAAACTATATTCAACATAAAACTCTACTTACAAGCCAATGCGTAATAAATACACTATCAATCATATACCTGCCACGCCTACTAGTTGTATGTAGATGCGGAGCATATTTAAGATGTAGCCTATGCCAAATTTAGCTTCTATTTTGGTTTACTAAAAATAATTCTGTGAACACCAAATGGAAAAATTCATTTCAATTTTTAAGATCTCTCCCTCACAACAGGAAGGCTGCTGTGTACTCGTATATGTTATATGTTCTAAGAGAATAAAAGACAGTAGCAGTAAATTGCTGAATAGCACGTTTAACTATTTTTTTTTTTTTGTGTGATTACGAGTATGTGGGAACGAAGTGGTTTATTGCAATTCTTAATTAAGCTCCAAATGTTGCAAATTAGTGCAAGTAACATGTTTACCAAAACAAATTTCTATTATACAACTTATGAATAATGAAACGAATCTACGTATTTTACAATGCCAACAACTGATTATATAAAGTGTTTGGCAAAGGAAATGAGAATTAAAATGAATTCAACAAAAAAAAAAAAAAAAAATGCAGATATACAGAAATAGAGGCGTAATATAAATAAGCTAAAAACTTTATATACGTATATATTATGTGTGGTAATATTTATTTTACTAGCAGAAAGAAAATAATTAATTAAACTGGTGAAACAGCCAAATTTTGCTTAAGACTTATCTCCCAGTTATCCAGTTATTCCTCTAATGGGATTTATGACTAAAAACTCAAATTTAAATTAAGAGAAATCTTAAATATTCTCTTTATTTATATACAAATCGAGGGCATGGCAGGTACATCCTTTACGCCCTCTAATAGAGTTTGTAAAATGAATCAGCTTGCAAGTTGAGCTTTACGCTGAATAGGTTTTTATGTAAATTATGAATCAATTCGACCACGCCCATTTTTGGCATCTCGATGAATACAATAGTAATAAATATGTGTACCAAATTTCAACTTCTTAGCTAAATTTTTGTGACAGATATATAAATTTTTTTCGATTGTGGGTATGAAACTTGGCCAACCACGACTATTTTTGGTTCAACGATGAATGTAGTAATTACAAATTTACCGTTATACCTTAACCTTAATTAACCTTAACCTTAACCTTACCGTTATAGCTCAATTTTTGTGTTATAAATAGTTTTTTGTTGTTTAAGGGCGTGCCTTTGTACTAATTTTGTTTAAATTAAGTAGAGATCTGTTTGAAAAACTTGAAATTTTAGCTTAATATTGCCAAATTGCCATGAGAGTGCCAAAAATAGGCAGACGCACGGACATGCATGTCTAAATCAACTCAGTTTTTGAAACGTACGAGTATACTTATCCACTGAAATAACATTATATTTTACCTAATAAAACTACAAACTTCTCCCATTCATTTCATTCAAGTTATTTACACTATTGTTATATAAAGTATTTACAAATAAATATGAGTAGAAAATTCATCACTCATGCACAATTCATATACAAAACACATAGTTTATATAACACTAAAGATATATTCTCCCCATTAACTATTGAATGATATGCACCAAATATATAACTAAACTATATAAAATCTGCAAATAGTTAAATAACAACAATAACAAAATAAAGCTATTTATTCAATATGTATACCTATGTTTTTGTTATAGGAAACAATTGTTATTCGTATTGTTTGTTTTAGTTATTTGTATTGAAATTCTTTGCATATTTTAAGGTAATAATTTTAAATATATTTGAAGCATATTTTTGGGTTGGGAATGCCAATTTTTTATGCATCATATATCAATGTTGCAGCGTTCAGGAAAAGACTTTGACTTTAAGTTTGTCAGTCCATTAAAAACCCTCAAAAGGAGGCGTCAAAGGCTCCATAAAGAATATATATTCTTGATCAACTTAAAAGCAGAATCAATCATGAGATATATGTCCGTATATCTTTGTATTTTTCATTTTCATTGACATGCCAAAAATTTAAGATTTTGCTCAATTGAAGCGGCTTGGTTCTCATTTGTAAAACATATATAACTCAGAGTGTATGAATGAAAGAACTATGTACCATTATTTGTAGAAATATTGTATAACCTTCACTCCTATCTTCTCTTTTAGTGAATATACCCTTTAGAACTAATTCTGCAGTCAACATAGCTCGAGAAGCTGTACGCTGCAACTGTGTTAACAAGAATTGTTTGCTTTTGATAAGCAGAGCGGCGCTATCCTTACATAAATTTATATGATTTGACTTTTTTTTTAAAGAGGGCGATAGAGAGAGAGAGAGAGAGGCCGCAGCTACGAGAGAGAGTGGCATGCAGCTACGTCAACTATATGACAGTATTGATGTTTCTTTAAATGTATGAAAATGTTTCGTAAATTGAATGTGCGTGTATGTATGGTAAACTTAAATGGGTTGGATAACAAACGCTAATTTATTTATTTATGCGCTGCGTACGTGTTTGCGTTTATTAAATAAAGATAATGCATCTCATAGCTTATCAATTACTGACTTGCTTACCTTATTGGAATAATTAAATTTTTTCACACTTGACTTCTTGCCTTTGCCTTACGTTGCCTTGCATTGCCTCGCCTTTCCTCGGCGCCTTTCTTTAGAGATTGTATTGTATTGTTTATTGTTTATAATTTATGCGTATCATTCACATTCGATAATGATAGTGAAACGTGAGAAATTTTCTAAAGTTATTGTTTTGTGTCATTGTTTTATTGTTGTTATTATTATTGTTTTACCAATAATTTCAAACATTTCATGTAAATAGAATGAAAACAACGTGATTTATAATGAGAATTTGAAATTTTTTTTTTAATTTTGGTTTTTATTATTGTTGTTGTTTAATACAAATTGTATTCATTTAAATTATTTTACGCATTGTACACGTACGTACAGAGAAAGTGAGATAGGAAGGAGGTCGCACGTTGTAGCAACAGCCAACGCTATATATATATATTTTTAAGTATTTAAGATGCTCTTTGTAAAACGAATTTTACCATTTTATTGGTGAACAATCGAGGGATTTAAAAAAAAAAAAAGTAAAATAAAATAAAATCCATTAAAAGGGAAGGATTTGTTTTCCTTTTTTATATATATATCCACTAAAAAGGAAGCTCCCATTATATCCACTTAGGGATTAACACTTGGTTTTTATATTAAATGCAATTTTCGCCGTTATTTTACATCACCTCACATCACTTCACACTTCACTTGTACCAGCACCAGATTTTGTCGACAAACACTATAAAAATATTTTAAAATTTTTTTTAAATTTCTTTTTCTTTTTTGTATTTTATCTATATATACGTATGTACTGATAAAAATTTCTATTGACATTTAATTTCCAAGTTTTTATTATCTTTACGTTTTTTTGTGGGAAAACATTTTTTAATTTGATTATTTGTTGCTGCTTCTTTTTCTCTATTTTTATTTTATTTTTTGTCGTTTCTATTTGACAAATTAAATTATTCAGGTCTAGGGCTTCCGCATTGCAAACGGAACTTTATTTAACAAACTAATAGTGGCTGGATTGTATGACATGCAGTGGCCGCGTAATCTGTAATCTATAAAAAAAAAAAAGAACATTTAATAAGAATAATTTCATTGTTATTAGAATATAAAGTGATTCATAATTCTATATACAATGATTGACAAATTGAATTTCATTTTTATGCACTCCATAGTGATAAAAGCATGCCAAGTTAACCATTCGTTGCGTAACTGCAAGTGTAAGCTAAGTGACATTAGCAAAAGTGAAGTGAAGTGAAAAGAAAAGATTTGTTGGAATCAGAATCAAAATCTGATCTGATTTAAACATATACGTCTGTACGTCCATGTAAATTATTTTTAGTAACTAACCTACAGCAATCAAAATTATTACGAACTGTTACCATTTTTATTTTATCTTTTATTACAGTCCGTCCATAAATAAATTTTTTATATCAATTTCAGTCCGCTTATGTTATATTATATCACTAAGTGATTTTTAATTTAAATTTGATTCGATTTAAATATGTTTGTCTGGACATATAAATAATATAATAGCAATATACAAAAACAAACTTATTAATAAAATGTATTACGGAGAGGTCTTTAGAGAAGCTGAGGACGATGACTAATGGAAAAATTTGTAATGCAATCTATTATTAGAATAAAACCTTCTTAAAAAAAAGCTTTTTAATGACAAAATCTCTCATATTTTATTAAAATTCATAGACAATGCAATAGACATAATTAATTTAATAATTAAATGTAAAAAAATTTCAAGCTAATCGAACTTTGGCCTTTTCCCTAAAATTTTTTCACTTTGAAGTGCTTTTTTATATGACATTGATTTGCTGAAGCTCCTCTAACAGTTGACAACAATTATTTGTTTTATAAGATTTTTTTTTTTAAAGTCGCCAACTTAAAAGGACAATATTCGTCAAAAGCAAATATAAAGACAAAAACTAGAGAAACTGAAGTGATGGAGAGAAAGAGAAGGATTCTTAACAATTAAATTGCTATCGGCTATTCTTAAAAGTTTACCAAGTATTTACAAAGCAAACCGCTTATGATGGTTTCAATGTAATTTTCTATAAAATACAACTTTAACAATTTTTCATTCCTTTAAATATTTACAAGATTTTAGTTGATAATGACTTTTCCTAAGGATTCATTCACTAAGTAGAGGGTAGCGGTGCAGAGATTTTAGTAAACACTATTATTTAAAAGTAAACTTAAGCCGAATCTTAAATACCCTTCACATCGACAATGACTAAACCCTCTAATTTTATATGTATTACGTATCAACCAGCAAATCTAGTTTTACGTTGAATACGATTTTTTTTGTAAATAATGGACGCGTATGTTATTCGACCACGCCCTTTTTTGGTATATTGATGAACAGGATAACTATAAATATACGTAGTTTAAGATTCCAGTTTATATGTAAATTTTTGTGACAAATATATAGATTTTTGTCAATTGTAGGCGTGTCTGTTATTCGACATTTCCCATTTTTTCCACATTCATGAATTATACATACGTTTACCTTATTTTAACTTTGTAGCTCGAATTATTATGAAAATTATATTGACGGACATACGAACAGACATGGCTAGGCCGATTCAGTTTTTGATGCTAATCAAGAATATATATATAAATATTTTGTAGCGTCCTTTGTCCCATTACCCGTGCGTACATAAGTACTGGAACAATTTTAAAATACTCGGTAAGACTTTAATCAGCTTGGGGTTTTTTTTTTTTATTGATATAATGTGTGTGTTACTTATTTTATATATTGGAATCAATTTCGACATAATTGTATTTACCCATTTAAGGTGGTACTCAGTGATATAAGAAAAAAGAAAACAACAACAACAAAACAAGTTCTTAAGCATTTAATAATTAAGAAAAATAAAAACAACTAAACGAACTTGACCAACTTTTTACCTAAAAACTAGTTTCATACTTCAAAATATATTTAACTTTTACTTAAAAAAAAAAATATTATGAAAACTTTGTACAATATGATGCATAACGAGCAGTAATCTGTACTTGTTGTATAATGAATCAATAAAAAAAAAAAATGTTTTAAAAAAAAGTAAAAAAACTAAATTTAACTGGTTTCAAATCTTACACAATCTCTACCTTCATATACATACAATAAACGGGCGTGGCAGGTACATGATTTTTATTGTGAAGCTTTTGTTTGCCTCGATTTTTATGTTGAATACAGTTTTTTTTTTTTTTTTTTTTTTTGTAAATAATGTGAATTTATGTTTTTCGAACACGCCCACTTTTTTGCAATTTGAAAAAGATGATAATTATAAATATGTGTACTAGATTTCAATCAAAAAAATTCAAAAATTTCCAATCAATAGAATTCCAAGAGTAAACGGTTATAAGGACATACAGACATATATTGTCTAGATCCACTCAGTTCTCGTGCTGATCACAAATATATATATTTTGTAGAAACTCTCCTGCCTCCTGTTGGGTGTTACAAATGGAAAAACAAACTTAGTCATACACTTCATCTTATAAGGAGTTTATAAAAATCAGTCAAGGACGATTATATAAAACAGTTATTGAAAAAATACTCGTACATTATACTGAAAAAAGATTGTCAATAACGGATAAGAGAAATATATGAATATATACTCAGTTGTTATAATTAATATTTATTTGTTTTCATTTAAAAAAAACTTGTACGTTTGCCATTAGTTACAATACAAATAGATTGTAATAATTAACACAAAACAGTCTGTGAAATAAATTGATTGCAACAACTAACACATTAATTGATTTTCTTATATATCATCACATTATTTGAAAGGATTATCGTTTTTTAACCTTTACTACCTTAACTTAAAGTATTCAAATTAAAATTTATGGTTGCGAGCTGTATTATATTTCCAAGTGACGGACGTGCAAACAAAATAATTAGTACCGATTATAACATTTTCATTAGTTTCATTTGAATTAATCAAATTGCAATATTTCGTATATATCAATTCAAAGTATTCAATAGAAAAACACTTGGTCATAAAAATGTTATCGTTATTAATCTATTGTATTTTGTTACAGTTTTATTTTTCTTTACACTAACTTCCCAACAGATCTAGGAGATGAATGAAAACTTTTGCTTTTATAATACAAATTATATACGCTATGTATGCCAAGTACAAATTATTATCAATATTTTAGTTCAATAAATAATACCTTTTTAATAATTATAATGTCGTAAACACTAAAGAAATGAAGATAATGGAATATTTTTCAAATTATTAATAAATGATAATGATTATAAATCGAACAAGTACAAAAACTAAATTTGACTTGAGCCAAATCTTAAATAGCCTTCACATCATCTACATAGAAAAAGTGGGCGTGGCATGATATTGAAATCTTGCAATTTCAGAATATTTGTATTCCGACCACTCAATTTTTTTCTTTTTTTTTTTTGAAAATCAATAGAATCTTGTAGATTGTGAGCGTTGCCTTTGACTGATTTTGTCTATTTTGAACAGCCTAAAAATGTCTGTACAAAGGTTCAGCTTAACATTTTAAAATGTATGCCCCCGAGTAGAACAGACAGAAACATGGACACACGGACGTACACATCCAAATCGATTGAGTTTTTAATGCTAATCAAATAATATATACTTTGTAGGTTTTCTAAGGCCTCCTTGTAGGCGTTCCAAACGAATTGACAAACTCAATATACCCCGAAGAGTATCAAAATAAATTGATAATACAATAATAACAAAAATGAAATTCAAATGAACTTTTTGACCGACTTTGACCGACTAACCCAAACAATTATTTTATTATCTTTTTTTTATTTAAACAACACATACCTTCTCCTACAGTTCATTTCCCTTATAAGTCGTAAATAGAAAAAAAACAAAATGATAACAATCACATTTCTATTAATAAGAAAGATATTTAAATAGAAGTCAACAACAACAACAACAACAACAACAACAACAACAACAAACTAAATCTCATATTTAAAGTATGTGTAACTTTAAAGAATATCTACAACACACAACACTGCTGTATGTTTCAAAAAAGAAAAGAATTTACACACACTCTTGTGTATGGGTATGACATTACATGCATTTACATATAAATAAGAAAAATGAATAAAATTATTGTATTTATTTCAAATATTTAAAAAATATATTTTAATATACACTGATGGTCAGTTGAATGGATAATAAATTTTTGATTAAGATTTTTTGCAATAATATTTCTTTCTTTAAGTTAACAAACAATATAATGATGCAGTTTGATAAAAGGATCTATTTGGTATAATAAAAAATTCTATTTTTAAAATTTATATTATTTTCCTATTTTTGGAGAATTTTTATATAATAAATCGTCAAAAATAGAAAATTTTTTATCAATTATAAAGAAAATATTTTCTATTATAAACAGATAATTCTCTTCTTAAACTGCGTCTTTAAATTATTTCCAAATGTAAAGGTTCACCTATTCTAATGACCATTACTGTATATATATTGTAATAAATTTTACAGTAAACATGCTCGAAGTCATATATGTACAAAGTAATTAGTTTATTAATGAAAATCGTGACAACACTGAACAGTAATTGGGGGAAAAACAATACAAAAAATAATAAAAATTCCAACAAAGAAATTATTGTTTCAAAATACAGTTTACAGTGGGCAAGACAGGAGTTAAATTCAACGTAAAACTCAACTCTTAAGCTGTTAGGTGCACTATTAGAGAGCGCAAAATATTATATATATACATCTGCCATGCCCACCTTTGTAGATGTAGACAATACATAAAATTTGGCCTAAGCCAAATTTAGTTTCCTTATTTGTTATTTTTGTTTAAAATATTTATTTGCAAATCTTATCTGCAAACGTTTTTATATTATATACATATAAATACTGTATACTATATAAAATTATATGTTATGCATATAAAGATTTACGTAAAAAGTGGTAAAACAAAATGAAATAAAAAATATATATTTTTTTATTATTATAAAATATTCAATAGATCACGTATGGCACAGATGAGTCATAACAAAACAACAACAAAATTATCATATTATTATGTGTTTAATAATATTTTTTAATCCCAATAGTTTTACCATAATAAATTAGTTGCTATGGTGGCCAAGAGAGTAAATTTACGAAATTTTTATGTATGCAATGAAGACAGAATTGATTTATTAAATAATGTCTGTCTGTCTGTCTGTCTGTCTATTATAAGATAGATTATAAGATATAACCATTCATCTGTACGTCCATCTGTCTGCAGTTAGTTAATGGAAATTCGTGTATACATAAACTACGATTTTCATTTCATTTTTCAATGATATTTGATACAAGGATATTTTTTTAGTCCAAAAGAAAACATATTGAAAATGGAACAAAATTCCTATATAAGGTTCTATTATAAACCCTCCCCCCCATCTATATAAAATCAAACGTTATCTATAATTGTAACTGTTTACGTCAATGCAAGAATCTTGTTAAGTAAGAATATCAGCAAATATTTAAGTATATACAACTATGTACACGTAAGAATGCATATGTTTGGTAATTTCTATAAATGCTAGGTACATTCTTACATATAACGGTAGTGTATGATAATATATAAGCGTCTTAAAATTCACCTTTTTTTTTTTTGGTAGGGAACACGATATTGTTATTAGCACTTGATTATTTTTAATATTTAAATTAGATTTCTTATACAAACACACACGAACAATATGTATGGATTTTTTTTATTTGTTGTTGTTGTTGTTGTTTATATTCCTTTTTCATACATAAACACAGAGGTAATAATATGACAAAACTATACAATACTGAAGGGTACTATAAAAAGAAAAAAATAGAAAAAATAAATAAAAAGAAGAAGAAGAAGAGGAAGAGGAAAACGAATATGATTTATATATCTTCATTTATGAAAGTCATTGGGTATCTGACGAGTACATTTGTTTTGGATGGTATGTGTATGTTGTAAAACCGAATTGCGAACAAAAACAACAATAGCAACACAATTGAAAGAAAAAACAATTTCAAAAAAAAAAAAAAGAGCATATTTTACAAATTGCCTAAAAATCGTTTTATGGGTATTACAAAAAAAATACATTAATAGAAAAAAATTAACAAAGATCCAAAAAAAAAGTAAAAGTAAAAGTCCAACAACATTTAATAATTTTGAATGATTGAAGGCAACTGTATATTTATACAGGTATTACTTTATATGCTTGCCAGCAATATGACCCGTAGTGCAAAAAATGTATGCAAACACAAATACACACAACCACACACACATTTATATAAAGTAAGAGGCTTATAACACAGCCAGCGCACACAACATACGTTGAATGTTGTTTAAAGCGACACCGTTATGAACGAAGCAACCGTTTGGCTATACGCTCCAACTGTGACTGAAGTTCAAATTGGATTTTGTCTAACCGAATCCACTTATCGTGTGTATACGCTTACATATATATACACATGTATATAAACACATACATGCATGCTAATGTCGGTTTTGTCTTATTGTCTATCATTTTGTTGTTTGTTTGTATTTTTTTTTTTCACTATTTTTGTATTCAGTTCTATATGGGACTCCCTTCCATGCTATACGTTTTATTTTCATTTTAAACACCAACAATACAATATCATTATGCTCATGATGAAGTTTATATTGTATGTAATAGTAACGAGTGCTTTTTTTTTTTTTTTAACACATAGGCCATGTGCTCTGGTAGTAGAATGAAACCAATCTCTGTAAAATTGACAAAATAAAGAGAAACGAAAAGCACCAAAGCTTTAAAGAGTTATATATATTAAAAACCTTATAATATACAACAGTTAACTCTTACATTTATATTCATTTATATATTTGCCAGCATGTCTTTAAAGAGTGTTTGGAAAAATGACCATTTTCTACTATAAATACATTTTGGTGAGAAGAGTATTATTTTTGGGGAGAGCACACTTTTAAACTTATTTTTGCTATTAATAAATGTTTTATTCTCTTCACATTTTAGTCTCTTTACTAACTGGTAAGTAATACATTGTATAAACCGGAAAACTAAAAATTATTACTTCCGCTTTAAAAACCATATAAGTATCATTCTCTTTTATCTTTTCTCTCTCTTTTAAGTTTGCCTTAGAAACTTTTCTCTTAATTTATTTATTATTATATTATTATTGTTTATTATTATTGTATACATGGTTTGTTTGTTTACTTTGTGGATTACATTCCACAAACCAGCAACAAGCTTTTTAATTTTAATTTTTCACCTTAAACATAAAAATATAAACGCTTTTATTAAAATAATAAAATAAAATACAGAATAATTCAGATATTAAGCTTAAATTTTATTTCAAGTTGAAAACATATATTACATTTAACTATGAAAACTCGATCTAATTCATATAAGCACCAGTATCAATTTTTTTATGGTTGATTTGTTTACTAACCTCCTGCGCTCACAATTTAGATACAATTTATTTCTACTCGATCACTACACTATTAGATATATATTTAATGTATATGTATAATTAAAAAAAGTGGGTTAAGGCTTCTGCAAGCTGTGGGATACGGATTGAAATGCAGCTTAGGGAAAAAGTAACGCAACTAACTTTGGCCAAAACTGTGTGCACATTTTTACATGGACATGCGGAAGACTCATACAATTAGACAGACCGACAGACATCGTTAAATGTGATTACGAATCGATTGTTATAAAAAAGAGGTGAGCGCAGCTTTAGCCACTTAGAAGGTACAAACATGTACAAAAACACACAAGTGGGACAAAGTAAGGGACAACCACCATTCACAATAAGATTTCTTGTTTGCGTTACAAACACTTTTTATATGATTACTTAACATAAATAATGAAATGGACACTTTTGACACTAAATACCTTACTTCAACTCATCTCATCTCATTCATCTTTTTTTTTTTCTTTTTTAATTTGCAGTTCATAGGGTCAACGAGATATTTTTTTTAACTATCGTGTCTTTTATCTTTGCCGCATAATGTGTGTTTAGTTTCCTTTCATGCAAAATTAACTTTTAATATGTGTTACTAAACATGTTTACACACGTGCATAGAGGTTAAATGATTAGTATTTAAAAAAAAGAAGTTGTCAACCTATGACAAACATGATTTTCCCTTAACCGACCTCAACCTCAACTTTTGCTCGAAACTTTAATTCCGTTAATGTTAACAATGTTCACCATCAAATATTTTTACTCACCTAATGTCAACACAATTTAGCTGGAATATTAAAAATTAAAAATATTAGGGGAAGGCCATATGTAGGATGCCTACACATCACCACCCTCAAAATAGAGACCCACTAATATTAATATTTTACACTTACATAGAGAAAGAAAAAATCAAGCATTAGCAGCGCTTACAATTTTTCAATGTTTTATACTGGAGTATACTATAAACACTCTGAGAATCCTATCACCTCGTAAATAATCTAAATTAAATTTAAATTTATTCAATTGAAAATGGTCTTAAATAGCATTTTTATTAATAGAATTTAGGATTCTATAAGATTTTCGAATTCTATGCAAACAGTCTTCTTCTCAAAATGAAAGGAGAGGGGAGCTCAACATTTGACTTGAACCAAACATATCGTTTATACTTTGGTACTTGATTGACTCAACATTGCTCATTGGGTGTAAAGTGAAATGTGATGACAAAACAATAACAAGGTATACTTTAAGGATGATTTGTTTAAATCATAGTGAAGTATAATTTTACATGTTGGGTTTTCTCTGCATTTTCTATGAATATGCGACAAAATTTGGTGAACAGTAGAGATAAAGAAACTTTTAAAAACGACATTAACCCAACCACCAATATAAAGGACAAGGGCACACATGGTATATATATTGCCAAAGGCTAACTTTTATACTTGATAATAAAAAAAAAAAAAAAAAAAAAAAACCAGCTCTTCGATGAATAGAGCAATCGTAAATATGTGGGTAAATCCCAACTTTATTGGTCATCGATTTTTGTCAATTATGGGTGTGGTTTTTACCAATTTAACTCAATTTTAATCTGCAGGAAAAATTTCCGCATAATATCTAAAAATTTACAATTTGTCCGTATAGCCACAAAGATCGACTCAGTTTTTCATACTAACCAAGAATATATATACGTTGTAGAGTCTCTGACGCCTTCTTGTAAGTGTTGCAAATAGAATGACAAGCTTAGCTCTTTTGTGGAGGGTATAAACGAAGAATACAAATATATAATTTTCATCATAAAAGTTTTCTTACAGAGTGGGTAAATACCTACATATACATGCATGGTATGAGTTGATTATTAAGTTAGTCTAAACCCTAGCACAAAGAAACCAATACACCGCAACTTGATAAAACAGAAATTGGGTCAAATTTGCATCACTTTTGTTTTCACTATATCTGTACCATAAGTAATCATAACAGACGAACAAGAAATATGATTAAGTATCCTGTGCTTAGGGCAAATTCCCTACTTTCCCAACGACAAGACAAGAGGAAGTAAACGAGGAAAAAAAAATGCACAACGTAAGAGTAAAAGTTATAAAACAGCCAACACTGCTAGTGCAGAATCCACTCAATAATAATGTTATGGTATAATACATAAGCATAAAAAAAAGAAAATCTTTAAAGTTATGGCGAACTTAACACCACACTTAATCGTAAATTCTTTTATCCTTTTTAGTAATACAATAATACAAATGGTGAAGGGTTTACAAATAAAAATAATTGTCTACATACCCAGTTATATATATATTAACAGCTGCGAAGGGTATTGACAGAATAATCAGAGTATTTTCTACATACTTTGCACCAAAGTCTCTAATGCGTACAATCTATGGCTTTAAGTTTCTATCTTAAAAAAAATTACCAAAAATTACTTTATTTATATATTTATTCGCTGCCCAGTTTGCTAAAGTATTTGTAGTTCCCAAAGATTGAGAGATTTTGCAAAAAATATATATATGATCAGTCGTCCGTACGTCCATCCTTTCTCAAAGTGGTAAAATTTTGAAATATCCAAAAAAGGCATACAATTCAATTATGAACAAGCCCATAATTTACATAAAACTATACTTCACGTTACATATTACTTGTATAGTAATGTATGATAATTATTGGGATGGTAACGCCTACTTTGTTTAAGCCTCATTTAGTTTCTTCACTTCTTTTTGGTGCCTTTGCTTTTTCATTGCTTTTTAAATTTGAAACAAAAATAAAAAATAAATCTTAAATATTCTACGCCTCCATATACAAATAGTGGGCATGGTAAGTACCTTAGTAATATGTAATATGTATTAACTTACACATCAGATTATGAGCAAATCTGAATTGTAGGCGTATACTTTATTTGACCACGCCCATTTTTAACATATTCATTAATGAAATAATTATAAATATGTGTAATAAATTTCAACAATTTTTGTGGTAGTTATATAGATTCTTGTCAATTGTGGGCGTGGCGGATTATCAATATTAGAAATATTTATAGAAAATTTCAGTGCGAAACTTCATATTTTTGTAAAAGTGAAAACTCCAAATGCGGACGGACATGTCTAGGTTAGCTTAGTTCTTGATGTTGATCAAAACTCTGTATACTTTGTAAAGTCTCTAACGCCTACTTCTGAGTGTTGCAAATGGAATGACAAACTTAATATACCCCCATCACTAAGTTGAAAATATAAAAAGGTGATTGATTTTTATTATATCGAGTATATTTTTTAAGGTTTTTTTTTTTTTTTTTTGTTCTTCACCAATTCCTTACAGATGTCACAGCACGTTTTTCGGGTGTTGCTAATTATTATCTAGAGCGCTTGCGCTTCTTTTCTACTCTCTTTCTCTCTGTCCGTCTCTTTGACTATTTTTAAATGTCACATTATTGCAAATTATCTCTGTTTGTTTATGTAATTAAAGTATCACAACCTTCAGCATAAGTACGTAATGTGTAATATGTCACATTGAAATATAAACTAATGAGTTCCCACCACCACGAACACATACCAACGGAATGAAAAACGTGTTTATAGAATATGTAAATACAAACATATATATATAAATCTAATTACAATTTTCTGGCTTAATAATGAAAAGTTCTTCAAAAACAGAAAATTCTTAATAATCATAAAAATTTTATAAACCAAGAATTTCATTGCATTGGTATTCACTACCATCCACCACTTAGTTTGCATAGAATCATTATTGAATTATTGAGTGCTCTTTACTTCAACAGTTGCCCTTGATTGATAATAGCTTATTATATAATTTTTCATGCCAGATATGAAATTGCTTCATAAATTCAATCCCATCAGTTGTTTCAGTCATTGCATCTGTCATAAAAATTGCATTTTTTTGAATTATTTTCACTCTAACCACTTGTGGTAAGGGGATATATTAAATTTTTTGTGGATATTTGTAATTTCTAAATGGCAAATTCCACACTCACTTTTAATTCTATTGTATCGATTCAGAATCAAAATCTGAATCAATTTAATCATATCCGTATGTCCCTCTGTCTCTCTATGGAAATTTGTGTGCAAGCTATATCTCACATTTTGTGAGATATTTTGATAAAATTTAGTACAAGGACATGCTTTAATGCATAGAGAAACCTTATTGAAAATAGTTTTAATTGGACCATTTTTAGAACCTCTTTTCATATAATAATATATCACTTCAATAACTTGTAAGACAATTTCACGCGTTTACTTATACAACTAAAGTAAGTGTAGCATATTTTTTAAAGTGTATGTATTAAATTTTTAAATTTTTATAATTTTATATATATTCATTTTAACATCTTGATGTCCGTTACAATTGACATACATCAATTTACTTTATGACTTACATTAATCGCACCCTAACCCCCAAAAAAAAAACTTAATTTTAATAAGAAATTTTCCATACATTGATTGACACGCCTAAAGTTTTAATTGGAACAAGTAAAAATAACAAAATTTAGCTTAGATGAAATCTTAAATACCCTTTACATTTACACATAAAAAGTGGGCGTGGCAGATATATGATTACGTTCTCTAATAGTATATTTAGTATCAACTTAAATGTTGAGTTTTACGCTGAATACGGTTTTTTGTGGATTGAATATGATTTTTTTTTTCTAATCACGCCCACTTTTTTTAATCATATTGATGGATGGGGTAATTATATACTCGTATATGCTTTTCAAAATTCAACTTTAAATATTAATTTTTGGTGGCAAATATGTAGATTTTAATTCATTGTGGGCGTGGTTTTTGAACTATTGAGTCCAAATTTTTTATAATGATCAGCGTGTAGGATTTAAAAGTGTGTGTGTGTACTTCAAATTTTCGTTTGCGTGAATGCCAACAAGAAATAGTAACACGGACATACGGACGGACATGTTTAGATCCACTCAGATTTTGTTATAGATTATATATTGACGCCTCTTTTAGGGACATTGCACACAGAATAATAAGCTTAATACCATTTCCATCTAATATGACGAATATACAAATACTTCAAGTGCAAGCTTTATTATCAAACATATGCATGCACTCGGTGGGGCAAACAACAATCCTAACAAATCCCAAGAGTAGTAATACCATCAAGTAGTAGCCTAAAATACAAATTGAAGCATTAAAAAAAAAAACTTTCCTTACGATGCCAATCACAAAATTTTTCGTAATTTCATTTACGTCAGTGACACAAGTGTACTCATCAACTCATAGGGGTCGGTCAGAGAGTATGCACGTTTTATACTTGTGCAAGTATCAGCTTTAATGGCCTGTAGAACAAAATTGCCAACATCATCATTGACTTTTTTCTAATCCCCCAACCGTCAACTATCAACGTTTGTCTTATTTGCATACATTCATACCGTACAAGAACAATATGTTGATAATTGGAACCAGATGACAAATGTTGAAAAGCGAGGCTTGACTATAATCTGTCTCTCTATTCCTATTCCTTTCCCTCGTCTTGCTAATAATTTAATTTACTAACAACGTATGAGGTGCCACAGAGTGCAATTTTGCAAAAACAAAAGATTACACACCATACACCAGACCATAGCTTACAACAAAATATTGAAAAGTGTGTTGTTTGACTATGAAAAAAATCCCCCAACATACATCTAAATATTAATGATAGAGGGAATCTCTGTTCAATACACAAAGCATGTATGTGCGTGTGTGTGTGTGTGCTGTGTAATATGGTCGACACTTTTCACACCGCAGTCAAAACACTAACACACATAATAGCCGTTTTATATAAACTGACATTGCTGCCTTCACATCGATTTATAATGTTAATGATACCGAAGAAGATTATGACGATAATGATAATGATGATGATGATGATGATGATGATGATGATGATGATGGCTGTGAGTTTATGAAATGATGACATATCGTACGGCATCAATTACGAGTGATAAGGTGATTGCATTTTGTCAATACTGACATAATATACATAATAACATGTCAATGGATCAATACTAAAAAAACACAAACAAAGACACACACCACCCTTACATAATTTTCTGGAAGTAATTCAAAAAATGATTTTAAACTTTTTCAAATTTTACATTAAGGGACTAAAATCAACTGTAAATTTGTTGATACAAAGCATTGAAGGTTTGATTGTTGTTATAACATTTCAAAAAAAAAGAGAGTGTTTCAACCACCGATACCAACCACTGGCCAAACCTATAAATCATGTAATGCGTAAATAAAAAAAAACTTAAATTCGGCTTAAAACAAATTTTAAATACCCTCCACCTTTACATATAAATAGTGGGCGTGGCATATACAAGATTTCTCCATCTAATAGTGTAAAAATCTAAACAGTAGTTATGCTCAATAAAATCGAAAGTATTGAAAGAATGCAAAAAACATGATGTTTAAGAAATCAGGTAAATGAGTATTTTACAGGGAGGGATAGATTTTGTTAAGTTCGGATTCTTTTAACTGAAACTTTGCTCGTATAAATAAAAATTTATCTTGGCCGTGGTCAATTAACTCCGACACTAAAATCACTTACTCTTGAATGCTAGCACTTGAACTACTGACATAACATACATCCAGAGATATGATGATGATGAATGATTGAGTAATCATTGTATGGTATACTGGTTAGTTTAATAATAGTAACGTTTTTGACATTTACGTAAATATCATGTTCCGTTCGACTCAAGCGGTTGTTCGTTTAATTATAAACTCGTTTTCTCTCTATCTCTCGTCTTTTATAACCCACCATATAAAACAGGCGGTCTACTAAGTTTGTCATTGCCATTTGCAATAATCAGAAAAGGGCGTAAGGGAGTCTACAAAATGTATATGTATATATATATATATATTATTGTTGAGTATTAAAAGTTAAAACGCTCTAGACGTGTATGTCCGTATGTCCAGGTGTCTTTACGATAGTGAGAAGCTGAAATTGTTTACTTCTTGCTTTAGCGCGCAGAAATCCATTTAAATTGAGAAGAATCGAACAAGAGCCACGCCCATAATCTATTAAAATCTGGTTATATGCTTCAAATTTTCTACATATATATACAATTAGCTTATGCATTAATGATATAAAATGGGCATGGTTGGATAACAAAAAAATTACAATTTACAAAGAACCTTATAGAACCTAAAACCGTGACTTTTCAACTGATAACTAATGCATATAGCTATATTCAAGAACCCGCCACGCCCACTGTGCAGGGTTTTCAAGATTTGTCTTAAACCAAATTTAGTTTTCTTACTTCTTACACGTAAAGTTTTCCTTTTGGCACAACGTCTACTCAACTTTCAATTTCACAAACAATACAAATATATTGAGGGAGATAGTATTAATATAGTAATGAACTGGAATTCGGTTTTAATGCCACAATTGGGGTTTGGCAAAACCTGTTTGGTTTCAATTTGGGATTGTATGTAAACAGGAAACATGGAAACGAATAAACGCCAATATTACTAAATAACCACAACAACAACAATCATAATAATAATAATAACAACAAAATTGGTTTATTACTATCACAAATGGCAAACAGGCATTGTGCACAGATTGTAACATTTATTAATATTTTTTGTTTCTTTTTGATAAAATTCAACCGGTTCAACACTTGTTTTGCTCCAGATATTAACAAATCACAAATTTTTCGTTAACTATAGAATTTTTTCAGATTATTATTGTATTCTGTGTTTTGTTATATTGTTTCTGAAAACAGCTGTGTTCTCCAATATACAAAGAAAATGTCAAATAATTGTAAATTCTTTTCTAACCATCGTACGTACTGTATATACTATATAAATCTCATTTAACGGTAAGAAGAGAACAACTTACTACAGATTTAGCGAACTAAGCAATTGTAACTAAAGTTAATTTAGGCCTGCGCACTACATGACAGTTCCATTAAAAAGCGAAATTTTCACCAAAAAATATATATAAAAAAAAAATGAAGAGAACTTCAAAAAGTCGCTACCTCTAAATTCACAAAGAGAAGACTTTAAGAGAGAAATCAGAAAATAAGCAATATACCGTAATGTACTCTCGTGCTTGTAATCAGCTGAGTAACGCGTAAGACACACTTTTAAAGGCATAATTGTTCAACCTATAAAAGCCGGTGAAGAAATCTGTAACTTATTGAAAATAAATTATGTACGAAAAAGGATGTTTTGATAAAAATAAATATTATTTATAACATACGTAATCGAAATTTATTATCATTTGCTTACGTCATGGGAAATTTAAAAAAAATCCATTTTTACAACAGAAATAACAACTTCACATATCCAACCGACATTTGTAGATCGGCTGAGTTTTTGATACTCCTTTTTGATATTGCAAATACATAGAATGAAAAATTAAAAGTATTTAAAAAAAGTTTAAGATGAACTTCATTTTTTCTATTTTGTTCAATTATAGAAAATTGGCATGCATCCTATGCTGATGAACTTACATGTCCAGTTATTATTAAAAGAAGAATTATTAAAAGAAAATCATGAATAATTAAAAAAATAAATTCTTTTTATACAATAAAACATTTATGTTTATTTACACTATAGATTACTTGGAACTTATTTTTATTCGCATATATTCGTATTTGATTCATTGTGTCTGGATTTCCATCTTAATAAATATTTATCGATCACATTTTCTTTCAAGAACTCAATTATTTATTATAATAATTAAACAATTTAACTTAAGCCAAATTTTAAATACCCTCCCTTTTCATATACAAATAATGAGCGGAACAAGGAGCTGATTACTCCCTAAAATGCTTAAAAATGCGTATCAACTATTATCATTCCAACTTCTTAGAAACATTTTTGAGATTTTGCGAGATTTTTGACATTGCCATAGAAGTTCTAAAAATGATCCAATCGGGTTAAAATTTATTATAACCAATTACTAAGTCTAACTAACTATTCTTTGTCAAATTTTGTGAAAAAATATTAAGAATTGTAGATTTTCGCCATATAAAAACTTTTTTCATATTAAGGCGTTATATGGAAAATGGTTCTAAATTTACCCTGATCAGATTTAAATTTGTTTTAGTTCATTATTAAGGTAATTAACTATTCTGCACTAAGTTTTGTCAAAATGTATTAATTTTTTTCATATAAAAACTAATTTCTCATAGGAGCGTTATATGAGGAGAGATTTTAAAAATTGCTCTATTTTTCAAATCATTTTCAATATTTCATGTCTTTGCTTCAACACATATCCGTGCACCTAATTTTATTAAAATTATATTAAAAACTGTGGCCGAAATGTGACATACAAAATAGAAACGGACAGACGGACATGCTTAAATCGTTTCAGAAAGTGCCGTTCTAGCCGTTAGCCTTTTTCATAAGTAATGCAGCGTATAAAAAAAAATAAATTGAAAAAATATATTAATACTACAATGAAAACTATATTTTATATGTTTTAAAAAAAATAGATACATACACACATGCTTACATACACACTTTACTAAATATATTTACTTTCGTTTCTTTACTATACTTTAGTGGCAAGGCAACATATTGCATATAAATAAAAATTTGCATTTAGATGGAATTTGTATTATATATACTATATATGTATGTGTGTATATAAATGTACTATACATGCGGGTATATAAGATATTGTTGTTACATCTCTATGTAGACTTTGTGTCTACAGGTGAAACAAATTTCTTTTATTGTGCTATAAAAATTAGAAATGCTTCTTTGTTCTTCTCTTTCTGCTTCTTCTTCTTCCACTTCTTCTTCTTCATCCTTTCATTTTGGCTTACACCTGCAGAAATCTTTAACAGTGTATTAAGCTCCCAGAATATACTCGTATAATATGTGTTGATTTTATTTATTTAACACAGTTGCTGTAGGTGTTGTTGTTGTTTTATATATAATATTTTTGTATTTTATTTCTTTAACGTATGTGGAGTTGTCCTCGTATTGCATTGTATTGTATATTCATTTTTGTATCACAGGAATCCTATAACATCTCCCAGGAAATGCGATTATCATTATTTTTCTCAATTTGAGACTTTATACACCTTTTGCGATGATTGAATACGAATTTAATAAAAAAAAAAAACTCTGAATATGATTGTATTGTATACAACATGCACTCAAGTGTTCGCGCAGGTTTCTTAAGTGATGCTGTTGCCACAATAAACTCTATCTTCTTCATCCAACATGGAAATCTTCATTGCATTATAAATATATTTCCTATTAACATGTACAACATCACTTCAATACACAATTTTATCTCTTCAGCTTGAACCAATTGTAGCGAAGGGTATATTAAGTGTATCCGTCTGTATGTCCATGTACATTTTTACACAAGGTAAAGGTCTCTTTCCTTAGCATATATATAGATGAAATTTGGTGTAAGGACTTGGAAAAGAGGCCATTTCAAAAATGGTCTGAATTGAACAATTTTTAGAGCCCCTCCCCATATAAAGTCTTTATGATAAATCAAGTCTTTACATGTCCAAACATTGCAATTATAAATATTTATTTAGAAAATTTGGTGAAGAATAAATAATTGACTTAAAGTGGGTTAGGACCCCTTCCCATATAACGATAATTCGCGAAATTGAATGAAAATGTCTTCAATAAGGACTCTTACTTTTTTTGATTTAAAATTAATTATAAATTAAGAACTTTATAAAAAAAATATGGTTTGAGAATAATTGTAGCATAATTTATGGAGCTAAGTGGTATAAAGTAACAAATTTTTGTGTATAATCCACTATAAGATTTTAACGTATTTATTTATATCATTTTTATTGAAAAATTTATTCCCAAATCACAACATACAACACACTCACGCACAAAGTCAAGTGATGTTTTCTATTTCCTTTTCTTTTCTCCCCTGCATCAATTCTACTAACAATCGTAAATCACGATAATTTTATATAACATACAATTATGATAATTATGGTGGCAGTGATGATGATGATGATGACAATGATCAAAATGCTGATAGGGTTATTAACGATTAAGAAGAAGAAGAAGAAGAGGTATTTTTTTCTTTCCTGATTTCAATATTGTAGGTAGGAAAAGTGTTCAAGTAAACAAACGTATAAACGTGACAAAGAGCTAATAATGATGATGAGAAGAAAAATGTTTGGGGTGGAATGGTAAAATGTTTGAGATGAAAATACTTTTTGGATGTTTTTTGTCTTCTTCACAAACATTTGTCATGTAAGTAACAGTTTCAGTGATCACAATGGGCCTTTAAAAACTACTTTAAGTAAATACAAGGGCTACTCTATATATACGAGTATATATACATACCTACATATTATAAATTATGTAAATGTTGTTTATAAAAATTCATTTTTTTGATAAACGTAACCTCTGTACTTTTTTTTTATTAATATTTTTATTTTTTAATATGCGCTAAAATTGCTAGAAGCTTTAACATAACGGTAACAAGGAAGTACAAAAATAATTCTTATACCCTACACATATTTCGTTCAATATATTAAATTTGTTATTTCATTTGCTACACCCAAAAACAAACACCAAAATGGGCTGTAACGTAAGTTACATGAAATTTTCAAAAAATGCCACGCCCACATTTCAAAAAAATTCTACTTAAAAGTTGTCAAAAGCAGTCTTACAAATATTTATAAATAAAAAGTGGGCATAATTATATAATAGTCCCGCCCACAATTTACAAAAAACTTTATTTATGAAAAAAAAATTGACACGCCCTCTTCTATTTTTAAACATATCTGTACAGAGTATTTAATATGTGACTTAAACCAACTCTTTTTACATTTGGCTGATAAGAAGAAAATCCCCTAAAAGTATATATTGTATAAAACATAAAAATCCTCAAAATATAAGAAGATCTCCTACATACATATATAAACGCATAAAGTATATCTAACCCAAAGACATCTCATAAAATTTTCACCTCCTTTTCTAAGACTGGACGTTTCTTTCTTTTTGGTGCGTCCTTTTTTTCCCCCCTTTTTTGAGCATTCTTCTCTTTTTTCCTCTTTTTGGGGCCAATTTAATATTTTACTCAGCATTTGTGAAGCAGAAAATTTACGGTACCATTAAAGTAAGTAGTAAAATACATTTTTTTTAGACTGCTTATAGCAGGTGTAATACGCATTGAAAGGAAATTTACTAAAAGCGATGGCAAGGGAAAGAAATTTTGTCTAAGAATTCGTCGTATTTTTATTTACAACCTTTTAAATCATGTGTAAAATGTGATTAACAAGGTGAATGGATTATCTATAAATTTTTTTCTTAAAACTTAAAGACATAGGTGGTAGTATGAAAAGCTTAAAATCTATACATAACATGATTAAATAGAAAACATTTCATACAAGTTCAGATATTTTTTTAAAACCTTCCGTCATTCCTCTACCTTTGAAAATATAGAGAGAAAGATTTCATTCTATATCAACAATTTAGTTTGTAGTTCTGTAGGTATTGTAGTTTCCTAACATTTTTCTACTATGTCGCATACAATTTCACCTTTTAGGTATTATTTCTAATTAATTTTTATATATATTTTTATAATTTCCTTTCATCTCATTATTCTATCACGAACTGATATTTATAATTAATTGATGTTATAAACTTATTTACATTTTTAGTTAAACAATATATAGAACATAAGTATGTTTAAATGATAATTTAAACAATTACCACAAATTCACGATTTATTTTTTGCTGCGATTTCTTTATAAATGAAATGTTTAATAATTAGTTGCGGATTTACATATAATTATAATCATTTATTTATAAATGAACGTTACATTACGTTGCATTACATGTACGTGTTATTTCTAATAATTATAAATAAATATAAATGAATTTTCCATCAATTTTCAATATTAATTATAGCAAAGAAGAAATTTAAATTTAGCTTAGGCCAAATCTCAAATACCTTATACATCTACAGGGGATTAACACGCATCCAAAATTTCAACTTTTTAGCTCAATTTTTATCGCAGCAAAATATATTTTTATCGATTGTGGGCGTATCTCTTATTCGATTACGCCAATTTTTGGCACATCAATAGATAGAATTATTATAAATATTTGTACACATATTCCAATTGTATTGATAAATTTTTGTGACAGATGTGTTCATTTGGGTTAGGTAAGGTATATTACCTTAGATTATTATCTTATGTGGATTATATAAATATATTATTATAGTAATTAAATCAATTATTAATCAATGTTTGATAATAAAAGCACTCTAACCAGGTAGAGATTGTGATAAAATCTTACTGAACAAATAAAAAAAACGTTTTACTTAACAAAACAAAATTTAACATACCGTCAACTTTTAATGAGAAAACTGTAGTGGGCACGGCAAACATAGAATTGTCTACTTTTTAATCTCTTCAGCTATGACCGTTAAAGACTGAGAGGATAAGATAAGCGGAAGTATTTAAAATACATATACATTAGACACGATATTATTTCAGCAGATCAAAAATGTAGATTTTTAGAAGACTTTTGTGGACATTTTGCACTCGCCGTTCGTACGATGAGCAATTGTGGTAAATGAAAGGATGAGTAATATAATAAATAAAACCTCAATGAATAAGTACAACTGAAAATGAAGGTAACGATTTAACAACCAAAACAAAAGAAAAAGAAAAACAATCAAAAGAAGAATCAATAGAAGAACAATCATTTGACTATATCAACGAACGGATGAATAAATAAATATTGTTTGTGTGGGTGTGCATGCATTTGAACAAATAGACTGAACGCATCAAGTCGGAAATGATGTTATAAAGTGACAGTTAAGATGTTCCTTTTCAAAGTCAAATGTAATGCAAGTACGTTTGAATGAAATTTAAGCTTACAATGTTCACTTGTAAACACATTTGTGATTGCATACCCCACCAACATTTCCCATTGTAAGGCATAATGTGAAACTTACTGGCGTTTGTTTTTCTTAGACATTGTAAAGGGAGTGCGTTGGATTGCATATGTATTCATGTATATTTGTTATTGTTGCTCCCATTTGGTTTTTGTTTTACATTTATTCGTTGGTTGTGTTTATTTGAGCAAAGAAAATATTCCACAGAAGAAAATTTTGTAAATGCATTTTAAAAAAACCAAAAAACCGAAACGTTTCTTTTATCTTTATCTCAATGTCTTAAAAAAATACGTCGCTTTGGGATAACAAATTGTTATTATGACATTTATGTTAAATACAGTGGTAAATTTATTTATTGTATACCTACTGAATTATAGAATAGCTGTTTTTTTTTCACCCTCCACATAAGAAGTGGGGTATACTTAGTTGGTCATTCCATTTACAACACTCAAAAGACATCAGAGTCCTATACTTGATCAGCGTCAAAAACGAATGTTCGTGTGACCGCCACGCCCACAATTAACAATAATCTATACATATGTTACAAAAATTACCCCACGAGTGCCAAAAATGAGCTTAGTCGGATAAAAGACAAGCACACAATATTCATAAAGTGTTAAACCAGGTCTTCAAAGTCAATTTTTCGCAAGCACTTAGTTTTAGTTTCTACATTCACATATTTATTTATGATTTAAAAAAAAAAAACCACAAAATGTCTCATGACACTTATTAAACACTGATGATTATAAAAAAAAGGAAACTGAAAATGTAAAGATATGTAAAATTTTATATAAGAAAATATATTTCCCTATAATATACACATACACACTTACCGGCCGTTTTTAAACACTTGCATACGAGGCCACCACCGCCGGCGCCGTAAGCAACACCACTCACAACCCCACTACACATTATCAATAAGACATTTCATATACGAGTTTTCTCATTTCTATTAAGTGATCTTGAAAAAATCCTGCCGCCCTTTCTTAAAACCCATCTCGAAAGTCACCGTCATTATATTAAATAAACGTACGTAATTTCATTAAATTTTTATATTTTCCACTAACACTTTGTATAGAAACACATGAAGTATATAACGATTAATGTATTTAAGTATTTTTCATTATATTTTTAATATAAAATTTCTTTTTCTTAAAGACTAGCACTAATGAAAATTTCACATTTTTTCTTATTTTAATATGGTGCATTACGTTAGTACAGGGTTGTATTTTTTACATATACATATATTTTTCTAATAACATGGTAGTGATCACAACGTGAACATAACAAAATATTATAGACAGAATGTATAAAAAGTTACCAGTGAGAGTAACATTATGTAAAAAAGTACAAATTATGGGATATTAGGCAGTTCTCAAGATCTCTGTTAAATCAATCTGTTATTTTCTCTTATTGGTAAATAAGTTTTCCGCCATTTTAATTTAGTGAATTTCATAATTTTTAGAGGAAGTGTATTAAAACTTTGAGAAAAAATTAAATAAATTCAAGAAAAATGTTAAGATTTCTTTAAAAATCAAAATAAATACATTTTACAGTGTGTTTAATATGTTTTTTTAATAATAAAGAACCAATTATTAAGAAAATTTTATGTAATGTGCGATGAATTAAGATTTTATAGGTAAAAAGTGTTTAATTTTTAGAATAGGGAGTATAGATTAGAGGAAATAGAAAAGAAAAGTTGAATGTGTGCTTTTCTGTTTAAGTGATACGGTGACGGCACGGAAGATAAAGTGTTTTTTGGTAGTTGGTAAGTTATTGCTTTATACATAAAAGTTATACAATAGCAAGAAATGAAACGAAATATTATCTTTTTACTTTTCAGTTTATGTTAATCATGAAAATGAGTGATATAAGTATAGAATTTAGTAAGAAAGCAAGTTGCATATATGTAAGTAAATATATATATATAGTAGTGGAGGCAATTTTGGTCAACTTTTTTTTCCATATTTGAAGTTGATGGGCGTGGCACTGTCTGTTTTCTTAGAAAGTAAGTTTTATAGAAAAAATGTTCATTAACAAAATGGGTAATGCCACGCCCATAGAATATGCTTCCCTTGATAACTGAATTAAATTACATATTTCCACAAATCGTTTAAACTAAATCCGTGCAGTCATTTCAGCGTTCTACGACTTGAAAAATATGTTTAATCAAATTAACTGTCTAAGCTATTGTGGGTGCCTAATGTTATGCGCACTTTTTGTGTTTTGTGTGATTTTATACCCTCCACACTTTTTATTTTGGTTTTGTTTTTTGGTAAAAAAAATTTTCCAACATCCAAATTAATGAACTTTTGACCTAACTACATGTACCAATCAACAATCAACAATACATAAATGAATTAATTTGACTTTGTAAGATGTGGGTATTTAAGATATGTAAAGAGTGTGAATGGTATGCTTTAAATTTTGCGGTCTTCTCTTTTCCTTAGCTGCTTCGCATAGATTTCCTGTTTGTTTTTTGCATTTTCATTCGGAATAAAGATGAAACTTTATAACATTGTAGAATGTTGTTTGTTGTAGGTTTTCCTGCCACCAAGGAGGAAAAACAGTACAAGATCATGCAGCAGAACAGCAGTAGTTGAGTTTTTTTTTTGTTTTGTTTTTTTCAGACCCACTTCGTCTGTGTTCTGGAGAAAATATTACAATTTAGTTTTATGCTCAATCAGACACACCAGCACACACACAGTAATAAACAAAGGCAATGGGAGACAGACAGACAGACAAAAATTGTTGGAGTTAATATGCAAATTGTAAAAGTTTAAATATAAATGTAACCACGTACGATGATTTCCTGCTGAACACATTTATACATACCACTCAGACAATGCCACAGCACATATATCTCATCACTGTTCTTTCTCTTTCTAATGCTCTGAGCAATTCATTTGTTTATTACTACACTCATTGATTCATACGGTTACCCATACATGCAAGCATACACATATGTGTACATGTAAGCGAAGTTGAATAAAACATAAAATTATTTTGTAAACATAACAACAACAGTCTGGCTTTGATTGAAAAAGTAACAAAATTGTTTCTTTAGTAAGTTTGTCTTGTATTTACTTATGCATGCAAGACGTACGTACGTACGTTAATAGGCCAAGTTTTCCGTTGAACAAGATTTTATTAAAGAATTTTTGTTTATATACCCTTCACCTAAAATAGGGAAGGATATACTAAGTTTTTCATTCCATTTGCCACATTCAGATTGCACAAGTTATTGATCAGCATTAAGAACTGAATAGTATGTCCGGGCGTCCGTCTCTACTTGACATTCGCAATGTAGCAAATTTTAAGATATCGTGTCTTATATTATTTCCATGCAGTCATAAATTCTTATTAGGTGAATGCAACGTTTTTAGAAAGTCTGTTACATTTTAGCGTTTATACACATATGTATAGTATTACTGTAAAAGTTTCTAAATAGATATGTATATTTTTAAAGTTAAATTTTAACCATAAACTACAATTTATCCAGTAACCCACGCATACGTCAACGGCAACACGTGTATCCTGCGACCACATGCACCAAAAGAAAAAAAACACAACAACAAAAATTACATCAACCAACAACTGTCGCAACTCGCAAAACTGTCCCTAATCTGTATATGGTGTGTGTGTGTGTGTGTGCGCGTATGTGTTTTTTTAATGAACCATCACTCAAAAAGCGTGACGGATATACGTGCGTATATGTTTCTCCTCTTTAGTTTTTTCACCAACATACCAATAATTTCTTCACACATCATCTATATATTTTCTTTATGGTGAGTTTCACTTGACATTGTCAGCATTAGACAGATGAGTTGAGTTCAGCTGAGCTGAGCGCAGCGAAGCGTTGCGTTGATAGGCAAAATGTGTCTCAGTATAGTTGGCTATATATTCCTTGTGTGTGTGTGTTGGTTGATGATATTTTGATGATTTTCCCGTTGTTTTTTTTTTTTTTTAGTTTTTTTGTCGTTTTGTTAGATCATCTCAGTTGTATATTGCAACTACACATACATCAGTTTCCCTGTCTGCAAACGTATGAATGGATGGGTATTGGTCGCGGTAACAGACCTGACAGTTTGATAACATGAAAATATAGCCTCAAAGTGAGAGAGCTGAAAATTTACCAATAACAACAATAACAAAACCAACAATAAACGATTAAAAATGTACCCCCCAAAAAAAAAAACATGGAACTAGATAGATAATAAAAAAATGGAAAAAAAAAAAACCTAAAGCAAAATGTTTTAAAAAAAACTTACGAGTTTATTTACTTACCAGGCAACCATCATATATAAATTTATAATACCAAACGGATGGAGAATTCTTCTTATTATATTCACATCAGTTATTATACATCCGAGTTAGTTAAGGCAGCTCTGTTTTAGTTTATTCTTGCTCAGCAATTAAATCTGAATCGAGCTTCTAAATGGCTTTATATATAAATGAAAGTGATATTTATAATATGTTTTAAGCTAAGTTTAGTTTATTATATGTTTTCTTTGTTATTGTTTAATATTCTGACTCCTGTAACTATGCTATAAAATTATTTTCTTTTTAAATTTATTACTACAATATAAACTAATATAATATTGTACATGGTCGTATTATTTTAAAAATCATTATTATCATCATCATCATCATCACCATTATCATCATCATTAACATTCTGAGCAATTACAAACTATTTAGATCTTTAGACTGCTGCAAGCATGTGCTCTGCTTTGCTTTTCCTTACATCTTCACCCGTTTTATACAACAAGTGCTTGGTCCCTCCTTTAAAATATATCTTGCACCATTTTACACCTCTTTAACAAATTGTTTGACAAAATTCGAAAGAAAATTGATCAATTGATCATTTTGAGACACATTAGTTTTGTTTTAGAAGACTTTTATAAGTCACTTGAAACGGGTATCAATTCATACTCTACTGTATATAACATATACATTATTTTATATATATATATTGCTAGATTAACCCTTTCTTCATTTTTAAATGTCAAAAAATATCCATCTCTTACTACTTTGTAGCAAAATGTCTTTAGCAATAAACAAAATTTCATCAAAAAAATTTAAATCCAAATTGTTTATTTATTTCGTTTAATTATAATCATAATTAATATACTGGAATGGTCTCCAAGTTAATAACTTGAATATAATTTCATAAATTAAGCAAAAGTTAAATAATTACTTTTAAAAGAAGTTTTGGCAAAACGCTTTAACAAAAGCTCGGTGTGCCAACAATTAAACAAAAATATTTGAGAAATTGTATTTTCCATTTCAAAATATATGCATAAAGTTGCAGTAAGGTAAGAGGTTGTACATTTTCCTCTAGTTATCATTTAAAAAGGAAATTAAAAGAAAGTTTCTTAGAGGAAATTTTCACAAAATATTTAACTTCATCTCTATCACTCTTTCTACTTATAGTTAATCGTTCTACAATGACGCATCAAATGTCAAAAATGACCTTTTGAAGAAGTTTCTTTAGAAAAGTACTTTAATATTGTACATAGTTGTATTATTTTAAAAATCATTATTATAATTATCATCATCATCATTAACATTCTGGGCAATTACAAACTATTTAGATCTTTAGCCGTGCGTATGTAATTTCGATAAAAATGTACTTCAGTAACATTCAACTTGCAAGCTGAATACGTTGAAAAACGTAATCTTGTATCAACCACGCTTACCGTTTGTATGTAGGTGTAGAGGGTATTTAAGATTTGCCTTAAGTAAAATTTTGTTGTATTCAACGTTTTTAATAATGCGACACCTGCAATGTTTGTTTCTTACACCTTCTCTACCTTAAAACAATTTAAACAAATTTAAAGATTTAATAACGTACGAACATTTTCTATATTTATAAAATGAAAATTGGAAATATTTTAATCAGATTTATGGCGATTAAGTTTGCCTCTGAAACATATAAATTTTAATCTTACTTTGTGATTAAAATGTATAAGAAAGTAAGAAGAGAATAAAAACACTCATGCCTAAATAAATCAATTTATTTCTATCATTTAATTAAACATTTTTTTCATTTATTTATTATCACTTTACCAATCAGACAATAAGTGCTTTAAAAACAAACAAAAAAAAAAATCCCCCTCTTGCTACAATTATTTAGAGCTAATAGACAAAACAATTGAACTCAATTTAAATTTCTTATCTCTCTAAGTCAATTCAAGTAACGCGCTTTACATTTCAGTTACTATCAATGTTTGTAAATTTATTTCCCCATTAAGAAAAATTCCCATAATACCGCCGGCAAAGTTAAGTACCGCAAAAAAATTAATGAAAACATATAAAAGTTCGTAAAACAATCAAACAAGTCATCAGTTGAAGTAGTTGAATTTAAGAGAAAACATCCTAAAAAAGTTTCATCAACGAAAATAAAACAATTATAATGAAAATCTTAATTATTGTCACTTTTTTCTGTATAATTGCTGGAGCTATAATGGCAACTGCCTCAGCTGAAGATCCAGTACAATTCGATCAAGATACATGGGGCATTGAAGATACAGAAGGTGATTTAATGCGTGCCAAACGATTAACATGTTCAATTGGTGAATGGACTTGTGTGGCCCATTGTAATTCGATGGGACGTAAAAGTGGTTCATGCAAAAGAGGTGTTTGTATTTGCAAAAAGTAGATAACATAAATAAAGTACTAAAATTGATTTAGCAAAAATTTCAAATGGTTCTAATGAAACAGATATTCAAAGAATTTACATTTGATTCAAAAGCATTGAATATTGTCACTGTTTAAAAGAAATTTGTAGGTTATTATGTATTGTTATTATTATTTAGATCTTTGGTATGGCAGGAGAGAACGCTCATTCTTCTACATCATTTTTTTCACTCAGTATTTGCAGGACATTAAATAATTAGTCGCTCCACTGGAGTTTCCTTCTCCTATGCATCCATCCGCTTCCCGCGCACACACCATTCTGAATGGATAATTTTTTTGCCAAGAGTTGAACTTTTTTATGCGACAGACTATATCAATCTTGGCGTAAAGCTCATACAGCTTATGATTATTTTTGAAGCTTAACTTATCACGAATGCGTACAGTTCTGAACATTTTGCGTAAATCTTTTCTCTCAAATATATCTAGAAAAGCATAACTTTCATTAATACATATGATGGATACGTATCATTTATAAAACTTAATTTTTTGCTTAACAATAATCTGGGCTGAAGTGAAGTATTAGTTGAGTTGAGTTGAAAGTGACAAAGATTTTGTCTATGAATTGAATTTATTTCTGCATTATTTTATCATTTATCACTTGTTAAGCAATTCAATAAGTTTCATTAGTAGAATATAAATATGTACTCGTATAATGCTGTATAAAAATGAATATATTAGCACCGTTTTTAGTAAACAAAATTGACACTACAAGCTTAATATAATTTAGTGGAAAATTTTTTTATTTTCTAAAAACTTGTTCGCAAATGACACATGTTTTCCTTTTCATAATATTACATTATAATTGCATCCTGCATCGCTGGCGGTAAAAACGGCAAACGCCGCAACCATCTTTATAATAAAAATCTTCGTCCGGGTGTTGTGCAAACAGAATGACCTCCAATTTTATTTGAACATTTCAATATTTCATTAAAAGTGTCAATTTTATTTAACGAAAAGCAATTAAAAGTAAAATGTATTCTTGACAAAACCATATGGGTGCTATAGATGATCATTTATTATCCTTGTGACAACTGGCAATCAAAATCAATTACAGTCCTCCCTGTATTCATATAAAAAATATATATTAAAAAGAAGCTATTGTATCTGTAACAATAACCACTGAGAAACTAAGTTTCGAAATAAATCTTGAATATGTATACCACAACAATAATATTTCAAATATGTATACATACATGTTCACACAAATCGATTTGTCTATCGTACAATTTTGCTAAACTGTGTAATATACAATACAATGAAAATATTAGAAAAGTGAAAGGAAGCAAGATTACAAATACAATAATATGAAAGAGGATAGAGAGGAAAGAAGAAGATGAAAAAGAAGGTATATGCATGAATGTTTGTATGTTTGTAGATATAAATTTTCGGGTGAGAAAATCAATTTACAAGTGGTCAACACTATAGAGTTGAATCCGAACAACAACAGGATACTATCAATGACCGCATACAATTACACATAAACACATACGAATACATGTTGCTTTTGTTGGATAAAAGATAAATTTGAATATCTCAGTAAAATGTCTTTGGAAATTTTCAGCTATTATTCAAAAATATTTCTTTGCTTTTCATATGAAAGACTAGCCCAGTAGAGAATATTTGGAAGGAAAGATGTATTATTTCATTTAGAACAAATTTTGTATACCCAACATCTTAGTATATTAAAATAGGATTTAAATCGGGCAAATCTAATGAAATTGGTTAAGAAGAGCTGAAAATTGATTGATTTTTTCTTCTTTTTTTTTTAAACTATGAACACTCTAGCGCTTTAAGTATTTGATTTTCACATATGGACGGAAGGAAGGACAAAGCTAAATGTTGTCATAATGTTTGATAAAAAATATATATACTTTATATAGTGTATTTATATTATATATATAGTATTCTTAATCTTAAGCTGGCGGTTGTACCGCCTTACAAATGTGGTATAGGTATCCTCTATATATTTAAATACACATGCATGTATACGAGTATATATATATTGAAAAATATTTGCATTTTCAGTTGCATACGACTCCCAACAGCAGCAGCAAAACATGATTAATGTTGATGTTGGAGATAATTGCACATTTACCATAAATCATTTGTTCGGTCTCACATTTGTCCGGCCATTACATTGTTTGTAACAGTATCACTCTAAACTTGTATATATATACAAATCACACATTGTTTAACTATATGTATATAAGATTATATATATAAGTAAATTTATGTATGATAGATAGATTTTGCACTCTGTCTTAAGATTTTATCCCAAAATAGAAGTGATTAAGAATTATTTAAAAAGAAGTGAGAAAAGTAAATTAAGCTTAAACCAAATCTTAAATATCCTTCCCACACGTATAGAGAAATAGTAGGCGTGACAGGTTTTTTATTAGTTCATGTCTTACATATCAAGTTAAATGTCGAGTTTTATGTTGAATAAATATGTTAAGATTGACTTAGTTTTTGATCAGAGTCTCTGAAGCCTATTTCAGGATTTTCGCAAATGGAGTAACAAACTTAGTAAACCCCTCACATCTTATGTAATGGGTATAAATATTTAGTGTTGTTTTATATGTTACTTAAGAAAACCTTTAATATATATAAAGATTGAATTATGTAGCTGTTGCATTAATGCGAGTACGTAATAATAATAGGAATTAATAATATTTGATTAGATTTAGAACCTTAAAGGAGTCTAGGTAAATATCTCTTTCATTTTGCTTGATTGAAATAATCTGCATTTTACTTAATGATCATTTTACTTTCCTTGAGCTTTTATCAATAATCATTTATATGCAAATTCATCATTCATTCACCTTCTGGCCGCATTGCTCTCTCTCTCTCTCAAAGAGTTTCATTCATTGTCATAGATTTTTTAGATAGGTAGCTCTTCTGGACGCATAACAATCATGAGATATGTGTTAGAAAAACCTTAATCGTTTATTGCTTATAACCGAAGCCTAAACAAATGATTCAGTATTTGATAATGATTCAGAAAATATGATATATGCATAAATTTAAAAATGTTTAGATATTTGTTGTAGGCATATATTTGTACCTCCTACGAGGGCTACCGGAAGTAAAGTAACGTTGAATTCTTAATAAGTAACAAGACTCTGCGTACAATTACAATTTTATAAAGGTTATATGAAAAAAATTTGTTAATTTTTCTTTGCTGTTGGTGGGGTTTTTCTTTTTTATAAATTTTTATATCTTTTTAAATTTTTTTCTTTATTGCTTTAATTTTTTAATTTATTATTTTTAAATTTTTTTTTATACTTTCCACCTTAGTAATGAGAGTATACTAAGTTTTTTTTTTTACTTTATCTTTTTATTAATTTTTTATTTTTAGTATTTTTTCTTTGCTAGTTTTTGATGCATTTGTCTTTTCGTTCCTTTCAAATTTCGAGTTTTAAGAAAAATTTAAATTACATCATTTCCCAAATGATGTATTCTTATATATTCGTGAAATGATGGCTTCATTATTTTTCTGTAAAAACCACTTGCATACAGTTTATAAACTAAAACAGTGATTTTTCCCTTACAACTTATATTCTTTCTAATATATTATCATATGAAATATGCATATGATGCCAGTGTTGCTGTCACATAGAAAATTGTCTTGTTCTTCTTATTTGAGCTTATGTTGTTGTTGTTGTTGTTGTTGTTGTTACATTGTTCATGGTATCTATCTAATGTAAACGCAATGTTGTAGGGTATAGTGTGTGATGTTTCTTTAACTTCTAGTCTTTCTTCTTTTACTTTTCTCTCTGCCATCACAACAGTTTTGACAGTTTCTTACGCTACGAAAAAAGCGTGGAAGTTATGGCAAATATGTATATATATATAAGCTGTACTTTTATGCATAAGTTTAGTCATCTTATTTTGTATATGTTGAAATCATGCTTCACTTAGTATTGCTATGTTTTCGTTGTGGTCTTCACTATGTTAGAGTGTATGCGTATATCGCGCAATGTTTTTTCTTTCCATGCAAACAATTTTTTTTATAATATCTACCATAAAGTGGACGGAGTAATATATTGGTTAATCTATTTACAACATACAGAAGAAATGTATTGTTGGTAAGCAGCAGGAAAATCTGCATATCTGACGAAACCAAAAGTCCGTCTTTTGTTAGCTCTGTCACCGTCGTAAGTTTTGAGATATTTAGCTGAAATTTTGTACATACAGTTTCTACCCGTAGAATAAATTAGGCAAAATCGATTAAGAGCCACACCCACACTTGACAAAAGTCCATTTAACTGTCACAAAAATTGAGCTATAAAATTAATTGAATATGCTTTTTTATATATCCTAAAAATGGGCATGGTCAGATAACAGAGATGCCTACAATTTACAAAAATCTGCACTCAGAGTAAAACATGACTTGGAAATTGTTCCTAATACATGCACTAATAAAAGACCTCAGAACCAACCTGCCACGCCTCCTTTGTAAATGTGTGAAGAGTATTTAAGATTTTTCCTAAGCCAAATTTTGTTCTTTTGTTTTGTTTATTATTGTTTCTACTTGCACAATTTTCGTTTATTGTTGTTATTGTTGTTGTTTCAAACGCACGTCTAAAAGCAATGTTTCTATGAAATGCAAGTTATATCTTAAACGATATGCATATCTTAGGCGAAAGCCGTCGAACAGCAGGAAGCAAGAAGCGTGTAGATGTTGACACATTCATTTCAGAATTTTCAAATTAATGTTGGATTTAAAAAATTTACCTCATCATTTCAAATAATATGTAAATGTAACACCATGTCCAAACATAAACATGTTACGTACACTACGTACTAGGAAGAATAATAATGGAACTTTTTAAAGAACAACCCCCACCAAGGTTGGAATTTCATAAGGTTTTAGAAGTCCATTTACACATCAATTCAAAACTTAACAGGTTGTATACGATTGGATAAAAACTAATTTTTAAAATTGTATTGATACCATCGTTCGATTCCTCATCTGAACTCTGCGATAAAAACACATTTTTTGAATCATTTACTTCATACGTTCGTTTCCATATCTTGAAAATTACAAAAATTCACACAAGCTGAGTATACTTTATACCAGCAGTGCTGTAGAGCTTACAATTGAAGTAGGAGACAAAAGATAAGAATGCGTATTATGTTATTTTTAATGTCATCTTATGATTGCATATCTCTTTCTCTCGCTATGTCTGTGTGTTTGCATACCGTTCCGGAAACATTGTTATAATAAGTCTTTTGAAAACGAGCAAGAAATGAAACGTTAGAAAAGAAAATATTACCAGATTATTAAGGGAAGTAAGAGTGCAGCATCTACACATGTAAGTAAGTATTAAAATAAATTTAAATGTGTGGTATATGTGGGTGATGCTTTTGAAACTTTCTTTAAAAAAATCAAAATCCACACAGAAGGCTAGAAATGAACAGGGTCTGCTGCTATTTTTCTTTAGCAATTTAATGAGAGCAACAATGGCTGGAATTTAAGTTAGAAATAGAAACGTAATTGTGACTTTTACTCCCTCGTAAATTGTTATATATGAATATACCCAGCATGCATTTAGGTCTAGTGATTAATTTATCATGGTCTCATACAACTAAACCTATTTATATGCATCCAGCATAATATTTAGTCATGTTTTCCTTTGAGTAGAGTATGCATCACATGAGTAACAGAGTTTACAACTGTGTGCGAGTGTGGCCTTTATTTTAATAGTATTTTGGTTAAATGAGATGACACTTATGTAAGACCTTCTTACAACTCGCATATGAACTCAAATTCTAATCGTTTCAATCCATGTTCGCATACATAGAAAACCCCATAATTTTACCAACTTCTAGATTAGAGGTGGCTCTTGATATATTCCCATGCATTATTATAGTTTATTTGATTTAACTTGTCTCTCATTTGTTTATCTTGGTAAAATTATGCATAACGCTTAATGCAGCTATGCTGTGCAGTAAAACAAGTAAGAAAACGAAAATTTGGCTTGGACGAAAGCTTAAATACCTTCCACATATCTACATAGAAACGATAGTTGTGGCAAATTTATAATTACGCCCTCTAAAATGGTATGTATTACGTATCAACTTATAAGTACAATTTTTCATCTTATATAGTTTCCTGTATGCTGTGAGCATTCGGCCACATTTTTAGTACATCCATGAATAAGGTCAATATGTCAATATGTAGGCAAAATTTCAAATTCATAGGTGAAATTTTTGTGGCACATAAATAGATAGATAGTTTTTGTCGTGTGTGGGCGTGTCTATTTTCTGACCACACCCATTTTTGCCAAATCAAAGTATGGTGCAATCAAAAATATGCGTACCAAATTTCAACTTTATAGCTCCATTTTTTATAAAATAAATAAATTTTTGTCAATTGTGGGCGTAGTCGAAGACGATTAGTTTTTATTACTAATGAAGAATATATGTATGTGTATACTTTTTATTTAATTCTGACGCCTACTTGTGGGTGTTGCAAATGGAATGACAAACTTAGTATACCTCTTTCCTTTAGGGAAAGGGTAAAATGGCAGTAAATAACCAATATCAAGTACTATATACCATTTCCGTTCAGACTTATGTTGAAAGTTATGTTTTAGTGCAGTTCAGACTATAATCAGGGAATGGTTTTCTCTAAGAGAATGTCTTTTTGGAATCTTGAACCATATATGTACGGGCTCCAGTTTTGCCTCCTTTATACTGTTGCTTCTAGTTCTATAGAAGTACCATTCCATTGCGCTTCAATAATACATATTCTACATTGGTATATTTATATATATACCTAAACAGCACCAACCAACGCTCTTTTATAAAAATATCTGTCAAATTTTTTTACTTTTCACATTTACCAACACACATAAAATAATGCAATCCTTTTTAAACAAGTGAAAAACTATCTTTTTACTCACTGTAACCAAGGAAACGGATTACGCAGAGAGTAAAAAGCACATAAAAAACAAAATTTGGTTTAAGCCAAATCTTAAATACCCTCTATACGTCTACATACAAACTGTGGGTGTGGCAGTTACATTATTACGTCCTTTATTAGTATTTGTATTACATATCAGCTTGGAAGTCGATTACAGTTTTTTGTATAATAGGTTATTATTATTAAGTGGGCGGAGTCTTACCCATAATATGTATGTCCTTTTAAAGAATTTTCCCAACACGGTCAGTTAGTTTGAACTATATCTCTACAGAGGTTCAAAAGTTATACTCTATTGAATACAAACATTTTGACAAGAAAAAAAAAAATGGAAAAAAATTATTTCAATTGATTTTGCTAAATTCTCCAACACAACAATAAAAACAACTCAACCAAATCAAGAAGAAGGTAATCTTGATTTGTTTATAACATTTCAATAACAACTACGATTTTGATCAAATGTTTTGCAAACATTTGGAAATATTATTATCGAATTGTATTCGAAGATCATAAGTTAAAAGGCGTGGCACTACCCAATTGCTTATGAAGTAGAACTTTTTAAAAATACATGTCGTTTTTTAAGTAAATGGCCACCACAAAATCTTTGGTTTGAAAGCTGAATTAATTGTTAAGCTTTCACAAAAATTTTGAAGTTTTGTAGCTGTACAAAATTTTAACACAATATTTACGAAATTAACGATCCTGAAAGTACAAACATACGGACATGCGGACATATATGTCTAGACTCAGTTTTTGATGCTGCTTAAGAATATAGATATACTTAATAGAGTCTTTGACTACTCATTTGCTAGTGTTGCAAATGGAATGAAAAATTTATTATATCCTTAATATAGTATAAGAGGATATAAAAAAGAAACACACATACACACTTTATATTGCATTTAGATGATGCACGTACAAAGCTGTGTCGTTGTTACAACATAAATTACACACTTGTCCATTATTTGTAGTACGTATTGTTACGGAGTGGTAAGTGTCCCTTTTTATTCGGGAGATGGCCACAATAATAACAACACTTAAAAGACGTTCACTCTTCTTTTCCCATATACGCATACTATTGCATATAAGTGTACATGTATGTGTGTTTATTTAATTTATTGTTTGTTTGCGGAAAAAGTTTCGTAAAGCTAAGACAATAAAATAGTGTTTACCTTAAGGCTTTTAAATAATTTATTTATAATATATTCTACATGAAGATAATAAAAATATTTTTTGTTTTCAACTGTAATTTTATTTGAAGTACTTTTCTAACAGTCAAGTGGAGTGTGTTGGTAAGTGAAGTTATTTATAAAAGATTTTGATTGAAAGAAGTAAAAAAGAAAACGAAATTTGGTTTACGTTAAATCTTAAATACTCTTCATCATCTTTTCCACAGTATATCTTTGTTTTACAGCATCAAAATCTGTATCTATCTAGACTTGTGCGTCTGAGTGTCCCCCTCTGGAAATTTTGCATATATTATTCTAGTATTTTTGATCAGGAAGCGTAAAATTCAACTTTATAAGTAGATATGTAATAAATACATAATACGAGGACGTAATTATGGATCTGTCGCGCCACGTCTGTACATACATACTGTAGATGTGGAAGATATTTAATATTAGACCTAAGCCAAATTTAGCTTCCTTACTTCCTGCTATATATTTTTTGCAGTAGGGGAGTGGCAGTTCCTGCTCATTGTTACAACAACAACAAAAATTTAAATAATAAATAAATATATTTTACTTTCAAGTTTCTTTCCAATTTCATTTTAATATGTAAAATACTCCAAACACACACAGTTTGTATGGCTCAAACAACAAACGGACTTAAACAATGTAATTATTATAGTAAAACAAAAGTTAGTTTATTTAGCAACAAACGGACGTACGGACAACTGAGAAGTTTCTTGATATTGTTTTTCTTGGGACACAAAAATTCAAAACTCATATGGTTAAAACTCCATTTCAGTTGCAAGAAAACTCAATAAGTCATATTTTTTATTGTTTTTTCATTTTTTATAAATTGCATTTGACATTTTAAACATGTCCAGCCAACAAAGTAAACAAAAACTTTTTCAATACCACAAAAATGAAACTTTATATATATGTACACATATATACATATATCTATATATTATATGTATACGTATGTATAGCCAATAAATGTCCAGTTCGGTTGTGAATGTGGTTGCGGTTGATTGTGGTGGTTGATAATAACGACGACGACGGCAACGGCTACAACTGCTGATGATGAGAATGATGACGATGGTGGTGATGGTGCTGTTGGTTCAATATTAAGTGCACACAAATGTAGGGGAAAGTTTTTTGATGCTAGCAAAGAAAACTTTTTGGTAACAAGTTTTTTATGTCTTTCTATGCGGTAAACTACTAAATTGCTGCAGCCCAAGAGTAAAAGAAAAATGGACAGTCAGACAGACAATAGATTTAGTGAACGGCACATATAGAAAATTTACAATTCAAATTCACACCGCAATACAGTAACAATAATAATAATGAAACAAAAGTTAACCTATTTAGTGTAAACAACGATAATAATAATAAAGCGCTTTCCTTTGTTTTTAATCGGTTACAATTGGCTAAACATGCATTACACGTCATTGTACAATTTACTTTAACATGCGGCTCTTGACAATATGCAGAAAATTTAATTAGTTGTAATAAGAAAGAAAACTAAAGTTGATGTAATCTTTAAAATCCGCCTCACTCCTATGTAAACAGGCATGGCAAGTACGTAATTACGCACCTACTACGTATCAACTGGCAATTCGAGGTTTATGCTGAATAAAGTTATTTTTCAAATAGTGGACGCAAATCCGAACTTCATATGTAAATATTTGTGACAGATAAAGAAATTTTTGTCGATTGTGGACGTGAGCTCAATATTCCAACATTTTTAATCGTAAGGGTTCCTACAAACCATGGACGTATGGACATGATCTTACACACTTTTTAATGCTAAAATATATATACTTAGTGCCTTCTTCTTGATTTTGCAAATGAAATGATAAACTTGGCAAGCCCCACTTATCTTATGTGAAGAGCATATAAAAGTAACAACAACGATTTTAGCCAGTGCAGTTTAATAAAAAGTGTTCGTTTGCTATGGTATTATGCATTGTATGTCAATATTAAGCCAACGAGAGGTATGAACTTACGCCACTTGCAACCGCACGTAAATTTAAAGAAAACTGAAACTACATCAAATATTTTCTCATCATTATTTTTCTTTTGTAATAAAATTAATGAAATTTATTGCCACTGTGATCACAGGACACACAATACACACGCTAAAAAAGCCGACAATTATTTCTTTTTTTTTTTTTTTTCTTTTTGCCATCCTTTGTATTCCATGGTGTGTAATATTACCTCTGTTCGGAAAACGTCCGCTTCCGCTCAATTACAAAAAAACAAAATGCAACAACAAACAACAAGAAGATACCTGTGAATACAATAAACAATAAACGCAAAACAAATATCAATAAAATATATGTGTGTAGGTATATATGATACATACATATATAAAAACATTATATATAGATATGTATGCATACACGTGAATACATTTCAAAATGTTGTTGTAATATGTATATATTTTTATACCCGATACCATTGGTGGCAAAGGATATGTTAAGTTTATGGAAATGTTTGTAACTCCTTCTAACTCCTTGTTTCTATGAAGACTTGTTTCATAATATATTCATTTCTTAATATTTTTTGACTAAATTTAGTACAGAATATTTAATTAACTTCATAATTGGTTAAGCCAAATTTGAACTCAATTGGAACATTCTTAGAACCTCTTTCCATATAATGATAATGATGACTTATGTGACTTACATGCAGTGCTTCGTTTTTACTGATATAAAATTTGTGAAACCAACTGCGGTAGGATATTAAATGGTCCGGCTTGACCGACTATATCATTTTCATTTCTTTTTAATGAAATTTATTATCATTTATTTAGCCGCTTTTTTTTTTTTTTGTTTGGTTGGGGGGCTTGTTAAAATTTTGCAACACATGTAATCCAATATTCCTTGTTAAGCACCAGTGTTTATTTAAATTTATTTAGTTAGTTATTTCTTTTTTTTTTTTTTTTTATTGTCATTTCATTTTATATAAGGGGCCTTTAAAATTATTAAAGGATATGTTGTGAATGAAAGAAAGTTTCAAAATTTATGAATTCACATGGCAATTGAATTAGTTAAATAGATGTGCTCCAAATATGTCTAATAGTATATATATATATATATTTATCCATTTTGCAAGTCGGATTCTATGCCAAGTATATTTTTTTCTAAATTAAATTGAAGGTTGCTGCCTTTTGCGGATTTCTTCCGTATTAAATACGTTTTATATATCATCTATCTACTCTAAATTCTTTATCTTAACTGAGAAGACTGTACTAAATTAATGCTTTTACAATTTCGCTGAATTGTTGCAAAAAAAATAAAACTCGCGGAACACCATTATTCCGTGGAACCCTATAAAATTCTATTTATAACTCATTTAACTGAACTACTTTTATAATAAAAAATTAATAATGCATTTAAAAGTGAATAGTGAAATAATTTTAGGTTATTTTAGAATAAGTTGTAAATTAAATTAAAAGTATATAAGTAATAATTTAAAACTTTTCAACTCTTTGTGGTATCTGATGACCATAAATATTTTCAATTTTCTAAAAATGAAAAACTATTCTCCATTCTTTTTATATGAATATTATATATTTTAGATATGTTTTACATGAACTTTCCATAGCAGCAAGAGCAGCAACAGCCTGAGTAGAAGTAAAAGCATTATGTTAAAAGCTGTTGTTATACTCTATAAATAGGATGGGGAGTATACTGAAATTGTCATACAATTTGCAACAAGACGCATCAGAGATATTATATTTGATCAGTTTAAAAATATAAGTCGATCTAGATATGTATGTTTCTGTGTCTCTATGTTCATCTGTTGTTAGCACTCTCACAGTCGGAAATTTAAAAATATTGAGCTGAAATATTAAACAGAGTTTGGTTTTTTTTTGAACATTTCCACATAGGTTTGAAAAAATTGGTCAAGAGCCACACCCATAATCAAAAAAGTTTATTTATCTTCCATAAAAATGTAGCTATGAAATTGGAATTTGACATTTATAATTATGCTCTATTAGAGGGCATAATCAAAAACCTGCCGCGCCCCCTTTTGTATATAAATGTGGAGAGTATTTAATATTTAGTCTAAGCCAAATTTAGTTGTTTTCTATTTACAACGGAAGCAATTTTCAAAGTAGAGCTGAGTCAAAATGTAGACCGAATGCAATGATAACTCGTATCAAGTGTATATAAGAGGAAAGAAAACAAGAAACAAGGATATGTAATAAAAGGGAAGATATGTACAGGAAAGACTATAAGTGGTGTACATGAGTGAAAATGTACAAATTTGTCAATTCCCAATACGGTATGAAATGATAAAAAAAGAAACACAATAACTGTAAAAATTTGTAAATAAAACACAGTGTTCTTCATGATGTAACATAACACAAGCTCACTTAATATACCGGCAGAATAAAGTGGAATTCCAAAATAAACAAAATTGTACAAGGGAAATGATGGATTTAGTAATTGGTAAATAATTTGTTTTTTTCTCTTATTTCCATTACAGAAAGATCTCAAATGAATCTGGTGAATAGTTGTCCTTTACTTCTCTTATCAGTTATCATCAATTCCCTTCAACAATTTATTACATTTGTTCTGTATGTTTTCTATGACATATGGTAACAGCAGTATTTCATTATATTTTCTTCATCCCCTTCGTTCGCCCGTTTGTCCCCTTTCCGAACCTAAACTGTTTATTATTGAGTATGTCAGGGAAACAAATGCAAAACAGAAACATTTTTGGAGTGACACATTGGAGAAACCTTTACCAGTTAAAAACATGGTTTAGCAATTACGGTACCATGCATCTGGTTACCGTTCTTTTAATGTGATATACACAACATAGAAAAATGTTACATAAAAAAGTACGTTTTCCTTATACGAGAGCTTTTACAAGTAGATTTGTGCATGACTTATTATGTATTCCTGCATTCGTTGGTGCTTATTGAAACATATGCGTCAATATGTCTACAATTGCTCTTAATATTCGTAACACTAATACTTACTTTAATTCACTTTAGTTCGAAATATTCTATATACCTGCTATCAATCTGTATTTGATACAAATTGATAAAACACTGCAACTAAGTGGGAACCTATGTAAGGTTCTTAACATGTTTCTAAATACTTTATTTATTAATTCGATAACACCTTTTATTAAAGCCTATAAAGGTGAAGACTCTTCAGTAGCCAGGGAGGATAAAGCTTGTCTTAGTGCACACTTTATGCTGTGAGACGCGAATTCAAATCTGCCTAATGATTAAATAAAAAGGTTTCAAAAGGAATTTTAACCCATATAAATCGTTGGACTGCTTGGTAACCTAACAGCATTAAAAAAGTATTACCAAGTCAAGGTTAGTTAGAAAATGCCATTCAAAATTATGGTAAAGGGGGAGTTCTGCCTAGAAGTTATCAGCCAGTCAAACCTACTAATTTTTTTTTTATTGATAACTTTGATTGAAATTTTGAAATCGCACCAATTAAGAGCACACAAAAACAGATTTAAGTGTAATTATTTATCTAGAAGTAGTTTTATTAACAAAAATGTTATATTTTACCGTAATAACAGAGCATTCATTCATCTTTTCAATAATGATATTTTCGAAAAATATCTTATTAAATGAGGTGTATTCGAAAATTTCAGCCCGCAGCATATGGATTAACATTGGGATAAGCACCACCATAAGGAATACCAAAACTATTTTTAAATTAAATTAAAGTTTATTGTTAAAAGAATCTTATTTAGATTAATCGTACCTTTGTGGCATGCCAGGTGGACCACCGCCTGGTATAATTTGGGGCATACCTCCAGGCGGCATATAACTACCATAATTCATAGGCATACCCATAGGAGGCCGCATTCCGCCCATGGGAGGGCCTCCCATAGGAAGACCCCCACCCATAGGAAGACCTCCTCCCATAGGAGGCCGCATTCCGCCCATGGGGGGGCCTCCCATAGGAAGACCCCCACCCATAGGAGGCCGCATTCCGCCCATGGGGGGGCCTCCCATAGGAAGCCCTCCACCCATAGGAGGCCGCATTCCGCCCATGGGAGGGCCTCCCATAGGAAGACCTCCTCCTCCCATAGGAGGACCCATAGAAGGACCCATAGGGGGAACCATAGGAGGACCTCCTCCCATAGGATATCCATTCATGGGCATACCAGGAGGACCACCTGCATTCCCTGGCATCATAGGTGGACCCGTAGGATTTCCATTCATTGGCATCGGACCAGGTCTACTTCCTCCCATATTGTTTGGCGGTCCCCCATACTGAGCAGTTACTACAAAAGAAAAACAAAATCTAAGTAGCTATTGACCACAAAAAACAATTCTTTTTAATTAATACCCATATGATTTATGCAAATAACATTTAAAATAAAAACTCCTGCCAACAATTTCAGTTTCTTTAATTTTCCACTAGATTGATTCATTTTAAATAAACAACTCCTGCCAAATAATAATTAAAGCGTCCCATTTATAGTCGAATTTCGTATAATCAATTTTTTCACCTAATTATTAATTTGAATCACATTATATGAAATTGAACAGATAATTGTAGCCTAAAGTTTAACCAACAGTTCATTTTGAAATCAATTAGTAATGCAGGTACTGTGTAAATATATTTAAGCAAATTAATGTCATTGGTATGTGTATTGTGACAATAAAGTTGGAACCATAACTTTTTTATATAATTCCCTTATCTTAATTATTCAATAAATATTTTAATAAGAGATATGTTTATTCGCGAAATATGGTATTAGTCCATATAACCCAATATTTCAGAAAATATACACTTTATATCTGTTATTATATAAAATAAATCAATAAATTCATTTCAATTAATTTTTTATTTATTGAAGTTTTCTTCAATTTCAAACAAATGATTTATTATTTATTAATAGATTTATATGAATGTATTTGAAATTTATATATACAGCAGGTTCATCCTATTTATTTTTAGACGTATGCATTGTATTCCGGAGAGAGATATCTTCGACCACGGACCCCAACTAATTCATCACGGTATCTGGGGTGGAAATGAATAGGTACAGTTTGGATTCTGGGATTGACATTAGGATTTCCAGAGTATCTAAGATATTCTGGTATATCTCCCAATCCGAAACCACCACCTGCACTACCATGACCCATACCAGATATTTCTAAACCACCATTACGACCTTCACCTACGTTTAATATTCCTCTCCCAGATCCCATAGTGCCCAACCAAACAGCAGAAACTATAAAGAATGCACAAATTTATCGAAATAATCTTCAGTAAAACTTTTGTACACTTACCGAAATGATTGAAGCAAAGAGCGTTTAGTATAAAAACTGCTGAAAACAATTTGAATCCAATAAATTGTTCCATTTTACCTGAAAACTTTCTTTAACACTAGTACACAAATGTTTAATTTATAGTAAAATTTCGTTCCACTTCAAGGACCATCTCATCTTAATGACATTTGAAGCGAATAAATTTTATTAAAAAGCTACATTTTTTCCACTTTACCACTGTGATCAAATAATTTTCTTATCTATCGTTCAAATGCTTTACAATTTAATATATTTCATACACAATAATAATTAAATTTACATACATAAATTTAATATTAATTTTAAACTGTAATTTCAAAAATGAAATTTTATAATTATGAAAACGGAGAAACGAATGATTGAAGAAACGAATTTTTCGATGATTCATTTAAAAATAATCAAAGAATTGTAATTATTTGAATACGAAAAAAGTTAGTTGTCTTGAAATTCTTTGAATAGGAAAATTTTAATGAAATATTTTTATAAAATTAAATAATTTTAATCCCTTTAATTAAAATTTACGAAAGGATAAAATGACTCGACATTCAATTTGAAATGAGTTATTGAATTGCATTCCTTGGAGTTGGAATCGAATATTTGAAATGTGTTTAATATGATACATTAGGCAGATGTTGAATTGTAGGGACTTATTCATCAAAGATAAAACTTATTAATTTGAAATCTATAAAAGGATACATTTTACATTTTTATTATTTATTTATGTAAAATAATTCGGAATAGACATATCATATAGACTTAGTATATACTCTACATGAAATAACCTAACCAACCGTAATATAAGAGGGTAGTTGACTTGGAACATAAATTGACTGCATAACTCCTAGATTTTGATCTAGAATTGGAATTTGAATCATTTTGCCTTCATTTGGATATGAAACTTGAAATCCTGGAGCTAATATTGGGCTTTGAATTTGAACTGGAACTTTCGTTTCAATACCCGTTAGCATTGGTTGTATGGGCATTTGAGATGTAATTTGAACGGGCCTTCGTGCGGGCACTTGAACGGGCACCTGAACGGGCACCTGAACGGGCACTTTAACGGGCACTTGAACAGAATCTGGACTTATTGTTGGCGATATTTTTCGGCCTTGTAAAGGATCTAGTGCAACTTTATTACGAAGATATTGGGGTACACTTCCAAAACCACCAGTAGCAGCTACTTTTCCATCACCTTCACCTCTTATTGCTAAACCGCCATTACTGCCTGCACCTATTTCTATCATACCTTTACCTGATCCCATACCCCCCACCCACAATTCAGCGGTAACTACAAAATTAAGACCTTCATTATATTAAAAATTCATTGAGTTCATTATTAAAGTGTTTTTTTTACCAAAATTATTGAAGTAAACAGCTTGCAGAATAGAAACTGTAACCAATAGTTTGTTGCCCATACACAGGTCCATGATGTTATATTATATATGCACAATAATTCGCATTGTTTATATATAGACAGATTTCTTTGAATCAATTTTATAGAAATTTTGTGTATCGGTCACACTTATTGTCAATAATAACAAATAGTAACGGAACTAATTAGTTTGTTCGCATTGGAGTTATACTAAGTTTACAAGTGGCTTCAGGCGCCCTAAAAAGAACACACTCTATATTTTTAATTTCAACGCTATAGCTGATTGATTGATTGACAGTGTACGAATTTTTACTAAAATTATATTTAGAGCGATTTCTTATATTTTTATAAAATTTATTAACTTTCATAATTAATTTACAATGTTACATATGATTATGTATCTAAATTAACCTAAACTAAATCAAAGGATTTTTCATACCACATTTATATGTACTTGAAAACCTTTGGAATAAAAGCTCTTCCCTGTGTTAGGTATTAATAGGCTTTAGCATATGCTGACGAAGACGCTGAAGCACTGGCATAAGCACCACTTTTGCCATATCCAATACCGCCATCACATTTATCTGATCCACATTTACCTGAACCAGATCCACCAAAACTGGAACTGGAACTTGAACTTGAAGAACTAGAAGAACTAAAAGCAGATGACCCACGTCCACCTAGACCGCCGCCGCCACCACTACCAATACCACCTCCCAAACTACCAAAAATTTCACCATGACCTTTACCACCACCTCCAATACCAATACCACTACCATGCGCATCACCTCCAAGATTTCCGCTACCGCCTAATCCACCCAAAGTACCAGTAATGCCTAGGCCACTGTGACTACCATGATCACCCGATCCCGCATGGCCTTTGCCGCCACCTCCAAATCCACTAGGTCCAGAGCCACCTAAACCACCAGCACCAACTTCACCAGCAACTCCATTACCAAAGCTACCTCCGTGACCAGCACTGCCTAGTGCACCATGACCTTTACCAACACCAGCTGCACCTCCGTGACCATCACCGAAAGTACCGCTACCCCCATGTCCAGCCGATCCATGACCTAGGGAGCCACTAAAGCCACCAGCTCCACCTCCAACACCACTTAATACACCGGCAACTCCAGCATGACCACTACCAAAGCCTCCACCTCCGTGACCATTACCGAAACTTCCGCCAGCACCAAATCCACCAGACCCGTGGCCACCAAGACCACCACTTCCGCCTGCACCACCTCCCCCAGAGCTACCACCATGACCAGTACTGCCTAATCCACCATGACCTTTTCCAACACCAACACTACCTCCAACTGCACCTCCGTGACCATTACTGAAAGCACCACTACCCTCTTGTCCATCCGATCCATGACCTAGGGAGCCACCAGCTCCACCTCCACCTCCCCCACCCCCAGCACCACCTAATCCACCGTCACCCCCAGCATGGCCACTACCAAAGCCACCACCTCCAGCTCCGTGACTGTTACCGAAACTTCCGCCAGCACCAAAACCACCAGCTCCGCCTGCACCGCCGCCACCTCCGGCACCACCTCCCCCAGCCCCTCCGGCATGACCACTACCAAAGCTACCACCATGGCCAGTACTGCCTAATCCACCATGACCTTTTCCAACACCAACACTACCTCCAACTGCACCTCCGTGACCATCACTGAAAGCACCGCTACCCTCTTGTCCATCCGATCCATGACCTAGGGAACCACTAGCTCCACCTCCACCTCCACCTCCACCACTACCTCCTCCACCCCCAGCACCACCTAATCCACCGCCACCCCCAGCATGGCCACTGCCAAAGCCAACACCTCCAGCTCCGTGACTATTACCGAAACTTCCGCCAGCACCAAAACCACCAGCTCCGCCTGCACCGCCGCCACCTCCGGCACCACCTCCCCCAGCCCCTCCGGCATGACCACTACCAAAGCTACCACCATGACCAGCACTGCCTAATCCACCATGACCTTTTCCAATACCAAATCCACTTCCAGCAGTATCACCGAAACTTCCGCTACCTCCATGTGCACTCGCACCATGACCTTGAGTGCTTCCAAAACTACTAGCCCCACCTCCTATTCCACCTCCATCATCGGAACCTCTACCATGACCATTTCCACTACCACCTCCTCCATGACCCTTTCCAATACCACCACCTCCAGCTCCGAAACTTCCACTACCTCCCGATCCACCAATGCTACCACCACCGGCTCCTCCATGACCTCTTCCACCGCCACTTCCAAAGCCACCCCCTCCTCCAAAACCAACTCCACCAGATGCATGACCGCTGCCACCTCCAAAACTACCACCGCCACTATGGTGACCCTGCCCACCATGTTTCGCAGAACCACTAAAACCTCCAAGACCACCATGACCACCTGCACTGCCAAAACCTCCAGCACTACCAGCGCCACCATTAAAACCGGCGCTACCCCCACCGAAACCTCCTTTATCTTCGCCTCCACCTGAACTACTTCCGAATAAAATTCCTTTACCGTGACTTGCTAAACCTCCACCAAAAACTAATGCACCTCCTAACAGTCCAGCACCTTTTCCTTTACCTGAACCGCTTAAAAATGGATTCCCACCACCACTTACACCAAACGATCCACCGAAGCCACCAACATCACCATGGCCACCTCCTCCCAAATCTCCATGACCGCTCGCTAAAGTATTATCTCCTAAACTACCACCAACTCCTCCTCCAACATCATCACTCCAACTGCTACTAGATGCACTAGCGCTTGCACTTGCCGAAGCAGAACTTTTGCCACCACTTCGGCCTCCACCATAAGCACTTACCAATGCTGTAATTAAAAAAAAAATGTTGTTGAAATTATCCTGACACAAGAATTATTGCTATTACCCAAATGATTGGCACAAGTAATGCTAAATATTATAAACGTTCCCAGCAATTTGCGCCCTTGTAATATTCTTCTGTTTCGAGTCATGTCTTAGCAATGATTGTCGTTGCAAAACTTTTACAATGTGTAATTTATAGTTAAATTTTTAATTCTCTCTTATTAAAAAATGCATAATCAATGCTCATCTATAAGCTAGTAAATGGACGCTTTTTTTCAAAATTCAATTCATTAATTATTGTGCTAGTTTAAGGTGAGTAACATGAGAAGGGGTTCAACTATGAATACAATAGAGGAAAAACCCGATAAGCTGCCTCTCCCAACGGTAGACGATATGAAAAGATAAGTAAATGCTGATCAAGTCACGAAGTATTGTTACGTCATTAAAAAGATTTAAAATGCCTTTACTTCTGCACGCCCGGACATATGTATGAATATATATGAATTTTAATTTACTTCAATTAATAAACTTATTAGGTTATTACCAAATAGAACACACCACACGTTTAAAAAACTTCGGAGCATTACTCTATAACTCATAATTATGGTTAAAAATAAAAATATTAAAAAATAATTTGCACATGATTGTGGCGAATCATTGAATTGTTATTAGGAATATATAAACATCACTTTTAATCAGTTTCATTAATGTATGTATAATTAAGTGATATGTGATTAAATAACATCAACCAATTGTAACTTAAACATTAAAAAGCAAAAACAAAGCGACAACTAATGTAAACAAGTAAAAAAATTATATTTGACTCAGACCAAACCATGGATACCCATCGCTTTGGCACATTTAATAATAATTGATCACAGACATTCGTAATTCTCGATTAGTTCATGAGCAATTTGCATGAGCAAACTTTATAATATTTTCTTCATAGGGACAGACGTTCACGTAGCTACATATAAATACATTCAGAATTTGATGATATTCTGTTACTTCTTTCTGCCTGTTACAAATGTTTTGGCCAACTAAGTATATCACCGATTACAAGATGGTGATTATAAAAATCAATCAAATTTGTTTAATCAAATAATTAACTGCATGATGTTTTATATTAATATAAAAAAACAAGTAAAAAAACTTAATTTAGCTTAAGCGCAAGGTTAAATACCCTCTATCACCATCTCTATAGTGAGCCTAACATTTTAATCATATATCAACTAATCATATTATGATCAACTCGTAAGTCAGATTCAATGCCAAATACGATTTTTTGTGGGCGGGTCTGTAATCCGATCGCGTTCATTTTTGGTATATAAATAGAAAAATGTAAAAATTGTATTTTTTCCGTTGGAGCTCAATTTTTTAAGCTCCTCTTAAACGATTTTATCTAATTTAACAAGTAATCTGCTTGCAGAAGTGCTCATATCAGCTCAATATCTTAATATTTAAGTTAAAAGGACATATGAACACTTGAAGAGACATATCTAGATTGACACAGATTTTGATGCGGATATATATATATTGTTGGCTATCAAACCCTTGCTTCCGGGTATTGCAAACGGAATTACAATCTTAATATACCTTCACCTTAGTGATGATGACTATAGAGATCAAAGGTATGGCAATTGAAGACCGAGAGATAGGCAGAGATTTATATACGTAGTTAATGAAACTCAGATTTTATTCTGAAATTAACTCTCAAGTTATTTCAAAATCTCCAATATCTTTCACTCTCTCAGTCTCCCTCTCCCGGGTAATAGAATTTCATTGACGTATAAAATTTTTCTAAAATATTTGTATTTTGGAAATTTCTTTAAACGAAGCTTTCGAAAATTGTAATTGTTTTATGAATGGAAAACCACATAAAGCATAAACAATAATTACTATCAATGTATTGTTTAACAATTGAAATTGTTGGGTTTTTATTTAAAAAACATTAAAAAAAAAAACAAATTGAGGAATAAAAATGTTTACATTTAATTATCCCACAAAACCGGATTAATGAGAATTTTTTTTTTAAATTAATTAGACACAAATTCAATATTTACAATTTGATTTAAGTGCAGTGGTGATCACTTGAATAGTTAATAATTTGCATGAGTTGAATTCTTGGCAATAATTCTTCTTTCTTCACATTTACAAAAAAAAAAATATAATTTAATGATGCAGTTTGATAAAAGCATCCATTGTGTATAATACAAAATAATTTATTTATGATTTTTATAAATCATCTATTTTTGGCGAATTTCTTACTCTACGACTAATGACCCCTTTTTATATAGTGTTTGCTGGGTATTACTGCGGGGTATAGAATAACAAACGCTTGACTTTTAAATATAATTTGTATAAAATACTGTTTCTTTCTACCGCAAAATAAATAAAAATGTCATATATGTAAAGATGACACGATTTATTTTAACAAGGAGCCCAAATCATGTCAAGTAAAACGTAACCTATTACTGTTACTTTTACTTTGTTATAAATGCCAGTAGTGATTGTAACAAAGAATGTGTGTTAAATATGTGCATATGTTATAAAAACCACCACCTGGGAGTGGTGATTAATATACAGTAATATGTAAATACATTTTAAAAGGCATACACAACAAGTGGCAATAGTATGATGAGTTCAACTCGACCATTTCATATCCTACAACACTTATTAAATTATTTATGCTTGTAATTCGTTTATTTAACGCTAAAACTATTGAAACAAAATCGGTGAGGAGCCTTTCTAACGGGTTTATTTTTCCAATTTCAATGCCAATCAATGTACAAAGATTAGTAACACTTCTGATATCTTATTATTATTGTTATTATAGTAACCAGGAGAACCACACTCAGAAGCATAGAAAGTTTCTCCTAGACAGACTGATTCAGAATATATTTGTGTCCATAATTATGAAAATATTCCAAGTCACATATTTCGAAACATTATTTAACACCTTCACTACCTTCACTACTCATATGATAGATCACACTAACTGTAATAAACTGTATAAAAAAATTTTTTTGTTCAGCCTTTGTGAAGTAGGAAAGGTAACCCAAAGAAGAACCCTATTGAAAAAGGACCGAATCGGACCATTTTTAGAACTCCTTATCCTTTTAATAATTATAATAATATACCCTAGTCCTTAAAATAATAATAGGACCCCATATGGAGAATTAATAGAGTCCTATTATAATAAATAACCTTAATATATAATTATAATATTATAATAAATATGGATCCAATCGGACCCTTTCCATATAAAGATATATCACAAAGTAACTTATTTGGCAGTGCCTCGCATTTACAGATGTAACTAAACTAATTGCAGCATAGTTTTAGAAGCGAAGTGTTGTAGAGTATTGACAGGTGGGGCTGAACCGGCCTGCTTTTTTTTTAATTTAATTAAACTTAGAATGTGTTTGGGTGTAACTAATTGAAGGTGAAACTTTTCTTGTTAAAGTATAATATTTCAATAAAATCATTATTATTTAAGCAGTATTTTAAGAAAAATGTTGTATCAAAGAAAAATATTAACAGCAATTTTAATTCTAAGCTGTGTGCGGTTTATTAATTGTGGTAATTTTATTACAATACTCTAAGAAAGAGAAATTCTTGGTTATAAATATTTTTCTTAACAATTGTACCTATTAACCGTTAAGGTTTAAGTAGAGTTGTAAATGACAAAAGAAGTAAACACTTTTATTTTGATGAAGATGAAGACTGGCTACTACCCGCTACTGAAGGTTACGATCCATTATTTGATAAACTATATGATTACGATGATTATATGCGTTTCAAAAGTAAGGAATCAGATTTTTAAAAATGTCCTCAATATTTAATTTGTTAAAAATGTTTCATCTTTCAGATGAATTTCAGCAGTTTAGAGACACTTGGAAAGATTTTGATGATAAACAGAAGTACCACGGTAAAAATGATGGTTTTAAAACAATATTACCACCACTAGGGCCAGTTAAGAATCCAATTATGTTTGGAGGGCAAAGTAATAAAAGAATATTTTAAATGTTTAAAGCATTTATTATATTAATTGAACATTTTAGTTACGCATAAAAACGTGAATGTAAGTTATGTGGCTGGAGGTGGACACTTTAAAGATGAAACATCTTCAGGGGTAAGTTTTGGTGTTTCAGTAAATGTGTCGGGCTCCATAGAAATATAAAACAATATAAATGAATTTTTGTAAAATAATTTTCTTTTTCTTTCTCAATCAATATATTGTAATACATATGCATACATACATAAAAAGAAAGAAAAAAATAAAGTTCTATACGCACAATTGGAAATGCCAAGTAGCAGCTTGTGAAAGTGTTAAAAATCTTGATTTATATTTCTATAAATGTGCGAAAAGAACATGTGATGAAAAATCACATTTGATTACACTGTGGATTAAAGCTGCGACAGAAAACTAAAACAGCAATAACAAATAATAAAGCTATAAGTGGTTGAAACCAAATTTTGAATACTCTCCACTATAAATATATGCAAAAAATTTCAATTTTATAACTGAATTTATGTGGCAAATAAATATCGTTTTTGTTGATTTTGGGCGTGGCTCTTGACCAGTTTTAATAAATCAGAAGTGTCTGTATAAAATTTTAACTTAATGTCTTAAAATTTACAACCGTGAGAATGTCAACAATATTCAGCCACCTGAACGCACAGACATACATTTCTAGACTGACTCAGTTTGATTGCTGAAGAATATATATACTTTATATTCTCTTTGATACCTTCTTCTCCACGTTGCAAATTAAATAACAAACTTAGTATACCCTCATCACTATGATGGAGGACATAAAAACATGAAGCACGTACAGTTTTTGAGTAATCCCAATTGAGTATATTAACTAAAAGGAATAAAACATATGTATGTATCTATGTTTGGATAATACAATATATATATGTATGTACTTGAATATTATACAAAATAATAAAAAGTTTTATGAACACAACATAACTGAAAAACATGGAAAAACAAGTAAATACAAAAGTTAAAGTGATGATAAATTCAGTGATTATCCTGAATTATTAACACAGCACTCACTCTCACTCTCTCCCTACAGTACGAAATAACACCACTTATATATGGATCAGCATAGATGAAAAGTGAATTCCACAATTTCATGATTAATAGTAATCTTGAAGTTGATTTAGATAGTTTTGGTATTTTCAACAACAAAAATTATACTTTGTGGTCTCGTTTTCATTGTGGTAATGATAATCGACAATGGACACAGATTTAGATGTTATTATACTAAGCTGCATATTAGTCGAGGTTTGCATAAATATTATATAACTAATTGTTACTTAAATGACTAAATTTTATTCCGATTTAAAAGCAAAAACTTGACATCACTTATTATAGACATATGATTCTTATTCTCTTACTTGTTCCTTTTAAATTAAAATAATAATAATAAACTAAGACTTCGACCTCTTTAGTGTTTCATTAATTGTAAAATATTAACAGGCAGACAAAAAGGCATATGTAGCTAAATTGGTTCAAATTTTAATGCTAATAAAACATATATAGATTCTGTGTAGTCTTCAACTCCTCCTTTTAACAATTGTAATGGGCGAAGTTTAATAAAAATCTTCCCTTTTTCTTAAATTCTCCTATTTAAACTAGCTCAAAATACTCCAAATGAGTTGCCAACCTTTTTCATGTTAAGAAGAATTAACTGTTGACAATATGAACAATCCTGACGATGATGGCAACCACTTAAAATTGCACAACATTAGAAAAAGAACAAGAAAAAAAAGTAAACTTTGCTTACAACAAATCTTAAATCCTCTACACATTTATAAATAAATAGTGGGCGTGATAGGTTTTTTATTACACCCTCTAATTGTATATGTTTTACGGGCCAATTTGTAAAAAGATTTTTATTTTAAGTACGATTGTATGTAAATTTTGGACATGTTTTATATATATATGTAATTTTAAAAGATTTATACCAAATTTCCCCTTTATAGTTCAATTTTTGTAGCAGATAAATAGATTTTTGTTGATTTTAGGCGTGACTTTGGAATGATTTTGCTTAATTTATATAAAAATCTACGTTCGAAAACTATTGTACTGTCTGTACTTACTTTTAATTTAATACCTCAATATGTACGATCGTGAAAGTGCCAACAACATATGGACATACGGACGTACATTTCATAATCAAGAATATATGTTCTTTGTAGAGTTTCTGATGTATCCTTTTATGCATTGCAAATGAAATGACTAACTTAGTAAACCGCCCGTCTTATGTGAAGGGTATTATAACGACAACAACAACAAAACATATACATGAACTTACACAACATATATATACGGTCGAAAAAAAATTTTTTATCCAAAACACTTACTTACCATAGTAATCTTTTCTTGAAACAAAAACTCCCGAACAGAATTCATTCGTTTGAGAATGAAAAGGAGGAGTATTTTATTGTGTTTTGGTGACTGTTGCCTGCACTGAATGTTTGTTTATAAAATCAACAACAAGTGTTGGCAACATTCTTGATCTGACCAGTTAGATGGCACTTCTGACTGTGACTGCAGATAGTTTTTCCATTTTTTCATATCTTCAAAAAAATGTATTTCTTGTTGCCTGTATTATATAACAAAATACAAAATATATACAATATATACCCTGCCCAAGTACCTGTAAATGATGTAAAACAACAGCAACATATATTTTATAAAATACCAAAAATTTAATTTCAAACATATGGTGGAAAAGTATTTAAAGTCATCAACACAAATAAGATATAATTTTAGTAAAAGAAACAAAGCTGTGCTTTGTTTCAAAAATGCCACTATAACAATGAAGCCACTAAGAGAATGGAAGGATTTTTTAACTCGATTGGGTACTAAATTTGAGTTTTATATTAAAACACTTTGTTGGATGTTTGTATGTGTGTATATGTTCAACTCGTAAAATTACATTTGCTGTCACTTAGATAAAAATCTTTGTTTATTCTGCCGCTTACATTTCTTCTTTGTTGTAAGCTACCTTTAGCTATGTTTTTATACCAACCAAATAGAATGGAGGAGAGTATATTAAGTTTGTCATTCTATTTGCAACAATCAGAAGGAGGCGTTAGAGACCCTAGATATGTATGTCTGTACATCCAGACAGACGGGTATGTTTTTGGCACTCTTTCAATGGCAAATTTTGAAATAATAATCTAATCTGCAATTTTCAAAAAACCTTTTAAAGGGTAAAATTTGACTTTTAAGTTGATACATAATACATGCACTTTTTTAAGACGTAATCAAAAACCTGAGGAGGGTATTTAAGGTTTGGGACAAGCCAACATTTGATTTTTCTACCTGCTATTATTTACTCACTGTAAATATAATTTGTTACCTTTTAGCAAGTCGGTGCACGGATACGTATGTTTACATATTGCGCTTGTTCAAAAATCTGGAGCATTTTTTCTATATAATATCGTTTACATACATATATACACTAAACCTCATTATACGCTTTCGCAAGTTGACTCAGGTAAAATTATGCTAACTCGACTGCTAAAGTTATGCAGTCAAGTGGCATCTTAAAATATTTGCATAGAAAATGAAAAAAGCAAAAAGCAAAAGAAGAAGAAGAACAGGACGAGAAATATTCTTATGAAAAAAGAAACAGTAACCAAAAAAAAAAAAAAAAAAAGAGTCCTCTCTGAAATCCTCAACACAATGCGAACAAATTGCCCATCATATCTATAAGTACTAAAGTTGGTAAAATTATAGTTTAGATGCAAATACATTCATATTTGATGCTTGTGCTACTTAATGTTAAGAACTAAAAAAATTGTTTTTATTATACCATCTACATACCTACCTATGCATGCAGGATATTTTTTATTTTTTAAAAAGATTCATATCTTCCTCTTAGTTAAAAAAAAAAAAAAAACCGAAAAACAAATTCTTTTATGTAGAAAAAGTTCTTTGGATAAAAATATTAAGATAATTTTTTACGAGTATCTATAAAAAAAAAACTGAGTTTAGTGACACAGCATTACATTTGTAGGTAGAACGCAAATAAAGAAATTAGTACTGCAGACTTATGTCTTCTATGATTTCTAAGATAAAATAAGAAGTAAAGACTCCTGTACAAGGCTAACAGGCCTTGGGAAGGGACAAAAAAAGCTCATAAAATGAATGCCTCCAAGGTCCTCACAGAGTGGACGGTGAATGTGTTCGCTTTTCTTATAGCTTTACCAATCGGCAACCTCACTCTCTTTGTCGAATATGAAGCCGCCATCGATTGTCTCATATACACGAAATTCTTTGCCACCATGTCTGACTTTGATTTCCCCGTTAAGTTCATAAGGCTTAGTCAGATAACGTTGTTAAAATAGGAATGGACTTGTCGAGAGCTTTTCAACACCCAAAGAGTCCTCAGACAGAATGACAACCTTTCGTGCACCTTCTTCAACCTAGTAATGGTAAAGATATTACGGAATGCTGAGATTCTTATTAGCTTATTAGCTATTACACCCTTCTAATGTAGTGTATGTTTCACGTACTAACTAACAAATTTGATTCAACACCGAAGATTTTGGGCTGGATGTATAATTAGTACCATTTATAAGTATTTGTCGACTTCAACTAAAAGTCAACTTTATAAGTAATTTTCTACAGCAGATTGGTTAGTAGGTTAGTCAATTTTAGAGGCTCTCTTGACACTCGTGCCACTTGACCAATTTTATTCAATTTAAAAATAAATTTGCCTACATAAACTAGAAATGTATATACAATTTAGGGAACATTTCAACAAGAGTCTGATGGAATTAGATCTTCGGACATCCACGTATAATGTTGGCATTGTCAGCAGCACAGACAATGTGATTTTTGTAAGTTGCCAGGTTGTCAGATTTCACGCCTCTTTTCGAGTTTCTATTAGCTAAAAAAATTGAGGTATAATAATCTTTGTTTGAGTCTCTTCGTTTTTTCGTAAAAAATAAAGTGATTTATTTATCTAGAAGAAGTTACACTTTGTTCTTAAGGTTAAACATTTAATTCAATAAATGAATTATATTCATCCATAATCCATGTACATTTAATTGCTTCTCCTACATTTTTTTACATTATAACGTAATGTGAACGATTTAAACATTTCCGCTACAACTGCTGCTGTATAAATGACACTTTAAATAACTTTATGTGCTTCATTACCGTCTCCATTGTATGTATGTTCACTCAGTCATTTCCTTTCCTTTTTACATTCTCTTCAAACATTTGCTTCAAGTTTTCTAGCTCCTTCACATGGATAACAACAAACATAAAATTCGATACGCGATTCACCCGTGGTTTCATTATTAAATTTCTTGATGAAATGCTCACGCATTGTGGTAATAACATCATCAAGAGCGTTGCGTTGCAATAAAGTTATGGTGCAGCCACCAAAACCACCGCCCGTCATACGTGATCCCAACACACCGGGACAATTAATGGCCGCATCCACTAGCACATCCAGTTCCATGCACGACACTTGAAAATCATCACGTAGCGACATGTGTGACTTTGTCATTAGTTCACCCAACTGTGGACATCACAAAAAAAATAAAACATATAAAAGAAAAAGAAGAAAAGAAAGAACATTATTACATATTTTTTTAAGAACACATATAAATGTACAAATGCGTTTATAATCACGTATAGAAGAAAAAGTTGGACAAGAAGTGAAGAAAAAAAATCAAATAAAGGGCGAAACAAGTGAACTTAAATTATGTTAAAATTGAAAAATGTTAGAAATAAAAAAAAAAAAACACCAATAAAACTACGCACGGTATGGCTTAACGCCATTTCTTTTTATATCTTTTTATTTTTTATTTTTTTCACTTTTCTTGTTTCAAAAAACTTTTCTTCTAACATTTAATAAATAATAAAAACAGTTCAGTTTGCATGTATGTGTATATTAGATGTCTTGTTGCTTTTATATATTATATGATAAGATACAAAATTCATTTGCTTCTCTTGCATTGCCACCCAGTCATATGGGGTCGCTACATTACTGTTATTGTTGTTTGTTTCATTTAAAATATTATATATGGCTGCACCAACCAATGAAACCAAAAACGGGAAAAAAAAAACAAAGTTTGGTCTTAGGTTAAATCTTAAATACCCTCCACATTTATATATGTTTGAAAAATGGGCGTGGCAGGTATATGATTGAGCCTTCTATTGCGTATAAGCGTGCATGCGTTACGTAACAACTTGAAAATTGAGTTTTACACTGAGTATGGTTTCTTTTGAATTGTGGACGTGTTTTTTTATCCGACTACGCCCATTAATATGTGTGGCAAATTATACACTCATGCCTCAATTGTGTGAGATAAATAGATTTTTATCGATTATAGGCTTGTCTATTTTCTAACTGTGTCTACATTCTAGGTCATCAATGAAATAACAAAAAACAAAATTTCAACTGCTGATTAAAAATATATATATTTTGTAGATTATCTGATTGGGTTTTGCAAACGGTCTAGCAAACTTAATATCCATCCATTTTATGTGAAGGGTATAGAAAACTAACTCTCAGCATGTGGTTTTAATATAACAAAAATTATAAATCCCCACACTTTTCGATACGTAAAGGGTGTGTATTAGTATGTATGAAAATAAAAATAAAAAGTAAAAGCCCCCGCAAGATGAACTTGGGATATATGTGTATGCGAGAAAGGGCCAACCAAACCAAATTATGCAAGCTATTCTTAAACACGGAGAAAATATTTTTGTCACAACTCTAAATTAAAATCACAAATACCTTCGAATCCTTGATGTACAGCGACTTTCATACATAGGAGTTGAATCTTGTACAAAAAAAAGTTTTTATATATTATAAGAATGTCGGGTGGGTGTGGCAGAAACCTAATTACGCCTTTTACCTGTTAATACATACAAATTTAATCCTGCGCTAAAAAAAGAAGTTTTTGTATATATTGATTATGTGGGACGTACGTACGAATCACGTCAGATTTTGATGATGATAAAGAATATTTGTACTTTGTAGTGTCTCTTCATCCTACGGAAGAGATATATGTAAATAAAACTAAAAATCTAATTTTAGACTTTTGATATAAATTTCTTTTAATATCACTCATACGACCCATTATTCCATAATCATAAATTAGACTGTAGAACAGAATAAGACTTATTTCTTTTAAGATTTACAGCCTTCCCTTGATTAGTTTTTGAGCTTTAAATTTCATCGTAACTGAAATTTTTTATTCATGTCGAAAAAAAAAGTTCGAACAACATTATAAATGTGTGATTATGCTGCATGAAATGATACCGTTTTTTAATTAAGTTTATATCAATACAAATTGACGATAACGTTTTCTTATAATTTTAGATTTCCATAATTGATGAAATATTTCACACAACCTCTATACCAACACATCATTACAATACAAATGTAAAAAGAACTCAATGAGGTAACGGTACTTATAATACATATGTTAAACACTTATATTAAAGTAAAAGATTTAGTTTTAAGATAAATTTCAAAATCGTATAACATTGGAATAAATGTAATGATGCTTTATGTTCCAGAGCTTTTAACATTTTTGGCAACAATCAATTTGTCATGCAAAAAAATATAAAAACTATGTGAAAAAAAAGTAAATTTGGATTAGGCCATTTCTTAAATACCCTCCACATCTATATAGAAATATGGAGTAGGCGTCGCACTTTAATAATTACGCTCTTTAATAGATAAGGTATCAAGTTTCAGCTAATAAGTCGGGTTTTATGCTGAGTTTTTTTGTAAATTGTGGGCGTATCATATGTAAGACCAGCCAAATTTGTCATATTATTTCATAGCGAATTTCAATTTTATAGGTTAATTTTTGAAGCGAACAAATAGATTAGCATGTCATGTTATTGAACCACGCCAATTTTTTTCGCATAAATGTATAACATAATTATAAATATATAAAAATTTCAACTTTTTTAGTTAATTTTTGCTGTCGATATAACTATTTTTGCCGAATTTACCAAAATTTATGGAGGATATAATCCTATATTGTGTTCAGTTTTCTTTTTATAGTTAATATTTGCAACATTGAAAAGTTGGACAGAAGTACAGACAAGCAAAAGATCAAGTCAGAATTTCATACCATTTCCTAAATTTGATACTAGATGGTGCAAATATTTTGACAAAATTAATAAACCACATTCTCAATAATCTTTGTTTTTTCTCTCTTTTTAGTAAATATTTCATTTACACTTTTTTCTCCGTATTCAATTGACAAGAGGATACTGCAACACCATTGGGAATGAATAACGCCACAATCCGATCCGTTGTAGTGAGAAGAGAGCAACGACCCATATATGGGTATATCTGTGAGTGTATGTGTGAGTTTGGGTAAGAGGGTCGTTAAATAGCTGAAGCAAAGTGTATCTGCAGAAGTTTACACACATGAAATATTCGTATGTGCTGCATAAATCAAATTTTGCTGATTGCAGTTGAATTGAATAGAGAGACGCGGTAAATGGACAGACATACATATATAGACACCAGCAGAATCAAAACCAAAAGCATTACTATCGTATACTAATACAGCCACACACCCACACATTTTACACTTTATGTCAGAATTCCTTTAACTGACATGATTTTATGTATAGGCTCACCACATATATGAAGGGAGAGAAAGAGAGACAGGTCGAGAAAAGAATTTTTATAGCTACAACAAATATAAAACGTTCATACGTTCCTGAATAGACGTAAGTATGTAGAATGTAGACGTTTGGTGGTTCGTTAAAGCAAACATATACACACACACTTAAACAACATTCCATGTGAATATAAAAAAAAAATATATGTAGAAAAAATGAAAAGCGAATAATATACGCTTTGCTTGCAAATCATAGGCACACACACACACTCATGCAAATGATGGTCTATAGCAGTAATCATTGTGCAAACAATAGAATAGAGTGTGAGTTACCAATTTAATGCTACTACAACTGGTAGCTACACACATACAACAACTGTATCTCGCTGCACGAACACACCACACATACAAGAAAGAAATGAAATAAACGCGTTTTTTAGCATCTGTTAAGAACGCTGCATAAATTAGTTCCTTTTAAACATCACACAGCATTGAGGAAGAAAATATATATTTTTTATATACACTACAATGAGTTTGGCATTCCATTTACAACACCAACAAGATGTCGGATACATTAAAAAATATAGATATTCTCGATCAGCATCAAAAACGAAATCAATTTACATATGTCTGTCTGTTGTTTTGATTTTCACGGTTCTAAATTATGAGATATTGATTTGACACTTTATACATCCAGTTTCTGCATTCAGATTTCAAACAGAAGGGTATTTAAGAAATTTAGTTCCTTTTTAATTTGGCCTTTTCTATTTATTGTATATTCAGCACTTTTTCCCTTTCTTTCAATTAGTTACGATGCACTTTCAACATTTTCCAACATTTTAGCAGTAAATTCAGTAATATTTATAAAAGACAAAAAGTGAAAAAAGAAGAAAAAAAATTGGCGACTTCCTTCCCTTTGCACATGATATAAGGGTCGATTTGTAAAAGCATATTAAACGAATTACCCAAATTATGGCACCGAGCTCGTTACATATTATGCATGACGTTGAATGTAAAAATGATGCTAATGATGGCTGGCTTTGCATTGATAATAGTTCACTGATTTCGAATAGCCCAAAACTCAGACTCAAACCCGAAACCCCAAACATTTACTTAGAGTAGAATAGTGGCACCCTACTTACCCACCCACCTACAAGCATAGAGCAACAGCAACAAAAATGATATGCAATAATACAAATATAGAAGTTCTCTCATATAAGGCCAACCGACTAACAAAGACCGAATAAAAACGCATTTGGCGACAAATTCATTCAACCATCCATACAGACAGTCAGCCAGCTAGCTAACCAACCAACCAACCTACCATTCATTCATTTATTCGTTCAGCCAACCAAACAGTTAAACATTACGCGTTATGTATGGGGTCATAATATTATGCAAATTGAGTGAGAGGCAAAGAGTTAAGGTTTCTGTGTGTGAGTGTATGTGTGTTTATAGTATTAGTACTACAAAATATTAAAACTTTTAAACTTATTTAAACCACCAGCGCTCCGGCACTTTAGTTATTTACCATTTACTCCACATTTACATATAATGCTACATAAACTCGTGCAGGCTGCTTATAGGTACTTATAGATTATAAGCATTGTATAAAAAAAAAAATTTAATAGTATAATTACTGTTACATTTTATATTGTATTAATAATAATAATAATAATACAATCATTAAGTTTGTTTTCGTAATTTATAAAAACAAAACAAAAAGTTAGGTTAGGTTAGGCTTATATGTTATTACGTATGGTCTGTGCAATATGGTACCAATTATCATAATAATGAAATATTTTTTAATTAAAGAACTAACAATACATGCCTTGGGCCAAATCCATTTATGCTATTGCATTCTTCATGAACGACTACTAATAGTACAACTCACATTTCAACTTGGTATTTAATTACTGCACAAAATCCAGTTTTTTATATCCTCCTTATAAGGTGGGGGGCATACTTAGTTTGTCATTGTATTTGGAATACCCAGAAGCAGACGTCAAAAATGTTATAGAGTTTTTATAACCTTAGTCACAGTATCAAAAATTGAGTCGAACTGAACATGTACGTTTACCAGTCCGTACGTCTGTCTGTTCACGATCATATTATGCTGAAATGTATATACTTCTAATATACTCATATAAATTTCTATTTAAACTGTTCAAAAATGGTCAAGAACTACACCCACAATCGACACAAAAATTAAGCCATTAAGTTCATATGCATATATGTATATAAAAATATTTATATATATATATATATATATATAAAACAGACAAGCCCATAATTTACAAAACAAAATCATCCAAAATTCAAAAATATGCATCTTGATATATTTAAGATACAGTTTTAAACAGTATAATAAAGTATCTACCACGCCCACTAATTGTATTTAGATGTAGAGAGTATTTAAAATTTGGCCACAGCTACAAATATCTCTTTTTATATGTTAAAATTTTACTGTAATAAAACCGCATTTAAAATTCAAACCAAATTGTTACGAGCACAAAAATATCTTTACTTCCCCACTTATTAACAATTACATTACATTGGTAATTATTGGCTTATATTATTACAAACTCACGTTTCAATTAAATGAAATTTACATAATTTCCTCTTCAGTAATAAACTATAATGAGCACATTTTAATATAATGCAACGTGTTGTTGAGATAAACGAACTGTGGCAACTTTAATAGGGCAAACAAATATTTCATAAAAGAGGCGAAAAGGGGATATTCGGCTAAGGCTAACCTATATAATTTGTAGACACGAGGTATTGTCATACAATTCACTTGTTGAAACATCTTTCGTAGAATCAATAGATTCTAAAAATGATATGATCGGGTCCAAATTTGGTTTAGTCAATTATTAAGCTTAATAATTTTAATTAGCCGTTCTACCAAATTTCATCAAAAAACGCTACCAGTATCCACTGAAGGATGTTCATTTGTATCAGAAGGAAACCGCGAACTGAAATAAACACTATAAAGATTACCGCTCATATATCTAATAATCAATGAAGTATTTTGAATTTTATTATATTTAAGAATTTAATTATTGCTGTCTTCACTGCAACAGCACCATCATCACCAAAGTCATTTATTTTATTTAAATTTTCTCTATTATTTTAACTTTTTTCCACCATGCTTTGCCATGTTCGTGTAAAGGTTTTTCTAATCAAATATTCATTAGTTACTTTCCTTTCCATGAGAGGATTATATTCCTTTTTTTTTTTTTTTTGTTATTAATTCCATAACAACACTTTACTACTCATTAAATGCAACCAATTCAACATTAGATGTGTATATCAAAATGATTTACATATTTACCTTTTGAAAGTCATGCTCTCGTAATGCCATGACGGCTTCTTGAGTCCGATGAATTTCTGTAATAACATGACGTGCACGTCGCAGCAATACCTCATCAGTGCGGCTACCCTCAAATGCTGTAATTAATTTAATAATAAAAAAAAGTAAAAAAACAGCAAGTAAAAACACTAAATTTGGCTTAGACAAAATCTTAAATACCCTCCACATCTACGTAGAAACAAAGGACGTGGCGGGTTCATGATTACGTCCTTTAATAAGATATATATTTACATATCAAGTAAAAGTAGGGTTTTTCTAAATTGTGCAAATGTTTCTTATCTGACCACGCCCACTTCTCCAACTACCAAATTTCAATTATCGATCTAAGTGCAGAAACTGCAGTGTAATATTTCAGCTTAATATCTTAAAATTTATGATCGTAAGAGTGCCATCAACATATGGACATAATCTCAGTTTTTGATTCTGATCAAAATTGGGTATTGCAAACGGACTAACAAACTTAGTATATCTCCTATCTTATGTAGGGTATTAAAAAAGCACGTTAGTAATTTATATTACACACCCTTATACACACATATGTGTTTGCACTAATTTGTTATTCAATTTTTTTATTCCATTTTTTTTTTTTCATCTAATGAGATCGTTATTATGTTTCACTTCCTATTCATGGCAAGCAGACGCATATGTCGTATAGGTACATGAAATCTTTAGTTAGAAGGGTATATTCTTTAGAAGCCGTGTCGATTTATTTAATGCAGTTACATTTTTTTTAATGCGTCACCTGTCAACTCTTCAGGTTGTTCAAGTTACACATTAATTGAATTTTGTTTTCCACCATATACGAGTATACAGTTACACACATGCAAGATAACTGTTAATTTCTAATGCACAACATTTATATAACTTGCAACTTGAGTGTGTTGATTATGCTTATAATTCATATGCACAACATCTAATGATTTATAATTGAGAAGCAATTGAAGTGAAAATGAAAAACAACCTAATGAAATAAAACTTTAGTTTAGCAGAAGAAGTGGTTCACAAATGATGAACAAATGCCACACCGACCTTCAGAATCACTTTCTGAATCGATTTATCCAAGTCCGTCCGTCTGTTCGTGCATTTTTGCAGATTTCTATTTTAATGGAATTTAATACAAGAACACGTTTTGTGCCAAAGAGGAATCCAAATTATGAATGGATCGAATTGAACCATTTTTAAAATCTTTGAATCGATTTAAATGTGTGCTAATAACCGACTAAAACACTTTCTTTTGTTTTGTTTATTTTCCAAAGTGTTCTTATACTTTTTTTAATTAAAAGCGCAAAAATGTGAAAGTTTTCATCTTCGTACATATCGTACATAGAAACGTGACGTATGATTTACTCCACTATTATGACTCTAAATGTGTTTATTTTTATATATTCAATTGAATTGTTTGCCATTATATTCTGTAAGTATAGGTGCATTATCTAAAATGATTTCAGTTAAATGTCAATTTTGGCTAAAGGCCAACAGTTATACACTAAAATACAAAATATCGATTCGTCGTTCTTTTTTTTTTTGCTTTTTTGCTTTTTTTGATACTTTTATACGCCAACGCCAATTGAAAACTTTCTTGTAGTGATTCTTTATCGTTCGCTTTTTCTACCCTACAATACATATTCTGAAAGGGAAATCTAATAAATTTTGTAGAGAAGTTTGAAACTCCCAGGACAAATTTAGCTTTTTTCATTCTAATCTTATCCTAATTAAGAACCTTTTACAAGAACATTTTGATATTACAATGGTTTTGCAATATTATCCAGTAAATTATGTCACTTTTGTAAAATTCTACAATTGACATAAAAAGATGTAGGGTCCGCTTATGATCGACCATAACATTTTCTCTTATTTTTAAGAGAAATGGAGAGAAATAGTTTTTAACATTGTATATGTCTTCCCATAGTTATAGTATTTAATGTTTTTACAAAAAAAGAAAAAATCAAACAAATGAAAATATTAAGTGTTAGCCAAATCTATAAGGCTCACCATTTTAGGTATCATCTTTTTTATATAACTTCCTTATGTTTTGTGCGATTTTCTTTATTCCTATAACGTTTTAATGGTCCACAGAAGGACTAATTATGATTTTTTTTTTTATTTAAAATTTTTAATTTATATATAGCTTAAAATTTCAAAGTTTGTTCATTACCTGGCAATGATTTTGCCAATTTTTAATACCAAACTGTGAACAAACTTCGCAAAGTAGAGGCAATTAAATCTAATTCAAAGGAGCGCAAGTATAAACAGTCAAACCCGTCACACCATAGTGTGATAGGGTCTTTTTAAAATGTTTCTTAATATAAGTGTAATTTCTATATCTTAGGCCGATCTTATATATCAAAAAAAAATCCAAATTTGAGCTCTCTGTCTTAATTATTACGCCCGCGAGATTAACATAAAGTAGAGTGTATAAATTTACGCAAGTATACAGACAGACAGAAGAGCTAAATCAACTCGGCTATTGATGCTGATCAAGAATATATATAATTTTTGGAGTGTGGCTCGCCTCCTTCTAGTACCTACAAACTGTTTGAACAAAAACCAATATACCCCCATAATCATTATGATATTGGTTATAACCAAAAAGGACCAAAAGCGACAAATATATTCAATTTGTGATGGCCTCTTAAATCTCTCTCTTCACTCCTTATTTTTTTTTTTCTATTCAATACTCTGCGTTTAACAATTTTCTATGATTTTATAACTCGCTTAATGTTTGCAAAATTGTCATTATTATTGTTGTTGTTGTTACTGTTAAATCTGTTATATTTGTTTGTTATTACAAACAGATGAAGGGACGAAGTGGGCGATAGATACGATAAGAAAATGTAAGAAATGTGAGCTTCCAAGTTTGAAAACTTAGATGTTGACTAGATTTTAGATTCTGCACCAACTGGTGATGGCTTATGCACAACTGTACAACTACAGTAATAGTAAGTAAGGAGCCACAACCAAAGAAATTCTAGATGTGGTTTTTGATTTGTTGGTTGTGGTAAGTTTTCTTTTTGGTTTTTTTGTTTTTTTTTTTTTTTTATTTTTCTCTACAATCTATTTAGTTAGTAATATTGTTTTTTGCCATTCTAACCTTTAGCACACACACTCACACACATAAACCTTCTCTTTTGTTACTAGGTTATAGATACGTTACTCTCTCTCTCTCTCTATATATATATCTCTTTACTTTTTATCACATATATTGATCTAGTTTGTTGGCCATTGTGTGTGTGTCGTGTCTGTGCGCAATTTAACAATTTTTGGCTTTTATATTGTGTCAACATACATTTTAGTGTTTATTGTTATAGTAACTTTAGAGACATCACATCAGCCAAACACACACACGCACACACAAGGATATTTTCTCCATTTGAACTTATTTTTTTCATTTTTATACCCACCACATAAAATGGGAAGGTATACTAAATTTGTCATTCCATTTGTAACTCTCAGTAGAAGGCGACTTTACAACGTACATATACTTTTGATCGGTATTAAAAAATTAACCGATCTAAGCATATATGTCTATGTGTCCATTTGTTGTTAACACTCGACCTATTGTTAATTTTGAGGTACTGAGGTGATTGAATTTCTTCACGAGTATAGCTATTTAAAGTGGGCAAAAAGAGCAAGGAACCACACCCACAATTAACAAAAATCTATTTATCTGTCACAAGAAATATACTACGTAGTTGAAAAAATATATTCAACTTAAAAGTCGACTTTTAAGTTGTTACGAAATGCACATACCATTAGACAGCGTAATCAAAGACCTTCCAAGCCCACTATTTATAAATAGTATTCAGAGTATTTAAGATTTTACTTAAGCTAAATATTTCTTTTCTTACTTTCTTTTTTTCTTTTTGTTAAATTACATTTAGTAACACAAATGTCGTTTTCCATTAATTTTTCATATTTCATATCTCTGTGTATAAACGTATATATGTGTATGTATGGTGGTGTGTGTTTGTGGAGGGGGGCTTTACCGTTGCTTTCCTTCAAATTCCTCATTGTACTGCTTTTATGGCCACATAATGTAGAATGTATTTTTTTTTTTCTTTCGTTACAGAAAATTCAGAGTTAGTTTTGTACTGATTATTGTCACCAAGTATTGTGTTTGTTGGTGTGTAAGTAATTTTATTCTTTCTTATTACATATACGTACGTATGCATTGTACAATAGAAAAGTATGAGTTCATTTTCTTGGCCATAATTGGGATTTTATCTAGTGTTAGCTTTTTTTTTTTTTTCCTTTTCAATTTTTCTTTGCTTCACTTAGAGATATAAAACATATATAGATTGGGAAAGCATTCATGCTTGGTTATGGAAAATGATTTCAAATCTTACATTGCTTTAAAAAAAAGATCTTCAAATTAACGCTGAATATAAATATTTAATATTTTATTTTAAACTTGTTGTCCTTCTAAGTTGTTCAATTGTTATCGCATTGAAATTATTCAGCTATGTCTAAATCTGTAAATTAAATTGTTTACGCTTTCATGAAAATTTGCCTAGACTTCCTTAGTTCTTGTCGCTAAATAGGTAGAAATCTTCTATAATCACAAGAGAATATATATATTTTGAAGCATCTCTAATATTTTCTGCTGTATACTAAAAATTGAATGCCAAACTTAGTATATTCCCATCTTATATAGATGGTTATAAAACTAAGCACTAAAGTTCATTCTAATTGAAAAGTAAATTTTTATTTAATGTGAATGATACAGAAATATAAGCACTTCCTTTTGCTTTCGGCATTATTCTCTGAATACATACATTAGTGAAAAAAAATTGCCAAATATTATTATACCTACCACATCGTATTAAGTTTGTCATTCCATATGCTACTACCAGAAGAAGGAAGTTTCGGAAAACTAACATTATAATCTAATCTAGCTTTACAAAAAAACCTAAGCGTAAAACTTGACTTTTAAGTTCATACGCAAAACATGCATTAGAGGGGATAATCAAAACCCTACCACGCCCACCATTTGTATATGGAAATGAAAAGTATTTTAGATTTGACTTAAACCAAATTTAATGTTGTTTCTTGTTTTTTATTATTTTCGTTAAAGAAGAACTTTTATATCCGCCGGATTCATCACCTACGGATATTGAAGATATTGCATACCTTCGCCATTTATTTGAACGCAATCAATTGGAAGAGAAACTAGTTGGACAATAACTTGATTGCTTTGTCAAAATCATAACAAACAGATATCAGGTAATGCAACACAACTAGTTTTCCTTCTTTTATTTTTTTTCCTTTACACTCCTCCTTACACTAATGATATGCCGAACTTAAAGGGAAAAGAAGAAAAAGTGCAATAAATCAGAAATGATTTTAACATGTCGTGACCAGTTAGGAAACGGAAAAAAAAAAAAAAGACAATTCCAAATGACACAATTTACTCTCAAACATCTTAGATTTGATAGCTAATCTATAAGAACATGTTGACAAACTAATATTTCATCAAAAATATTCTCAAAGATTTAATATTGAATTTTCGTTGGAAAGGAAGTATTTTGAGTTTTACTGAACTTTTATGATTCACTATTTACTTTGTGTATGTAAGATGATGATGAATAGGGCAACCGACTAAATAACAAAGGAGTCAGAGTGATTCATACGCAATTGAATTAGTAGGCAAATGTAAAAATGAATGTGGCGTCAAATGTCCTGAAGCCTTAAATGTGTCTCTTTTCATGTTCATCAACAGCAGCAACCAAGTCCAGCATCACTAGCGTCATCATCAGCAGCAGCATCATCATTATGAGCGTCTCGCTTTGTCATCGTCATTGCCATTAACTGTCACACTGCTCTACGACAACCACGCTCATTAAAGGATGTACATTTAACATTTAGACAACAACGTTTCTGCTAAAATCTTGTGTCGTGTGTAACGGAATGTTGTTGACATTTTTGACCAAAAAATTAGTTTCATTTCTTGTGATGCGAATGATGATGATGATGATTATGATGATGACGCCACAACAAATTACTAAAGGATTTGCAAACCTAATCCTCTTCTGCTTATCCATGCTTTTATATTAGATTTGAAAAATATGTTTCTATAAAAATATTTTATAATTTAACAACCCTGACAAGTATGCTACAACGTTCTATTCTAATGACAAACTTTGTGAAATCAAGTAGATAAGTAAAACATAACAAAAAAAAAAAAAAAAATACAGTAAAAAACTTTATTCCTACATACACTGTATACACTAACAACAACAACTTAATCAAATGCAAGATACAACGTTACATGTATGCACTATGTAGTAGAAAATTGTACTTTATGCGCCTGAGTGATGACTATGAATGTTTTGTCTCTGTTGTGACTTACACACTGTCATGTAAATTCTCTAATGATGTAACAAAATATGATGCTAAGCTTGTGTAGCGTAAAAGAAAAAGCGAAAAATTTGTCTACTGTTTGGAGAGAGTGTAAATTTCGTTTGAATTTTTAATGATATCTTGAAAAAAAAAGCACCAACCAACTGAACTTAACTAAACAGCAGTTGCTTACGTTACACAAATGTTGTCATAGAAGTATTGTATTAACCTTAAGGGTATTACAATCAAAGTATGTATATATAGGGTGAAATAGATAATGAATGAGAGAGAGAGAGTGGGAGAGTTCAATATATCACATTATTAAATATATGAAGTATACTTATAGACATAATTAAAATGGATTCTGTAAAGTACACTTTTAGGCGTTGAAATAATGACTTTTTTTTTAATAAAATGAAAGTTTTAGAAATGTTCCACGAAAACAAAAATAGCAACAACAAAAAACCATATAATGATAATGAATTTATAAAGATTATAATCTCTTTACTAACTTGCTAGCCAATCTATCTCTCTCCCCCTTCACTAAGGTAATAATACACAAATTTAATAAACGAAAAAATAAAAAAAATTAACTAAATCGGGACCAAATGAATTGTAAGGACAAAGTGAGCCAACGATATAAACGAACATACACGTACGTATGAAACTATAAAAATTTTGTATGGTGTAGCATTAATTACCTGACAAGTTGCTTTCTGTAGCATCTCTATAGGTCTTCAGTGCCATTATGTTGAGTGCTTGTAAGCATTGTTTACGTCTGGTTGGATATTCACTGTTGCATAACTCATGCCGAACATTTGAATTGCAAATTAAAACCACAAGTTCCCTTTCGTCGGCAACAAATGGTATTTGGTATGTTTCCAAAGAACTGCAACAAAAAGAAAGAGCAATCAAACAAAATGTAAGCGTAAACATAATACAATACAACAAATGATGAACATAACTAAGATGACAAAATACAATACCACATATATGCATTATAAAGGCGTTCAGGATGCGGCGGCCACATTATTAATAGATACCACAGAGGGGGAGAAATGGAAATGAAATGAACAAATAAAATAAAAAAACACCTCCACATCTACACCAAAATAAAGGGCGTGTCAGGTACTTAAGTACGCCCTCTAAGAGTATATGCATTTCTATCAACTTGCAGTCTAATGTAACGCTAAATATGCTTCTTTTAAATAGTAGGCATCTGTGTTATCTAACTATACCCATTTTTGGCGGTACGCCTCATTTGGGCGGTACTAAAGAAATGATAAACTTATTATACCCCCCTTCTAATGTAGAGTATATAAAAAGATACGACGAGAAAAGATTCAATTGAAAACTATCCTTTGCCCATCTATCTCTCCCTCTCTCCCTCAACCATTATCTGTTATCTGTTTTATACTTTAAGCCATAATAAATTTTAAATATGCATATACCACATAAAAATGGAGAAAATGAAATGTTGTTGTAGTCAGGAGAGAAAGCACATCATATTGCTATCCGGTTATATAGCCTCCAGCACCTTTCAAAAGCCATATGCAGTGAATTTAAACTGAATTCAGAGACAATGACATGTTTCCGTATTAGCATTTGTGCCAACTATTATCCTCATAGGTAAACTTACTTTAACATTATAATAGAATTAGAAAATACAAAAAAAAAAAAAAAAAAAGAAATCCTATTGTCTTTACTTTATTATGAGGCTCTGTTCACTGTACCAGTACAGTATAGAGCATCAGAGTACCTGCTCCTAACGGAGGCTCATGTGTGCTCTTAAAATTCAATGTAATCTGTATGTGCCGCAACTACGTTTGAATGTTTTGGTGTATCCGTAAAAGATTTTCATTTTCATGTAGTGTGCCATAAAATATAAAAATCTGGGTGAAAAAAGACAAAAGCCAATATGGCCTTCTTCTACATGTACGTATATATCTACATAATTTATAATATATATTTTATTGTATATAATTTGCATAATAACAAATTGTGTTGGTCCTTATAGGGTAGTTACATATTTAATATTATAATCGTACACATATGTATTTTGTAATTGTGTAATCATTTACAATGGATACAAAGAACAAAAATACCAAAAAAAAATTCAAACTTATAGGTAGATATTATATAATATATACTCTAAAGTAACAAATAATTAGAAAGAGATTTCTAATCACCAAAATATCTTTTTCCGAAATCTTTATATTGTTCTTGGTTTTAGGAAATAACAAGTAAGAAAACTAAATTTGGCCGTAAGAATATGAAGAAAAGACAGCCATATGAACTCACGGACATACATTTCAAGATCGACTCAGTTTTTTACTGAGAATATATAAATTTTATAGGGTTTTTCAATGCCTCCTTTGGGGCGTTGAAAACGGAATGACAAACTTAAACTCCATTTTATGTAGAGGGTATACAAATAATTAAATATTATGCAGATTCATAAAATATTTTAAAAAGTTTCTTCACAAAATGAATTAAAATTATCAAAGATTCTTGTCTAAATGAATAATCAATATTACGTTTTGCTTTAACTATAAATATGATTTCAAATTTCCATTCAAAATTGCTATATATATATATATATACAAACATTGGGTGAGACAAGTACCCGATTACGTCCACTCTATGGAATAACTAAGAAATCAGATTTAAACAAAGTCTTGCCGAATTTACGATCCCGCTTATTTTTGGCATATCTGTAATTAACCTAATATTACATACATGCATTTACCAAATCGTTGAGCATTTTTCAAAGAATGCGACGCATTCTTTCAGAAATAATACAATGAAATATTTTTGAAATTCATGTCTTGTTCTTATTTTTTTTTAAATTAACATAAAAACAAAACTAAAGAACTAATCGATATAACTTTTTTACTAAATGAAAGATAGATAATATTGTATAATATGTACATTGTAAAGTCTTCCACATCTATTTCTGAAATGACAAACTTTGTGTCTGCTTAGTACCTGGAGCTACCGCTCAGTGTAGGGTATTAAGTGATAGATTTTTACCAACTTGTAACAATTTTTAATTACATCAATAATATTCACAAAGTGAACATTTTCGCTATAGTTTGAAACCATTTCGAACTTTAACACTTGACATGTACAGCGTTTAAGTGATGCACAGTTATTATCAAACTTTATTATTCATATTCATAATATATATACTCGTATATATATAAATAGAGAGACAGCAAGAAAGGGTAGGAGAGTGGAGTAGATAGAGATAGAATGAATACGAGTGTATACAATAATTTAACAACTTTTCTTATAAATATTATTGCAAATGCATCCAAATACTCAAACATTACATTGCTTCTTCTTGTGTATATAAATATAAAAGGTACGATAAGAAAGTTAATAATTTTGTAAAAACAATCAAATAAATAATACAATAAAATATTTGCAATTGTATTGTCGAATGAGATGTAACACGTTCCAATATACCGTAAAATGGAAAAGTTTTAAATCACATGATATCCTCGTTTTCTTTTTCTCTTTTTTTCGACATTCTTTACATACCATACTGAATATATTGTTAAACAAAAGAAACTTGGGAATAAGTAAATTTTCCAAGTAAATATGAACATATGGTGTATATGTGAGTGTGTGTTGTAAAGTTGCCAAATTTGCCAAAACAAAAGATGAAAACAATTGAAAACTTTTGGTATTAGTCAAAAATTTTAATTTCTTATTTCAACTTTATAAGAACTTTGTCACACACACATACACACACACACACACACACACACACATTTGCACTCTTACAATATAAACTTATGTATATACCTAATATTTGATGTATCTATGTACATATACACAATATTTGGCATAAAATCTGAATTAGATTTTCACTCAAATTTCTACAAAATAATATTCCTCAATGCATTGCATTGCATCTTAACATGTAACTAAGATTATATATGCATACAAATGTATATGTATACATGTGACTAAGAATATCTAAACTTGCAACGAAAATTTATGTTAATTTCAATGCACAGAAAATGGCAAGAAAAACTTCTAATATAACACCCAAGCATACACACACGTGCACATGCATGAATAAATCAAGCTTATTAATATATGCTCACATATTATTTATGCTTGATGATGATTGTATTACAAATACCACACACACGCACTTGGCAATGATTTTGTCAGCTTATATTAGATGTCAACAGAGATTTTTATTTTAAATGAACAAGAAAAATTGAAATTAAAATAAAAATAAAAAACAACTACGTTCATATGTGGAGGTGGTACATTTTGCATACAAAATAGAAATAAATGAAAATTCTATACCCTACACCACTTACCTTCACAATTTGGGATACAATTAGTTTATTTGTATCAGTAAACTGCGAGAGATTGCCATATAAGTCATTTCGTTAAATATCATTATATAAAAAAAGGTTCTAAAATTGATCCGATCGGGTGGAAATTTATCACAGCCTATTATTAGGCTAATTAACTAATCTTCAAAAAATTTTGTCAAACAATATTAATAAATACGAATTTTCATCACATAAAAACTTACTTTATATTAAAGCCTTATATGGGAAAGGGTTCTAAAAATGGTCCAATTCGTTACATTTTCAATACAGTTCCTCTTTAAGCTAAATTTCATCAAACTATCTTAAAAAATGCCATCTTTAGCTTGAGTGAATGATTTCAGTCGATTGTGGACGTGACTCTTAAATGAATTTGCCCATTTTAACAGATAGAGACGCGGACGCACGGACGGACATACACAAATGTATCTAAATTGACTCAGTTTATACTATAACATCATGCCCATTTTTACCACATTATCAAAATTTTAATTTTGTAACTTTTATGGCTTTAGAAGAATTTTTCTACTATGGGCGCGGCACTCAATCAAATGTTTATAAGGAATTTCCTAAAAATTTCCCTCCCTCGCTATTTTAATTTACTTGTTTCCTTACTTACCGACAATCTAACAGTAAAACATGCTGTTTTTTCCCCAACAAAGCAATCATTTGATCCATAATGCCGCAAGGTACACCGGCAAATAAATACTCCGCTTTTTGACAAATTAAAGCACGCTTGACATCACTAACAGTAAAGAGCAAAAAGGGAATAAAATAGTGTTTATAAATAAAAGTTGTCCATATGAATATACACAATGTGTGCATATGTATGCATAAAATAGAATATGCAAAACATAGAAGTTTTATAACATTGGCAAAGGTTTATTAATAACTTTCAAATAACTAATATGACCGGAATAACAACAACAACAGTAACTCACCTTTCAATTTTGTGGCCACTTATATATTCTAGAAATGTCAATGTGGCCACTTCCAAAGCAGCACTAGAGGACAATCCGGCACCCACCGGCACACTACTCACCACAACAGCATTGAAACCAGACGACAATTGGCCACCGTTCTGTATAAAACCATGTATTACACCCTTCACGTAATTTGTCCATCTACAAATAATGGTTAACGTTTCATGAAACCATTACAAGCAAACTACTACAAACATAAGAGTTTTTGTAAATTTTTAATTAAATGAAAAAAAAAGTACTCTAAATGTTCTATAAAATATTTCATTAACTTGCCGAAATGAATACCCTTAAAAATGGTTCATACCCTCCATCACTTATGGCAAAGAGGAAATTAAGTTTGTACGGATACTTGTAATTTCTAAAGCAACTCGGGAAAATAAATTTGAATTGATGCAGTTAATTAGCTTAATGATTGGCTGTATAAATTTTGAAGCCCTGTTTCTATAATAATATTTCTCAAAGAACTTAGATAGCAAAACGCCATGTTTATTGATATAACAAAAGTAATTGTAGTATAATTTGTGAAGCTAAAGAGTATAGGGTATTAAATGATGGGGCTTGACTAACTATAAAAGAGTCACTTATTCATTTAATAAACGACAACAACTTGTAATACTTTTCCACTTGTGCAGTTTATTTATTACAGCTTAAAAAAATTCATTGTGTGCTGTACAAAAAGTTTTTTAAAAGTTATAAAACCTTATAAGTGTATTCATCACAAAAGAACAATAATAATAATAATAATAATAATAACCGCACACACATATAAAACAACCAGAATGATCTTCATCATTATGAACTTTACGAGGTTGACATGATTGGCACAATATTTAACAAAAGTGTCATGTTTCTCCATGGCGACGAAGACACCGACAGTATTGACCGGAAAACAAAAGTTGCTACCTAAGCATTTGCAAGAATTGGAAGAATAGGTCTTGTGATGAATGGCAAACAAACAAAGGGTATGCTATCAACAGGCAGGAATTCAGGGTCTAAAATCTCAAAGGCTTGCGATAGCTAGTTGTTGTGAACGAACGGTAAAACTCCGGTAAAAGGACCAAGTGCTTGATAGCCTGTAAACTAGACAAGAATAATGGAACAGTATATGGAAAGGTGCATAAGACAGGAGTTCTCTAATCTCTCTTGGTTCAGGGATATAAAGAGGTTGCAATTGACCAGTCATAGTGCTGATAATGATTACTTTATGTCCAATAGTAGTGGTATAAATAGTTGTACAAGTTACAGGAGCAGTCGCAGTAGGAATTATGGACTTTTGCATCATAAGCAATTAGCACCATTAACCTTTACTTTATTCTTTCTATTGTAATTATTGTTTTTAAGAATATGTTATGACCATTTATGAACAGAAGCATTTATATACATTTTTCCATATTAGGAATCTTAACATATCAAAGTAATTGTGTCAATTTTCAACATTCCTACTTTTATGCTTTAATTAGAATTGCTTCCTTTTCCGCTTTCAAGGCTTTTGTTAAAGCAATCAAAGAATTGCTTCCTTTTCATCAAGAATATATTTCACAAACCCATTAAAAAACTTGGTAGGTATATAGGTCATCGTCTACAGCACCTATGTTTTTTTTTTTTTTTAACTTAAAGACAATACCAATGTGTACTCAACCTGATTAACATCAATTTGTAGGAAAAAAAAAAAACATGGTACACCATTTGATATCAACTAAGTCTTCTCTTTCACCAAATTTATTTTCCCTTCACTATACTTAAGCCGACTTTAAATCTACTACAACAACAACAATCAAATGTTACCTAAAGTTTGGAAGGATATTATTTTCTTTTTGTTACAGTGCTCAACTACTTGAGCGTAAATAGAAGCACAAAACTGGTAACATTTGTAATGTTAAGAAAATATCACTTGAATGGTTTGAACTGGAAATGTAAATGTAAATGTCAGGTTACCGGCACGTTATAGACTTAGGACGGGAATACAAGAGAAACTATAGAACAAAACCCGACAAATAAATGAAAATCAAGGCAATTCAAATGCAAAAGGACTTAAATAAAATCTTAAATGTCCTACACATCTAAATGACAAACAGTGGGCGCGGTTTAATAAGACTCGCTAGAGGTGTTGGACATGTACGTCTAAATGGACTCCGGTTTTAAAGCTGATCGAAACTTTGTACGGTCTTTAAAAACTTTCTTATAGCAACAATCTAAGTATACACTCATCGCTAAGGTGGATTTTCTAAAAGCGCTAGAATTTAAATAGTAACACCGAGCATATAGCATCAGTTGTTAAATTTGAATCCATTTTAAAAACTTTAAAATTTATGTTAAAACAAAACCTTAACATATATTTAGGGGTGAAAAGAAAAGCTTTCAGCGAAATGAAGGAGGTTTCCAAAGAAACTGTAAAACAAAACAATTGTTTGTTTAAAACAAAAACAAATACCAAACTTAGAAATATACGGACGCCAAGTTAAAAATGAAACAACTAAAATTCCATAAAAAATTTTAATGTTTAAGCTTTTCGTGTATAATTTTTTGAAAGACTTAAAAAATGTTGAAAAAATTTCCACTCTAGTTAAATGCTTAACCAAGCGTTAACTTGTAAGTAGTTGAATAGTATATAAAACAATTTAAAAAAAAAAAAAAAACAAAAATTCAAACTTACCTGGATTTTTCGCCAGATTGTAGATTTACTATAGAAAATATAACACGCTTCGGTTCGTCAGCCTCAGTACAGCATGTAATTAAATCGACGTCATTTCCAACACGGTGACCTCCAACAATAACCGTTACCATGGGTAGAGCCTGTCATAAGCAAAGACAAAGAATGAAAAGAAAAAAAACAAATAATGAGAAAGGGGGTGTGACTACAATACATAGCGGTAAATGGTACATAGTGGTATTTTTTGGGTTATACCCTTCATGAAGAGTACACTAAGTGTGTAATTCTGCTTGCCACGCCCATAAGAACGAATAAAAGACCCTCTTTAATAAATATATACTCCTGATTAGCATTAGAATCTGATTATTAACAATATCCGTAAGTCCGCGTTACCACAGAAATTAAGATTTTTTTAAGATAGAGATAACAAGGACTCCTTCAATTTACAATAAAAGGACGCTATTATATATATACCATGCCTTTAAAGTGCTGTGTATACAATTTATATCACCCTCTACTCATTTCCTTTTAAATTCCATACATTCGCTAGATACCATAAAATTTTCTTTCAAAAAAAATTTATATGTAAATTTTCTGTTTGGTGCTAAAGCTAATTAGAAAAAAAAACCCCAAAAAATTAGCAGTTATTCATATCGAGCCAATTTCACTGACTTTCTTACTTACTTACCATGGGCAAAACAAAACCATCATTGTAGTCAACATGTTCACCAATCAAATTAACACGTCCCGGTGCACAGCAGGCCAGCTCTGGCTCTATGCCAAACGTTTGACAATATGTCTTTTGAGCTGTTTGCAGTAAACCCTCCAACGTGGGCAATTCTCGTATATGATTGCCCCTGTCCAAATATAATGACAATGATAATGTTGGCGATAACGATGATAATGGTGATGACATTTTTCTTGTAAGTGTATGTAAATATAGCTTCAGAAAATCTCTTTTGTTTATTAATGTTAACTGTAGGCGAGAGTATCTAGCTAACTGTTACTGGTGCAATATGACCTAAAATAGAAGAAGAGGATTCCACGTAAATTGTCACTTGATATAAATGAGGAGCAAAACAGGTAGTTATGTCTCATTTATAGAAAATTGTTTTCTATCGACCTATAGGGTTGAAGTGATCATTGAACTAGAAAATGTGAAAAAATAATATTCAGTCTGACCCGGGTTCGAACCCCTCTGCCCTTAAAATAGGCGATCATCGGCAGATGTTTACCAAATCCACTCGTTCATATTTATACGAGTTCAGTTTTTGTTAACTTTTTTTAAATTATCACTTAAGCTACATAGTCAAACAAATATAATTTTTCTGAAAACAAGTAGTACTCTAGCATTAGTTCGTAAAAGGGTATTTTTCAAATTCGCTTTTACTGTACTTGAACATTCACAACCATTTTGATCTTTAAATATTTCATGCAACATACGCAATGTTTGCATTCTGCTATGCCCTTAAAGTCTTGTTGACTACAACTCCTTATACATTGCACCACTTGTACCAAAAGGTTATATTAAGTTTGTGTGAATGTTTGTAACTCCTAAGCGACAAATTCTACGCTCGAAAATCTGTACCGATTTAACCATGTCCTTCTGTCTGTTCATGTCAATTTGCACTCTATTGGTCGCAATATTTGAGATATTTTCATGAAATTTCGAACAAAAATATGTTTTAGCTCAATGAAGAATCAAGTGAAAAAATACCGCATTGAATCATTTGTAGAACCTTTTAAAAAGTTTTTAAATGGCGAAAAATGGGAATTCTTAATATTTTTTAGTAAAGTTTAGTGCAGAATAATTAAATAGCTTAATAAATGGCTGTAACAAATTTGAACCTGATCGGACCATTCTTAGAACCTCTTTCCATGTAATGATATTTCACGAAGTGAGTGATATGAGAATGCCCTGCATTTACTGATGCATCTAATCTAATTGTAGCATAATTTGTGGAACTAACTGAGGTGTAGGGTATTAAATGGTCGATTATAATATTATCCCATACTCTAAATACATTTCCAATCTAATATAACGCAAAGAAGCATTTGGAATAATAAAAAGAGAGGCCTCTCTTAAGAGAAGAATAACTTTTAGCTAAGTCAACGCCTATTAATAGAAGATTATTTAGAAAAGTCCACCAAAGATCGATTGATATAATATAATAAAAGAAAAAACTTATTATGAAAAATATCATAAATAAATATGTTTATAAATACTTACTTATATTCCTGAAATCGCATTCCCTTTAACGAAAGAGAAAACAAAGTAAAAAGTAAGCGGCTTGACTTTTACCTAAACACAGTTCCTTATACACTGATTAATTTCAATATTATGTTTACCCATTTTTTCCCACATCTAATTAAGAAATTTTTAAATTCTAAGCAAAACAGAGAAGTTGGGCTGATTCTCTTCATGTTCTCTTAGGCCAAAGAGAACTTTTTACTAGGTTTTTTCCAAAGAGTAGATAACATTCTACTAATTATTTTTTTGATAATTTATAATTTATGAAGTGTATTAATATGCTGCACTAAAAAAAAACATATAACATCGTCATTTAAACGACCATAGGTTTCACTCTACATTTACACGGTATTGAATTCAAAGTTGTACGCTTGCAAAAATAGATTTATTTCATTAAAATCTATTCAAAACCAAAGAATTTCTTAGGAAACAATGTAGATAAGTGTAGAGATATCATAAATAAGTTTCTTATTTTATTTGCAACACCCATGTGAAGGCGTCAGAAACTCCATAAATAATCTTGATCAATATCAAAATCTTTCCCAAATCCGTATTTTGTTAGAATTATAATATAAACCAATTGTCATGTGGGCGTGGGCGTATAATTGACACACCCACAATCGATAAATTTCATTCTTTCAAGTACATAACTTAACCAATGAAGTTGAAATTTGCTAAGAATTAAATAATCCATAGGCTTTATGTTAAAAATGACCATGGACAACAGACACGTCCAAAACAAGTAACAAAAATCTATTTATCTGCCACAAAAATTCAGCTATAAAGTTGAAATTAGGTATTCATATATATAATTATCCCATTCATCAAAGTGGACATGTGTGGATAACTGACGCGCCCACAATTTACAAAATAACTTATGAAGCATAAAATTAAACTTTTAAATTGATACTACCCACTTTTTGTATGAATATCTGGAGGATATTTAAGATTTAGCCTAAGGCAATTTTAATTTTGCTCATTTCAATTGATTGTGATTTGAGTATTTTCAAAAAAATTTTAAGCAAAATTTAATTTAGCAAAAAAAAGTAATCAAATGATTTGAAGCATTATAATAGTCCGCTTATAGTAGTAGTGGATGTAAAACAAACACTGAAAATATGACGCAGAAAATACTGAAGGCTAAATTAAATAAGGCAAACATGGAGCAGGTGTAGGAGAATTTGTCCCCAAAGGCAATTACATTAAAACCAAATAACACATTTAACAGTCTAGGACTGAGACTGAGATGGATATTATTATTAGACTGTTAATATTGTTGAGAACAGAGAAATAACATTTAGTTGTCAATTAATATAAATTAAAACAACTATTTATTCTTCATGCCAATGCCCTGAACCTACCACTTCTATTCACTGGTATTATATGTATATGCTGCGAGTCTTACCAGGGGTCTCTGTAGAATAATTATATATCATGACTGGTGGTTATTTTTCACATATTGTGCATAGTGGCAACTGTTTTTGTTTTCCTTCATTCATTCCTTTGCATTCTTAACTTATTTATAGTAGTCACGTTCAGTGTCCCACCAGCTTTTATATTGTTATTTGTTTTGTCAGCAATTACTCTTAATTTTCAGTGCGTACACTGGATGCGAACATATTTAAAAGAAATCCTCTTGCTAAACAAATAATGAATAAAAATAGTAAATAACAATTCACAATAATATTTTTCGTAAACAAAATTTATATGGTAGTACGTATGGTATGTTTAAGGGTTTGATTTATAATAGAGATTTTAAGCTGAAACATAATTGGGCGTCTTCCCAGCAGGCTTATTATTTTTCTCTAAAATTAAAAAATACCTTAGCATTAGGTAATGTGCTGTTTCTTAGCCGCGTACTAGTAAGGAAATAAACTGTATTCAAATGTTAAACGCTTCAAAAAATACGCTAAAGCAAATTCTTTCCAAGTATTTAAATTAACATAAAGTTTATAAAGAATGTAAAGAATAAGAAAAAGAACGAAAAAACGAGTCAATAAAGTAGTGTTGGTTTGGGCCAAATCTTAAGTGCCTTTTACATCTGCATACACAAGGTGGGCGTGGCAGGTACATGATATATTCGCGTCTTTTATTCAACCATGAATATTTTTTACACAAAGCCTATGGATGAAGGTGTAGTAAATATATAGCTCAACTCTTGTGGCTGAAACATAAAATGTTGTCATTGGGGGCGTGTTTGACAATCAATTTTTCCTTAACCTATTTACAGAAAGTAAAAATCTTCGTATCACATATCGGCTCAAAATCAAAACCGACCTTTAGCATTCTAACAATTATAACGGACGTACGGATAGACATGGTTTCTATGAATCGTGCCAAATTTCAACTCAATGTCTGAACTGACTTCTAACAACGGCATGGCATACTAGATTGACTTTAATTTTGAAGAAGAAAATATATGTAGAGACTCTGGCGCCTCCACTTGGGTGTGGCAAATGGAATAACAAACTTAATATACCTCCATCATCTTATGTGATGTCTGTAAAAAAAAAACAAAAAGAAAATTGAAATATGAGAAGTAAAGTTGTTAAATTGCTGTTGATATCATAACTATAAAAAAACCCTTTACATATGAATATATGGCTAGAAAAAAAAATACAGAAAGTATTTAAAAAGAAATTTTAACTTACGTATAAACAAAATTCCACAGGAAATTTATAAAAAAAAGTGAAACAAAACAACGAAAAACGAAATCATGTTGAGTGAAGAACATTAGAAACAATTTAGACATAAGAAAACTTTTCAACAAACACTTTAAGTTGTTGTTTTTGTGTTGTACGTTGATGATGGTCGTGGCGTGACGTAGTTGATTTATTTATGGACATTTAAAAGCTGAAATTGTTACTGACGAAAACTTTGTCATCTTACTTCGAACATCATTTTAGACTGACGCTTCTTTTTTTCCTCATTTACTTTACTTTACACATAGTACGAGTTTAATGAAGTTTGTGGGAAAAGCGAAAGATAGTTATGGAAATATTTTTTGAATTTTCTTCTCTCCTTTTTATTTTTATTTTCTTATTATGCAGTTTACGATAGTTGATGTATTGAAAATTTTTATTAAAATTAAATTAGTTAAGCTAAGAATCTCTAAAACGAATATAAAACATAGTATTACTAAATGGATATATAAAGTTTGTCATCGCTTCAGGGACCTACCTACCTAAAATCCATGAAGACATGTCCTTTTCTATGTCTATTGTTACCTTTCTGATTCTGATATTTTACTATTTAAACCGAAGGAAAGCTACATATTAAAAATTTGGTATACGTGACTTTTTAAACCTTCCTTTGATATGCTAAAATTTTGTAAAATCGTATAACAGACACGCCCACAATTTACAAAATTGCACTATACTAGCTACAGACTTCAATATTGACTCATAATACGTACAATTGTACAGATTAGAAACAAGTACCCTCTACTCTTTAATTTTTATATCAAGAACTAACATTCCTTCTCCTATATTGTATTTAAATTGAAATAGTTAAAGTTAACTAGAGAATGTACAAAAGTGTTGGGTACATAAATTTTGCATGAAATGAATTTCTCTTAACAAAATTTTTATAAATCCCACTATATACATATGTATGTATATCTTTTATGTTTAATTATAATTTTACGGCAGATACAGTTAAAACAGTAGTGCTAGGGTGATAATAATATAATAATTTCTTGAAGAAAGAGAAGGGAAAACAAATTTTTCTATCACTTTTTCAAAATCCCCTCTCGGTATTTTACTTGCTCCTTTAATATATAATGCACTAGCTTGTAGAAAAAAAAATTACGATTTATGCAAATGACATTGAGTTTCTTGGCGGCCTTCCGTTTTTAAGAATGCGGTTGTGTGCTGCTGGCGAGACCACAGATAAGATTTACAATGATAATGCCAACAAAACAACAACAACAATAGTATGGTAATTTTGTTATACTATTATAAATGTTTGATTACTTTCTCTGACACATATCTGCAGCTGATGATGATGATAATGCTGATGATACGACGCCACCCTGTTTATGACGACGACAACATAATGGGGTTCATGGTTTTTATCTCAACTAAAGTTGCATAATTTTTTCCACCATAACTTATAAAGAAATTCATTTTATATCCATTAGCTTTATTAGATTAGATTTGAGTTTTATCATTATTTTACGTACAGATCTTTTTTTTTTTTCTTAGTGTAATTAACCATCATGTAGTACTGCTATGCTGTGATAAAGGCCTCTTTGTCGTTTTCTACCTCTTATCCTTCACTCAAATTCAATTTCTTGCTCTTTGGTAGTTTTTACCTTGCAATGGTACAGGCGGTACACCTTCATTGGCCAACTGAAAATGCAAAAAAAAAGACGAATCTTATGAAATTTTTTACAATATTGTCAAGATAAAACTCTAATTAATGATGACTTAACAAGTAAAAAAAAACAGCTTTGTTTTGGATTTAAAAAAAAATTCATTAAAATATCCCTTTAGAATTATTCATGCTTGATGTCCTTTTCTTTTGGTTTACAGCAACATTTTTATTTTATAGAAAAACTATTCAAAGTAATTATACAATATATATCTACATGATGAATTTTTAAAACCAAGTAAAACAGGGAAGAAAAATAAATTGGGCTTAGGTCGAACCTTAAATACTCTCCACATCAACAATAGAGGCCTTGGTAGCTTGCAAAAGCCAAGTTTTACGTGGAATATAGTTTTTTGCAAATTGTGGGCGCCTTTGTTATTGTTTTTACAGATCGACTCAGTCAAGAATTTATAGGATCTCTGAAGCCTACTTCTAGGTGTTGCAAACGAAATCACAAACTTAGTAAACCCCCATTTTATGTGAAGAGAATAAAAATACAGGATTTAGGCCAAAAGTTAGACATTCTATAAATTGTGCAACTTTCAAAATAATCCATTGAGTTCTTAATATAAACTTTTTGGCTTTGTATTGAACAACATATTCTTCAATAATATAACAATTGCTTTGTCTTTTAACTTGAAACTCTTTATCCTTTCTTTTATAAAAATTATTTGTTTATAAAATTAGTTTCAGTTTTTTTTTTCTCTTCTTCGCTTACAGAATTTATGTCAGTTTAATTAAGTTCCTCAATTAATTTAGTCAGATGACATAATTAGCCTTAACATAATTAGTATTAATTCTATTGCGATGAATTGTTGAGAGGTCAAATTTGTGATTATTACCCGATGAAGAAGGACGGCAAAATGAAATGACAAATTTTCTAATAATAAAAAGTATTTGAAAAGGGTACGACAGTGGAATAATAAAAGGAGAATCTATATATAAAAATAAGTGAAAATGTTGAAGCATGAAAATTGTGCAAACCCTTGCCCTTAGTTTAGAAGTCGTAGGTTTTTAAAGTCGCTGTAGACATTTCTTGGCACGGAGCTCAAAATTTTTTCTGATATAGTCACATATTTTTTAAATATGCGATGTCTGCTTCTGATGGAAGCAGGATAGTTGCAGAGTATGTATTTAGACATATCAGGGGCCGCATTAGATAATCTGTTTTTAGATGCGCCTATCTTTTATAAGTGGTGCCTGAGGGTATAGTATAGTAGAGGCCAGTTAACCATTTTGTAGTTCCAGGAGCCTTGAGGCTTTATTGGTGGATTTTATGAATATTTTGGCTTGCCTTTTGGCCCTTACTGGGTTTCCAATGGTTTCCACTAAACAGCTAAACAGCCTCCCCTTTCATTGCCAAGGACTAAGACATTACAACATATTTCCAGGCCAAACTCAACATTACATTTATTAGAAGTTTCGAAAAAAAAGAATTTAAAAAAAAAACAACAAATAAAGAATCTCATCAAATAAAATTAAACAATATGGAATAAAAATAAAACAAAACAAAAAATCAGAAAACGTGTTAAAGTGGAAATTAAACATTTCCTTCTCTCAATTTTTTAAGAATAAAAAACATTATTGAGACAATTTATTCTATACAAATATCGGCATTGATAGAAAAGAAAAAATAAGTTTTATGCAGAAATGTCAACAGTCACAACCTCACAGCACCTCATTCAGTTACAAGAAAAACAAAAAAGAAAACAAGGAAAAACGAAAAATACAATAAAATAGATTTTAAAGAATTCAAATCACGAGATAAAATCACATACAACACGCGCATTACTAATGCTTCTTCTATATGTCAACATGAATGGTGTGACGTACTTGTAGAAAACTTGAATAATGTTTCGCATGCACTACTAAAAATGTGAGGAAATTTATAAAACAAAACGAGTGAGAAATGTGAATTGGTTTTAAGTCAAATTTGAAATACCGTGCAAATATATGTAGAAATGGTGGGCGTAGAACTTATACGATTATGCCTTTTAATAGATTTTTTCAAATGTGGGCGCAGATTTCTACCAATTTTATTTAATTAAAAAAGCGAACTGCGTAAAAATGTTAAAACTGTCTGTACAAAATCAATATTTCCAAATTCACGATCGTAAAAGTGCCATTATTAAACGAACATACCCGGACATACAAGTCCGGGATTCAGATGGATTCAGTTCGTGACACTGATCAAGAATATATATGCTTTGTGGGACCTCTGACACCTCTTTTGAGTGTTGCAAATGGAATGACAAACTTATTATATCTCCACCTTTTGTGTACATTTTCATAATATATTCATATATAGTATGCATTTTATGTATTTATTACATCTTTTTAAAACCTCAACACCAGGATCTTAAGAAATTTCTAAATATATTTTGGATTGGCCCTAAACGTGCCCTTTCTTTTGACTATTATAATATTGTTCATAATCGGTCTATAGAATGATGAATCCTTTTGATATATCTATAAGAATATTGGTAATTGGCCCTCCCTTCTTGGAACCTTAAGGCATTGTAGCCCTAACAATTACATACATAGGCGCTGAATGGTCTTCACTTCTTAAAACCTTAAGGAATTGTAATTCTATCATCCAAGAGCACAGACGGTTCTCAATTCTTAGCACCTTAAAGCTTTGAAACTCTAACGGCCAGGTAAACAGATGCTGATTGAATCTCTAAGGCATCATGGTAGTTATTGTATACAGAATAATAAACTTTATCTATCTGCCACATAAAATATTTCGGGTACAAAAACGAATTATTCAACCAGTATAATGCCGCTAGTATTCAACATTCTTCCTAAATTCTTTACATTTACCACGCACAATATATTTCTTCCACAATCAGTAAATATTAGATAATCCTTGTTTATCCCCGAAAAGCATTCTATTGACAAAAAAAAGAAAAATACATACAAGCAACTTATAAAGGAGAAAATTTCAATTTCCGCTTCAAATGTGTTTAAACTTTGTAAGAAATATTATTTTCAAATTCAACCAGCAGCTACCTCCTGACCTCCCGCTATTGCTGCAATGGAAAGTTTAATTAAACTTCAATATTTCCACCTTTGATAAGTCTTTTAAAATCAATCATGCTGCAAACATTTTACTTCAACATATTCATCATGGTTTCTTGAAAGTAAACTTAAATATGTTAAATATTGTAATACAAAAATAAGGAAAACTGTTAAAGTCGATCAATCCTATCCATATAATACACTACACAAATAAAGCTATAATTAGTTTAGTTGTATCAGTAAAAGCGGGACATTGTTATAAAACTCACGACGTGAAATATATCCACATGGAAAGAGTTTCTAAAAATGGTATGATCGAGTCCAAAAATTGTCACAGCTATTTTTTAAGCTAAATAACTATTTTTCAGCAAATTTTTTGAAAAATATCAAGAATTGTAAATTTTCGCCTTTATATAATAGAACCTACGGGGAAAGATTCTAAAAGTGGTCCAATTCGGGATATAAAGCCCCCTAGTGAAATAAAATCACCTCAAAAAATGCTTATCTTTGTAAACAAAATTTATATGAACGGACAGAAGGACATGGTTAAAAGTTATTCTGAATTATGCGGCCTTTGCCATTTAGAAGTTACAAGCATCTATTCAAATTTTATACAACCTTTGCCTTTAGTGAATCAAGGTATAATGTCAAGTTTTGCTACATATTTTTCTCTTTGAAAAGTAAATTAAAAGCGTAGAGTTGAAACTTTTTTAATGTAGCAAACTATTATTTTATATATCAATATTTAGCATAAAAGTAGTTGCTAAGTAAAATCTATATATCTCTACCAAATACCAATAATAATGAAAACCATAACAACAAAATTTATTAAATAAACTGTGATCTTGTCATTGACAGTTTTTCACTCCATCTTCTTAGAACTTTTTCCTTTTTCTTCCACATAAAATAGGGGGTGTACTAAGTTTGTCATTCCGTTTGTAACAATTAGAAGGAAGTGCCATAGAACCTACAAAATGATCTATTACTGATCAGCATCAAAAACTGAGTCGATCTGGACAGTGAACTGAAATTTTGACAGACGCTTATAGTTTTTGCATGCAAATCACTATTTAAAATGGGCAAAATCTATCACGAGCCACTCCCACAATACGAAAATTGATCTACGAACCTATGGGCATTTATAGTTATTATGTCATCAATGTGGCAAAAATGGTTCGGATAACAAACATCCCACAATTTACAAGAAACCTATTCAACGTAAAAGTCGACTATTAGAGGGCGTAATAATATACCTGCCACGAGCTCTGTTGTATGTGTGAAGGGTATTTAAGATTTGGCCTAAGCCAGATTAATTTTTTTTACTTCATTTTTTTATATATTTCGTAGCCTTTCTTGTTTAATTTTTCATGGTTGAACTCTTGCTTCATTCCTTGGGACTCAATATAAATCTTCTTATCTCATAACTGTTTATATAAATCAACAGGACTGATATCAATAAGCCAAATAAATCATTAAAGTCTTTACTGTAAATTTGAAAAAAAAAGAAAATAAAAACATCTACAACAGGCGAAAATGCAGAAGCATCAGAAAACATAAAGTAACAAACAATATCCCTTTCATGTTTCATGTAATATGATATAAACAAACACAACTAAACAATATCCTTTCAACACATAATGATAAGAGCTACAAGTAATGATAAAGGAAACGAGAGTACAAGTAAAATACCAACGCTACGCTCTTTTACATCAAGCCATCGTAACAATACACGGCTATGATGCTGTGTGAGACAGACAACCAAGTAAAGACGAGAATGGTAAAATAGTAAGGAATGGCATTAGTTATCATAAAAGAAGTAATAGTACCGCAAAAATAAAATGCGTATCCACGTAACGTAACCACAATACATCGTCAAGTAGTTGCGGTACAATTCTCCAGCACTTCACCAACCTATCTTTAAACATGCATCTGACAACACTACACTAGGTTCTGTTGTGCATTGTATTTGAAAACACTATTGTGTTATGTACAGAAGAAGTGTATGACGGAGTAATAGTAAGAGAACAGAGAAAGGACGAAAATAATAACTTTACAGCATTTTATTATTTTATTATGCTCTCCACAACACCCAGATGGAGGCGTTGGAGATCTTCCAAAGTATAGATATTTTTGATCAGCATCTGATTTGAAAACTGAGATCGACTCAGACATGTATGTCCGTGTGTACGGATATCCGTTTGTTGTCGGCATTCTCAAGAATGCAAATTTTAAGCCCTTGAGCTGAAAATTTTAGTGTTAGCACGTAGATTTCTATTTAAAAGCGGTCAAGATCTGCGCCACGCAATAATAATTAATTCCTAGTTAATGCAAGTATTTTTATTTTCCCATTTAAATGGGAAGAATATCTAATATTTGGTCCTAGATAACCTCCTTTTTACTTATTTATACTTTTCCCAAAATCGTGAACGTAAATGCAATATTGATGCGTATGTTGTTTTATCCAATATAATGAATCACTACCATGACATGATCAGACGTGATTAAATGTCGATTAATGTTAGCTGCAGGAGATTTTCTTTGCTTTGCTTTACACAGAACCAAGAAAACTTTCAAATCACTGTTGCTTTGATTATGTCACCAACCATACATGTACTTTGCTGCAGCAACTGCTACTGCTAATTTATCTTTTACTGTACTCTCTCATATATGCTTCATCTCTCTCCCTTTCTTGCTTGTGTGTTCAATTTTAGCTTCTTGCCAATAGCCGTCATTAGTATGCGGCTTAACCTGTCTGTACATGTAATATTAAAGTTCATGTATACGAACTATGTCTCTGCAAAGTACTTAATCTGTAGAAATGTGTATATATGTGTGCGTGTATGTATATATATTATATGTTTATAAATATATTATTGTATACATTGCGGCTTGCCTTTACATTATATTATTTAGTAATGGTATGGAATATAAGTAAATAAATGATTTTCATTGGAATAACAATAACAACAACAATGCATCCTACTCTACAAGATTCTTTCAACACTTGATAGCTCTATACACCAGGCAGCTTGTCTTATTGTTATTGTTATTGTTATTGTCCTGTTGAAAAGGTTGTTGTCAATTGTTCGTTAGATTGTATTGTCGTTGTTTCTATAGCTGTTACTGTTGGTGTTGTCCCTATTGTGTCGTCATCAATTTTATCATTACATTGACAGCTTTTACGTGCAGTTTTATAAGTTAGAAAGTGTTCATGCTGCCAACCCAAACAAAGCCAATAAATATGACAAAACAAATAACAACAACAGCAACATAAAATTCATTTTCACAATATTGTGAACTTCTGCAACTGTGTCGCGAACATGGCATGGCGCAGCATAGCCTCATATCTTTTAACACATTGACACAATGATGCAGTATTTGTGAACATATGTTTACTCTTTCCATCTCTGTCTCTTTCTCAAATAATTTAATTAAATTTTTTCACATTATTAAAACAAAACTTTTAAAGGATTTTTTCTATATTTTCTAATTTCGTTCAAATATGCAATTTTCATTGTGTGTAGGGTGTGGTAACCCTCAAAAGCAATAACAATAAAAAACTGTAAACATATATAAAGCTTTATATAGGATGGATATTAACATACGTCGACGGCTAGGTTAAAAAAAGCAAGTAAGAAAACTAAATTTGGCTTTAACCAAATCTTAAATACTGTGCACATCTTCGATGGTGGGCGTGGGAGGTATATACATATATATTACGCTCTCTAATAGTGTATATATTTTGTATAAGTTTGTAAATCGAGTTTTACGTAGAGTATGGTTTTTAATAAATTTTAGGCGTATCTGTTAATCGACCACGTCTACTTTTTGGCGCATCGAAGTATAGCATAACTGTAAATATTTGAACTTTGTAGCTAAATTTTTGTAGCCGATTTTTTCCATTGTGGGCGTGACTCTTGAGCGATTTGGCTCAACTTAAATCAAGTTAAAAAAAGTAAAAATATATGAATTAAATTCTATTTTAATTTTTCGAAATTTGCGACCATGAAAATGTCAACAATAGACAGTCACACGGACATACCATCTAGATCGACTCAGTTTTCAACGCTGACCAAGAATGTATATTCTTTGTGGAATCTCTGACACCTCCTTATGGATGTTGCAAACGTAATGACAAAATTAGTGCAGTGGAGGGTACAAAAGTTCCAAAAAAAAAAAAACAATTCAAAAACAAATTCATTATGTTCAATGTCCGCATAAATTTCCTGCAACAAGTAAAAACCATTCTAAATAGGAAATAAGCGAACAAGTCAGGAAGCGAAATTATTTAAGTAATTAGTCAAACATAACAAAACATATAACATAACATAGCATAGCAAACGTAGAAGTGCGGTATTGAGTAATGATGGCAGGTTTCCTAGATTTCCTAATATAAACTTTTTTTACTTCTTTTACATATCCACAAACTTAATTTTATTCACACATACCATATATCCTAAAAACATATTGTGTGTAGGCTACGAAAAAAATGAAAAGGAAATGAAAAATTTAGCACTTAACTTCTAAACACAGAGGATAATAGCATTCCTTGTAAAATGTTGTTAAACACAAAACATAAATAAATTGCCAAAAAATAGAAAACAAACAAAGCACTGAAACAGACAATGAATAAATGCAACAACAACATACGGCAATAAAACGTGAATATGAGAAACGCCCACAACGCTTGTGTACTTGTGGGCAACTAACAATTAATCACAAAACAACATTGCGGTATATGTAAATGTTTAGTATGTAGTGTTATCTAACAAACAAACACACACACAAAATGTGTGTACGTGTGAAAGAAACTAAAAATAAAAAAGAGGCAGTCAATGTATTATGATAACAAACATATCATAGACAAATAAAGGCGGAATCATATACCCCACATATAAATGTGCTTCTTTGTTCCCATAGGGAATACAAATATACATATGGGATAAATTTTATATTCAAGAACAATATGTTCTACAAAAACATTAATACCGACACCAACATATAAAGTTAGAAAAATTCTGCTTTACATTGAAATTAAGGAAACTATGTATGAGTATAGAGGAAAAGGCTAAATTTGGCTCCAAACAAATTTGGAGTACCTTTTACATTTATATATAAATTGTGGACGTGGCATATATTTAAGAGCAATCTTTCCAATATAAGTTAAATTTTTACTCAAAATATTAATTATTGCATTTAAGTAAGATTTTGTTAATTGTGAACGTGTCTGGATCAAAATCCAGAAAAGAATGTCCGTGGGTCCGTCTGTTTTAAAATTCCTAGAGTTGTAAATTTTGAGATATTAAGCTAAAATTTCACATAGTCTCTACACTACAAAATGCTACATGTAAGTAGCTTTATTTAAATTGGGCAAAATCGGTAAATAGCCACACCCACAATCGACAAAAATCTATTTATCTGCAGCAAAAATTGACCTATGAAATTAAAACTTATGTTTATAATTATTTCATTGATCGATAAGCAAAAAATGGGCGCGGTTGGATAATAGACAAGCTCACAATTTCTAAAAAATAGAATATTCATCTTAAAACTCAACTTGCAAGCTTATACGGAAAGTATGTACTTTTACAGGGCGTAATCGTGCCACGCTCGTGCACGATGTGTAGAAGATTTAAGATTTCGCCCAAACTAATTTTAGTGTTCTTACTAGTTATACTTGTGAAGAGAATAAACAAACGTACTGTACCCTCCATTTTATGGAAATGATGTGTAAAGTAAATAAACAAACGTAGCATAGAATACATACACTATAAATAACTATAATTAACAAGTGTTTTATTATATGAACAGGTTTATATACCTGTATGTATAAAAATATATATGAAAGGAAATGTTCTATTAGCTATAAATCATAACGAGCAGCTAACATGTACTCGTTTCCTCGTTTCCTCGTTTTCTTGTTTCCTATATTATAAATTAAATAAGAAATAAACACTTGGCTGTGTAAGTAAGTGACTCACCTTGCGTTCTTGTTCATCCTTCGCCAATAGCCCTCCATTGACATTATTCTCATCATCACCGTCCAGTGGTGTGGGTGTTGTTGGTATATCGCATTCATCGGTTGGTGGTACCACACAGCGCAATGAATGCCTATCGAATACTAACATGGCTGGACAGCGTTGCAGTCGTGGATACCCACCCTGGCATTGCCAATAACGATTACAAGATTTACCCAATGGTACATTGCCATTAGCATCATCATTGCAGAGAGCTACAAATATATTGTGTATACATATATGGGACAATCAATAATTATGTTTGTATGCGTTCGATTTAACTTTATGCAGAGCACCATCATCCATGTGCGTATGTTTGCTTGGATAAGTTTATTCTATATTTGTATACAAAAGTGAATTTATACGAAATGTGCTTATAAGAGGGGAATACCGCAAAACTATAAATCAATGTTATTAATCTATTGGCCTAGTAAACAAACACGTCAATTTGGAAAGTGACGCATTATTTGGTATGTGGAGTAAGTCCATTTTTCAAAATTACTACTTTAATGATCACATATTGTCGTAATTTATCAAAATTGTAAAGTTTTTGGGAACAAATGTAATGGAGATATTTTTAAATTGTATTTATTAAATTGAATAAATTTAGCGTAAGCCAAATTTAGTTTTTTGTTTTACTTATAATAATTTAAGATTTAAATACATTTTATATGTATCGATAACGTTGCCAGATACTGTATTTAAAAAAGCAAAAAATGTATACCTTGCACGATTTCATGCACACACATACATGTATATATTTGTGCAATACTTACGATGTTTTTGACAACCATCAACATTGTCAGGCCAATCACAACTGTGTGCATTTTCATTGTACAACAAACCGCCGATACACAGTTGTTCCGTTGCTGTACCATTCCAGCAGGTCCAATAACGTGTACACGATGTCTCATGACCGAATATACCGTACAACCAGTCGCAATGTTCTGTGGAAATTGGACCATCTGTTGAAAGACACCAAAAATAACAAGTACATGTGAACAAACGTAAACATAAATATAAACAACAAACGGTAAAACCTAAAACGGAGTAGCCTAATATACTAACAATGGCAGCAAGAGTAACAGCAACATTTTCAATTAGAGATTACAATGGTTCGTGTTTTATGCGTAAGTGTGGGTGTAATGGTTACTAACAAAATCTCACCTAGCAGAAAGATGCAGATAAACACAAACATTTGATTCACACAAGTAAACACTTAAACAACCACTCATATGACAACAATCTCAGTTGAACAACTTTGTGTGTGGAGCCCAAAAGCAAAAAGTACAAAAAAATACGTTAGAAAAATAAATTGGGCTCAAGTCAAACATTAAATACCTTACACATCTACATACGAATAATGGGCAGATACATGATTAGGCCCTCAAAAATATATAACGTATCATCTAGCAAGTCGAGTTTTACCCTCTATAAGATTTTTTTGTAAATTATGGGCGTATTTGTTATCTGACCATGCTCATTTTTGGCTACCCGATAGATGGGTTAATTATAATTATGTGTAACAAATTTTAAATTCATAGCTCAAATTTTATGAGATATATACAGATTTAGATAGACCGGTTGGGGGCTTGCCTGTTATCTGACCACATTCATTTTTAGCACATCACTAGATGGGCTAATTGCAAATAAGTGGAGCTATTTTCAATTTCTTAAGTCAATTTTTGTGACAGATATTTATTTGATCGTGGGCGTACCTCCTATTTGACCACGCCCATATTTGTCTCTACAATAAATGAAGTAAATATGAACATAACACCGACTTCTAGTCGTTGCAAAAGTATTTACAAACTTAATTTACCACCCCATCCTATGTGAGGGGTATAAAAATAAAAGAACAGCAAACAAAGCATAAAATCATATGCCTTAATCCAAATGCCCCAAACTCAACGTATAATTTCTGCTAAGTGCTACGTTTATATATAGAAACAAGAGTGTCCGTTGTCGGCCATAAATTGTGTTTAATAGAATTTGAATTTTTGTTTTTTCAAAGAGGAAAATTACTTTCTCAGAAGGTGAGTAGGTATACTAATCAATTTGGTTTCAATTAGCAGGCCAATGTTTTTCTTAGTTAAGACTAATTTAAAATTTACAAAAAGCAATTTTCTAAACAGGCTGCCACCCTTACAAGAGTTACATGTTCTACCCTGAACACAGGCATTTCTTGATATCGTTAAAAAGAAAAGCAGAGAAATATGTATGCAATCAACCCTAAAATGTCACAAATCTAAACATGTTTATGGTAATAATCAAGTTAAGTTATTGTATTGTTTCTAGATAACATATATCATAAAATATGTACTACAAATACTTCTTGATTATTTTGGATATAAATTACTTGTGGTTACATAAAACGATAATAAATACCGTTTGGTAATGTTGATTGTAATCCTTCTTTAAATGTTTATCTCTATCTGTCATAACATTTTTTAACAACAGGCAATTTTTTATAAGAGAATAGGTAAAATAATTATTGTTGCAACTTTCAGTCTCGACGAGTAATTTAAAATTGAAAATATCTATAATGAAATGAACTGAAAAATCAAATTTCAAATTAAATTGCCGCAAGTAAATATATAATCTCTTTTAGTTTCCCCAATTTAGCAACCATGGAATTTTCACCACATAGAATAAGAGCTTACTATTCCTTCAAAAGCCTTTATATGGCAAAAATTCGCAATTCTTAATATTTGTTGATAAAATATAGTAAAGAATAGTTAATTGACTTAATAATTATCTACGGAGAACTTTCCCTATAACAAAATTTCACAAATTCACACTTATAATAACAAATACTCTCATTTATTAAAACTAAACCAAACTAATTAATAGACTCCAAGTGGATTTGATAAGTTCCAACAGTTTGAGTAAAAATAAATGAACTTCCACTTAAATGGTGTTAATATATAAAATCTAGTTCTTCTTCCCATTAATTTATGTAAATTTCACATAAATGACATTTACAGTGAAATGTCACCCAAAAGCAATGAAACATTAGCTAAACCAATATGAGAGACAGCAACATACCATAAAGAGTTGCACGACAAGTATACACCACAGATGAGTACTCATATATAAAAGTAATATTGTTGTACCGGAAAGTGTTACCAAACACACCTAAATGGAGCAATTACTACAACAGTTGTTGTAAATTAACTAACAACATACAACATAGGCAAGTGAGAATGCTACTACAAGTAATGTGATTAGCTTTGTTGTAGCTAAAATGTCCACACATTCCCCTATTTATTGCAACACTTGGTGGCTTAGTTAGTATAAAGTGTACAAGTTACATTTTAGTCCAATATGCATTCGAATAAATGTTGTTAATAATACCACCTACATATATATATATATATATGTAGGATGGTTATAATGCAAGTGACAAAAGGATGTTTGAAAGTAGTCAACTCACTTGCTAATTGTTTACCATCACAATAGCTGGCACGCCAGGGATAATCACAACCTTCCGTTACGCCGCGATGTTTACCGGCAAATACCAGACCGTTTGGACAATCGTACAATTCCGGTTGATTGTTAACACATTCCCAATAACGGTCACAGTGGGTGTAATCGCCAACAACGCGACCCTTCAATTTACACGGATCCTCTTGATTTGACTTCAATTGTTGGGCCACACTAACCGCCGCTAAAACTGTAAATGAAAACGTGCCCAGAAATAGAATTAATTAAAATTGTGAAAATGAATGAATAAACAGAAAAAAAACAATATTATATATGTCATGTACAAAATACAACAAAAACAAAAAACCAACATAATACATAACATCAACACAAACATGTTGTGTGGTTTGGCAATATCGAAAATTTTTGTAAATACGAATGTGTGCTTATACCCAGCAGAACTTGTGGCAAAAAGTATATTAAGTTTGTAGAGGTGTTTGTTACTCCTAAGTTGAAATCTGAAACGATTTTGCCAAGTCTGACCATGTCTGCCCATACAAGCTACAAATTAAATTTTTTAAGATATGAAATGAATCTTTATTAGGAGAAAATTCGTATTTCTTAATATTCTCTAACAAATTTATATGCAGAATAGTTATTTAACTTAATAATTGACTAAGCCAAATGTGAACCCGATCGGACCTCTGTTCCTATATTGATTCTTCACAAAGTAACTCATATGGCAAAGTCTCGCGTTTATTGATACATTTAAACTAATTGTAGAATTATTCGTGGTGGTAGAGTATTAAATGGTCTTGCTTGACCAACCATTCCATATTTATTTATTTCTTTTCTTTCATTTTTCTTTTGTATGACATATAACCCCAACGTTTATGGAAACACCCGAACAAGTCAAAAAGAATTAATGGTTGACTTGAACTTGTGTTTATTCTGTAATGCATTCCCCACTCTTTGTTGAAATTTTAAATAATTTCTCTTTCTTAACAAATTACTTAGCAAGTGTCGATGCCATATTACAAGAAATTAATTAAAGTGTAGAATACATTTTTTAAAGTGTACAAACTAGAAAAATAGAAAAAATTAAAGCAGACTAATTGTGTTAGATAATGAAGAGAGATTTTTTTTATATAATATTCAATGATATATAATTGGAGTAGAATTTATCTACTATAGCACATACAGTGTATGTACAAAATTTCAGCTCAATATCTCAACAGACAGACACATGGACATACATGTCCAGATCTACTCAGTTTTACTCGCTGATGAGGAATATATATACTTTGTAGAGTCTCTGAAGTCTACTTCTGGATGTTGCAAACAGAATGACAAACTTAAAAATTGTTGGGTTTGAAAAGCGATAAAGTTGTAATGGTAAACCCAAAAAAAAATTTGAAGTTTTCTTTTTGAAAAATTTTTTTTAATTTTATTTTTTTCTTACCCTCTATGAGAAAATCTATATCGTACATACAAATGCAATATATTGCATAACATATATTTATATGCTTAAATAAGCAATTTTCCTTAAGGACTAATAATGAATTCGAACTACGTTGGAATATTTTGTTAGTTTTTAGATACGATTTATAATTTTGTGCGTATATGCACGTGTCTGCAAATAAACTTGTGAAAAATGTCTTCAATTGAAATTAAGTCTTTCCAAGATTATTATTTGATACATGCATATACACAATGCCTAACAAAGTTGTACAGCTTATTTTTTCCTTTTTATACCCTCAACTTTAGTGATGAGGATAAACTAAGTTTGGTATGACATTTGCAGCAACCAGAAAGAAGTGTTAGTGTAACATATACACTTCTTATATAAAGTGTATATATTCTTTAGCAGCATCATCTACTGAATCGATCTAGAGCTTTATACCCATGTGCCCGAGTGTCCTTACATCCGTTTGTCTGGGTGTCCGTCTCTTGTAAATTGATCTATAAAGTTGAAATATGGTTTATAATTTCTAATTTTTGATATACACTGCACATATATATAATAATGCCTTACATTTATGTGCCAAAAAATGGGCGGGGTAGTATAAGAGATACGCACATGATTTCATAAAATCTTATTCAGAGAAAAACCAATTACATGCGTACTATGTAATCGAGAAGTAATAGAATACCTACCACGCCCATTATTTTTATATCGATGTGAAGGGTATTTAGGATTTGGCTTAATCCAAATTTACTATACTCAGTAATCCAAGATTCACAGAGATTCAATTAAATAGAAATAATTGAATTAAAATATTTGGTTATGATATATCATAGTTGTTGAAAACTTTTTCGAACAATTCATTGATTTTATTACATTGAAATTGAAATAATAAACAAATTGAAATTAGAATGTATCTTTTTCAAAACAACAATCTCTTAAATAAGCCAACCGAACATATTTACATAAATTTATCAAGTACCACAAAAAATTAAATAACCTAAATTGTTTTCGATCACTTGTACTGTATAATTTAGTAAATGTATTGGATATCCGGTTATTTTACAAATTATATGAAATTGTAGAAAAAATCACTCAAGAAAATTAAATCATTCAAAGAAATTCAAATATTTCTCTCAAAAAAGAAACCAGAAAAATACATAATAGGTATCCTGCAGCAACCGAAGCAACAGCAGCAACATCAGGCTTAAATATACTCGTACACTCATTTGAATGAATGAAATTTTCTTTTTACACACATACACCCAACAAACTAAATGATTAATGAATTACTTACACAATGGTCTGCAGTCTTTACGGAACCCCATAGGAAATTTAGAGAAATTTAATACCCAAATTGAATGTGATCGTATCTCGTACACTTATGTGGCACTATTTTATACATAAATAACACAGTCCTCCACATAAGAAAATTTCCCATTTCTTTGCAATACTAAGAAGGAGCCGTCAAAAACCACTACTCTACAAAGTATATGCAGGGGATATAAAAAATAATCTGAACACCATGACCTATAGTGCATGTTGTTGCATGTTGGCAACACTGCTTCCATGTAAATAATGCGACGCGTTGCACAGTTTACATGCGATCGGTGCGATGTGTGATCTTTTAGATTTTGAAAGAGAGTAACTCGTTGGTGCTCGGTTAGCGGTAGATTCTGTGACGAAAACAGCTGAATTGTTCTCGGTCGGATACCAGACACATTCAAAATTTGCCAAAAATTTGTAAAATTCTACTTTCTAATGGAAACGTTATACACTATTATCAAAAACCTGCCACGCCTTCCACTTGTACATACATATGGAGGATTTAACCCAAATTCAGTTTTTTTTTCTTGTTTTCTTTATTACTCACAATATATAAATTTTTCACCTTTTACTAACAAAGCAGAGAAAGTTTATTAAAATTTATAAGAAGAGATACATTTAATACATTGACATATGTGCACCCACCCATTTTCATATTCACTGAAAAGGTTACATATGTAACCAAAGACATGACATGAACTATATTAAATATAATAAATGAAGCAAAAGTTCTGTTACGCATACAAGTGCATTTGAAAAATAACTTCAGAAAACACTAGGTTAAGCGGATAAAAACATGGTTAATAGAAGCTATAAGACATAAATTCATATTGGATGAGGCCGCCAGATGTAATGAAAGGTTTGACAATTTTGTATTGTAAAACATCTCTGCTACCTCTGTTATATATAGCAAAGAATGTCATGTGATCAATGCAAATGCACCTAAACATATCAGTTATACTATATTAGTATCAATACAGCAGCAACACCTGCAACTAAACATATACATATGCATATATGTCACTACGTATATATATACTGTATGTGTAAGTATGTAACTTAATCTAGTTGTCTGTCTTCTGCCTCTTTACAACAATAACAACATATTTGTCAACATAACTTATATATATATACACGTTCTTACACATGTACGTGTCTGCATAGCTAACAAATAAAACGATTATAGTTAATCATAGTCAACCATTTAATATCCTACATTCTGCAATGTAAAAACACAGGCAATCTTGCTAAATACAAAATTCACATGATATTCATAACTTTACCTAAAAAAAACTTTTAGACGAATGGACATGTTTCATTTTAGCTTAATTTTGTCTGAAGGTAAATCTTAAAAATCCCTTACGTCTTCATAAAAAATGTGGGCATGCCAGGTACGTTATTATGACCATCTGAGTGTTTGTAAATGGAATGACAAACTTAGTATACTGATCCATTTAATGTATAGGGTATAAAAACACGAAAATTTCCTATTGTTTGGTATGCAAATGTTTCAATATAGAAAAGTATATATATACCATATACTCGTATATAACAAAACAGCTCTACACCTAATATTAATATCATGCCTCTCTCTCTCCAAAGAGATTACACATAACACATAAATATGCGTCAGCGTGTCTACTGTTAATATGTGGGTGGGTGTTTATTAATACATACCGACATACAGAATTTATAGAATGTGTCGTTATTGGCACGATGACTCAGCATTACTGATTGCTTGTGCTATAAAATTATTCACATATTTTCTTCATGCCTTTCACCAACACTTCACCATACAACCGAGTGTTAAAAGTTTGTTTATATAAAAAAATTTTATATAACAGGCAATAATGTTATATTTATTGTACATCAAGGAGGCATTAGATAAAATGTGTATATATGTATGGATGTTTGTGATTTTTTACGTACTTTGTAAAGATTTTACAATTTTTTTATTATCATATGGCGAAACGATGAAAAATGTTGAAATGCTTTTATTATTCAAAAATCATCTTAAAAATCTAGTTTTACGCTCCCTAAGGTTTTTTGTAAATTGTGGGGTATTTGTTATTCGACCACGCCTATTTTTAGCACAATCAATGAATGGTCTAATTATAAATTCCAACCTAAATTTTCGTGGCAAATACATTTTTTTCTGTTGTAGATATAGAGATTTTTGTTTTTTGTGGGTGTGGCTTTTGAAAGTTTTAACTAAATTTAAATATTAATCTGCTTGAAGAAACTTGAAGTATATCTACAAAATTTCAGCTCAATATCTAAAAAGTTACGACTGAGAGAATGCCAAGAAGAGACGAAGACACGGACATAAATATTTAAATTGATGTAGTTTTTGATGCTGATCATAAATAGTTATATTTTGTAGAGTCTCTAACTAATCCTTTTGCGTGCAACAAATAGAATGACAAACTTATTTTATATGGAAAGTATAAATATGAAAAATGGATAACACATCCCATTGATAACAATTCAACTTTAAACAAAATCGAGTTATCCTGCAATTTAGTGTCATATACAATAAATAAGAGAACGGGTGAGTTAGTATATAAAAAACCAACACAGCAACAATATAAATCGATGTCAGTGAAATTTTTCCATATATGTTTTGTATAAGTGGACAAGCGAATCGTTGAGAGAGCACACACTTAACAAAGAGTCCACTAAAAAAGTGTTGGAACTCGAATGGTGCAAAAACGTTTTATTTATCAAACGTTGGCAGTTAACACTTGCAAGGCATTGGTTGAATGTTTGCAATCCTTTGACTCCTTCACAACAGGATACTATTGCTTCCAATGATAATGATTCGAACTATTTTCACAAACAATGGGGTACAAAACTTATACCCTCTCCATGACCCAAAAAAAAAATTATTACTTTTTTTTACTTCACTCGACATTGTTGAAGTGCTGAATTCCCTCCTCAAATACATGTATGTATATATATGCCACCTATGCATGGGATTGCGAATTCGAAAATAAAAAGTATTCAACTTTTATACACATTTGATTATGGCACAAGAACTGCCCCGGTCTTTTCACAAGAGATTCGTGATTTCCATTTCCTGTTCATGGCAATATAACAACATGCCATGCCATGCTTTGCCTCAAAGAAAGAAAATCAAACGCTTTGCCACTCAATAGAAAGTGGCATTCATCTGCATGAATTCATATAAGCAAAATATCTTATGTCACAAGAATACAAACATTGGCCGCATTTATACCTTTAAGCACTTTTGCTTCAGCAAACTATTGAAAGTAACACAATTTTTTATTACATACAATACTGTGCTTTCAACGTCGGTCTTTCTTCATGACCGTACGTCCTTTGAACTTAAACTTTGATGATAACTCAATAAGAGGCGACAATTTTATTTATAATTTTAGACTAATTTAAATTAAAAACAACAACTACTGAAAAACATGTTCATTTCAATTAACCACACTAATATTCTTTATTACTCTTTTGTTTGTCTTTGGAAAACTTTATGAGTTTACAATGAATTCCTTTACTTTTTCTTTCCTTTCCTTTTCCTCTTCATTTGCCATAGCAACCGCCACAACAAGCGAAGTTTTCTCATCATTGATTTCCCACTCATTCATTTATTCATTTTACTAAGAGAGGTAAAGAAAAGCATTTTCTTCAAGTTATTGTCATTGATTAAAAATGCAAGGAAATATGCGAATAATACGCTGAAAGGATTCCTACAGATTTTATTGAATTATTCCAATAAAGGAAAAAACTATATTTGATATAAGCCAAATCAGGAAAACCCGTCTTTATTTAATCAAAACTTTCTGAGGAGTATTGATATAAATCTTAATTTTTTTTTGTCTTGTTCTATACTTACCATTAGAAAATATACTAAAAAATTTAAATCTTTCTTCATTTTTACAACCACCAGAATATACATAGACAGACAGACTGACAGACATAATTAAATGGTTTTTAATTAAGGTTTGTAGAGTTATTCGAAACATTGCAAACATTTTGACAAAGTGAGTACATCCTCCAACTCAAGGTGATGGATATAAAAACACTGAAAAGATTTTCTAAGAAAATGAATTATTAATGAAGAATAGACCTCTCATAAGCACTTGCCTATGGTAAACCTTAATTTCATTCATTATATTTTTAGTTTCATCTTTAAATTTTATACAGATTAAATGCTTTACAAATCTTCTACAATAAAACTATAAGCTAAAGATCAGTATAAAAATATTAATCAATCTGCATTCTTTCCAAAACTACTTTAAAAACAATCAAATAAACTTCATTTACTTCATAATGATTTCATTAATTATCATTTAAATTAACTGCATTGTAGTGAAAATGACTATTTTGGGGGTAAAAAAAACCGTTTTTAGAGAGTAGTTGATTTACATGAAGTACAAATGACAATTCATAGAACTTGACAATTTCTGACATAGATTTAGAATTGCGCTTACAAAAGATGTTTTTCCATTCAACCGAAAAAAAAAAAAAATATATATATATATACCCATACTTCATATTTAATTTGATATATGACTCTCTCATAGTTTACCTATAAATGTAAAAGTTATTCAAGATTTAGTTATTAATTCAAACTCATTTAATTGATTAAAAAAAGAAAAAATTTATTAAATCAAAATTTAGTATCTATTACTATACCATATTTAATAGCGGTCCTAATTAACAATTCCTATAATTTCGGAATCGTTAATATTTAATGAAAGTTTGAAAGCACTTATACCACACTTCTTTCTTTTATTTTTTTTTTCATAATTGCATTAAGGAATGCAATCTAAAAAGCAGTTCGCGACTTGAAATGTACAAGTGGCGAGCAAATAAAAACAAATGAAAAATAAATACAATAAGTAAAAAAACGAAATTTGGCTTAAACCAAAATTTTAAATACCCTCCAAATTTACATGAAAACAGAGAGACAATGGCAGCAAGTAAACGATTACGCCCTCTAATAGAGTGTATATATCCGTTTAGAAGTCTGGCTGTTGACGAATTTTTCTCAATTTAAATAGCGAAACTGTAGTGTAGTGTCTGTGCAACATTTCAGTTTTATATCTTAAAATGTACGACCGTGAAAGCACCAACAACAGATGGACATACGGATATAAGAACAAAGAAGATCGCCCCAGTTTCTGATGCTGATCAAGTATATATGTATACTTTATAAAGAGTCTCAGTAGTGTCCTTCTGGATGTTGCAAATGCAGTAACAAATTTATGTGGAGGATATAAAAATAAATAATAATAAAAGTTAGTTTTTGTGTGTGTTTATAAACTCAAAGTTGTTTAGGGCAAAGCAGCAGCATTATTATAAATGGCAAACAAAAATTGAGAGGTTTTTGTAAACAAAACAAGTGAAAATGCTATAGTCGGTCAAGCCCAAGCATTTAATACGCTACACCACTATTAGTTCCATAAATTATGCTACAATTAGTTGAGTTGCATCAGAAATCTCATATTGTGAAATTTCATTATATGGAAGAGGGTTCTAAAAATTGACCAATCACGTTCTAATTTATTACAGCTTATTATTAAACTAATTACGTGTGCTTTACCAAATTTTGTGAAATAGTATTAAAAATTGCAATTTTTTACCATATAAAGTCGTATTTTATCATATAGATCTTATATGGAAAGAGGTTCTAAAAATTATTCAATTCGATAAAGCCAAACATGTCCTTCCACCAAATCTAATTGAAAATGGGTGTGGCATTGGTCATTTAAAAGTTATAAACATATCCACAAACTTAATATACTTTTCGTCACAAGCGGTACTGGGTATAAATATGGTATTGTGCGTATACATACTTCGGAAAAATTGAAGCACTAAAAAGCTGCTAATTAGTTCTAAAATAATTTACTGCTATAATATATAAATAAATAAAAACAAAATGCGCAAACACATGGCACAATACCATAGGAATATATGAGTCGTTTAATTTGATAGAGCTTCAAGTCTTATGTTCCAAGAAAAGAAAAAAAATTAACCTAATAATGGCAATTGATTAAAAATAGTACAATCTTTGAAGAAATCATGACAAAAAAGAACAGATTTCCTAATATTTAGACGATGAAAAATGGAATAGTTTCAGATTGTAAGATATTGACAAAAGTGCCTTTTTCAAACGCCTTTAACATAAAAACTGGACATAATAAAGAAAAACTAATTTCATTTTCAAATAAAACATCCCTAATTAATCTAAAATCAATTCTAAAATCATTAACACCAAGGCAACATTTTTATTTCGTGTACCCAACAACGTTTAATGAACAATGCCTTTATTTTGTTAGTGATTCAACTTTATTGGGGTATAAAGATGGGGTTATTTTTTTTAGCTAGCACCCTAAATATTATTGTATAATAAACTTTCATAATTTGAGATTATAAAATATGTAAATATTGTTATCTAAAGCTTACGGCCTTACCTTTACTTAACTCGGGCTTCCTGGTTTCAAAATGAAAAATTTGAGGACTTTCACTCTCAAACTAAACGGTACATATAATTGGATTGTTATATGTTGTTGTTGTGTGCTTTTTTCTTATAATTTAATGGTCAGTTAAATAATTAGTATAATTTTTGTCTTTGTTTTACACCAATTTATGTGCAATTTTATCTAATCTGGACGGAGTGCATGTGTCGGGTGTCGTGTCTCCTGTAACCAGAATTTCACTTCTAATCAAGTTATATAACATAAACTTACCATGTTGTAACAACATGTGTATGTGTATGGAGAAAATATGTCGTGTTATAGTGAACAACTAAACGCACTCATACACTCGCACACAATGACTATATAACTTTGAAAGTCTACTTTTAGGTACTTATATTATCAACTTGAACAGCAACAATAACAACAACAACAACAGCAATTATGGTTACTCACTATAGTTTGTCACATGTATAAGAACTTAAATTATCGTACCTGCCCGTAAATGAGTTCTACTATGTTAAAGTATTTGTGTCCATATATGTGTGTGTGCTCATCTAAGTGGAGTGTTTTTGTAAGTGTTTTAATGTTTTTTTTTCTCTGTCTCTATCTCTTGTTGCTACAAAAGTTTTAACAAGTATCTCCTTACCCACCAGTCATCTAGTCAAGTCATGTAAGTATCATAACATGAACAACATCTTGTTGTTATAATTGTTTTTCAGTTATCTTGGTTGATATTTTCTAAGGTTTTTCTTTTCTTCTACCTGCCACAGAAAGTAATAAAAAAAACAACAAGAATAACAACAACATATATATATAAAAGAAAATTTTATAAATTTATTAATTAAACTTAAGACAACATACTGTACACTCAGCAAAGATTAAGCAGAAGAAAAGGGGAAAAACATTATACAATATATATACCATATATATAACACTCTAACACCTAGACAACTATTGTTATAAATTTTTGGATACAGAAAACAATAGATGTAGTGATGGTATGATAAAATGTTAAAACTTTAGCGATTATGTACACATAAAAATATACATGTGTGTATGTACATATATATGGATGATGTTTTGTAAATAGATATTGATGCTGTAAAACCTGTTGTAAAGTTTTAGGTGCCATATTGTTAAGTAAATTGTCTTTTTTTTATAATTTTTTTATCACCATGTAGCAAAAAGTATATGAAGTTTGTGCGAATGTTTGTAACTTCTAAACAGCAAAGTGCCACCATACTAATCTAAAATAATACCGCTTAATTCAAAATCAAAATCTGAAACGATTCAACGATGTCCATCCATCCATCTGTCATACTATTTCAGCTACAGGTCCCATTTTTTTAAATGAAAATAACCCAAAGAGAAATTTATTGAACATGAACCGAATTGAATCATTTTTGAAACTCCTCCCCATATAAGGTCTTTCTATAAAATAATTCTTAATATATTTTTACAATACTAAGTAAGGAATAGTTGCTTAGCTTGATAATTGACTGTAACAACTTTGAACTTGATCACACCATTTTTAGAACCCCTTTCAATACAATGATATTTCACAGTGTTTTACAAGGCAAGTATACTGAGTTTACTAATACAACTAAATTCATTTGTGGAACTTAATCATGTAGGATAGTACATGGTCGAGTTTAACCAACTTTAATTGTTGTTATTAGAATATTTTCTAATGGGAGAATATTCTCTATTGTTTTATGTATCCGCCCTACAAAACTCTTTGTTTTGGTTTGTTTGTTTATGGTCGTATGTTTCAAGAGTGTTAAAATACGATACTTTAGACACCCACCCACATCCACGCATACAGTGTACACTTTGCAATGTAATAGTCTTGTAAAAAAAAGTCACTAATTGTATTTTCATTTTGTTTAGAGTAAGTAAGCATTCAGCCTCACTTGCATGAATGGTTTGTGCACGTTATGCAATGAAACAAAACTCTCAATAATACTGCAAATATTTATAAATGTAAAGCATACAGGGAAGAAATAAAGCACAAAATAGGAACAACATAAACACCTAGTGTCGTATCTTCTCTACGTACATACATTGTGATCTTAAGAGATCTATTGTGCTAGCCCAGTTCCCGAACCTAACGGTTGAGGCTTTTAATAAAGGCAAACACTCTCTTGGGTCCGTAATTTATCTTATAGTATAGTTATAATCTCTTGTCAGTTTGGGCCATATTTATAAAGGGTAGTTCGAATCCATATAAATTAATAAATCGACCTGGACTTTGATGTAGATCAAGAATATCCAAGCTTTGTTTCGATAATCGAAAATTTAGCATAATTTAATGAATTTTTTATTAGTAGCTGAATGGAATCTTTGAAAAACTAATAAAAAAAAGCAATAAAAATAAACGGTGATGATTCAAAAATATTAAAAATAGTAATTAAAGGAAGTATTTGATAAGGAACATGTCATTGGGTAAAGTTGTTGGTCTTTCTGATCGATACCAGATACCAGAAATTGTTGTATTTAAACTTAGAAAATCACCTTAGGGAACGCTTAATATACTTGGATAAACAAAGCTAATGTTTTTGGTAGCAACTGCTGCATTACTGCCCTTTTAAAACTCCAGACGCATACAAACCTTAAATTGTGTTTGGCACTATAAGAACATTTGCAGCAGTTTGATATTTTCCAGTCCACCGAATAAACACCTGCACTGTCTTTTAACTCCTATAACTGAAATGTACTAAAACTTTTTTACAGTCACTATTTTCTAACGTGACTTGACATTCTTTCTGAAAGTTTTAATGACACTATTAACGTAAATATTTCTAATTTTTTTTTCCTTTTTCTAATATTATTTCTCTACTACTATCTCAATTATGTGTTATTCCCATTAACTAAAGCTGAAGTTTTTTAAGGGTAAAAGGAAAATGCTATATAACGCATTGGCTTTCCTCGATTCATAAAAAACAATTTGAAAGAAGGCATTAGAGCATTTTTTTTTTCAATAAACACATAAATCATTTATTATATCATATATACAAAAATTTAAACAATTGAACGATTAACTAATATTTGATCTAAAATAAATTCTAATATACTTATGAACGCAGGAGCACGTCATTATGTCCGTGCTTCTCTCTATTGGTGGCCCTTTCACAATCGTAAACATTGAGGTAATGAAGTGAAATTCTTCGCACTTCTAGTAATCGACAAAAATCTACATAGAAAAATTCAGTTTTCTACTCGTTTACTCCAGTTTTGTACACCAAGTGTTTGCAGAGCATCAAACATTTGAGGTTCCGCTCAAACTCAATCCTAGCTTAGTCATTGTAAATGGTGAATAGGCATGGATAGATAAAATATATGTATGTATGTACTCTGTATATAATAGAAAAAAAAAACTTGATGTCCTTGATGATGATCTTATATGAACGGCACATTTTTATATATATACTATAATCATCATTATACCTTCCTAACAAAATTCAAATAAATTCTGCACTTACAACAATCATCTCGAAGCGTTATACTAATAGTAATTAAATCTCTTTCTCGGTATTTTGGGAATATTTGCGTATGGCAAGCAACAAAAAAGTGTAATTATACAACCGCTGGCATATGTTTGTAAAGTAAATAATGATGCAAGAAGTAATTACAAATACGTATATGCACACATATATATACAACTGTTCAACTACACCCAAAAGCATTAATGATTCTACAAAAATAATAACAATAACAAAAACAAAAACAAAAACAAAATATATATGTAAATGCATTCTATTCTGTGTTTTGTTAATAGAAGTCTATTCTATAGTATTTAAGTGTTTGTGCGATTATGCAAAAGATTAAAAATACTTTTATTTCTACTATTAATGAAATGATTATAGAGATGCCAGATTTTCAGTAAGCTAATATTTCATATGAACATATGAAATAATTGGAAATGGAAATGTTCTTAATGCCTATCAATGGAAACTAAACAAGTTTTGGTCTAAATCAATTAGAGACTCCACCCTAGTAACGATAGTGCAATAAGTTTGCTATAGCATTGCTATGCAACATTCAGAAGAAAGTTTTGGAGACCCTACAGAGTACATATATTTGTAAGTAGCATTAAAATCCAAGTTGATCTAGACATATCCGTCCGACATATATTTTGATATATCAAGCTAAAATTTTCTAATATTTTTAGTATTTGTACATAGGTTTCTATTTAAATTGGGCAAAATCAGTCGAATGTCATGCCCCCTGTCGACTAAAATCTATATAGGAGCCAGTCTCCCTCACAGAAAAACTCAACGTAGATGACGTAATTAAGTATATACCACGCCCACTTTTTGTATATAGATATGGAGGATTTAAGAATTGGCTTAAGTCAAACTTATGGGTATTGAAGTGTAACTATACCAACAAGGCAAACCAGTTCAACTTTTTACTTTTTACTCTGTTCATCTTTCAAGCAGGTGGCAACCTTAATATATTGTGATAATGTAAATACTGTCTCCATAATAATAATTACAACAATAATGCATTAGAAATGTAAACGATTTCCATCTGCATATATAGCAAACTAAATAGAAAAGATAGTGCAGTTGTGAAAAGTAGAGCAAAAATCTTCCTTAAGGAGTTGTTGGTTGGTTGGTTGATTGGAATGTATGACAAAAATAATTATTTTGCAAACTAAATATTTTAAGAATTCTCAAAACTACAGCCTATCCCTATGTATTCTATACCCAACGTATAGGTATTAAGATTTATTCATGCATTCTTACTGATGTAAATTAAGAACATATACAATATAAATGTAAAAATTTGTATTTGTAGAATTTATCGTGGATGTGTGAATAAGTTTTTTAATCATTGAAGTAATTAGAAAATCTCCTCTGTGTTTGTATAGAGGCATAAATATATGGAATGTTTGATTTTACAAATCGTTGAAAAGTTAAAACCAAATAAATCACGCACTAAAAAATTGAAATTATTAGAAATGATGAATAAACAAAAGTTGAAAAAGATTTAGGCGAACAAAATACTTTTGATACTCTTCACACAAGATAGAATTATTCCGTTTACAATACCTTAATAGGAAGCGACAGAGATCAACATCAAAATCTGGGTCGTTCTAAACATGTCCGTTCGTAGATTCCATTCCTTGTTAGAACTTTTACCATCGTAAATTTTTAGGTATTAAGCTCAATTGTACAGGTAAAAATAGTAAGAAGTAGAATTAGAATCACCCTCAGAATCGACAAAAAATTTGGTTCGGAAATTAACCTCTAAGTAAATACGTATTGTATACACTATTAAAAGGCGTAATAGTTTGGGAAAATATTTAAAATTTCGCCTAAACCAAATTAAATTTTCTTACTTTTTCCCTACGCAAAAAAAAAAGCACTTTCTCCATAAATTGCTATGTAAACCTATAAACCTACTATACACTCATTAAGTTGTGCATATATGGGAAGATTCAAGAACAAGCGAAAAAATGCTTTACCACAATAAATTTACTCTGTAAATAACCATATTTATTCAAAATTCTGTAGCTGGTGTATTGCGGATAGTAAACGATGTTAAAAGATTAAAATTGTAAACGCTTTCTTTCCGATTGCCTTTATCCTGCCTTTCTATTCTACTCTGTTCGGTTCATACTTTATGACTCCACATACTTTTGCTAAAGGAATAAATAGCCATTAAGGTGTAAATCTCTAGACCACACGTGTACAGCTCACGTACAGGATATATTTCACTATCTTTATAAATCGGCTGTCAGAATTTAATGAATGTCTATATACGAATATATTGCATCATACAGTTCAATTGTTTTGGTTATTAATGGTACGGACAGTTGTACTTTGTTGTAGATTTTCAGAGATGTTAATTTTGATTATTATAGGCGTGTCTGTTATAAGGTCTCTCACATCTCCGTCTAGGTGAACCAAACGGAATGACAAACTTAATATACATATTATTATCTTATGTGAAAGGTATAAAAACGATTTTAATCAATCTAAACAGTAAATAGAATTGCAGAAAAAAAAACTTTTAAAGAATGAGAATTTTTGTCAGGGCAAACAGAAAAAACAGATATTAGCAAAATTTGCTTAGAGCGTATTGGAATTAGAAAATCAAAGCAAAAACAATGACAGAGTAAATGAATGAATGTATCTGCTTAATAGATTAGAATGAAAGAAACATCTTCAGAGCTCCATAATTAATAACGCTTAAGCTGATATGATTTAAGGAGAAATAATTCCTAAAAAATTGTTAAAAATTTACTTGGTCTTTTTTATTAATAGTGAGATGACAGAATAGGATAATTTTATAATATTTGAGGTTACAAAATGTAATAAATTTACTCATATATGCTTAGGAGTCATGCTTAAGTTTATAAATGGCGAATGTCTCGTATATTTTAAGGTTTGATTTTTATTATGTACGAGAATATATGTTGCAGGATATGCACAATAGACAATTAAGGACAATGTTTTCTATTCATTATATCAAATAATATGGCAAAGCGTATAACAAATTTTATGTTGAATAAATCTTAAGTTCATACAAGTTAAATAAGTTCCTTAAGTTATTATATTGTTTACAAACTGTAAACATTACAAGTTAGTGTTAATTGATAACTAAAGAGGGCCGCCCACTGCTTCTGTATAGTTATTTAGGGTATTCGAAAATTTAACCTAAACCGAATTTCCGCTCACCCACGCTCTTTCCCTACATATTTCCTAAGGGTCATTGTTCGAAATTAAAATCAATGTCACGTTCTTTACACTTCTATTTGTTCTAACAATACATAGTCCAAAGAATCAAAGGAAAGATAACTAAAGTAAAATAAGACATGTATGTATAACATGACCATTCGCAGCCTGACTGAGTTTGTCTACAGACAACAATAAAATACTAAACCAGGAACTCTACAATAAACATTCACCATCAGCTTAGATAGACAACGACTGCCATTTTTTGAACAAATAAAGCGGAAAAACAATAAAACTTTTTATATACTTGCTATTTTTGTAAACTATAATGTGGTCGAAGGACTCTTTCTAATTTTTCGCGAAAAGAAAATTTCCAATACAATGAAACATATTTTTATATATAAATAGATGTAATACATACTAATTTCACTTGATTACTCTCAAAGGTAACTAGAACTTTAAGAATGTTAGCCAACTACGTAGTGGTATGTAAGAGAAACTTAACCACCAAAACCACCCAACTCTCTATGGAACAATTTTAAGTTATCTGTGTTGATTAATAACTAATTCATACAACAGCAAAGTCAATCAAAACAAGCAACTCGAGCAACTTTTTCCATCTTATCTCTCTTTCGCTGTCTATCTTTCATCGAAACAATAGTTTTGTCCGAATAAAAATTTTATGTTTAGATAGGAAAACTATTTCTATACCAACCACGTAAGAAGATAAGTTTGTCATTCTATTTGCAAACCGAGAAATTACATTATTAGGAGGCGTAATTACATACTTTCCACGCCCACTTTTTGTTTATAGATGTGTAGGGTATTTAAAATTCATTTTAAGTCAAATTTATTTGTTTTCATTGTTTTTTGTTGTAAAGATCTTCTTGAAAAGAAACAGTGAAAACAAATTGGAATTAAAATTTCAACACCAGCCATCAAAGAACATATATTCACATTCACTCCGGATTCCCCTTTTGTTATTTTGTATATATATATCGAAATTTTGCACATTTTTATACCCACCATTCACCATCATAATGATTGGGGGGTATATTGATTTTGTGGAAACTTTTGTAAAGAGCACCTTGGAGAAAAAGTCACAAACTCCACCAAGTATATACATATGTTGTTGATCAATATAAATTACTGAATCGATTTAACCATGTCGGTCTATCCATGACGCTCTGTCGTTCTGTGTTTGTGTGTGTGTCTGTGAGTATCCATCCTTTCTATGATACTCATTTAAAAATCAATTTCAAATTTGACAAAACTATTTATAACCCTTGCGTACAGGTTCATATCGAAGCGGGGCAAAATACACACCTTTAGTTAAATACAAATTTAAAAGGAGTATATTTTTTAGATGTATGACTTTATAAAGACCCCTTCCATTATTCATAAGAATCATTGCCGCTTGTATCGTTAGTGAGTATCTGAAGTTTGCTTTCAAACCGAATATTTTTTTTTTATTTTATTTCAATAGTTAAGACCTACCACACCCACTACAGAACATAAAATTATTAAGTTTAATGTTTTAATAAAAAATAGGAAACAAACGATGAAGAAGAGTTGCCTTAAGAACATACCAACAATCTAGGTATCCAATAGTTGGTCTGAGCTAAATATTGATTTTTTTTTTATTTTCTTTTATTGTTATGCTATTATTGAAAGCAACATAACAATAGTAGTAGTAGTGACAGCAACAAAAATTTAATGTAGAAAAAAGGAAGAAGTATTTGAAACTATTGGAAAACTAAACGGAAAACAATGTGGTAACAAAGTCTTCTATATTAATAGAATTGAACAAGAAAATCAAATAAAATAAAATAAAAAAGAAAGGAAAAAACGAGAACAAGTTGAAAGATCTTTTCATACAAACTATGTAGACAAAATTGTAACGTCATTGGTCCGAGTACTATTATTGTTATTATTATAACAATGTTATTTTCTATTCTGTAAAATTGTCAAGCATGGAGAATAATTTTCAAATAATCGAACTTGCACTTGAAAGTATTCAAGATGTTTAAATGTATTATGTAAACTCGTAAAACTGATGAATTTAAAAATGACAGGAAACTTTAATCCTTTATGGAAACTTCTTAATCGGTGGGCATTTCCAAATCTAAATGTTGTTTAAGGTTGGAAAAAGTAAGTTATAGGTATGGATAAAATAATATGAACACCTAACTTAAAACGTTTCGTAATTTCAGCCCTTTTATGAATGTTAACTTAGTAGAGGTCCCATCGTAATGTTTTTATCGAAGTGTGAGTTTAGTTCTACTGTCACATTATTTTCACGGAAGCAGTGTTGCCAACATTCCATAAAATACTACATATGTATAGTGTTCATATTATTTAGTTCATACCCTGAATATTATTATTAAATATTTCCCCAATAAAGTTTTCCAAGCATTTCACTTTATGTATATACAAATATACAAAAATATAATAAAAACAACTCAATCAATATTAACATATTATTTATACAGTAGAACAATACCAAACAAAATATAAGTAATTATTTTAATTGATTACTATTTTTCATAGCCTACCTTTTAGGCACAATTAAAATTAATCATTTGCAGCATATTTTCTAGATGCAGACCATTTTTAATTATCTAAAACGTATGGTGCATATTAATATTGCAAAATTAAAAACTACAATAACAACAAAATAGAGACCATTAAAAACTATAAAAAATTATGTACTATTTTATTTGCTTACTGTCCAGGTCAGGTCGTCATAACCATTAAAACGAAACAAGCAAAGAGAAAAACAAAGTAAGTAAGTAAACAAGATTTTGGCCTTGGCTTGGACCAAATCTTAAGTACCATTTAAACATCAACATATAAATAGTGGGCGTGGCAGGTACATAGTTACCCTTTAATAGGTTAGGTATCAACTTAAAATTCAAAGTTTAGGCATATCTGTTATCCTACCACGCCCATTTTCGGCACATTGATGAGTGGGTTTAATATAAATATTTATACCAAATTTCAAGTTCATAACTTTTTATTTTAATATTAATGATCTGTGTGTAGTATCTGTACAATATTTCATATCTTAAAATTTACGACCCTGAGAGTGACAGCAACAGACGAACACACCGAAATTTTTGGTGCAGATCAAGATTATATATACTTTGTCTAGATCTTGATATTTCAAATGGAATGATAAATTTAGTATACCCCCATCCAGGGTATAAAATAAAAAAATTACGAAAAAGAAAAAAACGAAAACCGGAAGCATACAAAAACAAAAATTACAGTGCAAATAATGGAAAGAAAATAGCACAAAGCATTCTGCATATAAAACGGTGAATGAAAATCGTTGTTTTGTTTAATAAAAGTGCGTAACTTTGTGACTCTGGACTATAATTCTGATTACACTGCTCGTCTGCATCACACTACACACTATACTACACTTTAAAGTAAATTAAATGGGAGTTTTTATTATGACAGTAAGAATTTGTGGAAATTAGCATAAAATGGAAAAAGAGGAAAAAACGAAAAAAGAACACATTATATGCAAAACTTAATAGAGGATAAACAGAAAATGGAAGAATTAAAAACAATGTTAGGGGGCTGTACTATGTGGAAAGAGACGCTTTCATAATACAACTGTTGTAATGTTTTTTGATGACTTTTCAGCAATAATATGACTATAAAGGGAATATGGACAGAGAAGAGTAGAGCAGAGCAGAGAATATTGAAAATGTGTGCGTCACAATTGTTTGGGAGTAAAATCAGTACGAAACACAAATGCATTTAGCGGTGATAGGCCAAAGTAAATACATGCACGGGGCGCCAATCGTGCCGCACTCTGTAAATTCAAATCATCAACTAAATACGTACACAGCATACAGACATACACAATAGCGGGAACATTAAAAAGTTTACGTTAATTCACAAACTGCCTGAATTTGAAGTTGTTTCTTTTTGTTGTTGTTGTTATTTCTGTTGTTGAATAAAGTTTACTAAACAAAAGGTTTGCTTTTGTTTCTCTTATTATTCTATTACACGCTTTGCAACAGGACTCGTACTTGTACTTCATTTTGAATGAATTGCCTGCCGGAAGTGGTAACCTTCAACGGGGGTTGACGATCTCATGATATTGTAAACAGTCAGTTTGTTTTCTTGGTGCCCTCCCCGCTCAAAAGAAATATTTTCAAAACACATTATATGCTATGGCGCGTATACGCGCCATGGCTGTAACAGTTTTACTTGTAAATGATATGCACTTTTACTACTCCACTAGACTTTTCCAACTTGAATTTATTCATATAAGTGTGTGTGGATGGCTGTGTCAGCTCTTTACAGTTTTGACTCATTTGCTTCACTAAATACTTAACAACGAGTAATTGTTTTTGTATAGTTGGTTGAAGAACTTTTCGAGTACACCCTCGCATACCAACCTAGCTAAATGGTAGAAGAGTATATAGTCTCAAAATGAAAACAAAGTTATTTTAAAAAAAATAAAAACAAACAAAAAATATTAAATTTAATTACGCGGATTACAGTTACTCTCCGAGATTATTACAAACGACCATGTCGAAGAATACTATGCAAAAAGAAAAAAAATGCAACACCAACAGCAAAGACAATGTAACGAGTCTCCGGTTGCAATGAGTTTCCGGAGTAGTGCATATGTTTTGCTACTTCAATACAAAGCAGAGGACATCAAAACAACCAGCTTGAGAATGGTAAGCCCCTTCCTGCCCTCCTAGTCAAATGACAAATGAATTTATTTCCTATTTGTTGTTATTATTTTATTACAATAAAGGCAAAACAAGTTCAAAGTTTTGAAAATATTTATTAACGATTTCAGTCCATTCACTTTTTTGTCTCATAACCAAATTTTATATTTTTAGCAAATCAAAAAGTTACAGCCAATCAAGATGGATCATTTAGCACCCTTCCCTATAGTTAGTTTTACAAAGTATGCTACATATTTCGTTATAGTCAGTAAACTCAGAATCCCTGTCATTTAAGTCACTTCGTGACAAAGGTTTTGGGAATGATCCAATACAGTTTATTTTCAATATCTTTCCTCTTTGTTCTAATACATGTCCTTGTACCAAATTACATCAAAATATCTCGAAAAATGCAACCTACAGCCTGTGTACAACTTTATGTGGACAGACGGACATATTTAATTCGATTCCGATTTTAAAGCTGACCGATATACTTCAAGGTTAAGTTACAAACATCTACGTAAACTAAATGCATTATGTATGTATTATGTATTTTTACTACTGTAAAAAGCTTCTTCGTTTTTCCGACAACAAATTGATAACAATTAAAACAATTAAAAAGTTTCTGCAAAACTGGAGACTGGGGAATTTCACTTAATAACTCAACAAAAAAAATTTAAGGAAATTTTTTTTTAATAATTCAATAAAACAAAACATACAGTTGAAGCACAAATATTACAATTCCTATATAATATGAATAAGAAAAATATGTGTCCTGTGTGATGTGTTTATATTGCACCAAAAAAAAAATAAACAACGATTCAAAATCTAAACAAAGAAAGAAAACGTAAAATTAATGTAGTCGATTGTAAGGCTACAATACAAATCATATATTATAACATACTTCTTAGCTTAAGAACTTTTAATTATACCTTCGAACAATTTAATTTGTAAGATTTAATTATGTAAAGTTATACAACATTAACGAAATTATTGAAAAATTGTGAAAGCTGTCTAAGTAATTAAAACAAATGGAAATGTATTTTTTCAGTATACGATCCCAATAAACAACTTTATTAGATTCTTAAAATTGCCGTAAATTAAAAGTACTGCCATTAGAGAGAGCAAATGATATGGAAACATTTTATATATTATTCTGAATAGTTTTATAGGAAAAATTTGTAATATATTTATATGTAATATTCACCAGTAAACGGGAACGACTGTTTGAAAATTCATATATATATTTATATGGCAAACGGAAATCTTTAATTTGAATAACTTTAAAAAGAATAATAATGCATTTATTTGTTATAAACTATGTCAGGGAATACAGTTTGTTGTTGTTGTTTTTTTACTTTGACATCATGAACGTTAAGAATTTTTTCTTCTTTTACCACAAAAGAAAAAAAACTTTCTCGTTTCTTTAACACTTTTCTTTTTACATTCTGTAACCTTAACTGAAACTCACATGCAAAATAGCGTAATGTCTGTTTTCTTTTCCGCAAAACTCTGCTGCTTTCCCATTTATTGAGAAATAAAACACAAAATATTGCAAGCAAACGAATAAGATATTTCAAGTTTTATAAGAATTTGAATGATGGACGGGAATTATGCATGTTTGTGCTAAAAAATTGGCAGGAAAATCGGTTTTAAATGCTAATCTTGCATGCATTTCCATAGCAAACAAAATACAATAATAAAAATGCTCACGAAAAAACTACAAATAGAGTTATTGTTTTTAATAGACAGCATTAAAAAGCACAAATGCATAAAACGTGACATACAACACATGAATATTTAAATCTGCCACACAGGTAGATAGTTTTTATAAATTTTATTATTAGCATTTAGACATTTCACATCTATTCGCATTTAGGATTAAAAATAAACCAAAAATTGAATAAAACATAGTTTATATAGTATTGTAGTGTGGGAACTACATATTGCCTACATTTAGGATTTCAATATAATTTCATATTTGTTGCATATTCATAGTAATAGTTTTAAAAATATCCTAACCAATGTTACCTACGTACTTTTCTGTATCTAATATTAACTTCTAGTAACTTGTAAAAATGGTAAATTTGCTTTAATTATCTTCCACTTTTATACACAAACAGTGGGCGTGGCAGGTATGTTATTATGCCCCCTAATTATATTACATATCAACTTACAAGTCGGATTCTATAACGAAAAAGGTTTTTCGAAAATTGTGGGCGTTTCTCTTATCACACCACACCCATTTTTGGCACATCGCAGGATGAGATAAAGAAAATAGAAATGTATAAACAAAATTTACATTATCCTTAAACTTACCACCGCTAGAGTGCCAAAAACAGATGGACATACAGACGTACATATATAGATAGACTCATAATTTGATGCCGCTCCCTCTAAACAACCCTTAATTGCCACGTTTTATTATAAATTGTTTTAAATTAAATTATTTTAGCTATATATACACACGCTTAATTTAAACTTATTATTACATGTAAAATAAATTTTATTTTTAATTTTTTTTCAAGTATAATTTCACTTCACTACGGATATGCATGACAGAGGCAACAGTGCATAAAATTAAATATTTAATACTTTGTTACAAATATGCGTTAATTTTCACGCCATATAACACGTTCAGGTATACATTTATTCTTTGCTCTTACCCCCTCTTACAATAAACTTTCTGTTACCTCTTGCGGAGGTATTAAGGGCAAACTTAATACAACTAAAATTTATAGTAGACATACCCAAGCCATATATTTACGATACTATTAAGATTGCCCTAATAACTTACCACACTCTGTTTAATACAATAACAAATTTTAGTAAATTTGCTTTATAGCTGAAACAACATTTCTTACTGATTAACACTTTACGGTACTTACAAGTGAGCTTACGTACGTCTAAGTATTTAGAGTTGCATTTGTGTGTATGTTGGTGTTTAATGTTAACCTTAATTGATTATTCATATGAGATATTTCACAATTATTCACGCATTCGATAAATGGATACGTGCCTAATATATTATGTTGTAATAATAATGATGCTCTTGAGCGTGAATGTAAAGTGTGAAATATGACGTAAACGGAAGTTAAATAACGCTTAAATAACAAAGTTTCAACGAAAAACAAAAAAAAACAAGTAAGAACGCGAATTTTGGCTTAAACCGAATCCCTAATACCCTCCACCACCACATACATACAGTGAGCGCGGCAATTAGCTCTGTTTCAGTGTAAGCAATATGCATGAACTTACACATTAGATTCTGTGTAAAAAAAAATTTTTTTTTTCAATTATGTGCGTGATCGGACATAGGTGAATGCTCCGACTATAAATATATAAACCAAATTTCAACTTCTTAGCTCAATTTTTGTAGATTGTGGGCATGACACTTGGCCAATTTTGACCAATTTAATTAGTAACCGTAAAATTTTCGATTGTGAGTTCCAATACACAATAATCTAGATCTCTTTATTCTAATCTAATATTTCCTATCTTTTTAAAATGGCGACCGCTTTTTTAAATATATCCAACATGGGTATCAAATGAAAGGAGTTTTCGAGTACAATATAAAAATTAAAACAAAATTCAGCAAATTCCAATATGGTGCCTGCTAGAATTATTATTATATTACGAATTTTTTTCAACGATTCTTTATACCCTTTTCTTCGTATATTAGATTATGTTTATATATCGCACATAACTTTTAACTTTATTGATTTATTACAATGGCGGCCACTTCAAGAAGGTCAATTACCAAATTCTAAAAACATATGTTAAGAATATCAAAAGAAAGGTCTTGATGATCTTTTCACTAATTTCATAGAATCCCAAATATGTTATATGCCCTATATCCTCTAATATATTTAATATGGGTATCATATAAAAAGGCTTGTTGAGGGTAATATCATAAATTATATGTTGTCACTTTAAATCCAATTTAACGATGGAAACTATAAAATAAAACGTTTTGAAAAAATTTATTCCAAAAATTTATTAATATAAGAGTATAATACATACATATATATTTATATGTAGCATTCACAAATTTATTAAAGTAAAAAGAAAAAAGAAAAATTGAATACAAAATAAATTTGCTGTATATATATATAATAATAATACATATTGACATGCCTATGTACATACGTGCATGGCACATGAAAGTCTGCGTGTCTATACAATATGAAATTCATTAAAAACCAAAACCATAGCAATTGTTGAGTACGCTGGCAAACACACATATATATTAACACTGGGTGAATGTAATGTTGCATATAAAGTGGAAAAGGCATGTTCATGTGAAGACTGTACAAATGAATGAATAGCACTTTTTTATTAATTTAATTTACTGTATAAATTAAACTACAAAAAAAAATTGTAAAAAAAAGACAGAGATGACGTGAATAAAAAACTAAAAAATTCAAATAAAATAAATTCGAATATATTTCCTAATATTTAAGAGTTTATATAAAAAAAACTACACTGCTCCTACTGTTTGGTAATTAAATCTGATAAAATTTTTATGATTTTTATATCCTCCACATAAGATGGGGATACTAAGTTTGTCATTCCGTTTGCAATACCCAGAGACCCTACAAAGTATATATATTCTTGATCAGTATCAAAAACTGAGTCGATCTAGAAATGTACTCGACGCAAAACTGGACTTTCAAGCTGGTTACGTAATACGTAACATTATTAGAGTGCGTAATAATATATCTGGCACGCTCACTATTGTAGATGTGGAGGATATTTAAGATTTGGCCTAAACCAAATGTAGTTTCACTTGTTTTCCATTAAAATTTATTAAAATTTCTTGTTTAAAACCAAGAACTTTATTTACACATGAACCTATTAATATAAATAAAAAAAAATATATTTGGCTTACACCCAATCTTATAAAATAATACTTAAAAAATCATCTTATTCTAGAGCTTGAATAAAATGACTTTTTAAACGTGTCAAATACTTTGTACATATTCAATATATTTATGAACATGTACCCATTGTACCATGTACCCAATGGGGGAGAGAGACAGAACAAGGAACTAAGCTAACACTTTAAAATTAATTTTGTATATGTGTAACATATTTGTGTATGTATGTATGAATCTGTTAATCTCCTTAAAAATAATTTGTAATAAAAATTAAAGAGCTTGTGTTTTAACTTAAAAGCCCACAAGTGTTAACATCAGAATTAAGTTATTATTATTTATGAAATAAAAAAAAGGAGGATTTTAATACTTAGCCTAAGGAGGGAAAAGGATATAACATAAATTAAATTTCAGAAGTGTTAGAATAACGAAAGAAAATTTTTTTTATAAACTTTTCCTAAAATTCATTCCAACAACATGTCCGTTGCGCTAGTTTTGTTTAAAAAAGTTTTTAAACTTCAAAAAAAAAAAAGAAAACACAGTAAGAAAACTAAATTAGCTTAGGCGAAATCTTGAATTCCCTCTATCTCGACATATAAACATGAGAGAACCTCTTTCTTTATGAGATCTTAAATGATAAAGAAAGTTTTTATAAGGCGAAAATTTGCAATTCGTAATATTTTTTTATCAAAATTTGGTAAAGAATAATTAATTAGCTTTATAATAATGTGTAATAAATTTGAACCCGATCGCACCATTTTTATAATCTCTCTTCATATAATGATATTTCAGGATTTGGAGAATGCGTTTAATTTCAACTAATTATAGCTTAACTTGTGGAATTCATTAGTGTAGGGTATTAAATGAACGTGTATAACTCACTATAACAGGTTTTACTTATTTTCAGTTAAAACAAAAATTAAGTTTGCAATTTTTTGACACGAAATTTGATATGATTTTTTATCAAGTGCTGCATTTTTTAAAATTTTTAATGGAAAATTTTTCCATAAATAAATATTTTCAATTAAAAAAGAAAAAAAACAGATAAAATTTCATAATTAAAAAATGACATTGATAAATTTAATATGTAAATGTATATATGTATGATACGGACAATCGCTAAACTATCATCAGAGAACAATTACTTGCCACATATCACAATAAATTGATCTTTGCTTTTGTTGGAAAGTATTAAAGTAAAATGAAAATACTTTAGCGAGCTATTTTATACACGAATCGATTTATTAAAGTCAATACTTTCTTAATCATAATCATCATTACTGGCCCATTACAAACTATGTAGGTGTTTGGTCTTTGACAAAAGTGAACTTGGGCGTGCCTTCTCCAGTTTTGTACAACAAGTTAAAGGGCATCAAACACTTGATCCCTATCGTTACTGGAGACATTTACGGATATACCTAGACACACCAATTCCTTAACTACCTCGAAGTTATATCGGTCGCAATATGCAAGGGATTTAGAGCGCCACGAATCCCCGGACGTTTTCTTCTTTTTTTTTAAGATTTTATCGATGATAATAACCGTAAGATAATAAGCAGAGTTGTTAAGGTCAATCAAATCATCCGCATATTGAAATTTCAATTCCGTTTAATCTTTAACTTAAATACCAAAAAAAAATAATGCTTATCGTACAGGATATACAGTAATTTGTAAATTATAGAACCATACATATATACATATTTTACACTACATGCATTTACATATTTATGCAGATATTTGAAAAAAAAAGCATAAATTGAAAAGAAGGAAAAAATAATAACGATGGCGATACAACAAGAACAGTTGTTATAAAGTTTTGATAGATTAAGATAGCCTCTATATGCAATATATACATTCTCACATATTCGGCTATAAAATATTATTCGTTGTGCAATAATACGATAAGTGAACAATCTGGGAACAAGTAATTGTTAGTTTTGGCAGAAAATTATATTATACATATAAAAGCAATTACATGATACGATCTATCGATAAGGCAAAGTTTGTTTAATTTACTTATACATACACACATACATTTACAGCAAATTGTTTTCAAAGATATGTAAATTATTTCCTAGAACAATTTTTGTTTTATTTTTTTTTTTTTCTTGCTTTTTATTAAAAGAAGGCAAGCAATTTATGCAACTTTTTCTATTCAACTGAAATGTTTTTATATAGAGATCGAGTGATACATTGCATACTGTGACAATATAGAGCGTAGCAATTACTTTAAATAAAACAAAATTTACTGAGATTTGAATGTATTTAAATTTCATGTGACATCCATCATTATACCCTCCACAAACGATGGCATGTAAGTATGGAATCTTTCTATTCCGCTTGTAACACTTAGAAGGAAGCGTGACAGTTCCTACAAAGTATATATATTTTTACTTACTTGCTTTTTATTCTTGATTAGAATTATTATCGAAGTCGTTCTTAACATGTCCGTCCGCTTAACCGTATATTAATGTGACGTGTTGGTACCGACATTTGCATGAAATGTCTTCTCTCTCTCAATATAAATTTTAGGTAGAAATGTTATTTATGTTTTTATTTTCTAATAATATTACTTAATACTATTATTTGTTATAGACACATACACACTCGTATATGCACATTTGTTTATTTCACCAACAAAAGTAATTTGTGCAGCAAGTTGTCGCGTAATTAATTTTATATATATTTGGGGTAATATTGTTGTCATGCTTAATGTTTTTTTTTTTTCAATAATCGTACATTTTCTCTTTACAAGTATATTTACTTTTCTCTTTTTATCCAATATTTTTACTATTTCAGTGATTTCTTGATTGGTAGATGGAATAAAGCCAGAATCCGTTTCAGACAACATACAATTGATTTTTAATGAATCAATTGTCAACTTCAACAACTCATTAAACTATCCGATTCTCATGTATGTCAGATGCCGATGAAAGAGACAGTATGGAAGTCCAAACTATTGTATATTATTTTCGTGTGTGTGTGTGTGTGTGTGTGTGTGTGTGCACTTACGTTTTAAATTGTTGAATGTTGCAAGTAGATTATTGTATTTACAAAGATGTAACTTTATATTGTACATCAGTTTATATGTGTGTATAAAACATACAATGACAATCTGTCTACATGCCCGTACTTGTGTGTCTACCAATATTACATATACACCATAAAAGAACAGCTACACTAACAAAGTCATGGTCGTTAATGTTGCTATTGTTATATTTATACATACACACATAAATAGAAAAGCAAATGTATATTTGTTTGTTGGTTTGTTTATTCTTAATATAATTTTCAAAGCTCTTAAAATTGTTTACATAATTTTTACACTTTTCATATACAGACGTGACCAAAGTGATCTAAAACCAAGCAAGTAAGAAAACTAAATTTGACTTAGAAAAAATCTTAAATATCCTCTACATCCACATCGGTATAATATGGCAAATATTGCGCCCTCTAATAGTGTACGCATTACGTATTAGCTTGCAAGTCTAGAGTCATGGTGAATATGGTTTTCTGTAAATTGTGGGCGTGCCTGTTATCCAACCACACCCATATTTTACATATCGGTGAACTCATCTTTGTATCATATTTTGTCAAAAAATATCTAAACTTATAAACTGTACGTTGTTCTTAAAGAAAAACGATGGACTTACAGATGAACTTACACGGTTAATTCGATTCAAATTTTGATCTGGTTATATATATTTTATGTCTCATACCTTTGTTACGAAATTTGTAAATGTCTTGTCAGACATACATACTAAGGATATTATGTGGTTATAGTCCAATACCCTGTTTCTCTATAACGTCCGTAAGGAAACTTGTTGCATTTCATTCTGATTGATGTTGAATTGACTGTTGTTGTTTTTTTTTTTTTTTGTATGCAACAAAATGGCAATACAATGTATGTATGTACAAATTTGTAATTTTGTTGTTGCCCATTCCAATGAATTCATTCATTGTGCGAGAACAGAAGTTAAGTTAGCGTCCGTCTCGAACGGGACAAACCACATAAATGCAATTAAAATTTAATTGTTTCAATTTTCTTTGAAGTTGTAAATAGCACAGACAACCGCATGAAATCATTTAAAGAGATCTATCTTCTTTGCGTTTCCATTTGAGCCTCTTTTTGTCTACTTGAAAATATGATAAATAGTTTATTCTGTTGGCAAATTGGTCAAAAATTCATTTGTAGATAAAAGTGCCATTAAATTATACAAGTGACTGAATGTGGTAATGAGTACAAATGACTGCTTAACTTAAGTCAAGTTTAACTTTAACATTTTTGTTTGGATTATATAATGATTTGAGTGACTTATTAAAGATACATTAGGATTGACATACAGAATATGGACAAAATAATATGAACATCTGGCAAAAGTTTCGCAATTGCAGTCAACTTTGAGTTGCGCCCACTACTCCTCTTCGCCGATGATATTTTACCATGTTTCTCATTACTGACATTATTCTCTCGAACTGAGAATTCAAGCTTTATCGATCGTATATATTTAAGATGAAGTTTACTCTTCCTTTCTAATTAATTAAATTGAAAAAAAAAAATATATTCGCTGTCAATATTTTATGCCGTAATAAACTGCTTTACTATCTTAAATGGAAAATCTTTCAAAATCACTTACTAATAATTACTATTATTATTAATTTCGTTTTCGCTTCTCTTCGTTCGAATTACTATGAGCATCTGTGATGAATCCGTTGCGAATAATATATCTCCCATCTTTTATTGAACAATTTAATTTAACTTTATGGCAGTTTTTCTTTCAGTTTTTTGTACGCCCGTATACGCGCGTACATTACTCTTGCCAATAATATTATTGCTATATAATCATAATAACCATCGGTCATTTACCACATGACTGAAAATTGTTTTATACTTACTCTCTGCCTCTTCCATTTTGCCTAAATCGTCATATACTATATACAAACACATATCATAATATAATCATATATACATAACTTTCTCTAAAGTATCATTTCCTTCTAACAACAGAAGATGACTAAATATAATTTCATTCCTTTAACAAAACAAATGGATATGTTTCACAAGAAGGTGTATCTCTGACTATTTAATATGTATTCTACTTTTTACTTCCATAAAGTATACTATAATTAATTTAGTTGTATCAATATACGAGAAGCGACCCACAAATTAACAGATAGATGAATATGATTAAATCGAATCAGATCTAATTTCTTTAAATTAGATCCCTTAAGCTTCCTCTCATAATTGATACAAAAAATAAGAATAACTTAAAATATAATACATAAAATTTACACATGTTTCACACACATATCACTATTCTACACACTACACACTTTAGTGCTGTAAATGTATGAATAAAACGGAATAAATTGAATTGACTTTCAACTTCTGCAATGATAAAGTTTATAACATTCAAACAGGTGGCACATAATATATACCTAGATATGTATTTAGAATAATCTCCCTAGAACAGGTGGTATACTAAATTTGTTATTCCAATTGCAACAAGCAAAGAAAGGCATCAGACGCTTTGTTGATTTCTCATCCTAATTGTTTAGATTTAGCTTAAATTTCTTACTTTTTATTCTTACATTCCCTAATTTAAAACCAGATCCCAAATATGTGTTAAAATCCTTTCAGAATTATTCATTACGAAACAGTGATTATTGAGTTTTAATACGTAGAGTATTTAATATGTTGCCTAAACTAAATTTAACTCTTTTTTTTTATTTATTTAACTTTGCACCTTTTTATTATATACTTATAATATATATGTACAGATACATGTGTAACCAGAGGTGTTAATCGTTTTATGGCATAAATAAATCGTTTTTATGTTGAGCTGGCCATTTTACGAAATTACTTTCTTTTTATCGTATTACAGAAGAATGAAGGAGAATAAATAGAGGAGTCTTAATGCAATTTAATATATGATTTATTTATGTGTATATATTGAGTTCATTTTTATCGAGAATCATTCTAAGATACTAGAGATGTGCATACATACAATAACACATTTACGAACAAGTGAAATGTCGGTCAAGTCCAACCATTTAATATCCTACATTACTTAGATACACAAATGATATAATAATTAGTTTGTTGTCCCACTAAACCAAAGCATTGCCATATAAGTGTCACTTTAATAAATATCATTATATGAGGAGGAGTTCTAAAAATGCGACAATTCGATCTATTTTCAATAAAGTTTTTCTTTAGCTTAACACATGTCCACGTACCAAATTTCATAAACATAACTACGCACACATTTACATGGACAGACGGACATAAGCAAATATATTTAGAAAATAATGCTGAATCAGTCGATATAATTGAAAATGGATGTCAGATTTTTACTCAACATTTACACAAATGGTACAGGTGATACAAAAATTTTATAAAACAAAAAAAATGATTATTAAAAGAAACAATTGAAAGAAACTTACCCATCAACAATGTCACTGCAGCCTCTGTTGTTTTTATATATTGTAGCAACATATTTTCAACTATTGTATATATATAAGTATATTGTGTGTAAATAGATTTTTATTTATAGAATTTTTACAAAATACTTTCAAAAAGAATACGAAAATGCTTTTAAAGTGTTTTCAATGAAACCCTTTATGTTTTCATTAGTGAAACTATCATTTAAAAAAGTTAAGTTTATCTGGTGAATTAGTATTTAAATAATTTTATTTACATTTTATATGCACTACTCCAAGATTTTAGGGTATAAATCATATTGCCAAAGACTTTTGTAAATACAAAGAAGGAGATTCAACAAAATTTTCATGTTTAAAATCAGCATGGAATTCAAAGTCAATCCGGGGCATATGGGTCCGTCTGTCAGAGGGCAGGAAATTATTCTCCTGATTGCTTAAATTGTTGTAACATTTATTTACACACAGTGGGCGTGCCATATATCTATTACACCTTCTATCGTTTATGTATTACGTCTCTACTAATCAGATCCTGCGCTAAATAAAATTTGGGGGTTTTTGTTAATTGACCATGCCCGTTTTGTTCCAAACCGATAGGTAACCTAATTATAAATATGTGTACGAAATTTTTATTTCATTTACATTTTTGTCGATTGTGGGCGTGGCTTTTAACCAATTTCAACCTAATTAATTAGTAACCTATCTACAATAATTACAGTTTCTACTGAATTTCTACTAAATATCTCAATTTTAAGTGAATGTTAATACGGATTCACGGAATCAATTCTGTCTGGATCAACTTCGATGATGATCAAGAATATGCTACTTTGTAGGGTGGAAAGTATAAAAATCAGGAAAAATAATTTTAATAATTTTTGTAAAAGTAAACTTATATTACTTTCAAAATAATCCATATGTGTACGCAATAAAAATTTCAGTTTTTTATTTTAAAAAAAAAGTGTCTTTCTGTCCATTAAATTTTATAACAAAAATTACTTTCTTTTCTCATAAGTACTATTTATATCCACTAAAAATATCATGCCATGTCATGCAACGTGTCATTGCCTTGAGCATATACAGAAATAAACTTCAATACCAACACCAACACCTCAACTACAGACTGGAGTAACAATTGAAAAGAAAAGAAAATGAAAAAGTGAAAATAAAAGTTGAACATTTCACATCATCATTATTATATAATTAAAGCATAATGTCGTGGAGAAATGTTTGTAGTGGAAATAGTCCGTAAAGTAGAGTCTCTGAAGTAAAATGAAAAAGTTTTGAATTCATTACGGTTCATTGCATTTCAACAATGCACACTATCAAACTTTAAATGTTTCGGTTGATCGGTTGAGTGTAGGTGTTAGTGGGAAATAATAATTTGTTAATGTGCGCTCTACGCACACACATATGTTCATCTTTAAAATTTTATGCTTATTAGGATAATTCCACAATTAAATAAGATGAGAAAAGTTTGAAATCTACTTAAGTGAAGACTTAATCAAATGGGCTTCTGATAACAGACTTGCCAAAATTTACAAAAATCCTTTTTATGCTGAATTGCACGTAAAAGTTTTACTACAATATATAAACTAAAGAAGACGAAATTAACAATATACCCACAGTTTTCATATGAAGGTGGAGAGTATTTTTAAAATTTGGAATAAGAAAAATTACACTTTTTTTAAATTAAGTTTTCTTAGACTTGAAGTGAAAGAATCTAATGTTTGATTTGTCACCTAATCACCGCAATTCCATATTATTACGGAGATATTCTTTGAAAAAACTTACAAATACAAATGTTGTCGAGAAGAACAAGATCAAGATCACCGTCAAGTTTCTCTCTTTCAACTCAACAACTTTTCTAGTTGAAGTTTTTATCGAAACTTTTCATCGTTTGATAATCACTATCCTTTTCCTTCACCCTGTACACATGTACTTAAATTTTACGTAACACATAATCTAAACTAAAGTGTAATTGTCAAATTTGAAGTAGACTTTTAACATCCTTCCAAATGACATAAACACAGCACAAAAAACCCGTTTAATATTGTCGCATTTACAAGTAAATTGTCTTCTTTTACGTGAACAACATATTTGGTTTCAAGCAAAGCTGAAATACTCTCCACCTTGGAGTCTCACTTTGTTGCTTTTGGAAACCTCAGAGACCCTAAAAAGTATAAGCATTTTTAAACTGAATCAAATTCTGAATTAACTTAGACTGTCTGTAGATCCGGCTTAACAAATTTGATATAACCCCAATTGGAGAGTGCAATAAACCACTTGAAATGCAATAATTTCAAGAAAGAAAAAATGAAAATCGTAAGCAACACTCATACTCCTTGTTTTGGCACTTCTTTTTATTTTTGGCCTTTTGTACCGAATTGAATTTATCCGTTAAAACGAACCACACGATTTGAAAACAAGTCTGTAACTAAAACAAAGATAAAGTTGATCGTGTATGTGTCTCTGCAATGGTCACAGCTACCAAAGCAATGTACGCTCACTTGATGAATAATAATATTGTAATATACGCAGGCGTCTGCGCCACTGGCATGTAACAGGTACCATAATACACCAGGTGTAGTGTGGAGTTATAAATTAAGAAACTTAAGCAGCCAGCTTTAATTTAATTCGTATTCAGACATGTCTGCGGTTTGAAGATATATAGATAAATGGGTGTATACTGCTGAGATATTATTAGCATTTGAGTTTTATTACTCCCTACCACTGCTAACCTCGGCATTGCTGTTAAACACGACTGCATTTGTATGTATCTACGCATATGAGTGTACTTAAAAAAAATATATATAATGATTAATGTTGGAATGTAATAAAGTTAAACCAGTTTACAGCACAAGAGGAGGCTCTCTCCCATTCAACAATACCATGTATTTGTTGGCCAGTAGGCTGAGTATAAAGCCAGGTCTCTTTCACAATAACAAGTTACCTAAGTACCCAAAAATATATAAATTTACAAATGTACATAAAAGAAGCCTTTTTTTTTTTTTGGAAACCTAAAAATCTTGCATAAATAGAATCAGAATCACTGTTTATTTGAAATGCTTAATTTTCTTAATCAAAGTTATATAAGTTGGGAAGGTATATTAAGTTTGTCATTCTATTTGCAACAGCCAGAAAGAAGCTTCAGAAACTCTATATTCTTGGTCACCATCAAGAACTGAGTACATCTAGATGTGTATGTCCGTATGTCCGTACGTCTGTCTATTGTTAGCACTTTCACATTCGTAAACTTGGAGATAGTAAGCTGAAACTTTTTATATAAACTTGAATTTTTTAACACTCGGAAAATTAATTGTTCAATAACCACGCCCACAATTGACAAAAATCCAATTGGGTGTCACAAAAATTGAACTGTTTAGATTGAATTTGGCACACATAGTTACAATTATTCCATCCATTGATGTACCAAAAATGGGCATGACCAGATAACAGATACGCCCACAATCTAAACTTGTAAATTGATACGTATGTATTATGTACCTGCCATGCCCACTGTTTATAAGTACATGAAGAGGATATTTAAGATTTGACTTAAACTAAATTTAGTTTTTTTACTTGTTTCTTTTATCTGCAATCCCATAAAACTGTTGACTGCGTGCTATTGTGGTACATGGGAGGGCCTTCGCATAATCAGTAGCCAAGCAGCCAACTACATTACCATATGTAGATAGTTTGTTTCCCAGGTTTCTCGTACAACGATATTCTCTCGCATTGTGCATTGTGTGTGCATTGGTGTGTAAGCCAGTAAGCCAGCACACTATTTGTAATAACCACATCTAATTGATTAAGATTTTGTATGACTTGATGCCATTTTTATGAGTATGTACCATACATAGATATATCTAATGTGTGTGCGCGTGTGTGTGTGTGTGTGTAGGCATTTGTGTGATTGTGCTAGAAGCAGAAACAATGAAGTTATAAAGCAAACGTAAAAAGTACAATTGCATTGTTGCTGTTGCTGCTGCTGTTGAGATTTACTGTTATTGCAACAATTATCGCATTTGAACAGATCTGCTGATAGCCATAGAAACCTACATGCATCTATACATGCGTGAATGTGTGTGAATATGAAAACAATACGTAATTATGTTCATAATGTTAGTGTTGTTGTTATTATTGTTCCATCTAACAGGCTTTTCATGTTAAAAGCTAATATTTTAGCATCTCCATTTTCATCCCTTTTTCTGATAAACAGAGATAAAATTGAACTTTCTAATCCACTACTCTTTTCTCACTTGTTCAATTGTATAATTATAGAATATTAAAATACAAACAAGTTTGAACTTTATTTTTCAATTATATGGAAAATTTAATGTTTGTCTATTTGTCTGCTAATAATAATAAAAAGAAAAAAAGCCTTGAGTTAGATTTTTATACTCTGCACCAATTGTTTGGCAAAGGGTAAATAAGGACGGTGCAGATGTTTGTGACACGCAGAAACAAAATCCGCATCATTTTAACCATGTCCGTCTGTCGTTCTGTCTATTCTTGTATATTTATAAATAAGCTACAGGTTCCATTTTTTTAAGATATTTCAATGAAATTTGATACAAAGGTATGTTTTAACTTAAAAAAAAAACCCCTTTGATAATAAAGCGGATTGAATGATTTTTAGAATCCCTCCCCATATAAGGTCTTCATGGAAAAGAAAGTCTTTATATAACAAAAAATCGTAATTCTTAATATTTCTTGGACAAAATTTAGTGATTAGCTCAATAACAACAAATTTGAATTAGATCAAGCCATTTTTAGGACCCCTTCTGCATAAAAATAATTCACTTCAGTAACTTGTACGACAATGCCTCACGTTTACAAATACTGAAGTAAACTAATTGTAGCAGAATTTGTGCAACTAACTGTGTGGGATAGAGTACTAAAAGGGTCGAGCTTGACCCACTATAACATTTTCACTTGTTATTAATGAAAACTATTATAACAATGAAACACAATTCTATTGTCTTTTCAAAAAGATGTAAATATGTACAGTGGGGAGTTAAAAAACTACTAATATTCTCAAATTTTAGAAATTTTTAATTATTATAAACTTCGACTGTATCAGAGTTTCTCTCGTATTCAAATAAAATGCCGAATAATTGAGATATTGGGCTGAAATTTATTCCAGGTTTAGTACACATATTACAATTAACTATAAAATTCGTTTTCGTTCATAAGTCCTTATGACCATATTCTGAGTCTATGAAAATCATGAAATTTATTGCGGTAGTAATATTTAATAATTTCCAAACGTTGCTCGTTTGTGAACTTTATCCTAATAAAAATGTTAGCCTTGACTTATGTTTCAACGGTGACAGATTAGGAAAAACGTTCAAGGGAGAGATTGTATTAAAAATATAAAATTGTTATGTCTGTATTGAAAGCCCAATTACAAGGACAACAAAGTAAAGGAAAATCAAAACTTTTTTTATATACTCGTATACTTTTAAAATAACAGTTATATGAAGAACTTTTTGCATATTTCGAATAATTTTTTATTTTCCTTCCATTAACATACACTAAGTATATTAGATAAGTAAGCTTCAATTAAACGGAAAAAAATAATAAAAATTTTAAAACAAATCCTTACAAAGTTTGTTTAACTTTCAGTTATTTTGTTTTCTGTCTTCTTTTGCTCCCCGAAGCAATTCATACTTTACTTAAAACTCACGTCGATGATATTTATCCGGGTCAAAATAGGACGTGACTACAACGCGATCACTGAATTTGCGGCCGGTTAACGCTTGCTGAGCCTTTTGACAATCCATAACGGAATTAAACTCAACAAACACTTTGCCACAACCGGGCACATCAACGCCTTCAATGGGTCGCGGTATCTCCACACTACGTACCACACCATACTTATTACACTCCTCTTTGATATCCTCCAAAATGTCCTCGTATTCCTCCTCGTCACGCAACTCATCCGGTGTGACCATGTTCAGCAGACATAAGACCTCAGTGGGTGGGCCAGAAATGCCCACCATCGACAGGCCGGGTACTTGTATCATGACTGGAGCAGCTGTTGTATTATTATTTTGAGCATTTTTCGCACCGACACTGGCGCGCTGCACAATTAATTTCTTATCGCCCAGCTGCATGCCATTTAAGCCGGCAATGGCCTGCGGTGTACGTAAGAAATTTCCATTATGATGTATTTGTGATCAAATCAAAGCCTACCTGATCTGTTATACTGTGATCGATGTATTCACAGAAGGCGTAGCCTTTGCTTAGACCAGTTGCTGCATCTTTGACCAAATTGAAGGCTCGCAGTTGACCAAACGACAACAACAGTTCCTTAACCTGTACAAAATATCAGAAAGAAAATGATAACCCAAACATTTAATGCTATCCGTATCAAGTACGTTTGTGTGAAAATATTGTTTTTGTTTTTTGTAAACTTTGTAATAAAAAAATTAAACAAATTTGTTTAAGCGGAGAGAAGAAGAAGTGGAAACTGCCTTAATTAATTGTAACTGTTTCTGAGAGGCCGTCCGAGTGAAACGTGGCGACAACACACAGTCACTAAATCGAAACCTAAAAAAATCAAACGCCAACATGATCAACAATTTTTGGTCTAATAAAGCATTCATTCAATGAGTCAATCATTTTGTACCTTGCAAGAGTGTACGCTAATAAATGTGGGGGAAAGAAATATTTAAATATTGTTTGTTGCAATACCATTGAAGACACTTGCCTTTGCATTGAAGTGGAATAATTCGGGTGTGTGCGTTTTATTTCAAAAATTAGCTGAGAAACTGTTTTGGCTTGGCACCACAACGCAAATTGAATTACAGCACACCACCACCACCTAAGCTACAAGAACACAACATATAACAATTATTAAATTTCACTTATTTAAATAGTCATTTTTTGTTTTTTCTTTTTTCTTTTTTGCATTCTTTGCATTCTTTTTTGTTTTTGATTTCATTTCAATTCCTTGGTCTCCTGTTAAATAAATATGTTTATGGATATGTGTGTATCTTTAAAAACCCTGAAAAGTACCTAAATTGAAACTTATTGAAGTACTCGTTATATAAATGGTAATAATTCCATGTGATATTTACCTGATCCTCATTAAGATAATTGGGTAGACCTCCAATGAAGATTTTGTGCGGCGAGTCTGGTACGACAGCTGAAACGACACCGTTTGCTAACATGTGAAAGCAAATTGTACGTATACGATACATAACAAAGTAGCATTTGTAAGGCAACTTACCCACTGGTTGTGACACGGGCGTTGAGTCCACCACCCCTGGCATAGGTTGATAATCGTGAGGTCGTCGTATTTTTAAACTTTGACCCTTAAAACTAATACCATCAAAAGCCATGGCCTGTGTCGTTTCATCGGTGGACCGAAACTCCAGGAAAGCAAAGTTTTTATCTAAATTAATTTGACAAGCCAACACCGGATTACCGGCTGCTTGAGCCAAACCAGTCAAGTGCATCTGCTGGTTGAAGAATTCCATCATTTCATCTTCGGTGACGCCAAACGGTATATTGCCAACATACAAACGTCTAGCCTGTCTGGTTATAGTCGAGCCGACCACCGGTACAGCGGCTTGTGGTATTTCTGGTAAAGCGTTAGCCGGTATTTGACCGGCCGCTTGCATGGCTTTATATTGTAAGGGCGTTATATGCTCAAAACCTGGTGGCGGCACATCCCAATACAATGAGGGTTTTCGGCGCCGGCTACGTCTATTGCGATCTCTATCGCGATCATCTCGTTTTCGATCGCGTTCACGCGAACGCCGATCTCTCGATCGGGAACCACTTCTGTGCCGGCGTCTGTCACGGTCTTTAAAAATTATTACATTCTTCAATGCCACCCTTTACACGAATTACAATTACCTATTACTTACCATCTGAACCCATTTTTTCAGCCACTCAATACTAAATACTAATGAAATAAAACTAAGTTTTTCAATAAATTTTTAAACGTGTTTATGGAAATTTTACAATTTTCTTAATACCAATTTGTGTTTTTCATGTAAATGCAATGTTAACAAGCACTTTAGTACAGCTGCAAAAGCTGCTACTAAAAAGAAACGTACTAATCCTTTTGGGTGGATTTCATAGTAAGAACTAGTTCAAGCAAATAATTTGTTTTGACCTCGAAATGAAAGAGTTGCTAAAATTTACCCTAATCAATGCATCCAAGTTGTTGTATATCAACGACTAGAATCAAACTTGTTCAAAGCAACATTTAAATTAAGTCTGATAGAAGCGAATTGTTGGAAGGTGTTTTACTACTACCTAAATTATCAACCGAATCACAAATGTTGATATAAATGAGAGTAGAAAGGAGAAAAGAAAATATCCTGATATAAAAAAGATGTTAAATTGTGTTTACATCACAAAATAAACAAGATTCTATTAAAATATTGCCCAAAATTATTTTTAGACTAAATACTTCAAGAAAATATGGGCTACGGTAAAGAATCTTTCTAAAATAAAAGCATAATAGGAGTAAAACAACTTTAGATTTAAAAAAGTTTTAAAAACCAAACTATATAAACCATATATACGAAGAAACTAACACAAGTATTTTTTTTTATATAGATCGCAGGCGTCGTCATACAAAATCATATTCCAGATCACGTTCGCGTTCTAGATCTTATGACCGTTCCCGCTCGCGCCGACATCATCATAAATCGTATCGTCGAAAACCTTCACTTTACTGGGATGTACCGCCACCCGGATTCGAACACATAACCCCCATGCAATACAAAGCCTTACAGGCAACAGGTCAAATACCGCCTAGTGTAGTACCCGATACACCACAAGCGGCTGTACCAGTTGTAGGTTCTACTGTAACCCGCCAAGCACGTCGTCTCTACGTAGGCAATATACCGTTCGGTGTTACCGAAGATGAAATGATGGATTTTTTTAATCAACAAATGCATCTAGTGGGCTTAGCCCAGGCAGACGGTTCACCTATTTTAGCCTGCCAAATAAATTTGGATAAAAATTTCGCTTTCTTGGAATTCCGTTCAATCGATGAGACCACCCAGGCAATGGCATTTGATGGCATCAATTTTAAAGGACAAAGTTTAAAAATTAGGCGGCCTCACGACTATCAACCAATGCCCGGCATAACAGACACGCCCTCAATTAAAACAAATTTAGGTACGTAAGCATTCTAATATAGAGCCATTCCTCTTACTGTGATTATTTCTATATAGTTACGCCCACCGCTATATCCACTGTAGTGCCAGATTCACCCCAAAAGATATTTATAGGTGGATTGCCCAATTACCTCAACGATGATCAGGTATATTTTCTAATCAAAAGTTTAAAAAATGTTTGTTTTTTTAAAAAAAGTATAGATTCGTTTGGGAACATCGTCACGCATTTAAGCACAATGAAAATACCTTTTGGCAAAATTAGACGATTTGTCGAAAAAGCATTAAATTGAATTAAAAGTTTAGCAACATGTTGCTATATGGTAGGTGTACCTAAGGAGCTCTCTATCTCTCTATTCCATAGGAAGGCTACTTCGCCATCACAGTGGTGTTTTAAATTTCTATATTTTCAGCTTTTCAGGAATAAAGATGTTAAATGTACTTTTGTTTCAGCTTATATAGAGAGTACACAACAAAAACACTGCACCCGCTTGTCTATGTAGTGAACTAGCACAAACAAATATTAATCTTCTTCTTACAGCTCGCTCTAGTTAAATGGAAATGGCACCACAGATGGTGCCAGATTTTCGATTTAGGCTCTATTTCAGCGTTTCTTTCTTACAGCTTTCTTTTTCAGACCATATCACTGATTAATGGATACCATCCAACACAATGCACAATGGTAGCGATTTTAATTTTATTCAACACATCTTTTATTAAACTTTTGTTACAACTTTCTTTTCCAGCAAAACAAGACAAAACAGAAAAAAGCAAATACTTGTAAAACCTTCTCTTCTAGCTGGAAAATAGCTGTTTCCAATATTCTTTTGCAGCTGATCTAGTAAATCTTTTGAAAAACATAAATGGTATACAACTGCGACAAACATTTGTAGGTCACACTTTTATGTAATCCCAGATCATTTAGATCCGTGTTTTGTTTGTTAAACATTTTCGTTAAAAATCATTTAAGAAAATTATGAAAAAAAGTGGGGTTGAGTTGTACAATATTTTAGGGAATCCTTTAATATTATCCACACTTTTATGCTTAAAGCATTTTATAAAATATTTACTTAAACATTACCTTAAAGGTATATAAGAAAAAGAGTTCATTGAAAGTTCATCAATACTGACAATTTAAAACAGAAATGTCAAAATATTTATTTGCAACGTGTTAGAATGAAAAACTAGACATTTCTGTTTAAACATTCACTGTTTTCTACATTCCTCGGCTTGATTTAATTTTCATATTTAGGTTAAAGAACTTTTACTGTCCTTCGGCCAATTGCGGGCCTTTAATTTAGTAAAAGACAATGCCACCGGTTTAAGCAAAGGTTACGCATTTTGCGAATACGTGGACTTAACTGTAACCGATCAGGTATTTTGAATATTATCTTGTAACATTTGAGCAATTTTTAAATGTTTACTTGTACAGGCTATAGCTGGCTTGAATGGCATGCAATTGGGTGAAAAGAAATTGATTGTTCAACGAGCAAGTGTAGGTGCTAAAAATGTACAAAATAATGCAGCAGCTACTCCAGCTCCCGTTGCTATACAGGTTTACTTTTTATTCACATAAAAATCGTATATTTATATATATTATTCTGTAGGTACCTGGTTTAACTACATTTATCAATTCTGGGCCTCCCACTGAGGTCTTATGTCTGCTGAATATGGTTACACCGGATGAGTTGCGTGACGAGGAGGAATACGAGGACATTTTGGAGGATATCAAAGAGGAGTGTAATAAGTATGGTGTGCTACGTAGTGTGGAGATACCGCGACCCATTGAAGGCGTTGATGTGCCCGGTTGTGGCAAAGTGTTTGTTGAGTTTAATTCCGTTATGGATTGTCAAAAGGCTCAGCAAGCATTAACCGGCCGCAAATTCAGTGATCGCGTTGTAGTCACGTCCTATTTTGATCCGGATAAATATCATCGGAGAGAATTTTAAAATAGCAACTTTACCAATGGCGTAAATGTGTACAAATTTTTCAACCAATATACAATATCAAGTAGAACAGTGTAAAAAGATCTATGTTTGCTCTTATTCAATTTTTGTTTTGTGCTGAAAACATGTTTGTTTTAAAAAATTATCATAATGATAGAATGAATTTTAATAAAGTATTAAAATACTACAAAAAAAAACTATATTCTTTTCGAATAGAGTAGGAACAGTTAAATTTGCTTTGAAATACCCATAAGTATGTTGCCACCTATTAAAATTTTAATCGTTGCTATCTTGATATAAAACAGCTGAGTTCATGAAGTAAATAATTTATTGATTTTTTGTTTATGTTTAGTAACAAATGCACCAAACAATTTATATCTACTCATTTATCCAATTCTATAAAAGAATTATATATAAAAAAAAAAAAAAACAATTAAATATATTAAACTAGTTAATTCTAGGGATTGTTCTGAAGAATAATGGGAAGAAATAAATATACATGTGTTGTGTTGACTTGTTATAGCAGGGAAGGTACCGGTATTTTTCGGTACTTTTATTCCTTCCCAAAAGATGAAATGCTAAAAAACCAGTGGATAGAAAATTTAAAAATTCCAAATTTTGAACATACTAAAAGAAGCCGCGTTTGTAATCGCCACTTTGAAGATGTATGCTTCGTGGAAGACACTTTAAAGCTTAAAAAAAATAGCATACCAACATTGGCACTCGGTGAGTTCTTAGTTATATTGAGAAAAAATAATTGTCATAAATGTATGTTTGTATGTTTTTGTAAGGTTACGAAGAACCCCCAATGCATGCACTCAACACAGAAAATCTAATAGATGAGGATGTATCAAAAGAGTGGAGAATATGTTGCATAAAAAATTGCCCCTCAAAGCCGACTTCTGTCTTTCATAGGTTTCCAACCAACAAACAATTGCGGGAGAAGTGGTTGTCTGCCTGTAAAATTGATGAGAAAGATGTTGGACTGCGGACATTTGTATGCCATGAGCATTTTACATTTGAATATCGCGGATTAAAAAAAGTACGCAAAGATGGAATTCCTACCCTTAGATTGGATCTCGAACCTGCTGAAAGTGAAATAGAGTATGGATCGTTTGATGAAGAATACAATGAGACTGAAACCGGTTTAGAGTCTGACAAACCCTTCGACAAGAATTTTTTAAAATTCCGCAGCCGTAGCATTTATAAAAATTCATTAATAAGACATAAAAGAAATGTCGATAAATTAAAGGATATATTATTAAAACAACAGGAGGAAATTAAAAAATTAAAGCTTTTGCAAGAAATGAACCAACAAATACTTCTACAAAAGGACGCAAAGATTGACAATTTGAAAGAGACTGTAAGACGACTTTTAATAAAATTTAATGAGGTGAAAAAAACGGCGAGCAAGGTTGGTGAAAAAGGTAACGTTTAGCCTTAATTTGCAACGCAGCTTCAAGGGAATAGTATTTCGAATTACGTAAATTCCATTCAAGGATTCGACTCTGTGGTTGACATATCATCAAGGAATTAAAATAAGCATCAATATATCTGTAAAACGTATTTAATTATAGATTTAAGATTAGTTAAAATTAATATACATCACTATACTGCACAAACAACGAAAACATTGTTTTTATTCCACAGGTATATTTCCCGGTGGAGCAATAAAGTAGTCTTCTTCTGTACATTTTGCCAAATGTAAAATGTCATCACGAGTATTTTCCACTTGTACTTGATCGGGACGCATTTGCAATGGTTGATCTTCCAGCACTGTATAAAGCGGTTCTACATTAGTCGTATCAAAGTTTGCTATAAGAGCAACAAATTGTATGTTTTTCTTAAAGTTCTTCAACATTTTTTCATCTTCAAAATTAACCAAAGACAATCGCTCTAAATTTTTTATAGTATTTTCATCTATTTGAATTTCTTTCGCTGGCTCAGTTGGAAACTTTATAGGTTGTTTTGGTATTGTAACTCTGTGACGCAAATACATAGAATTTAGAAAACATTTTCCTTTTTTCAATAAAGCTTTGGTATTTATTTTATAAAAGCTCTGTTTCAAAACTGTGCAAATCATATTTTTTATTTTTTTATACAATTGAAATTTTTCAGTAACCAACAGCTGAAATTCATTCTAGTTTACAATTTACCGTAATATGAAAATTTTGAGTTGCCATATTATTTTATTAAGAAATTGTATGGTTACCAAACTTCACTTTGTTGAGTTCCTTAATAAATTTATGGAAATGCATAAATATGGTATAACGGAACAATTTTCTTCTCAATCTATTTAACGTTTTTAATTTGTTTTTTTTAAATGTAAGTTTCAAATGAAAATAAATTATATTTGAATTCATACTAAATTTTACAGTAATGAGGTAAAAATGTGAAACAATGCTAGTTCATAAGCAGTTGTGCTACCAAATTGTTATCATCTGAGTTGGAAGAAGAAGCGGCATGTAATGCAGGTTCGCTTTCTAAAAATTCGCGCAATTCATTTTCTAAATCACCACCTGCTGTCGTTGTAACTTCTTCATCTATTTCCATGGCTAATGGAGTATTGGATGCATTAGTCTCTCCAGCTTGTTGGCTAGTATTCATTGTACTTGATGATGGTGGGAAATTAATATTGGAATTTATATTAGGTAAAGTGCCAGGTGCTTGAAGTATCGCGGGCAGAGGAGAGTGTTGTTGTTGAGATGGCCCTGGTAATCCCACTGTAACGAACCATAAACAATTGCTATTTAACTTATTCAGGTTTTCAACACTTACCAAGCGACACGCCCATTGCTTTGCGCAGATTGTACGAATCGGCTATTTTTTTCACAGCATCTGTTAATTGTTGAGTTATCTGATTGACTAGTTGGGTTTCGTCTGTGGGGGACTGGGCCACCAAAGACAAGTGCGATTGTGATGAGCGTTCGTTTTGGGTATTTCTCAGTTTATCGATTAAATTTAAATTATTACTTAAGTGTTCTTGCAGACGCCTTGTCAACTCAAAGTTTTTCATTTCTTTCTCAATTTCATCCAAGAAGCCAACATCTATGCCCAAATTATGTAAGGAGCGCAAACGATTGAAGTCTATACGTATGTTTTTATATTTTTCATATTCTTGTTCGATTTGAGCGCGTGCCTCCGAGCTGGCGGTGCTGTCAATTATGGGACCCAAATTATTGAAACATTTCAGTGCTTCCTGTTGTTCATAATTTTGCACTTGCAAATCGTACAGATCCTTCATGCATTTAGTGTGATCACCATTAGTCAGTACATCGAGTAAGCTGTTGGCCATCATTGTAGCATAATTGGAATCTTTAGTAAACTGTAAAATACTTTCAGCATATTCGGTGCTGATAGCATCACCGTACGTTTGCATAACTAACTGGGTCTCCTCTTTATTGAGGGTTGAGAATCTTGAATCCAAGGTGGGCGCAAAGCAGGTAAACGGTGCATAGTGCAGTGGTTTCAACGTTTTAACTTCATTATTGTTATCTCCTGGACAGCCCTGCCCTTGACCGTTACCATTGTGTTGCATTTTTCCTCCCAAATCCCCCAAATTTACCACCTTTTCTGGCCTCTCACTATTATCTGTGATAAGAGTGTTCATCGACGTTGTTCCATCTTTATTTTGACGCAGCACAGCCATACTGTGAGCTTTCCCTTTAAGGGCCAAACGTTTTTTGGCAGCTTGCGCTGCTCCTTGTACCTGAGCCAAGATCTCTTCAGATGTCATGTCATCTACATACGGTTCAAAACGAGATTTTGGTTGATTTTCTAAACGCAGAGTCCTGCGTTTTTCAGCGTCTTCAATTTGTGCCGGAGTTAACATTTCTTCGGCTCCCGTAGACGTACCCTCATCTGCTGAATCTGCAATCGCTTGATATTCATAGTCTCCGTTAATGCCCCATTCTCCGGCAGATTGTCCCACTTCGAAACCCAATTCTTTTACAGTTAATTCTCGTATAAAGCCGGCAAGCGGTTTTAGGCTGCGCATTAAGTTTTCTGGGGCCAACTGCTTTTTACCCACTTGCAGTAGCCGTTTGGCAGCTTTATGGTACACCGTGTCCACATGATTGTATTTGATGGCATTATCACAGATTAAATGAAAATCGTCTGTGAATTCCGCAAGGGTGCAGTATTCGTTGTTATCGATTTTTTGACGCATTGTATAGAAATCCATGGGTTTGGCTATAATGCGTGAATAACCAGGAGCAAATTCGTCCGTGACGGGCCAGGCGAAAAATTGATGGGTATCCCGTTTTTCCAAAACACGTAATAAATGCTCCAATAATTTATTGAGGGGTGTGTGTTGTTGCTTTAGTTTCATAACGCAGGAACGCGGCTCACGTCCTGATTCACTTGAAGAACTGGGCGTTTTTGGGGCTTCCAATGTTTTGGGTGTCAGAGCTGCTGTTGAACTGGCTCCACCGGGTGTAGAACCGGCCAAAGATGGAGAAGACGACAGTATGATTAACTATAAAAAACATCATAACTAAAAATTTTTATATTTTCTCGCTTCCAATTCCCTTACCTCTGGCAGCGGTTTAGTTGGACTACCGCAACTCATTTTGGAAGTTTGTGCTACGGCCATTCCCATTGAGGAACTTTGATGGGAAGATGAAGCCGGTGATTCTAAAAATAAATTTTCACATTGTTCCTCTACTATCGGTTTAGAGACTGAACGGCAAGAGGTAGAATTCTCTGTAACCATACCACCATGAAATAATATTTTTTCTGGCAGCGCTTCGGTATTGTCATCATCAATAAAACTAAACGCATCTTGGCTACTATCACACTCGACATTGGACACTCGACCGTCCGTAGAAGTTAGGAATTTTGGATTTTCTGGTGGGCTCAATGAGCCAGACATCAATTGGGAATCTTGATTAATAATTAATGTTAAATCTTCTGTGCCCGCAACGGATACTTCACGTTGCATATCTTCAGAGCACGCATAACGTTCACCTTTGTGTCGTTTCTTCTCTTTGTGATGTTTGTGTTTCTTTTCGCGATCTTTTTTCTTCTTCTTTTTCTTGGATTTCTTGTGCTTTTCTGGGCGAGTTTCCTGCAATTCTTCCAACATAAGAGGACTACTGCACATAGCCTCCGCCGCTGTAGGTGGGCCAACCAGGGAGGAACTTAAAGGGATACTTTCCACAGTGGCAATAGTGTGACTTCCATATTCAGGCGTATTGTTGGGTCCAACTTTTAAAATTAATTTCAGACCTCTTTGCAATTGTGAGGATTCCACATTATTACTATATTCTGCAAGAGAAAATCATTTTTGTTTAAAAACAAAGTAAAAAATAATAATTATTCATTCCTAACCTTCATATTTTTCTCTACGTTCGGATTTGTGTTTTTTATGTTTTTTCGATGAACCCATTTTCGTTTATATATCTTTTATTTCTTTGGAAATTTTCCGATTTTTTTTTCTTTTTTTATATTATCATGGCAGAAACTTTTAAAAACAATTGTTGTTTATATAGCAGGCTATGAAATGTAACCTAATAAAGTTGACAAAATGAAACGGAACAAAATTGAACAAATAATTTGGCAACGCAGTCACCTGATTACCATAATGTTACTTTAAGTATAGTGCAGATGGAGCTAATAAAATTGGCTTTACAGCTGTTTCTATAGATTTATAAAACAAATCCGTTTACGTGTAAATTTTTTAGTGAAATTTGTATTAGTTTTGTATATATTACTTGAACGATATGATAGAAGTAACAGATATACAAAGTAAGTTTTAACATATACAATTTCATTCAATTATAAATTAACGGATGGTCTCTGTAGAAATCGGTATTGGCCTGGCGGGTTTTGGTGTCTCGTTTCTATTTTTGGGTGTTCTATTTCTCTTTGACAAAGGTCTCTTGGCCATAGGCAATGTAAGTACATAAGACATTCCACTTCTACCGTTTATAAAGGAGCATTTCATTTTCAGATTCTATTCTTATCTGGTTTGGGCTGTGTTATTGGTATTGAGCGAACGTTTCGCTTTTTCTTCCAACGACATAAAATTAAAGGAACTGTGGCATTTTTCGGCGGCATATTTGTCGTCTTAATGGGTTTTCCTATTTTTGGAATGATTATAGAATCCTATGGATTTTTTGTGTTATTCAGGTAATAATTGGAGTTTTCAAAATGTTGTGAAATGTTAACGCGTAAACGCTTTTGGTCTTTGTAGTGGTTTCTTACCAGTAGCTATTGGCTTCCTTAGCCGGGTACCTTTGTTAGGTTCTTTAATTAATACACCGTTCATCCAAAAGGTAAGGAAGAACATAAATAGAAATATATTTTACGCATATTATTGTTTTAGTTATATATTTATTATGCGAAGCTTCAGCCAACGCTATTACTATTAAACATGTTATTAATTTCCATACGTAGTTAATGATTTTTTATCCAATCCTTTCGTTCTTCACGCTCTGCGATCACCTCTTTTAAGTAGGGCTCTAAATATTTTACATCTTCTTCGTACTTGGTCCATTCTTCTTTGGGCAATATAGTTTTAGTCATTGAGAGATGCAGGGCACGCATTATACGGTAATTTCGTTCATCATATAATTTCCGTGGTAGCCGTCGTATGGCCTCCTTTACATCCTCATTCTCATATAAACAATCATCGCGGTGCAAACCTTCCATATAGAAATTGATGAAGTTATATATTGAAATCGTATTCACATTAAAGTATTTGGTAGCTGGACTCACCATATTGATTAAAGCCAGATAAATTATAAGCCCATTTTCCCAATTGTGCTGCAAGCATTATAAATTTATTATTTTCATGCTGGTTTACGTAATCAACGTTATGATTTATAAAATACAGAATTTTGTTAAATTTTATGCTTTAATTAGATGAATACTTACAGAAGACGAGAGGACCTTTTCTAGCTATATAACCAGCCATTTAATTAATATAATTTATGAAAGTTAGATGAAATTGTCCAATATTTTATTTTGCGAATTCTTTGCAAGTATTTTTGAGAGACTTGACAGCTGTTATGTTTATAGTTGCCACATAGATAAAGAAATACAAATACAAAATACCGCTAATTGTCTCTTTTCAGCTGTTGCAAAGACTTGGCGGTGTCAGTAATCGGACGACGGTGTAGTTTTTCATAATGAAAACTATTCTTTATTAAAATTTGTACATTTAAGAAGTCAGTAATTATTAAGATTCATCAAATTTAAATATACACAAAGAGTGTACTCATTTATTTCCAAGCATTATTATATATTCGAGGCAGTTAGAATAAGTAATATCTATTATTTCTTTTCAACAAAAAAAATATTCATGTAAATATGAAAAACTAATGTATCGCATACATATATTGCACGTTATTGTTTAACTGTTTTTTATTTTTTTTCATTTTTTATTTTTAAGCTATTTTCTGGGTATTCGAATGAAATTTTAATAGCTTCATAAGCGCAAAAATATTTAAGAAGTATAAAATACACATTCGTGGTTATAAACGGAAAGAACAATCTACATGGCTATTATCATTATAATCAAAATGTCTTTTTTTTGATATTATAATTGTATAATTCTTAAGGTTGAGAGATAAATACTTTATATTAAAATGTTCCATGTAATATTCGTTGGCAAATACTTTTGATAGAGTTTTTTTCTTTGGCATTCAATTCCTGCAGGACACCACTTTTACATGCGAAAACACATGACAATGGGGATGGTTGTATATATAATATGAATGTTGATGTTTTTGGTAATGTTGTAGTACGGGATGGTGATTGAAGGTGTGTTTGGAAATTTTCCAGTCTTAAGGCTTCTGGCATGGGTATAAAAGAATTTAACATTTAATATGTATACGTTTATATACTATTAAAACTCTGCTCCATAACGGCTTTTAATATTTTTTTATTAATTTATTATGGGGCAGAGAACTTTTTAAAATCGACTCAAATTTACCAATATCCGAAAAATTTCCGAAAAACCATCTTGCCAACATTTCAAAGGGAAATTCCAATAAGTGACGTCTTAAAAGTTTCAGCATTAGATTGAATGAGAAAATGCAGAATCGTAGCTAGAAATAAAGGACAAGTTATAACTGCCATATTGTATACAACGTGTTGGTGAATACTCACTGAAGTAAATACTATATAATAGGTAAGTATTGTGGGGAATAGAAATAGTAATGTGGCGAAAAACAATGTGCCCAAGTATAATTGACGATTTTTATAGTTGTGCGATTCTACACGATCTAAATACCATCATTAATAAATAATATAAGTTTTTTAAAATCATTTATGATTAAATTTTTACCTTTTAATAAGTTTTTCCGTTTCCCCAAAACCATTTTCCATAACACTTGCAAACCGTATATCTCTACTTTATACAAACTAAAATTGATAAAAAAATAACGGTTAACATAATGATATTTAAGAATCGTGAAAAATACCTACATTGCCGAATATATGCTGAAGCAATGAGCATGTAAGCCAACTATAGTTATGAGATCCGTTAACGAAGCTAATTGATAAGAGAATCCCATTATGCCCAGCAGTGCTATAGGTATGAAAAGTTTCCTGACCACTGGTTCAATTAGATCTAAAATATTAAATATTTATAAATTAAAATATCGTTGGTTATTATTACACATTTTTACCCAAAAATGTTGCCCATAAATCCACGTGATAAGCGAAACAATCTAAAAGAAAGCTATTAAGCTGCACATTCAATTTTAATCCGATAGGCGAACCTTTCAACGAATGCAACAGCACGCGTAACTTGGCTATTACAAGCTAAATATGTTTAAAAGCATTAATTGTAAGCATTTGTTTTTGTATTTACTTACATGTGATACTTCTATGAGGTAGTTGCCCGAATTTGTGAAGCATAACAGTAGTAAGGCCATTACACAAATTCCCAAAAGTTTGTCGAAAATTACATTAAAATTCCGTTTCCTGAAATGAACATAACTGTAGTCTTATGTTATCCCGACTACCTCAGGTGATCTGACAATGTTATAAATTTTATTTCATATTTACCCACTCTTCTTGAATTTTAACCATTCGTGGTAGTGTTCATAAAGGATCGTCCTTTTAAATATGAATCTTAACGGTTGCGTGGTCATACATGAAGCAAACAACATATTCACACATGTAAATGGAAAACTACAGACCCTCCATACCAACATTTCCGTCCGTAGATTAAATTTAGTTTTATAAGAAAAACTCATAAATATTTGCTTTTGTTTTAATAATTGATACAATAGTATTATATCATCACTAGGATCGTCTGTCGGTTCTTTTAAATCTTGTAATTTCAAAATTTGCTCTTCCTCATAGAGGAAAATGTTAATGGTCGCTTTTGCATCAAGTTTTATGCTTAATTTTTGCAAATAAATATGCGATGAATGTGAATCATAGGCGAATATCAAGGCCACATCTTTTTTAATGTATTGTTCCAAGTCTCCATTTTTAACGATTAACCCCAAATGCCGTAATTTTGTAGAAAATTCATTTTCTGTAGCCGCAGACGACTTTCGGTTTTTATTAATTGTGGCAGTTGTTATTATATAATAGGAAATTGCATTGCAATCATTAATTTTAATTTCACCATAAATATTCGAATTTTCTTTAAGAAAAAATAACTTTTTTGGTATAAATATTTTTACAGTCATTATTGTTTATGGTCTCGTAAGAGGTAATAACAACAGAAAACAAACATCAAATACAAATGTATGGACAGGTGGCAGCTCTGTTAAAAAGGAAATTTTTACTTCTAATTGAAGATTTTAAACAAAAAATATATTATAAACTATATTCTTTAATAAATTAAAACCTGTACAAGTAAATATTAACTAAAAGAGATGATTCTTTTCATTTATATTCTATGTAGAAATATGACGACTTTTTAAATATTTCACTAATCATTGAGCTTGACAGCCTTAAAATAACAAACTAGAACCAAATTAAAATAAATCATATTTGTTAATCGTTTAATCGTAATATATATATATTTCGTTAAAAAAAAGTATAAAGTTCAATGAAAATTCATAATTTATGGAAAAGAATTTTCAAATTTGAGATGAATGATAAGTTGAAACTTTAATTTTATAGAATTTATTTTTTATAGTGTTTCGTATCGTTTGTTACACAAAAATGTTGATTGCATTTTATCTTGACTTTGTTGTAATTACTGCTGCTACAGATTCTCATTTATATATTTACAATTTCTTATAAAACATAACAAGTATTTTATTTGTTGTGTTTTAATGAATATTGATTCGAATTGAAGGTACGTGATGTTGAAGCGAGCGGTATCTCATTAGACACGTCGGCACACACTTTGACATTTGTAAAAGCTTTTTTTTTAATATTGTGTAAATAAAAGATTATATATGTTGTTAATAATAAAATACTAGATTCTTTTTCAAGTAAAGGGATCAAGGAAAGAAAATTCCGTCCAATAAAACTAAATGTGTTTATAGAACCTGCAGCATTTCTGTTTGCTAGGAGGTAAAAAGAAATTTTTATTAGTGTGGATTGGTTTTTGTATGAATCAAGATGCGCATCAGTAACATACGTAGTGGACGCATGTGCCGCATAATATTATGCTGTTTAGTATTATTACCTTTACTTTATCTATTAACCACATGGAGTGACAGTCACAAGAGGGTACATGAAGCTTATCAAGCGAAATTCGGTGGTAAACGTACGCATTTTGAAACAATGGCAAAAAAACCGAAACAAGTTCCCGTTTTGGTAGAGGGTAAGGTATAATTATTTTATTATTGTATATAAAATGATTCCTGATACCTGTGCTGAACATTTCAGGATTGGGAAATTTTGAACCTAAAGATATACCACAACGCCATGGACCAGGCGAAAACGGTGAACCCTACCATCTGCCACCTGACAAACAAAACAAGGCCGATGACTCAGAAATGGAATATGGCATGAATATAGCCTGTTCAGATGATATATCTATGCATCGCAGCATCAAGGATACACGTTTAAGCGAATGCAAACATTGGAACTATCCTTATGATCTACCCAAGACAAGTGTAATAATTGTTTTCCATAATGAAGGCTTCTCAGTGCTGATGCGTACTGTACATTCAGTTATTGATCGCACCTCCAAACACATTCTACATGAAATTGTGCTGGTCGATGATTTCTCTGATAAAATGAATTTAAAACAACAGCTGGATGATTATATTAAACAATTCGGTGGTTTGGTGCGTTTATTAAGGAATACCGAACGAGAAGGTTTAATACGTACACGGTCCAGAGGTGCAAAGGAAGCAACAGGTTGAATTCTAATTATATGTTCCCTCTTTAAATTTATTTCAATTAATTATTTATTGTTTTTTAGGGGAAGTGATTGTTTTCTTGGATGCTCACTGCGAAGTAAATACTAATTGGCTGCCGCCTCTGTTAGCTCCCATTTATCGGGACCGTACTGTTATGACCGTGCCTATTATTGATGGCATTGATCATAAAACCTTTGAATATCATTCAGTGTATGGTACAGAAAATCACTTCCGCGGCATATTCGAGTGGGGTATGCTGTATAAGGAGAATGAAGTGCCGAGAAGAGAACAAAGACGACGTACACATAATTCTGAACCTTATCGCAGTCCTACACATGCTGGCGGTTTGTTTGCTATTAATCGTGAGTATTTCTTGGAGTTGGGCGCTTATGATCCCGGCCTTTTGGTATGGGGAGGTGAAAATTTTGAATTAAGCTTTAAAATTTGGCAATGTGGCGGCAGTATTGAATGGGTGCCTTGTTCCCATGTCGGTCATGTATATCGTGGTTTTATGCCGTACAATTTCGGGAAATTGGCACAAAAGAAAAAAGGCCCCTTGATTACTATTAATTACAAGCGAGTCATTGAGACATGGTTCGACGACACACACAAAGAGTACTTCTACACACGAGAACCATTGGCCCGCTATCTCGATATGGGTGATATTAGTGACCAGCTGGCTCTGAAGAGACGTCTTAATTGTAAATCGTTCCAGTGGTATATGGATAACATTGCATATGATGTATATGACAAGTTTCCAGCTTTGCCAGCTAATCTCCATTGGGGAGAATTGCGTTCGGTAGCCACTGATACATGTCTGGATTCTTTGGGTAGTCATCCGCCCGCTATGATGGGCTTGTCGCATTGTCACGGTGGCGGTAATAATCAACTAATCCGCCTAAATGCTGCTGGACAGTTGGGTGTGGGTGAACGATGCGTGGAAGCGGATCGTCAAGGTATAAAATTGGCCGTTTGCCGCCTAGGTACCGTAGATGGCCCCTGGAGTTATAATGAACACACCAAACATTTACTACATCGCAGCCAACAAAAATGTATGGCTTTACATCCAATCACACAACAATTGTTTTTGGCTCATTGCGATACAAATGATGGCTACCAACAGTGGTGGTTCAAGCCAGTCAAGCCGCGTACTTAAAATATATGAAATGAATGCATTAATGGATTTTGAATAAGCAATAAAAAAATGTTAACAGTAGAATATTGCTTGAATGCAAAATAGAACGAGTAAGTGGTGCTGCAGGCTACTGTAACAATGTTATAAACAATTACGTGGGTAAGAGCTGCTAAATTAAAAACTGCCAATCAGTCATATGTTTTTTTTATGGACTACTTATGATTTTTTAATTTTTTTTTTACATGTATAAAAAACGTTCTTAAATTGTATAATGAATCTTCCTATAACTAAACTAGAGACTATATTCTATAATTTTTTTTCGTGATGCAATATTTTTTTTTGTAATATACAATATAAATATATAATATAATCATTATTCGAAACATGGGAGACTGTTGGTGAGAATAGGAGTTTTATACGTATAAACGTTTTTTAGATGTAAATAAAAAAAATTTCATTTACATGTGTTGTGATAATTCTTTTTTTTTTTTGTCCAATATTTTAATCTTAATATTTTACGCCTACATTTATGCATAAAAAGTTTAATTTATTATCCAAACAAAAATACGTAAATAAACTGAATTTGGTTTAAACAAAATCTTAAATACTCTCTACAAATTTCTGGAAATGGTGGGCGTGGCAGGTACGGCAACAACAAACGGACATAAGGACACAAGGCTAACCCTGCTGATCAACACCTTAAGGTTGTTGCATCATCTTATGTGTAGGGTATAAAAAAAAATTTAGTTATAAGCAGTTAAAAGCGAATCTTACAGCAAAATAATCAACATGAAGAGTAATAATAAAAAAAGATATTTTTAACAGAATCTGTAAAACTGCTGTATATTTACTGCAATAAGCATTTAACATGTATGTTAATGAACATGGTGAATAAATGTTTAAAGAAATAACTGAACATTGTGAGTATGTGTATATGTATGTTAATATAATAAATCTCTGCCAGAGATCTGCTCAAAACTAATGAAATGTGAAATGAGCTTTTCCATAAAATTTCTCTCTCTCTCTCCCTATCCCTCCACGACTTTGCGCATTTATTGTATAAACAAAGCAATTGTTATTTAGGCGGCCGCCACAACACAACAGACTACTCCTTCAAAGCGACAGTAATTTGTTTGGAAAATTTAATATATTTTTTATAAATTAATGCTAACAAGAGGAGATGGGCTTCCAATTAATACATTTTATAATATTCATAATTTATATACATTTGACGTTCTCGGATACGATCAAATGGTCATTTTGGACTAGTGGCATTTATGCAGTCAAGGATGGCGAACATTATGTTGAAAAACATCCGAGCGCCAATCTAACAGTTTTCCCCAAAGTGACTTATGCCAAAGGTACTGCAGTATTCAAAGCTGGCGAAAGAGTTGAAGGTATGTTGTGGTATTTTTTAGTCTTTTCGTATATCGCGTTAAACATAATTAATCGGTTAAAGGTAGCTGATAAAAAAATAATCAATTTCCTTATTTTATCATTGTGGGGTTAAATTGATAGGAAGTAATATAATGAGTAATATGGAATGATTATATTTAAGTTCATTAAAATTCTTTTACAATAACAAATCAATATTACATATTTGTGTATATCTGATAATTTGTTTTTTCAACAAAGACATAACAATTTTAAATTTTAATACCAACGTACTCTTGAATATTTTTCATTTTTTTTTCAAAAGGTCAGTAAAGGTTAACATTTTTATCCAGATGAAATTCATAAACTGACAATGTTTGATTATTATTAAAAATTATTACCGCAATTCTGAGTAAGTGTAAATCCTGTAATTAATTTAAAAGTAATTTTCAATTAGGAAGATGTTTGTGTCAATAAGCAAAAAGTGCTTTATTAGACCACAATAAATTCGCATCTTCTTTAAGAGACTCCATTACAACTATCAAAAAATTATTGTTTAGTGTGGATTTCATGATGAAAGTGTAATTGAACTAAATTTTTTTATTGAAGCAAATTTTTTACAATATTGCAGTCATGGAATAAGCTATTCTGCCCTTTTGGAGCACACAATTTTTGGCTAGAATTACATGAACTTCATATCAGTTATATATAGTTAGAACAAGATGATGCCAAATGCCAAACGTTTGATATATTGAAGAAAAAGTTCGGTAATTGTGTAATTTCGAAAAATGATCTGATTGAAAAAACGGTCGATATTTCATCATGTCCGGATAGACATCCGTCCATAAAATTATACAAACTATAAGTCGAATTTTTAAAGATATTTCCATATAATTAGCTTAATAAATGGCTGTAACAAATTTGAACCCAATTTGAACTAGAATTTTAGAATCCCCTGCCCCTGCCCATACAATGATATGTCACGAAATGACTGAATGTGGTAATCATTTGCGTTTCTTGTTACAGCGAAACTAATTAAAGCATTTTTTGTATGGTGTAGGGTATTAAGTCAAGCTTGTTCCGACCATAACATTTTCACTTGTTTCCTTTTTAATGTTTCTCATACGTTTAGATGGAAGTGAATTTTATTCGGAAAAGTGGTTAGAAACTCCACTGTGAAGTATTAAAATGCAAATAAACTTAATGATAATGATTTTTCTTATTTTTAGGTGATCACACAGCTTTTTATATTGCCAATGTGGACTCTTTCAATAAAGAACAGGATATCGAAATACGCATAAGATATCCACGTTCTGGATTGCCTGATGGCTTGCGTATTACACGTGTTGTAATATATGCGCTGGGAACATCCGATTATGTTGAGGCGTACTTTTTAAAGGGCGGCTTAAATCAAGAACATTGTGATATACTATTAGCCTCCAACCACACCAGTAATTTTGGCTATGAAATCTATTTGTACGGATATTAAAGATTTCCCACCAAATTCAAATAGATACCAAAAGTTAAAATATAATTACTTGTCACATTACAGCTGTTTTAACCACGCCCGATTATTTCATCAATTCTTAATCTACCTCTGGCCATAATTTCATTAAAATTAATCAAGAAATATAAAAGAAAAATCTTATAACCATATAATTTTCTCACTTTCCTTTCATATTAACATATAGTATTTTTGTATACGAGTAGAGTGAGAATATGTACATAAAAAGAATTAAATTTGGTTATGACTTTATTAACAGTATTTTATAGTCATTCTATATATAGAATCATTTAATGTTACCAAACATTATCAGTTATCGTTATACATATTTTTACTTTGGTTCAAAATTAATGATTGATAAATAATTTTTTTTTGATAATCGATTTTTTTGAAGTGAAAAAATAAACAACAACAAAAACAAATGCTCACAATTTTCAAAAATCCTTCACCGCTAAAAACTTCATTTACAAAGTAGTTACATTGATTTGAAACAAATGGGCGTGGTTGTACAATATACACGTCCATTATTTACAGAGAAAATTTATGATGCAGAATTCCTTCGTACGCTTATACACCTTTTATAAACGCTCACTCTGAATCACTATGGAGGGTGTACAAAAATTTGGCTTAAGATAAACTATTTAAAGTTTGGTATACGCGTTCCTCTATATCCAGAAATCGTTAAGTTAATCACAAAATCATTATTTTGCACTACTACATATAAAATATGTCGTTATTTGTACTCCTTCAATAGTTAATTGTCTTCATCATTATTTCATTTGTTTTTTTTTTATCAATTGTACTTCATTAAGAGTAATTTGTACTTTATCAATAGTCGATGTACTTCGTATAATAAACTTCGATATCAAAAGTCGTCACATTATCTAGTTGGATTTCATGAATCCTTACTTGTTCTTCATATAATCCATTTCAAATTCAAGAACCGTCAATTGTACTTCATCAAGAGTTAATTATACTTAAACTTTCATTTCACTTTCACATCATCAATAGTCAAAGTATTTCATATAATAAATTTCGATTTGTTTTTTATACTTAATATAATACATTTTAAATTTATAAACTAACAAGAATAAATTTGACTTGGGATACATATTAAATACTCTTGACAACTGAGTCGGGCGTGGCCAACGTATACATTTGTAAGTCGAGTTTTTCACTGAGTACGTTTTTTTTTCTAAATTACGAACGTGTCTGTACAAAATTTCAATTCAATATGTCAAAATTTATTATCATGAGAGTGCCAAGAACAGACGGACTTAGATTTTGGTGCTAATTTTTATATATATATATGTACCATACTTCATCATTAGTTAGAGTAATATTACAACTACTTCACCTAAGGAATCTATCATAACATAGAATGCAATGAAATTCTTAAAGTGATGCTGGGTAGACGGATTTAAGAGAATTCATATGTGTATGGGTAATCATTTAAGATGCTCTTTATTCATTATAATTATGCCTTACAATTGAATGAATGTCTACTTAGGTATTATCTCTCACTTTTAATTTTTTAAGCATCAGTTGTTTAAACGCCGCCTCATTAATCAGTGCAGCTTCTGTTGCAGGTGTTCGCCCGTACGTGTTGTGATTTATATTTATATATAAAAATTTAATGAATTCGTTTATATAAAAAATTGAACATAATTATATTAAATTGATCGATTATATACACATAAAGAATTTATAAGATTATGATGGGGAAATATTTTAGGAAATATGAACAAAAAAATAAAACAAAACAAAAATATTATCTGATCAATAACAACGCAACACATTTATTGTTGTTGTATTTTGTTAGTGATTATATTATTAAATACAATGTTTTAGATGTGATGTCGTAGTACAAGCAAAAAAAAAATTAAAAATTGTAGAAATAAAAAAAAATGCTAAAGTTCTTAAGTAGGAAAGTATTTGAGGATTTTCCCCCAATTTGTGCGTGTTTCATTGTCTTTGTTGAAGTTAATAGTGAGCAGAAGTAGGCAGGCCGTTTTATTGAATTGATGACTCATTAATTTTGTGAACAATTCAATAGAAATTTAAATACCGATGTCTTGTTTCTTTTTATTAAAAAACCCAACCAATACTAATCTTTATAGCAATAAACAACAAGTAAAACAATTGACCATATTCTAGTCGACCCTATACCGCTTACTCCCACAAAATATGCTATAATTAATGTGGTTCAGTAGCAGTAAACATGAGACGTGTCGACGTTGATGCAGTTTTTTATATTGATCAAGAATATATATACTTTGTAGCTTCTCTGGCGCTTGTTGCAAATGGAATGACAAACTTTATATATCCCTCATCTTATGTGAAGGGTACGATTTGATTTACAGTTTTTAATTTTGCAATTATCATAAAAAAAGAAACTCTTTAGTCATATAAACACCTGTTATCTTAGCGTTAATATGAAGCCTTTGAGTATGATGATTAATCATGTTGTTGTTGTTTTAAATATTTCTATGTAAAATCTACGAAAGCTTCAATTGTTTATTTATGATTTTTTTATGTTTTGTTGTAATAGCGTGAATAGGTCAAAAATCTAACGGTATCATAATAAAAAAGGAAGATAACGTTTCACAGAGTGCCAGAGAGAGAGAGAGAGAGAGAGAGAGAGAGAGAGAGTGAAATTGATAACAACTTGTAAAATATTAAAAAATACAAACAAATTAAAACAAAATATATACAATCAAGAAAAATGCGAGGAGAATTCCGAAAATTCTTACTTATATATTTATGGCTAATTATTATAATGCATAATGTGCTTGTGACTGCGGCTAAAACTTATTATAGTAAGTGCTAAACATCTACATAACATATATAAAATGATGCTGTTGGAGAATTCATTGATTCATTCTCTTGAAGCAGGTGATCCCTGCTATACAAAATCACAACAAGGCATATGTAAAACATGGGCAGAATGTCCTTATATAAAAACCTTGCTAGAGAGTGGCGTATATAACATTCAAGAAGTGGAACGTTGTGGTTTTGAAGGTAGTGGTATTGATGGTGAAATCATTTGTTGTCCACTAGATAGATCTTCAACGAAAACGTCACAAAATCCCAGGGAGCGTACAAGTACAAGGTACGTATAAGACGTACTTAGCGCATTTTTTATTATATTCGTATCCTCCGCATGAAAAAGGGGGGCAATTCCCACAAAAAACTATCAGACATTTTTCAAAGCCTATGGTTTATCAAAATCTGAATCAATCTTGTTATTTATTTAAATATATGCGTCCGTATGTACGTCTTTGCATTTGCAAAATTTTAAGTGCAAGTGAATCTCATGAATCTGTCATGTTTTTTTTTTTGTATATGGAATTGAAAGGTTTTTAAAATTCGACCTAAGGTATCTTTTAGTTTTTATACTATGCACCACTTGTGCCAAAGTGTGTATTAAGTTTGTGCAAATGTTTGTAACTCTTAAACGGCAAATGCTACCACATCTTCTTGCAATTATATCGATCGATACATAATCAAAATCTGAATTGATTTAACCATGTCGGTCTGTCAGTTCATTTAAATTTGTGTACATAAACTATAGGTTGCATTTTTTCATGAAATTTACATGAAATTTGGTATAAGAACATGTTTTAATTTAAAGAGATACCTTATTGCAAATGGTTCAACTTGGGCCATTTTTAGAACCCCTCTACATATAAAGATATTTTACTAAGTGACTTAATATGACAATGCCTCACGTTTACTGATATTAAACTAAACTAATTGTAGCATAATTTTGTGGAGGTGTAGAGTATTGAATGGTCGGGCTTGAACGACTAAAACATTTTCACTTGTTTTATTTGCATATAATACTTATACATATGGGTACTTTGCTCGCTCATTGGCCATCCTTAAATTCATGTTGTCTTAACTGTTTATAATTAGTTGAGTAAGTGTTGTCTTAGGTCATGGTCTCTATATATTTTTATATAGTTGAATGCATGTTGACTACTACTTCTTATAATTTTTCCGTTCACTCTGTTTCTTATTTTCCTTTATTTCTTTATTTCTTGCACTTGATTCCTTATTATGTGCATTATATTTTAGCCATAACACTACAATCAGAGAGTCTCCAACAGATGTACTAACTACAGTAAAACCGGATTTCTGGTTGGATTTATTAAAATCAACAACAACAGAGCAAACTATAGTGAAACCTTCCATTGAAGGCAATTTAAATTTTAAGCCTAATTTAGAATATAATGAATGGTCGCCAAGTGATATATCAAAAGGTTTCAATTATAAACACCCTTTAACATATAACAAAATAAACATCAAACTATTATTTAACTTAATTTTTAGATTTAAAACAAACTCATGAAGCTGTAGAGGAGTTTAATACAAGTAACAATAATACAAAAAACGATCTAGAAGAAGTTATTCGTGATATATTTATAATTGCACCAAATTTTAGTTTAAATTTTCCTACAATGACAAATGAAAAGCCACCAAATACAATCCAGCTGGATAGAGAAAGTTTATCTAATAATCAGACTAATTCAAGCTTGGTACGATGGAATATAATTCCTCAAGTAAATCCGGAACAAGAAGTTGATAGTTTGCAAACCCAATCCGTGGAGATGAGTGCAAAGAATATGAATAATTTTAGTATTTTCCCAAAGCAAACCCTTCCACAACATATACAGAGTTCTACTTATGCGAATGATAATATTCTGAATGGGCAAATGGTAATCATAAAAAAAGAACAATCTGTTGAAGTATTTAGTCCTGCTGCAAATCAACAATATACTAAGATTCCGCAACAGCAATTATTTTCGCCATCTTCCTGGCAAAGCATACCTCATCAACAGCAAGCCCCTTACAATACTCAACAACTTCCAACACAAAATCCAATTTTACAACACAGTGGACATTTAGATCAGTTAAGGCCTTTTCATCAAACCCCTCAACTCTCGCAACCCCATCCTGAATACGGAACATTACAAATAAACCATAATCCTAAACGAACTCCATTGTATGATAGACAAGGTCTATTGCCGCAGGCCGATTTAATGAATGGTGCTGTACTAAATCAAATGAATTTCAATTCACAAATATCACCGAATCTTCAAATTCCAACTTATGTTCCAATAAATAACGGAATGTTACAACAAATGTCGTTTGATCCACAACAAACCCAAACGACAACATTTTCACATAATACCCCAACAAATAATGCTTTCTTAGGTCCGTCAACTCTTCTACAATCAACAACAAAATCAAACATTATTATAGCACCTTTTCAACAACAACAATTGCCAGTAATATATAAAAATCTTCAGCCAGATATAGGGCAAAATAATTATGGGGAATTGCAAATAACATCACTAGTACTCCCAACAAACAATACCGTCTTTCAACAGCAGAAGCAACAAATTTTACCACAGACTCTTCAACATCAAGTGGAACATAATCCGGTTACAACAAATCACTTCATAGATATTACATCTGTGGATAATAACAGAAACCAACAAAGCCCTTACGATAAAGTGTTGAGTTTAAGTGATGGGAAAATAAAAAATGTTTGGAAAGTAATAAAAAATGAACAGGAGCAACAGCACCAAAACCATGAAGTGGACAAATTTGCAAAACTACAATCATTATCCTCACTACTGGATTTTCATAATGAAACTACAGAACATGCAACAACAACTAGGTGGTTAATATATTAAATCGTAGAAGAATCATTTTCTTATATTATTCCATTGTATTGTGATTATAGATTTAATAGGTTAAGGTTGGAATAGAGCTACCCTTCCCATATATCATATATATATAAATAAATAACAGAAAACTTAATTACTTATAGAACTGTTGTTTTATTTTCTTACAGACCTACACAACCAACTAGTCCAACTAGAGCAATGAATCGTTTAAGACCGGCAGTGCAAGGTAAGGTTGTTCTAATTAAAGCCGAAGAGCTTTTTTGAGCTATTTATAATACCCCACCTTCATGTTAGCTTGCAAGGTATTGGACGATGGCTTAATTCCAAGTCTTACCCCACACATTATAGGTGGTATTCCAGCTGAATTGGGTGAATTTCCCCACATGGCCGCAATCGGTTTTAGTCGTTCTGTTGATGATGAATCAGGTCCATACGAACTAAAATGCGGAGGAACTTTAATTAGTTCACGTTTTGTCTTAACAGCAGCCCATTGCGTATCACGATTATTACCAAGAATAGTACGTTTGGGTGTAGTAAATTTTACTGACGCCGAACAAATGAAATCTGCAGTGGAATTAAAAATTATAGTATGATTGGTCTTCATCTTATTTATTCATTGTATGATAGAAAACTAAACTTTTTCAGAAAACTATAATACATGATAATTATAGTATAAGTGCTACTTATAATGATGTAGCTTTGCTGGAATTGGAACGACAAGTAGAGTTTACAGAAAATATTTATCCAACTTGCTTATATACAAATGTAAGCGATCCATTACCTTCGAGTGTCCTATACGTTACCGGTTGGGGTCAAGTTGAAACAACAAGTAAGAATATTTTCATAATTGCATATTGTCAAATACTTTACAAATTATTTAAAATTATTTTGGAAAATAGAGCAAACTCTGTCACAAATATTGCTAAAAGCTCAATTAGAAATAACACCGTTGCAGCGTTGTAATAACAGTTTCATCGCACAAGGCCTTTTGCCACGTCCTTTAAGTAAGGGTGTTACAAAAATTTTGCTATGTGCATATGCAAATTTGAAAGATGCCTGTCAAGGTGATTCCGGGGGTCCCCTAAATTTAGTTATAGATGGTAAGCGTATAATATATGTAACTAATGAGTACAATTTTTATACCCTCCACATTTGCAACATCTGGAAGCAGAAAAGACTCTACACAGTATATATATTCTTTTTATACCCTCCACATTTGCAACATCTGGAAGCAGAAGAGACTCTACACAGTATATATATTCTTGATTAATATAAAAAATGGAATCAGTCTAGCCATGTATGTGCGTAGATCCGTGTATCTGTATGTTGTTGACAAACCAAAGGTAATAAATTTTAAGTTATTGGACTGAAATATTGTGCAGATCCTTTTAGACACTTTCTGTAAGGAGATCGCTATTTAAAATGGATAAAATCGGTCAAGAGCCATGCTCACAATCGACCAAAATCTATTCATCTGCCTCAAATAATGAATTATTAAGGTGAAATTTTGTGTATATTTATAATTACTTCATCCATCAATGTGCCAAAAATGGTTCGTAACCAGTAACAACCTCACCTACAATCGACGTAAATGTGCTATAAAGTTAGTATTTGGTACACATAACCTAATATAGCATACATGGCACACATACCTGCCACCCCCACCGTTTGTATGCAGATGTGGAGGGTATTTAAGATTTGGCCTAAATCAAATTTAGTTTTTTTTTACTTGTTTATATTCTTATATGTTTAGCATCTTATCACAAATATCGTGTAGTTGGTATTGTCGCTTCTGGTTTTGGATGCGCCTCCACTACCCCAGGCATATATACGCGCGTAGCTGAATTTTTAGACTTTATCGAAAAACATGTTTGGCCTAATGGTCAATATGATACAGTGGCTGTGCAGCGATTCAAAGATAGTCAAATGCGAACGACCATGAATTTATAAACAAAAGAAATTCCATTTAAATATCAGGTTTAATGATATTTATGTTATAATAAGTAAAATGTAAATAAAGCAACAGGTGTTTAAAAATAGACATATTCCTCTATTATATATAGGCGGGGCAAAATGTATACAAGTACACCCCACACGGTTTTTTTCTGGCGCCTAAATATAGAGAACAAATCATTACATATTGAGGAAGAAAACAATGTGAAATTTTCTCACACACATTACTTTAATAAATGCGGAGCTTTTAATATTAAGGTGACCGTATGTAAATAAAATCTCTTGTTCGAAGCTTTTCAGTTTTATAAACTGATAACTAAAGTGAAACTATTTCAGTTGTAAGCGAATTTTCATAAATGATGGTGTGAGATTGTAAATGATATAAAAAAATAATAAAATAATTTTAAAAGGAGAATTATAAAACAAACAAAAAATGTTTGTTCCTACTTCTTGGCAATTTAATTAGGTTAAAAAAAAAATATATTGCAATTGCAAACGAATTAAACTATAATTCTGAAATATACGCATTAACACGGTTCGATTATTGTTCAGTGATTTTAATCAAATCAATTCATTTATATGGGATTACTGTTGGCGCTTCTCTATTAAATACTTTCATCTTTAAATGGAATATAATTTTTCTTTTAAAACAAGTAAATAAAACATTTTTATTAAATTTTAGTTTATATATTATATAAAAATTAATCTGTCATGTGGTAATAATGCACTATCAATAATATATATAATATTTCAATTAATGTGTAAATAATTATTACAAATGAATAGCAACAAAAAATAATTGTTTACAATTGAATGGTGTATGTTCAGGCTTAAACATATTTCGTTAAGTGTTCCCAAATGTAGGCAATCAAGTCATTATAAGTATGCGAATTGTTTACTATCAGAAATAGATAATCTACTTTTAGATGTATTATTATAATGTTGGGGGAAAATATTTCGAATCACAAAAACTCAAGTTTAGTTTAAGTTAGTTTATTGACACTTTCTTATTACAAAACAGTTCAAAAGTAAAAAAAAATTTAAATAATTTTCATTTCGTGGGTTACATTTCAATTCAAAAAAATTCGAATTAAAAGAATTTATTTTTAATTTTTCTTGCATCTGTTATATTGAACATTCTATATTCACATTATGTTGTTGCTCAAGAGTTTCGATGCAGTTAAATACTTCTTCATTATCCATGAACAACTAATCTCTCCGCTCCACGTAGTCAAAAATCTCGAGACAAAATCTGTAAGGTTCTGATCAAACATTAGAATTATACTCCAGTTTCGGTCACATTTAGGTGGCGTAGATTGTTTGTAATAGCCGAAGCTCTTGAATGCTTCTTTTGACACTTGAAACACATGTTCAGTCTTGCACCACCAAAGTAAAGAAGGATCCTATCTCTATCCTTATGAGACACTGTGTTAAAAATATTTGAAGCCCCTCACGTCCTTCTGAATATTGCTAAAGGTAAAAACTTTACCATAAAGCAAATTGTGATACTATGTAATAATGAATCTGTATAAATATGGACAATCGAGTCGACTAAGGCTATGTCTCACTCTTTAAACTTTGTTGGGTAGTTGCGATTCTTTATAATACATTAGGGGGTCTTGAGCGGTGCCTTAGTTCGTGCTCCATTAAACTTAGCATGGCTGCTAAAGAGTTGAAAAGTAAGTAAAAGGTCTTTCGTCGTTCGTTGAGCTTAAATATATCAAAAGAATAAAAAATTTAAAGCCTTTAAAGGTAGTTGGTATAAAACATTTAAATCAATGTATAATTTGTCACTGATCAACATGATGCCCTAAAGGGTACCCTAGTTTTATTTCTATATGCTTTTCATATGTTCAACTTTTACATTGTGTAACAAAAAAAGTTTTATGAATTTTTATGAAAAAGTTCTTTACTTATATAAATGAAATGAAAAATGTCCAATGAAACATAACAGGGACCATATAACAAGTTGCAGGAAATCCTGCTTTGAGACGGATGCAAATTGGTATAAAGTAAAACCAACATTCAACGTTTTTTATTAAAAATCATATTTGCGGAATATACCATGTAAATATATATACGAGTAGTTTGTGTTCCCCTAAAGTTATTTATTCAGTTTGAAAGGACGGTATGAAACTGCAACCGCACATAATGTTATTCTTAAATGTTGAATATAATTTAAATTCATAACAGCAGGAACATGTAATATAAACATAAATATATTTACATACAATTTATATTATTAAATGAAAATGAAACAAATTTATCGAGTAAAAATTCTATTCTATCCACATATTTATGCGGACAGGCATTAACAGAGTGTAGTCGGTATAAAACTTGCAAACAACTCATTGCCTTTCCTCTGCATAGTCGATATATGTATTACAAAAGTTTGTATTACACTTTGTACATAACATATAATAAATGGTAATGAAAGGTATTACTAGAAGCACGCCTTTATAAAGTTATAATATTACCAATTCATTGTGCTGGTTTTATGTAAAAATATTTATGAAAGTTTGGTTTCTCAACTAATTTTACATCTTTTATACAGTATATATGTGGTAGCAAGTTAGTAGGCATTCAAATTTGTGTTTTTTTTACTCCTCGCATAAGTTGAGGGGTAAAGTTAGTTTGCCATTCCATTTGTAATACCCAGAAGAATCAAAAACTAAGTCTATCTAGACATGAATGCCCGTATCTCCGTGTGTTGTTTGTACTCTCACGATTGTAAACTTTGAGATAAAAATTTGGTATAGACATAGATCGCTATTAGAAAAAATTGGTTAAGAGCCACACGCATAATCGGAGAAAAATTATTTATCTGCACGCCCACATGGATTACAGGCACCCTCACAATCGACAAAATTCTATATATCTACTATAAAAAATGATCTATGAACTTTAAATTTGGTACGTTTTCCTATAATTATCTGCTACATTGATGGTCAGATATTAGATACGTCCACAATTTAAAAAACGTATGAAAAATAAAACATAACGGGCACATTAATTAGTATATAAATAGGACGTAATTATATGTCTGCCACGCCCATGTTTTCTATATAAATGTGAAGAGTATTTAATATTTGTGCTAAGGCTTTACTTTACTTTTCTTACTTATGTGTCTTTCCTTTTGTAATTTTCCAACATGTATGAAGACATACATAGCATGAATAATTGGAAAAGTTTTATTATTAGTTTTAATTAAAATATTTTATTATGGGAATAAAATTTGATAAAATTATCGATTGCATTTTTTCATTTTTTTTTTTGCATAGTTTTGTGGTCTGCTTTTTGTTTTTTAATTAAAAACTGAAAAGGTACAGTATACCTGAGGGCCAACATTAAACGAAAGGTGCATTGCCTAGTTTTTGAAGTCATTCATAAGGATTTTTTGTTAAGGTTTAGAGAATATTTAATAAAATTAAATGAACATGAAATGCTTTTAACAACTTTAGCGAAATTGCTAATATGAATTTTAAACCGAATATTTATCTACTTAAGAGGGTCATAATAAGGCGGAATATATTGCAATAAAAATTAAATAAAAAAAATTGAGGAGTGTTGGCACTAACTATATAACCTGGAGTGGTAGCAAGTATTAATATCAATGTTCCCGTCTATTGTATCAATATTTCAAATTTATTATTGAGAATGGTGTTAAGTTTTATGTACATAAATCAATGTTATAACCTTGGGTAATATAGAAAATTTTATAAAGTTTGAAGTGAAAATAATTTAACGAAAATAAAAATCTCATAATTTTTTAAGCAAATAAAATGATTCCATATAATAACAAAATTGGGAAGAATTTTAGGAAGTGATGGATTTTAAAGGTTCCTTTTTTATCATTATTTTAAAACATTCATTTTAAAATTGCTTTATTTATATAAATCATACAAAATATATTTACTATATTAAGGTATACTATTCTATTTATGATACTCGGAAGGAATTTAGAGGCCCCATAGTATATGTATTCTTGATCAGAATCAAAACTTGAGTTCATTTAGATACGTTTGCCGGGGTGTCCGCATATCTTTCTGTTGTTAAATTAATGAAAATTTTTCATATTCTAGTTTTTGCTCGAAGACAATTCGGCAGTTTTGGTTGGGTGCTACGCCCACAATTGTTAAAAATTTATTTATTTACCATAAACCCTATGAAGTTGAAATTTTGTGCACTTATTAAGCTATCCATCGATGTACCAAAAACGGGCGCGGTCGAATTACAAATTCAAACGATTTTGTACAGAATCTGGATATTCTTGAGGTTTCGAAATTTTTTCCAAGAATAAAATTTTGTAAAGTATCTAGTAATCTGATGGTATGTATAGGGTTAGGAGATTAGAACCTAGAGCTTCTTTTTTGCCCTTAAAGTTATGTGAGATTTTAAAAATCGAACAGTGTTGTTATTGTTGGAAGTCTTAATAACCATGCTAAGCATATATATGGTGTTCGATTTGTTTAGTGAGTATTGAAAATTTTAAATAATAAAATATCACTCATACGCTCCATTGTATTTTTGTTATTCTGAGACAGACTATATGTTACGAATGAATGAATGTTTGTAACTCTTAAATGGTATATTTACATAACATTTTCATTTATTTTTGAAAAGAACTTTTATTGAATTTTATAACAATTTACGTAAATATTGAAATGCATTCATACCAGTTGTAGATAATATCATTAAATTTCAATTATTTCGTTTTACAAACTGTCATGTATGTTAATTGTTTATAATTATGTTTATAAAATCAATCACTTCACCAGAAGCATGTAAGATGAATAATAAAAGACAAAACTTAATGTCAAAATCGTTTAGATTTGATGCCTTTTCTTCATCAGTGACATTTACATCAAGCATCGAAATAATATGAACATCGCGCAATATAGTATACGTTGTTGCATTTTGGCAAGACTCAAACACTCTACAAATCTATAACGCGAAGAATTGCAACTGTCCTAAAAGCAAATGGTGGTTCAACACCTTATAAATAAATAAAAATGTATACATGTTAGATGTCCATCTCCAGTGGTATATATTTATATGACAACAGAGTACAGATTGCCTAAAATACTCGCACTCAATTTTCTAATTTATTTACATTTCATTTAGATGTTAATTTGATGTTGTTGTTGTTGTTATTGTGATCATTAAAATGCAAATGCGTGTCGTTTAGATTTATGATTTTAATTTATTTGATGTTGCAAATACTGTTTTGTTTTCTCTAAAAACAAAATTTATTCATTTGCGTGTCATATAAAAGTAGAGGTTAAATTATATTGTTAATTAATTTTGGAAGGCATTTTTTTGTTTTATATGTGTATAAGAGAAAGAGATTAAAAATTGTTTTATCAGTTCATCAAATTTATTTGTTGTGTTTCTGTACAAATTCCTTTTTTATGTTCATATAATATGTCCAAAAATATTTATAGAGTGTACAAAAACGAATTTGCACATTTATAAAAAAATTTCCTTTTTTACAAACATATCATTTAACATAAACAAGTGTAAGTGTATGTGCTTTCTATAATTATATTGTTAAAGCGCCGAGTACATAGACTTACTTATTAAACATTTCTTTTTTTATATAATTGGTGTTATTGTTATTGTTGTTGTTGTTATAATATCATGTTTGCTCATTCATTTCACACACATACATTCTCTCGCTTTATTCATTTTAAATGAAATGTGCACAGTTATCTTCATATATGCGACTTGGTCACATACTTGTATTTACATTTGTTTGCTGGCGCATGGCTTATTCATATTATATCCCCCAGAGCTCTACCATGTGTCATGCACAATTACTATGTATATGATCCAAGCAAACCATATGCGAATTGTATGCGTAGAGAACAGTCGTCGACTAAAGAAGCTTCATAAAAACAAGTGAAAATGTTAAAGCAGGGCAAGGCCGATCATTCAACACTCTACAGTTCAATAAAATAGGCTTCAAGTGGTTTCGTTGTATCAGTAAATTTAGAGTCCTTGCCATCTAAAACTTTACAAATTTTTTCAAAAATATTAAGAATTGCAATTGTTTGCCATATAAAGACTTTCATTATCATAAAGAAATTATATGAGGAGGAGATCTAAAAATAGTTTAATTTGGTTAATTGTCAAAAAGATTTCTCTTTGGGTTAAAATTGTACCCAATTTCATTGGAATATCTCAAATAATGTGACTTGTACTTGAGCACAAATTGACATGAAAAGACAGACGGATGAACGGATATGCTGATTAAGAATATATCTGCTTCGTAGGGTCTCTGGCGCTTTCTTTTTTAGTGTTAAAAAAACGGAATACCAAGCACAGTATTTCCTCAGGAGGGAATGTATAAGAAAAAAAAAGAAAAAACCCCTTTTTCCCCGTTTTGCATTGTACGTGACTGCATACATGAGGACATAATGTACAATATGTTTATATATGCACTCTGTCATATGTTAACTGACAACAATTGTTATAAAAAGAATAGCAAGGCAATAACAACTACAATAGCTTATACGTGATTTCATTGTTGATTTTTATTTTTATGTTTATTTTTTATTTATTTTTATTCGCGTTAATTTTTTCTACCGTGTCAGTTGTGTCATATTAAATTTATTTGATAGCAGCTAAAGTGTAATAGATAAAATAAAAGATGTTGTCAAGAGTACGCCAAGAAGAAGGAAAGCCCAATACTTATGCAGTAATGTTTGTGTTGGTGTGTGTGGTATTCATTTTTCTTATTTCAAGGTTTCGTGCAACAAGCGCACACAATGTTTAACAAAAGATTGAAACGAGCTGCAAGGAGAATAATAGACACATTATTACTCTGGCAATTACATTAATTAAACGAAACACTTGAACGGTGTGCTGGGGTGATATTTATTTATATTTTTCTTTTTATAAAAATGCAACAGTTGAAGGGTACTGTGTAAAAAGTGATGCAATAGTTTAATCACAGTAATGCCATATGTTTATAAAGAGATGGTTTTTTAGGACAGTTTATAGACAAGTTTCTTCAGCAAACTTATTTAATTTAATTAAAAGTTTTATATAGTATCTTTAATTGTTGTTGTTATAATAGTATTTGTTGAAAATTTTCAGCTTTTTTTAAAATCCTCATTATAGTCTTATATTATTGTATTTCGTAGTAAATTACAGTTTTCCTTAATTCAAGGCACTGCACTTGAAGTGAAGAGTATATTAAGTTTATGTTATTGATTATAATTCCCAAACGATTTATGCCATACTCACTTTAAATGATACCTATCCAATTAGAATAACTTTTTGAATCGATTTAAATTTGTAAATTTGTTTCCTAGTCATATTTGTTAAGATATTTCAATGAAATGTGATACATAGATATTTATTGATTTAAGAAACCCTCTAGAAAATGAATGAAATTGTATAATTTTTAGAACCCCTCCCCATATAAAGTTGTCATAATGTTGTCCATCTTCATATGACAAAAATTTCAATTTTTTAATTGTATAATAAAATTTTATGAAGTAGATTTAATTCACTGAAAAATTGTCTGAGCCAAATTTAATCCCGATCGAACCATTTTTAGAAACTCTTTCCATAAAATGTCTTTATGATAAAAGAAGTCTTTATACGAAAAAAACTTATAATTATTAAAACATTATTTATGAAAGTAACTATGGTGTAGAGTATTAAATGGTCTGGTATAACCGATTACAAAATGTTCACTTTTTTTTATTATACTATACCGCGTAGATATTGTATTTGTATGTAAAAAAAAATACACACCATTCACCTCAAAAAAATGGATATCAAATGCTTGTTAAAAGATAAACAAAATCTGCAAAACAAAAACTACCAAAAATAATAAATATATTTTCCCAAAGATAAGCACAGAACTGCTGAATTGCAGAGAAAAGTGAATGAAAGTGAAAGGAACTAAAAAAATACATAAATTTTATAAATTTCAAAGATAAAAAGTATAATAAAGTTATTGGAAAACAAGTAAGAAAACTAAATGCAGCTTAGGGTAAATCTTAAATACCATCCACATCTTTATTAGAGGGCGTGTCAGGTATATGATTACATCGTCTAATAGTGTATGTATTACTTATCAGCTTGCATGTCGAGTTTTATATGGAGTATGGTTTTTCGTAAATTTTAAGCGAGTCTTTTACCCGAATACGTCTATTTTAGGCACATCAATGATAGAAAGAAAAATTATTGCAAAAAATCCTACTCAAATAAAAAGTGTGTATATGTTTAATTTGGCTATAATTCAGCGCTCTAATTTCAAAAGGAAATATCATTGCTCAAGCAAGGGAACAAGAGCTGTACATGAAAGTTTTCATATGAAATTCACTAAAATATGTATTAATCAACTCAACGTTATAGCGGAAATTCTAGGAAATAATATATATGGTATACCATCACATAAGAAAAAGGATTCTAAAAATTCACAGATTCAACTAAAATGCAATAAAAATAATGCTTGCATCCTGGTTTTGTTTTTATAGTTCAGCTATAAAGAAAGGAAAACATTTAGCTATTCTGCATAAAAATCTTCCGTATTGTATGCATATATGTATATATCTTAATTGTCACTGTGTGTGATGATATTTGCCAAGAGGTTTCACATCACGTGACTACTGGCTTTAAACATATATAAAGAAAAAAAAAAAAGGAAAAATTGAAATAAAGTGAAAAAAAAACTAAAAGGGAAATAAATAATAAAAGAGATTCTAATGGCTTTCAATCAACATTATGTGTAATCACAGAATGTACAATATTTCGCTATATATATATAAATATATTAAGTGCATATGTGCAAGGAAACATTTCATAATGTTTTCTAAGAAATTTCTTAAAACATAAGGTAAGAACGAATTTATTTTTTATGCCCTCTATATAAAGCGGGGGTTTTAAAAAGTTTGTCATTCCATTTCCACCACCCAGATGTTAGAGATACTACTATGAATATATAAATTAAACAAAAGCTAAGTCAATCTATTGTGGTTCCTGTCACGTTCGTAAATATTGAGACATTACACTATAGTTTCTGCATGTAGATCGCTATTTAAATTGAACAAAATTAGTCAAATCAGTAAAAATTTATATATTAAATAATAAATCTATAAAGTTGATATTTAGTATATATATTTATAATTTTATTATCCATGGATGTACAAAAAATGGTTATGGTGGGATAACAAATACGCCCACAATCAGCACAACCACAAATCTATTCATCTGTCACAAAAATTGAGCTATGAAGTTCAAAATTAGTGTATATACCCCATCCATCGATTTGCCAAAAATGGGCTTAATTGAATAACGGATATGCTAACAATTTACAAAAAACTGACTCGATTACATATTAGTTATAATACAAATACTATTAGAAGGCGTCCTTATTACGTACCTGCCAAACCCACAATTTCTATGTAGATGTGGAGGGTATTTAACATTGGCTTAGATCAAATTTAGTTTTTGTCTTGTAAATTTATTAAAGTTAAAGTGAACAGTGTTATTGGGCTTTTTAATTTTCTTTTTCTTTTCTTTTTTCTTTATTGTTTTTTAACTAACATGGAGCAATAATATGTTGGCCTATATTTAAACATAAAAACCAACACGAAGCTTTTCCCTTTTCCTTACTTTGGCAAGTAAACTAAATTGCAAAACAACAACAAACACGCCAACTTATACATTCATTTAACAAGAACCCTCCATACATACCACATATGTATGTGCGTAAGTATTTTTATGCTGCTTAAATGCATGGTATGCTGTATGTGTAAAAAGTAAGCTTTCAACTCCGTTTTATATTTTCTTATGTTGTTGTAATATTATTTTAATATGCATTTACCATACCATGTGTGTGTACGTGTGTTTACATATGTATGCATGTGGCATTTTTCTGGGTCGCATAAATTTAGATGATTTCACTGTAAGAGACCATTTCCGTTCAATTTGTGATGCTTAATTTGTGGTTACCAACCAAACCAACTCAAGCAAGTCAACCAACTCGAGCGAGCCAAAGGCAGCCATCAACTTTATTTGCTCTTTACTCTGTTCTTAATACAATAAAAAACAAGTAAAGATAAAATAAATTTACATTAGGTACCCTTGTGAAATACCCTGCAATGCTCTTAAGTAACTTCTTGACTTAGAACTTCCACATTATACAGAAACTGTATAAAAAGTTGATAACTTATTCAGGCAACAGATAGTTGTAGACGTATGGACGGAAAAATCTATATTCAATACAGATTCGTTCCTAATCAAGGCACATCTACACAAATGTTACAAACGCAATGATAAACTCAGCATAAATATTTTTTATGGAGTAAGTATAATAACAACAAGAACAACAACAAATTCCCCAGAGTTCATGTTCACAATGTTAGCTGGCACACATATTTACAATATTAAACAATCAGTAAGTGAGGCAGTCAGCCAGTTGAATTCTTTTGTTGCAGTGTTTGTGTTTGTGTGCCTTTGGGGTTTACATGAATTCGAACACTGACACACACACATTGTATATAGAGTCGTTCTCGTTTATGTAGGATATGTAGGTAATTCTTTTATACACTTGTGTTGTTGTTGTTGTTGTTGTTGGTGTAGTTACAATTTCTTTTGGCACCTAGTTGACTAAAGTTTAATGAACCCCTTCGGGTATGCTTTGGACTATACCAATATAATTTTTTTTTTCTTACATGTTTTATTGTAGTTTACGTTGCGTCTCCAAAGAACTTTCGTTATTTCTTTCATTCTTTTTTAACACTTTGGCTTTTTTGGAGTGGGCTCCTTTTATTCACTTAGTTGTAAGTGTTTTTTTTTTTGTTTCTTTGTTGAGCGTGTAAATAATTGGACATTTTCCATTTATAATGCATTTGCTTTTTATTTACGCATAGTGATCTACTTTTACGTGTTCTACTTTGAGCACTTCATTTGTTTAATTTTATTTTGCTTGTAATGTAATAATGAAGTATTCCTTTGTGTTTAAAGAATGCTTTAAATTAACGTTCTATGCTTTTCTTTATTTAAATTATTTTCATATTCTTTTACATTAAAATTAAACCTTTATCACGATTTATGATTTATGAAATGTGTTACATATTATATTCTCCCTCACTTTACTTTGAAATTATACTGTATTTGTATATACTTGGTTGTAGTTTTGTACATAAAGTGAAACAATATTGAAAAAGTAAACACTCAAAGCGAAGGATACCTTAGTTAGACTTCTTCTTACCTTTAAGCATTTATGCGCAAAATGTGATGTGATCTATTTGCAGGTTGTAAAAAGGGTTGGGTAAGTCATTTTAACTGCATTGAGATTTAAAACAAATATTCTGTATATACAGAGATTTAGGATAAAAGGTCGCCCCAAATGAATACTTTCTGAATATCACTACTTTTGCGAACCATTAAATACAACTTTAAACTTCATATATGTAATATTTTTGTTACTTTTATGCTCTAAAAGATATTTCATGCATGGAATCTCTCTTTACATTATATTTACTTTTATTTTCAAGTATTTAAAAGAGATTTTAAAAAATTTTTCTAGCTTGAGTTTCTATCACTCAAAGTTTATACATAAAATAAGAACTCTATATTTACCAACTTTCTTGACAGTAAAGTGATTGAAAAAAAAAAAAAATGAGAAAAGAAAGAAAAATATCTGTGATCGCTACAGGGAACACAATTTACAAAAGCAACAAACTTGATAAATGTACTGAATGAAGTATTGAATTTTATATTATGTTGCATTTGCACTCTGTTAGGGAAAGACAAATAAAGAGAAAACGAAAGAAAGTCAAGCGTGACTAAGATTTACTATGATTACTGGCATCATTTTTATGTTGGCAACATCAATTTTGCTCAGGCCATCATCATCGTCATCATCATAATCATCATTACTATTTTTACAACACATTACTGGCTGGTTTATTGCCTCTTCCTTTTTCATTGTTCACTATATTCTTTTATCGTGAATCACAACTAGTCTTCACAGGGTACATATAACATTTTATCTACTTAAACTCGCTTCAACATGATATATACTTATACCCTACACCACATGTGGTAGAAAGCTGTAATAAGTGTGGGCGGCAAATGTCACAACCCATCTTCAATTATTACAACTAAAATTCGATTTGACTTAATAATGTCCGTCGGTCCATGTAAAATTGTGCTTAAGCTACGAATCGTATATTTTGAAATATTTCCATGAAATTCGATTGAAAATGTATTAAATTGGATCATTTTCAGAACTCATTCTCATATAAGGTTAGTATTATAATAAAAGTCTTTATATGGTAGAAAATCGCAATTTTTCATATTTTTTTTAATAAAATTTATCAAAGATATGTTAATTAACTTAATAATGGTCAAAAACGGACATAGTCGGATAACATGTACGCCCACCATATGCAAAAAACCCTTTTAAAGCGTAAAATTCGACTTTTAAGTTGATACTTAATCCATGTGCTGTTATTGAGCGTAATCATGTATCTGCCACACCCACTGTTTTTGTATAGATGTGGAGGGTATTGAAGATTTGCCTTAAATCAAATTAATTTTTTTTATTTGTTTTTTTTTATAGAGTTTGTAGCTCATATACACACTTTAGCAAAATAATGTTAAATTTTTCGTTGATAATATGTTGTTGCTTTTTTGTTTTTTTAGTTTTTTTTTTTTTGTATATTCACTATATACGGATTAGGAAAATTTGTTGCGCTTGTCAATAATGTTCCTTTTTTTTTTGTCTGTCTATGGCTGGAGGCGTTAATCCAGAATATAACGTGAACGTTTAATTGCAAAATATTGTTTTTCTAATAATTATTGTCAGTATAAAGCTTTGTCATTGTGGTTGTGTTTTTACCATGTTTATTATAAATCATTATTATATTTTGTGGTATTTAATTGTTGCACTTACACATAATAGGGTGGCAACTGAATAGAACCGTGATTGTTTATGGGCAACGAGGCGTTTAATACATTTTGTGGTTTCAGTTCATAAACGATTATTTGTTTTATACTTCAAAGTAAAAACAATTTCTTATATAATTATTTGTATAAAGACATTAGAAAGTCTATAATTAATTAATCATTTAACATTTTAAGACTAACATGACGAGAATAAAAATTGTGTTAAACTGAAAATTTTGCTTAATTTTGGAGTAAATTGCGGTAGATTTGTTGAGATTTGAAAACTCGCCAAAATGTTTTAATGTCATGTCATGTACTACACTTTCGTAAAGCTATTATTTGTCCAAAAATAGAAAAAAATTTAAGCTAACATTTTCACAAAAAATAGTCAATGAAATTGAATGCTGTGTTTATTCTTTACAAAGAGTTTTTCGGCTTTTCATTTTAAACAATATAATAGAGACAAGATTTATCGAATACAAATCGATATTTAAAATAATATGACAAATTTTCCAAGCATATAAAATGATCAATAATCATTTGTTTTATCATATTTGTGGTTACATGAGGCATAAATTTGCTCAATTTTTAATTGATTGACTGCTTGCTTTATGTTTCAATTGATGGACGTAAGGACAAAGTTTTTTTTATATTTTTCAAATGTTTTATATATTTCAAATGTAAATGTATTGGAAAAATATCTAGAATAAATATCTAGAATTTTAGCCAGACAACATAAAACTACCGCCACAACATTCCATTCATACACTATTCATACGAATCTATTCCGCGAAGAATTGCTTCTGTTCTAAGAGCAAATGGTGGCTCAACATCTTATTATTAAATAAACATTGTGTATATGTAAGGTGTTCATAATATTTTTTTCATCCTCTGTATATTTGTTAAAATTAATATTTTCACATTTTATAAAACTTTATTTGCCACCATGACGTATGAGTGTTATGGCAAGCAATAAATATATAAAAAATAGATAATGATGCAACGTTTTTTCATTTTTATATTATTTCTCTTTATCAAATATTCTTCAATATTCATTTTTTATTATTATACACACAAACACACTACCCGTTTATTCATTATCTATTGCAGTATGACACTTGTAGTGGAAGAAGCCGCCCAACATAACCATCAACACCACGACCAACACCAACCGTATTCGCAAGCCAACCATGGTGATGAGGAATTTTTCGATTTTCATGTAGCCGCCAGCACTAGCAATCAGAAAATGAATTTAACGGACATTGAAACAAAACTGCGCGATGCTTCCGACAAGTATTTGTATACATTGGCGCATTATATAGCCGGTCATATAAACGATACCGATATTATGGATCGTTTAAATGGACCCATACTTAAAGGCAGCATTGAATCAATCTATTTAATATTTGTGCTACAATATGCTCTGTTGGCCATGTTGGGTATTGCTATGAATATAGCAATTATCGCCTATATTGGATATCATCGTCTGTATAGGGATGTAACTCATGCATTCATTGTTAACTTGGCTTTGTGCCATGTAGTGCAATGTGCTGTGGTCTTGCCCATCACCTTAATGGTAATGCTTATACAAAATTGGATTTTTGGGCAATTCTTATGCTTCTTTCTACCCATGCTACAGGCAAGTGTGTTTCATTAATCTGGCAAATTTCATTTTCTACTTTTTTCCCCTTTTTTTTCTTAACACTTTGGGTGTGGAAGTTTTTAAAATATTATCGCTCGATGTGGTTATCCTTTTGTTTTATTATTTAGCTTGCTATCTATTTTGATAATATTTTCACTCCATTTTACTAAGCACAATGCTTTGCTGTATTACAAGAAGAAGTTTGAAACAAGAAAGTTTATAGTTTAGTAAACTGACTTGATCTAGACATGTATGTCCGTTTAATTGCATTTACTCTCACGATCGTAAATTATGAGTTATTACACTGCATGCAGACAGGTATTTTATATAAATTAAGACAAGAGTCACGCCCACACTCGATAAAAAGCTGTTTATCTACCATGAAAATTGAGATTGATTGATGTGAAATGGGCAAAAATTGGCATGGTGGTATAAGAGATACGCGCATGATTTACAAAAACAGAAAACATACTCATATATCTGTCACGTCTACTTTTTGTATAAACATGTGGAGGGTACTTCAAAATCGACCTAAGCCAAATTTATTTATTTTTCTTGGTTTTTTTTTTTTCATTTTCTCTATTAAATAAACTGAACACAAAACAACAGGAGTGAAAGAGATAGAGAGTTATTATGCTAAAAAGTTTTAAATGCTATCTGTTTAGTTTTTTTTGTTTGTTTATTACTTAAACACCATTTTGATTGTTTATATAAGATACTATGAAGTGCCATTTATGGCAAGAATGTTCATTAACTTGTTTTGCGTTCATTTGTTATATAGGATATACCGTTACACGTGGCTATGATAACACACATACTAATTGCTTGGGATCGTATGCGTTGGCTTAGTGACCCCCTCAAATGTCGTTTTCCGGCGTTTGTTTGCTGTTGCTCCACCTGGCTAACAGGGATGGTGATTGCTTTGCCATATCCCATATATACGAATTATGTGGAGCTAGGGGTAAGCAAGCATTGTAAATTAAAAGTAATAATAATTTTTTGATGTAGAAGATGAAGGCGGTATGAGCACTTAGAGTATCGTGTGATGCTTTTTAAATGCATTAAAATACAGGGTGCTTCATAAATAAGCGAATCATTTAATTTCATTTATGTTTATTAAATTATAATTAATTATATGAGCAATATATACTCTAAAGTGACAATTTTATTATAATTATCATAAATTCATTCGTAAAGTCAAGAGTGCACAAGAGACGATACCAAAAATTCATTTAAATCGTCTCCGTACTTATATATAGATTTTTATCGCAGGTCTTCTTATATCTCTTTCCATTGTTTATATGCAACAGTAAACGAAAAATGTGCTCAGTATTTTATTTGAAATAAATTATAGTTCATGAAGGAATACCAGCTGCACCTTATGGGTGCAGTGTTGCTCAGGCACCATATGTTGTACGCTTTGGTAACGCATTTTAATGAACCACAGGCTGTATTTCATGATTAAATAAATCGATATATCAAACAATTACTTAAACAATTCGTTCATTAATAGTTGTTAATAGTGAGTAAGAAAACTATATTTGTCTTAGGCCAAATCTTAAATATCCTCCAGATCTACAGATGTTCTGTGTATTACTGTAGATTCTGTCCCTCCGTAAGTCATCTGCCGTAAGTGTTATGCCTCTTGCCTATTGCAGATGGTGAAGTTTTTTTATTGCAAAAATTTCGCTTGATGACTTTAGTATTTTCCTCACCCGGTGTATTAGATATGGGTTAATTAAATTACCCACTTATGTATGTGACAATAAAATTGCTCATTATTGTAGGATATCCTATTATAGAAATTGTGTTAATCAATTATCGAAATCATTATTGTTGGCTTACGTAGGCAGCAAGACAACAATTAAATAATTTTATGCATATTATATAAAAGCCACTATGCTTGTATTTTAAAAGCTATTTATGCAATAACATTATCATTCTTCTACATACTTACATACAGATTATATTGTTTGTAAGCAAACATTGACACGATTTTCAATGAAAACATTTTTTTTTTTGTTCTGTTTTGGTTATCCAAACAACACATTATTCTACTTCTACATACATATATATGTAAACATTTCATAGATAAAGATTATTTAATAAAAATGTGTGTTGAAATGTTTACAATCAGGTCTTTATGCCACGTTTACATGGTGTTGGCTTATGTGTGTATAATTTAATGGATGATATGCATGAATATAATCGTGGGCTCTTCTTTTTCATGTAAGTATAATATGTAAATTGCTACGTTTAGTAAAGCCTAAGTAAACTATAAACTCCTTTTAAACCCTGCACTACTTGTTACAAAAAGTATACGTTGGTTACTCCTAAATGGCGTTAGTCAGACTTATTTTTTTAACAAGATATAAAGAAAATTAATTACTTAGTTTAATAATTGGTTGTAACAAATTTGAACCCGATCGGCCCATTTTTAGAACCACATTTCCATGTAATGATATTTCACTCCAGTGACTTATATGACAAGGACTTAGAATTTAGTGATACAACTAAACTAATTGTAATATAATTTGTGGAACTAAGTGGAGTAGGGTATTAAATGATCGGTTAATTGGCTGATTATAACATGTTCACTTGATTTTCATATTCATTGCTTGGCTAGGTATTGTGGACCGGCTATATTGTTGGCATATATTTATATAAAAACATCACAAGAGTTACGCCCACCAGAGGGTCCACTAGCAGAATACCGTGCTGAAATCAGAATGCATCAACGGTAAGTCTAAATATACTAATAATATATAAACCAGCGTATGTACGCCTTAAATGAGGCTCACAAAGTATATATTACTTAGTCGATCTAACCATGTCTGTCTAGATGGTTGGTCTTCAAGAATTGACCTTAACTAAATGTATATATTTTTTAAAATTTTTAATTCTCAATGGGACTCCATCTTACATTTAATCCAGCTAATTATATATAAATTTATGTAAAATTTTAGGAATTCTTCAGCTTCCTCAGTAGAGCGCTCTTATAGTAATGCAACCACTGCTACCGTGGGTGCAATTAAAATGCCAACATATTCTACCGGTACAGCAACACGTACATATGATCTCTGCAATGCTGAGCTTGATATATATCGTGAGAAACGTAATCAGCGCAATTTCGGTTGCATGGCAGCTGCTCAAGTTGTTTGCATTTGCCCTTTAATGGTATTGCGGCTAGCGCGCCTGTTCTTGGAGGAAACGTATGAAAATCAAAAACATTTGGATTATACATATCTTATGTTTGTCTGGATTGCGTTTATGCCAACATTAATATTTCCTTACATATATGCCACCCAAATATTACCGAGGTAATTAGAAGTTAAAATAATAATAAAAGAATTTTCGGAATTTTTCTTTACATCAGATAATAGTCTAGTTTTGGTTTATGTGATGAACTCATAAATGCATGATTTATTAATATAATTAATAATATAATGTTTCAAAGTTTGCAATGCAAATGGATTACTTTTATTATGCATATAAAATAAGTTTCAAATTATTTTTTATAGTATCCCACTGAAGCATCATAAATTTCTTTAAAAAGGATTTTTTATGAGATGCAATAAAACTTAATTTCCCTTCGTACCTTATATACATAGATATACAATAAAACAAGTAAGAAAATTTAATTTGGCTTGGATCAAATCTTAAATACCCCCCACATATAATTACGCCTTCTAATAGTGTTTATATTACGTATCTATTTGCAAGTCTAGTTTTACGTTGATGTATACTTTATCGATTGTGGACGTGCCTTTACCGATTTTGCCCGTTTTTAATAATAATCTAAGTGTAAAAACTAAAAGTGTCTGGTAAAAATATCTCAAAATTTATGCCCATGAGAATGCCAATAACAGACGGACACACGGACATACATTCAAGATACACTCTGTTTTAGACGCCCATCAAGAATATATATACTTTGTAGAATCTCTGACGTAAATGGAATGACAAACTTACCTCTCTATCTTATGTGGGTTTAAAAATTATATAAATGATAAAGGGGAATAAATTTTCATTTTGAAATTCAGAAATTATTCAGAGATCTCTCTAAGCTTTTTATACAAAAGAATATTTAAAACAGGACAATAAAAAATTTTTTTTAAAATCATAATCTTACACGAGACAAAGATATGTTACCATCACTTAAAGATATGTTATGTTTTGGTTTTTTCTCTCTACCCTCTTAATAGTAGGCAATGTTTTATTCAAAGTTTAAACCACACATTAAATTGAAACTTAGTAGAATTTTATCTATATTGTATTTAATAGAAAGTTTATCGTAATTTTTAAAGTTCATGCTCTTTCATTTGCGTTTTATTAGAACGGAGCGAGACAGTCTTAAAGCTTATTTCCATTCATCGGCGAGACGTTTACCAAAGAAAACGAATATCACTTTTGATGACGGTAATTTGAATAGCTCAAGAGAAAATTCCATTGAGAAAGATGAAAGCACCAACATTTCACAAAGGACATCTATCATTTTGAACGGCGACAGTTACGTGACGGGCATGAGTGCTATTGGACGAGACACAATCAGAGGCAAAGTGAACGAAATGAAAACACAAAAATACCAATTAAATAACAAAGAAATTAAAAGCGTTGAAGACAGTAATGGTGTTGTGTTGTCAAGACAAAGTCATAAACAACCAGACAAGGCAAGTGGTGGTGAAGCGAAAGGTGTGGACAAAAGTAATTTGCAAAATTACTTAAAAATTCAACGGGATAAAGAGGAAGTTAAGACATTTTCACAGCGGATGCCAACAAATGAATTGAAAATCAACGTTATAACCAATGTTGGCAACAAACCTTTGCATATTGCACAGTGCACAGCTAAAAATCGCAGCATTAACAATAGTCGCGAGAGAGTAGGCCATGAAGGACAACAAAAGTTGCTCTTAGATTCATTAGATAACCATTCCTTTTCCAATACAACCGCCTCAACATACTGCAATGGTAACGAAAGTTTCAATGGTGATGAAGATGATGATGATGATGCAGATGTCAGTAATTTTGGAGATGGTGATAACTCGTCCATTGTAAGCGGTATGGTGGTACCAGACTCTATAAATGGCAATAGTAGCTGCTTGCCACCGTATCCTGATAGTAAAAAATCATCTCACCCGGATTTTTTAAGAAGCCGTGACATTTCATCAAGTGACTTTAGCACCTATTCAGCCATAAATTCGTCCAGTACTGTAGAAAATGATATAATTAATTTATTAGATAAGAATATGAGAGAACGAAGACGTTTGCCGAATGTTGAAAAGTTCTGCTATCGCTCCCCAAAAACTACCAAGTCACCAAAAACAACTCTGTCTACACTCTTCGCTAAGATACCGGTTGATAGCACCAATGATCCATTGAGAATGCATCGTTGCAGTGACACTTTAAGTACGAACACTAGTACAAAATCTACATTGGATGGAGAAATGCCAAGCGATTATTTTGAAACAGATTATGTCACAACTACTGAAAGTGCACTTGTGAAATCTCCTATTAACGAAGTACAATATCAGTATTGTAGACGTTCAAGTAGAAAATCACAACATCACCATATTGCTGGTGGTGGCCATTCGTCGCTTCGTCATATTTCAAAACGTGATGGCTTCAATACTTTACAAAGCAATGATTTGATAGCGGGAGCCTTTGGTGAATTGGATCCCACACAACCGCTAACGAAAATGTCTGTTATAGAAAATCGGGTAATGTTGCGACGTAGCAGTGGTGGCGGAATGGGTGTTGGCGGCAGTAGTCGATCATCCAATTCCTATTTATCAACGGGCCGAAGTTCTTTAAAGTCTCGTAATTACGATCATAACTCATCACATTCTACTCAGCCGGAATTGGACTTTAGAGAGAATATTTTTGCTGAATTGTAAGCGAAATAAAGGCGGTAGTATTTTTTTATAAAACACGACTAACGCAGGAAGTAAACATAATGGAATCAAGATATGGACCAAGTAAAGAGTTTTTCGTTGTTCAAAATATTAAAGGGTGTGGTTGCTTTTTTTTAGAATAATTATGTGGATTTATATACATAGAGTTCTTCTAATAAGAATAGCTTGATAGGGTAGATTGTAACTTAGTTGATACTCAGTTAGTTTAGAAGTGTACTGCTTATAATAAACTTTAAACCAGGATTACCAGGCGAATCTGAATTTGAACCAGCATCCTGCATTATGCAGAGTTTACTATGACAAATTCTTAACCAACTCGGCAACCGAAGGGACTGAAGTAAATATTGAGTAATACGCTTAAATATCAACTCTTGCTTTTCTTTTTAAATAGCCAGTTTGTTTGAACATTTATCTGTTGATTATAAGGACATACAAGCGCTTCATATTAAATAATATCCGACAGGTGTCATAAGATTCATTCTGAACATATTAGTAGTGCCCCGAAAAGGCCTTTAAGTAAATGGCTTATAGGTCTATAAAGAAAAACGCAAGTTAACGAATAATTGGAAACGGGTTAATATTATGAATATTGAAAGAAATATAATAACATTAGCTTTGATTAATTGGTTCTCAAAAGGTTCAATTTTAAGCAACGAATATAATACTTCAGATATCAGCTTTAACAAATAAGTATCATCCTTAATTATACAATATTACATTGTATTTAAATGTTTATTAGCTAATAAGATGTAAGTTTTACATGGTAAAAGGCTGTTGAAGATAGCTCGAGCTATAATATCCATATATCCCTTTGGAAAGTTATACTAAAATATACCATGGTAGACAATTTATATAAATATTGTGCAACAAAAAAATCTATTTTTATAAGCGCCTAAATAGCATGAAAAAAATAAAATAATCTCAATAAAATATGAAAAATATAGAAACTCTTTTTCATATATATACGATTAAATAAAGTTTAATCTCAAAAATATTTGTATTATGAAACAATAAATTGTTTCAGTAGAATATGAAAAAAGTTAAGCTTAAAAACAAATAAGAAGACGAGATTTGTCTTAGACCAAATCCTAAACACTCTCCACATATATACACAAAAGGCGTGGCCCTCTAAATATAATAAATATATAAGGTTTGCAAGTTAAGTTTTAGGGTGAAGTTTTTTATGAACTAAAGATGTGTCTGTTATCCGATCATGCCCATTTTTGGCATATTGATGAAAGAAAAGTAATTAAATATATGTGTACCAAATTTAAACTTCATAGTTCAATTTTTGTTGAAAATAAATAGAATTTTGTCAATAGTGGGCGTGGCTCTTGATCGAATTTGCTCATATCCAATAGCGATCAACGTATAGAAATTAGAAATAAAATAAAAATAATAATTTAAATATAGCTAAAGCACAGGTAATGATTCTGTATGCTTAACTAATCAAATCTATACAAAGAAATCATTCAATGACTTCATGGCGACGTTGTGTGGAAATCATTCTCAGCCAGTTTGTTTCTATAAAAATTTTAAATGCTTATATCTCAGAAACGGTAGCTTATATTGATTTGAAAATTTTTGCACCCTTTCTAAATTCACTGAAGTATTCATTAATTAATGTTAACAAAAACCTTACTAAAAATAAAGGTAATATTCTTTTGTTTTGCTTTATAAATGTGTAAGGTATTTAATAAGAAAGATTAGAACTAAGTCAAATGAGATACATACACAATAACCTTATTAGAGATTTACCCATTCCAAGCTATAGGGTAATTTGTGTTATTGCATAATTCATTCCTTTTAAAGTTTGGTATAAAACTTTATGCCATCAATGTACAATATTTTAGATATTATTATTATTATTAAATTACCGACAATTCCCAAGACATACACTTAGATAAATGTTAGTATTTTTATTTTAAAATATTTGCTAAATGTTTCTTAAAAAGGAGCCCCGAAACTTATTTAAAATTATTAACTGAGAATAAAATAATAAAAAAAAGAAGTAAGAAAACTAAATTTGGTTTAAGCCAAATCTTAAATACCCTCCACATATACAATGGTGGCCGTGGTAGGTATATATACATATTGCGCTTTCTAATAGTGTATGGATTTTTGTAAATTGTGCGCGTATTTATTATCCGACCGCACCCATTTTTGTCATATCCTGGGTGTTGCAAACTAAATGACAAACTTAGTATACCCCGCATGTTATGTGGAGGGTATAAAAATAAATTATATTTAAATTATATAAAAGAAATAAACGAACACACCAATTTACATAAAATCAAAATCATTCTCAGTCCTAAGGAATAAAACATAACTAAATGCTTACAAACCAGAAGCTTCTCTTATATTTACCTGTTTAATGGCCTTTCAAAAAACAAAACAAACAAAAAAATATCATACAAAAAGTCAATGAATATTAGCAGATAAATTATATATATTATATACGATATTATAAACGATTTTCTACTCAATTCAACTCAGCTCAGCTCAACTCCATTCAACTAAAATCACTTCAAATCAAATAAAATGAAATAAAATCATTTTCATTATAAAACTTATTAAAAATAAATTCAATTCCATTTACTTAAATAGATTAACTATTGTACTGGATATGTACTTCATGTAATTAAGCAAGAAAATGTGTATTATATTAATTGTTGTTTACTTAAAATTTACTCTTAAATATTGTATCTAAAATAAAATGTATTTACGGAACAGTTCAATTTATTACAATACAATAAAAACAAATTTCGAAGTTAATAATTGGCTTAAAGTCAAACATTGGATACTCTCCATCTTCATATCAGGACTTATAAACTGTTAACAAGTGGTATTTATAATTAAAGTCAAGAGGAATGAAATTCCCCCTTTTATTATTTAAAGTAAAATGAATTCATAAACCTTTAGCATGATTCTTGGATTTCATTAAAAATAACACATATTTAAAGTCTTTTGCAAACTTTCCTTTTGACTAAACCATGTCCCCTTTGAAATCATTTTGCCTGTAAGAAGGGTAATTTTTTATCAGGTATTGTCTGTCTTCTGTCTAGCTAATAAAGAAATTAAAGTACATGTGCGCAGTTGAATTTTATAAAGTTATGGCAAAGATTATTTGTATTTGAAGTGAGAGGGTATCAAATTACATAGAAAATCTAAAAGTTATTAATTTATGTACTTACTACAACATGCTATTGATATCATTATTGAAATATTAAAAGTAATAAAATTCAAAATAATAAAAAATTTATAATCAAAAAAAAAAAATAAATAAACTAAAGAAATTTTTTTTATTCATTTTAGATGCTAAACCTTAAATAAGTAAGTAAGTTTAAATAAGAGAACTTGGAACATATTCCTTGATGGTTTAGTTTCACTTGAAGATTTTCATCCTCATAACAACCTCTGAATGGTGGAATGAAAATGAAGCGTATTTAAGATATATCCTTAGCCAAATTTAGTTTACTTACTTGTTTTTACTTGTTATTTTTATTTTTATTTTCTTATTTTATCAAAAACATTCTCTTTCTGATTGTTCTTTATATGTTGTAATTTATTTCTTTCTTTCACCTTTCACTGTGAATGCCATTTGTGCGTGGTTTATAAAAAAGAATTAACAGAATTTTACTGTTGTAGTGTAATTGCATTTATGCTGAAAAGAAAGGAGAAAAACGCTTGTAATGGCGGCAATTTAAAAAAGTATTTTTGAATTGATGTTGACACGTTTTAGAAACATGTGCGACATGTAAATTCCTGCACATGAATCATGGTGTATGTGTACGAAGAACGAAATGAATTGAAGACACGCTACTACATGCATAACATAAGTATAATGACAATTCCTTTGAACTTTTTTACAAAGTTTTCACAATTTAAAAATGAAAAGTTAGTATTGCTGAGTAAACGTGTAGCACTCTTTTAATAATATTTTCCACGTCATGTAAGGAATCTGTAAACATTACCTATGTGTTTATGTTATGTAGGAAATTTGCCCAGAGATACTTCACAAATGGAAATGTTTCTGCTCACAGCTAAACTCTCCAAATATTGTTTACTGTATGAGTTCCAAAAATGAAATTAAAACGGATATTAAAGACGAAATGAAAACGGCAATAAACTGAAATATAGTTGGTTGATGTTGCCTTAGCGATAGTTAGTTTTGCAAGCAGGTTACAGACAAAACATTCATTTGTATCTTTACAGAGAAAACAAGAAAAAAAAAATCGTTTAAGATACACGCCCACAAATGGCAAAAAGCTATATATCTGCGACGAAAATTTACCTACAAATTTAAAATTTTGGATGCGTATGTATACAAAAGTGGGCGTTATCGAATAATATGACCACAATTTACGAAATGAGGCAGAAGCATAAAGATAGGCATTAATAAAGAAGAATATTATTTATAAAGTCATTATGAAAATTCAATTAGACGATACAATCAGGCACCTCTACTCACATATTCATACACTCTCTGATCTTTTATATCGTTTCGTAAAATTTCCAAGATTTAAATTACCAATTTATCATTATCATTATACGTACGCATATAAGATGAGCACGTTACCACAAGGCTTATATAATATATACATATAATATATGCGTTGTTATGCAGAAAAACTGAAAAAAAAAGCAAACCACGTGACAAAAATAAATATGCTGTGAGAAAGAGAGAGTATTATCACTCACCCACGCAGTATCTACTTATGATAGTAAGTTGGCTTGTTTACTAGAATATAAGTGTTTATATTCATATGATAACACACACACATAGAAAAACTTTTATACGATTGCAAAATGTATCTGTCGCCTCTTTACTATATTATGCCTGTGTACATACATATAACTGCATGCATGTGTGTCCATTTTGTATTATATAGAGTGAGGCTGATAAGCAGTCATGATTAATTACAAAATCGATAAAAATGGTGTTAAAGGTAACAACAAATCATACACACCAACCATAGTGAAAACAAGCAATTTCAACTAACGAAACGGTATAACATAATAGTACTAATAAAACAACAACAGTAGCAACAACAACATACATTGAAGAGCTCTACCAACATAGCACTTACCCATTTGTTTACATGCCATATACAGCCAGCATTAGAGGTGGCAAAGAGGAAGTGTAGTGGAAGTGTAATTTGTTATACCCTACATATAAAATTAGGGGTATATTAAGTTTGTTATGTCATTTGCAACACCCAGAATAAGGACTAACAGAATATACAAAACATGCATGTTCATGTGTTCGTATGTCCATGTGTTGCTGGCATTTTTAGGTTCGTAAATTTTCAAATATTGAATTTAAATTTTGTGCAAACATTATACTACAGTTTTTGTACGCAGATTGTTATTTAAATTGAGCAAAATGGGTTCAGAGCCATGCCTCCAATTGACAAATATCTATTTATATAGCATAAAAATATAGCTAAGATATTTTAATTTGCTTGCCACGACCACCATTTATACATGAATGTGGAAGATATATAAGATTTTGTCTACGCCAAATTTAGTTTTGTGTTGTGCAAAAGGCGTACATACCCTACTCATGCCTTTTCAACCAAAAACACTCAAATGTCACACACACACACACACACACAAATTCTGGTTGTGAATGCGTGCAAATATGTTTAAAAATGTCCCATTTAATGGTTGATTTAATAGCATAAGGCCGAAATTTTACGCAAACGCGAGTATCTGCAAATATATACGAGTATATATGTGTGTGTGCACTGTGTACAATTGAACAGTTATACAACTACACCATTTTACTGTGACAAGGGGAAATGTATAAAAGTATTTTATCTAATTTGTAACTAAATGTTACTACACCAACAGGAACAGCAACAGTAACAGCAACGACGATAACAGGAATGTTCATTTTTATTGCAAAACTTTTTTCGAGAAATCTTCTTTATAACTACTTTGTAATGTTTTATTAAATGTTTTATTAACAATCTCTGCTTGTTCTGTAACCGTAAATGTAACGCAATATTTTTCTAATTATCTTTAATTGTGTAGATGTTTGGGCTGGAAGTTAGTTTTTTTGTCCGTACATCTGTCAATGGATGGAAAAATAGGTTATTTTCGGTTACATGACCACGCCCATTTTTGTTACAGCAATTGATTATATAATAAATTTTAACCTTATTTAAGGTGAAAGTTCAATTTTTGTGGTAGAAATATAGATTTTTCTCTATTGTGGGTGTGGTTTTAAATTGATTTTGCCAAATTAAAGGTCTGTGTGCAAAAACTAAAAGTGTACGTAAAAAATTTCAGCTCAGTCAAAATTTTGCGATCATGAAAGTGCCAACATCATAAGGACGGTCACATGGACATATATGATAAATACGACTCATTTTTTGTTAATGGTCCAGTTTCTGACGCCCCCTTGCAAATGGTATAACAAACCTACCATACCACCCAATGGATGTAGAGTGCATAATACTACTCACTCTTTTATCGACATTAATGCTTCCGACTCCCATTAATATTTATAAGGTGTTAAGTGAACATGCATACTTTTCAATACAATAAAATCCATATTTTTCAATTTTAATTAATAGTTTTGTTTAATTTATAACGTTCTGCATAATAAAAAAAAATGCTCATATTAAAATAAAATCTCTGCTGTATACTGATAACAGGGCAGTTGTCCCAAATATAAGTGTAGCGCATAACGAATATAACAATTTTAATGTTTGGTTTATTGGCTGCAGTAAAGTACGTGTCACGCATAATCAACTTAAGTACATATACGGTTATAAAGGTAACGCGTAGGCACATAAGTGTAAATGTACAATATTATGCGTGCGCGTGTACATAATTTACTACAAAGTGTGAATGTTGTAAAAGCGAAACTTTCGAAGCATTTTCAAGGCACGTGCGTTTGTATTTATATGTAATTTGTGCATACCACACAAGTATATACAACTTATGCATGTATTAAGCATTAAAGTATAAGAGAGTAGAGCACAGTTGCAAAACTTTAAGTAAAATGCAGAAAAATTCAATCAATTTATTTATTTATTTTTTGCATTAACTATAATAATAAATACAAACTAATACAGATCTTACACATTATGAAAAAGCTTACGCGTGCTAAGTTTATTATATAAATAAAATAATTAATACAATATAAAAAGAAAAAAACTTAGTAACCACAACAAAAAATACAAAACAAAAACTAAATAAATTGATTAAAAAAAAAATGCAAAAAATAAGGTGAGATATGAATTAACCATGCACAATATCATAATACATTATTAATAATATAAAAATCTTAAAAACCAAATAGAAAATAAAACTCACTTTGCATACTGATAAGACATACACACTATAAGAGGGCCCAATCACATACCTGCCACGCCCACCGTTTGTATGTAGATGCGGAGAGTATTTAGGAATTGATCAAATTTATCTTTCTTACATGTTAATATGTATGATAGGTAGTTATAAAGACTTTGTCATGAGTTTACGAGTATATAAAAAAAATTCAAAAAACCAGTGGAGCGTGTAGGTTGTACAAGTAAAAAAAAAAGATATTGTTGCAACAAAACAAAGAAAAGTTGTTAGTGCTGTTATATTGTACATAATTATTCGGTTAGTCGAGTTTATTATGTAATTTTTGTTACGTTTTCTTATAACAGTATGCTCATGAGTTATGTCATACCCAAGGTCACAACATAACTTTTCTTTCAAGGCCACTGGGTGTTTTTATTATTTGGCTATGAATTAAAGAAAAACGTCTAACGCAGTCGTCTTAAAATGCAAACCATACCATTGTTACAAATTTACTTGAAATAATTACTGCATTCAAAGAAATGAGTGGAATAAAAATCCACTGATAAGTTGAGTTGAATAAAGCACAGATATCGTATATGAATTTTTGAGAAATTGAGTGCCGCTGGAATAATAATAATACGTGTAATGGTTTCTTTAATGTTTAATGATGTGACTGCTGCTTGTATAAAATCCAAACACTTTATAAAGACAACGCACAGTTGCCAAATTTGATCGCAAATAAACGGTTTATCAGTTGCTCATATCGGTTATTTTGAAATCTGCCTAAAAGGTCTTTAGTTTGAAGTGCTAGTACAAATAATAATAAAAATAAAATGTGTAATATTATAGCTTTGAAATTGTGTTCAGCTCTGCTATTATGTTGCATTCAATCCTCATGGACTCAATTAGCTTTTCATAGTGATGCCAACACCAACTCGTTTACATTGAAAACACCAAATTTACAACAAAGTTTCACGCGTATTTATGGCATAAAACCAAGTGGTGAAGGTTCGGAAAAGTTACAACAACAGCAGCAGCAGCAGCAGACACAGCCACAGCAAGTGGATCAGGAACCACAACAACAGGTAACAACAAAAAAAGAAAGCTGTTTACAAATATATGAGATTTTAAATGAAATTTATGCTTTGGGTTATAAATTTTAACGCGACAATTGTGTGAGTTCATAATGCGGAATATATTTACCAGAGAAATATATTCGGTTTATATCCTCTATATAAGATGGGGTATAAACTAAAATGTCATTCTATTGACAACTCTCCACAGACTACACAGAGTATCAAAAACTGAGTCCATCTATTCATGTATAAGATCGTAAATTTGGAGTTATTCAGCTAAAATTTTGAACAGACAGTTTCTTTTTCAAGTGGCTTCAATTTGAGACCTTATTTTAAATATTTACCATCGCTGCACGAAAGTTTTCCGAAGCGTGTTGGGGGCGATTTTGACTAAATTCAATATTAACCAGACTATGAAGTCTAGCAACATTTCTGTCAAGTTTGAAATCGATGTCTCTGTTAATTTTTATGACCAGGAGAGTGATTACTACAGAACACAACAAACTGACGGAAGGACAACCATGCTATGCAGACATTAACTCAGTACTTGGAACTGTTTTTATATATACATATATACTTTATGGGATCTCCGTTACTTTCTTTTAAACATGGCAAACGTTTTGACAAAATCATCCCCTAAGCATACGATGGTGGGTATAAAAATTCAAAGACATTCTTGAATGATTAGTGAAATTAAGACTCGCTTACAAATTTTGTACTCTCCTTTTAAGTTTATTATTTTCTCATTAAAGAGAGTTACAAAATTTTACATAACAATGACATTATCATCAATACGTTTAGCTTTCGTTGTCTCATCGTATAATTCATAATCGAAAGTGTCATCACCGAATAAGCCACGTAAAGCATCCATTGCATGCTTTACTGAGTCAAGCAAAGAACTCCACATTTTCGAGAAACTTTCAGCTAATTCTTCCGCCTTCTCCCGAATACGATCTCGTATACTCTCATTATCATATTCCGTCGAATTCATATCAGGTATTATGGCATTGTTGTCATCATCATAATCTTCTGCATCACGTTTCAAACGAAGGTTTATCTTTGCGATTTTGAAATTTGTACAATATCCTTAATAAGAAGCAGGCGGCAACAGAAGCATAACACTTACCTTAGACAAACTCGAGCCATTAACCTCAGTTAGCAGTAGAATGTCAAATATTAGAAGCAGTGACAAAACGTATACCATGGCTGACATTTTATGAGGCTTTAGTTGAGATGACATTATTTTTAAAACTTTCTTTTTAATAATATGAAGTTATCTGTACCAAAAAACTGCTCAAATTGAAGGTTATCATTGAAATGCTGGCTTTTGTTGTAAACTAATTTAATTTATATGAACTGTCTCCTTATGAAATGGGCAGCATACTAAGTGTGTCATTGCCTTGGCAATACCCTAGAGGCAACATAGACCCTATAAAGCATCAGAAACTTACTCGATCTAGGCATATAAATCCGTATGTCTGGGAATTTAATTCTTATTGACGCTCCCACAATCGTAAATTTTAAGATATTGAGCTAAAATTTTATATAAACACTTCTAGGTTCTGATCGATATATAAATTGCGCAAACTTACTTAAATGTCATGCCCACTATCGATAATCTGTAGCTTATCTGCCACAAAAGTTGACCTATAAAGTTGGCATTTGGTATACCTATATATAATTAGCTTATCGATCGATATGTTAAAAATGAGCATGATACGCTCACAATTCATAAAAAACCTTATGAAGAGTAAAATTTGATTTTTAAGATGGTACGTAATACATAAACCATAAAAAGGCGTTATCGTGTGCCTGCTCCACTACGCCCACTGCTTGTTTGTTAATGTGAAGGGTATTTAAGATTTGACTTAAGCTAACTTTAGTTTTTTCCCTTGTTATTGTTACACACAATAAACCCGTGCACTTAATAACTTACTAATAATACAACGTTTTGATTATTAATTAAAAAAAAAAACGAATAAATAGAAAAAATCGAACATAATATACATGCAATGTATGCATTTAATTACTTATTCAGTTGTCAGTTGCGAACGGAAATGATTCCCTATCATCCAACCAACAAAACTTCAATGACAGGAGTACACCACAAATATTTTCATATTTTAAACTGACCGCTCTTCAACAGCAATTTGTTAAGTAGTTGGTTACTGGATGACATATGTTATAAATAATTTTAATGTCTAATGATGGTGTCATAAATTTGAAGTGTAACCTATAATAAATGGTACCGTTTATCACAGGAAAGGCGAATGGGTGCAAAGTTTATTAATTTAAAGTTTACATCATTATATCACTTAAACAAAAATTCGTAATATTAAATGAATACATATTTACTACTTATCATGAGTTGGTATTATTAAATTCAATTATAATTAAATTTACTTCCTAAACATTTCGATAAATCAACGAAATATTTTAATGATTAGCACGCAACCTCATACTCAATAGTTCAGAACTTTTTATAGTTTAAATCACTTGTGAAAAAGAGTATATTAAGTTGGTAAAGATTTTTGTAACTCTTAAATGCTACACCCCACCTTCAAAATCTGAGTCAATTTAACCATGTCCGTCTGCTTATATTGAAAATTTGTGCGTAATTTTTGAGATATTTCAACGAAATTTATTACAAAAATAAACCCTATTGAAAAAAGAGCCGCATTATTTATTTTCTTCAATTTTTTTTAACAAAGAATAGTTAATTGGCAAAATATTTGACTGCACCAAATTTGAACCCAATCGAACCATTTTTAGAACCTCTTTCACGAACCGACTTATATGGCATTGCCTTGCATTTACTACTACAATTCATATAATTGCAGCATAATTTGAGGAGATAGATAACTCTGGGATAGGGTATTAAATAGTTGAGCCTGACTGTTTTTCACATCTTCACTTGTTTTCATCAAAAATAATGTATTAAAAAATTTATATAAATAAAATTATTGGCAAAAATTTAACAAATGATCGCATTAACTCTGCTAAAGTGCAACAATTTATTAAAAATCTTAAAAAAAAAGAAAAATTAATTAAAAAATATGAGAAAAATATTTAAGTGTCTTCCCGTAGTTCTTATACTTATACATAAAATAGATTGGACTAAGAGTCATTCCCAGGTAAGTGAATACTAAATTGAGTAAAGAAAATGTAATAAAAGTTCAGTTTTCTTGTTTACTAAACTTATTTAGAGTCTAATGGACTTAGCTGCCATGCCCGTTGATGGAAATATATCTGAGGATATATCAAATGGCGATGCTATACGGAATGTCGAAGGCATTGAAACACCTTTTGGTAAAGTTAATTCAAAAACTAAAGGGGGCGTTGGCGAAGCTATTAAACGTCCCAGTGGACGGAATGACGATGATGATTATCGAAGAAGAAAACGTTCTGTAATGAAACTTTCGAATTATTTGGCTGCTTGTTATACTATGATGGGAACAAATACAAATACAGATGTAGATACAGTACGTAGAAATAAAAAGAAAGCAGCTGGGAAAACTTCAAAAAAAGCAAAGAAAAAGCTGATTTCCGATGGAGAGACACAAGGTGATTTTCTAGTAGATGAATGAAATGGCAAAGAATTAAATAATATATCATTTGTGGGCAAAGATTAAGGAAGCTATACATCAGGATTGGTGGCATTTCTTTGAAAATATAAAGTAAAGTCAAAACTTTGATTAAAAAATCAAACGAAAAATAAAATAACTTTTATGGAATAATAATAATGTAGTGTAAATAATTTTATTTATAAGAACTCTCTCGACATAGAAATCCAAGACTTTTACATCAATCAAATAAAAAAAAAAAAAAAACCAGACCGAAAATTGTAGTACTTGAAAAAGTTTATAAAATTTAAAATATTGAAAAAAAAAAAATTCACGTTAAAAAAATTGTTGTCATATTTTTCTATTGAATAATGTATAATATGAATGCAGTAGCTGCGCCCACAATGGCAGCAAACAACGGCCACAAATGTTGTTATGCGGTGGTGAGCTAATGATCTCAAGTCTATGTATGTTCTACAATCGTCCTCTCTTTCCTTCTATTTTCAGTACACCCCGCTGTCAAATAATCTACAATATCAACCTACCCAACCGATGGGTCAGGCGGTACGTTATAATAGGGCCTATGCCCAACCTGTTGTTCAACAGCAACAGCAACAGCATCCCAATCAATTTGTGGCGGCATCAGCTGCTTATCAAACACAACAGCACGCTGCAACACCACCACAATACGCCCAACAAATGCAGTCAATGCGGGCAGTAAATCAGCAACAAGCACTTGTGCCACAGCAGCAACCGTTACCGCAGGCACAACCGCTCGAGCAACCCGCTTCATCTTTAGCTCCTTACGTTGAGCAATTGAATGCCGCCTATTACGCTTACCAGCAACAACAGCAATTGTACAATCAACAACAGCAATTATTGCGCAATTTATATACCAATCATCCGGACAAAAGTAATATTGTTTCTACCGCTAAAGCACAATCTCCAGTAACTTCAAACAATCAGTTTTATACACACGATCAATACGTCAACTATTTGAATAATCAACATTCTCAAATACTGGACGATCAACAGCGACAAGTGCAACAGCAATATCGAACTGCTAATTATTCCAAACCGACAGCTCTCGCTTATTCCACCCCGTCGGCTAATGCAGTCCCTTCAGCCATGGTTCCATCACGTAACGGCCTGTTGGGCGTTCAATATTCCCCTTCCAACAAAGTGTCGCATGTTAATTATGCCAGCGGTAATTTGGCTTATAACTATTAATCGTTACTTGGGCGGAAACTATCTTCTTCCTAATAATGTCGCAAATTTGGACGTCAGTTCGCATATCAGTTCCTTTAACGTAACTAAGCTGCTGGGTACAAAATATATATATATATATATATGTATTTCTGTTTTAAAAACTAACGAAATTGTTTTATTTGCTATCTTTTTGTCAACGAGTTGTGAAATTATTATGTAATAAAAATTTTATGATATGAAAATATTTCAATATTAAGATTAATAAGTAAGGATTAAAAATCTAAATCTGACTTGGGTATCTAAGTAAATTATACATGTGCCTGTTATTCGATCATGCCCATTTTTGTCACATCGATGGATAACATAATTATAGATGAGTGTACCAAATTTGAAATAAGTAGCTAAATTTTTGTGGCCGATATAAAGATTTTTGTCGATTGTGGGTGTTCTTATTATTCAACCACGCCCATTTTTTTCTAAATCTATTAATGGGCTAATTGTAAATAAGTATACCAAATTTCAACTTCATAGCTCAATTTTTATAGCAGATATATAGATATTTGTCGACGTTCAATTTGAAAATCCCAGAAACTTCAAAGTTTGTGAAAAGTAACAGGCGCTCAGAATTGCTCAGTAAGCTAATCTCGGTTAAATGTATTTTTTAAAGTCTTATAACTTACAAACGGCTGGACGGATTTTGTTAAAACTTTTTGTGGAAGCTTGCAAATTAATTCAGCTTTCAAATGTAGTATATAATATGGGCGTGGCACTGCCCATTTAAACAGTAAACGACATATATTTTGAAAAAGTTCCATAAAGAACTTCCACATGGTTATGGAAGATACTTAAGAATTGGCATAAACTTTAATTTGGTTTTTCTTTCATCGCTTTAGAATGTATCAATATATGCTTAGTAAGCGGTAATATATTCATGTGTCAAAAGTATTGAAAATTGATTGCCTGCCAGCCTTATAATTTGAATTTCAATTAAATTCAATATTAAATACTAATGTTACGGCCTGCTATATGTACATATATGTGTATGTCTAATGATAAACAAACGCACAATTGCATTTGTCTGTATGTCCGTGCTCTAGTTTATATTATGCATGCACTGTGCACCATATAATTCAATGCAAGGCTAAATGCTGACGAAGATAATGAGGATATTATGATTTCATTGCCACTCATGAATGTGAAAATGTGTATATGAAATATTTAGATATAATTTTAAAATGATTTTCAATTTTAAGTTAATTTGAATGTTTTATGCTAGCAATAGCTAGCTGACATCGGTGCAGGTCGCTCCTCTTCGCATCATTCAATACAAATAAAAACATATAAATTTTTACAAAGGGAGTCATATGAGCGGTATTACAGCAACATGATCTATCTGTCGCTAGCATAATGTTTGTTTTCGCACTTCTTTATATTTTCTGAGTTAAATTTATTTAGAATTAAAATATAACATTATAGTATAAAGGCAATCGGTAATAATCATGCTCACAATCGAAAAAAATCAAAATTAAAAAGGGGTGCAATTTTATCACGCCTATAAAGTTAAAAGTCGATTCTTCAATATTTAAAGAGATGATATGTGTGAAGAAAACAACAACAATAAATGCATTCCTGTAACATATGAAATAAAGATGCATGTATTCCTTGTTTTATAATCTGCTCAACTTGTGGTAAATTTGGGCAATCCTCAAAGGATTGCACTTTTATACCCTGCAGTACTTGTGGCAAATAACATAACAAAAAACATACCGATGAATTTCGAATTACTTTCTGAATCGATTCAATCAAGTTCATCGGCCAGACTGTCTATCAATATATATTTACTGGGATATACGGTATTAAGTATATGTACACTTCTATTATGTCACCTTTTGAAATATGTTTTCCACATATTTATTATATTTTAATTATCTGAAATTGGATTTAAAAGCACAATTTGTAAAATTTTCCAACTTTAACAAAACACTCCAAATTCGTAAGACTCGTACCAAGAAACAAATTTCCATTCCACTGTTTTGTAGATCATCATTAAAATTTAATATTTATATTCATTCAAAGGCTAAGAGATATAGTGTAAATTTTTTTTTAAATTTCTTTTAAATTAATTCATTGAAATGCAATCAATCAATTTTATTAATATTCGACACACAAGTCAATAACAATATAGTCAATTATACTGTTATTAAATAGGTGGAAACGATATAACTGGTAAAGCATGTGAATCAATGAATTTGAAAGCGGCCTAAATCAAGTTTGGAGAGTTTGGATTCACTACATATAAAGAGTTTTTCACTAAGGACATAACAATTTTGTAATTGAATCAAATATAGAATAATTGAGATATTGAGCTGAAATTTATTCCACATGCAGTACTATGAAATCGATCTCATTTGGAGCGATGAAAAAAATATGGTTCAATCACACCTACGCCATGAAATCCTTGCCATACGGTTCCTTATTATAGTTGTAATGGAGTCTCTTAATAGTAATTTTTAATAATTTTTTAATATTGTTCATTTGTGATTAAAATATCAATCTTAACTGTCGTTTCGACTTTGATAGATCCTAATAAACGTTTAACGGTGCGTTCACATTAAAATACAAAATTTTTATGTCTCTATTGAAAAATCCTTTACTATTTTGGAACGACAAATAAGACATTTTAATTTATTCAGTTTTCCTCTCTGTAGGATAATGTTTTGCCAACGGACTTGAGTTATTTCGAAAAAAAATATACCTAAATGTACGGGCATATTGCGTATTATTTAATAATAAATATATTTAAGTGTTATATGTTGAATGGCTGTTATGTTTCGTTACTGTAAATGTTAACATGATTTGAAACACTTACTTGAAGCAACGTTGCCTTAAATGTAGTGTATTAAAACAAGTAAAAATGTTATATTTGGTCAAGTTCAACCATTTAATACCCTACGCTTTAATTAATGTAGTTGTATAAGTAAACGGGAGACGTTATCATAGTCAGTCACTCCATAAAATTTAATTATATGGAAAGTGGTTCTAAAATTGGTGCGATTCGATTCAAATTATGCAAATTAACTCATCTTTAGCAAATGTTGTCCTAAAATATTAATAATTAGGATTTTTCGTCATAAAAAGACTTTCCTTATAGTTCTTTATATATGGGGAGGGGCCCTAAAAATCATCCAATTTGAACCATATTCAACATCTTTGGATGAAGACACGTTCATGTACCGAATTTCATCGAAATATCTCTAAAAATGCTAACTGTAGCGTAAATATACATGGACAGACGGACAGATATGATTAAATTGATTTAAATTTTGATTTTGAATTGATGATGGTTGAGTCATTTGCCGTTTAGGAGTTACAAATATTGCCACTAGTGGTGTAGAGTATAACTACTTATTATTGAAATCATACCATCCATTCGTGTTCATCCAATAACAACACAAGACCAAACAAGTGGACAAGTAATATTCAGAGATGAATGATTATTCCGGTGAATGTTTAATAAGCAGTCACAACTGCAATTGCTACAAATACAGAACATGTAGGTGTACATGTGGATGTGTGTAAGGATAAATAGAAACGAATGTAAATGAATTGTTTTATGGGGCAATGCTATAATGAAATATATAATATAACACATAATGTAAACAATATACGTGCAAATAAATTGGGGTTGTAAGGGTCGGTTGAACTCATTAGCATTGAAATTGAAAATGATGAAATGATGTGCGCCATAATGTACACGATTTCACTATTCCCTGTGGGGACTTGCAACTGATTTGGCTTTTGTCAGTTTGCGCATTTATTCTTTCATTCATTCATATTGTTCTTTACCTACGAAGTTATTATTCAACAAAGTCTGCTCGTCTATAAATAGAAAATGTAAGCAGCATACGTGTATATGGATTTCTTTTATTATTTTAGTTAATAATGAATATATTTTATTATATAGCCATGAGAAACTGTTTGTTCTACTCGTATTCTACACTATTTACAAAAAAGCAACTATGATTATAAGTACATGGTATATACACCAGAAATGAACGAGATGATAAACTGGGAGGAAAAACAAATTTCAGTTTCGCATAAATTTCTTTCTTTCCTTTTCCTTTACTTGGCTTTCCTTTTCTTTTCATTTCTTTCCATTTCCATCAATATTATACAAAGTTCCAATTGATTTGTTTTCTGTTTAAAAATTAAGTAACTATGTATTGTATTGCATAAGATTGTTGATTTTTGTTTGTTTTTTCTTTTTGTAAATGCTTTAAAGAATGAGGGAAATATATATTACAAAAATTTCATAAGTGGGGACGTCTCTGGCAGATGAGTGTTGAAGAAGGTGAAAATGTTGATGTTGAACGTCGCTAGAGCTTAATGATGGAAGCCATGACCGCCATAGGAAGTATGCACTATGGGAGCAGCAGCTACAGCAGTTCTGTAAATTTATTTATTTATATATATTTATATGACAACTTGGTCTTTAAAGACTTTTTTATACCCTCCACATAAGTTTGCCATTCCATTTATAAAAAGAATGTTTAGCATTATAAGCTGAGTCATTCCTAACATGTATGTCCGTCCGTCCGTTTGTCCATGCGTCCTTCTGTTTTCTTTCTTTTCTTTCTTGCTCACATATATTTTTAAGACATAAAGTTGAAATTTTGTACAGACACTTCTAATTTCTGTGTAAACTTTAAAGTAACACTAATAGAAAGCGTTATCACGCCACGCCCACTGTGCTATGGAGGGTATTTAAGATTTGGTCTGAGCCAAATTAACTTTTCTTACTTGTTTTATGTAAAACTTACTTAATGTAGGATGGTGCAGCGGCAGCATAATGAGCAGTATAAGCTGGAGCAGGAGCAGCATAATGGGCAGCGTAACCACCACTATAAGCTATAAGAAAAACATTTATAATATTATAAAAGAATGTTTCACGTTTGTAGAGGAATATGAGCTTATTTTGATAAAGTTTTTAGTTAAATGGAAAGTTTTTAGACATTTTTTCTTTTTTTCTTAAATTTTTCGGCAGAAATAATATCCAGGTAGTTAGTCAGCTAGTTATTATATTAAAACTTATTACTGAAAGAAAATTGTTGCTTTGATAAGAATAACCACTCTAAAAAATTTTGGTTTTTCTGGTTTTACGAAGAGTTGAAATGCTTTTAAAAAGATTTTATTTGATACTTAAGCTACCAAGCGAATTGATTTTATAAAAGTAGCTGGGATGTAAAAAGATGTCACATATAGACAGAAAGACGGGCAGGCAGAGAGACAGACATATTCAGATCGACTCGGAATTCAAGGCTGAATCAGAAGAATTATACTTTGCTTGATATTCATTAACTCCTTCTTGTAATGAAGTGATATATACCCTTAACCTTGCGGTAGTGGCAGTGACTGTTTAAGATGTTTGAAGAATATAAGCGAGAACATTTTTAAGACTTCCTAAAGCCTACTACAATGACATAAGAAAATAACGTACCAAGAGCTGGTGCAGAAGCATACTTGACAGCGGTGACAGCTGGTGCTGCTTGAGCTACATAACCATGGCTCAAAGTGGGAGCGGAGGCAGCGTAGGTATAGCCATGAGACAATGCTGCTGGAGCAGCATAACTTATAGATGGAGCAGCATGAGCATAGGTGGCATAAGCAGGACCATGAGATAGACTGAGAGCGGGTGCAGCATGAGCTATGGTAGCTAACGCTGGTGCATGAGCGACACTAAGAGCGGGAGCAGCATGAGCATAAGTTACAGCTGGTGCAGCATGAGCATAAGTTAAAGCTGGTGCGGCCTGAGCATAAGCTACAGGGGCAGCATGAGCAACTGGTGCAGCGGCTACCACATGAGCAGCTGTTTTTTGAAAATATATTTTTTTGTTTAATTTAAACAGCAAATTTCTTTAGATTGGCTAAATATTTAAGTAATTTTTTTTTACTGAAACGTTTAGAGGCCTTTTATGGAATGGAAAGTAGACGTCAAAGTAATATGAAAGTGAAAATGGTTAACGGTGCCTGTGGTGTTGTGGTTTTATGCTGGCTTAATAAATATAAATGTGTTTGTGAAGGTTTTTGTCGTTTTATTTCTATTATTATTATTTCCTCTCAGTATAGGGTAAGTGTTGCTTGAATTTGTTGTTGTTGTCGTTAGCATAGGTTTTTTATTTATTTTTGGAACTCACCAGGAGCAGCAGCTAAAACATCATTACTAATGCTGGAGCGTGATACATGAGATGCTGAGTGTGCGGTGTGTACAGCACTTGAGTAATCAGATTGCGAATTGGCCCCATAATGACCTTTGACAGTATTTTCTTGCGTTTGTCCAGCTGATTCACCATCACCCGAGTCCGCGGATATGGAATAGGCGGCCGGACCGCCTGGCTTGGCAACAGCACAAGCAATCAAAGCAGACAACACAAATACAATCTAAACAAAATAAAAGAATTTGTTTTAAATTCGTACCTTATATGGTTGGGTAAAAGCTAAAAAAGAAAACGTGACAAACAAAAAGCGTGGCTTACTGTGTCCTTTTTTTTTGCAATTTTATGCAAATTTATTCTCAAGGGATGTAAATTATTTATAATTTATTTTAAATATAACTAAATCTCTCTAAATCATACGGATATACTTGTCCAGATTGACTTAGTTCAAGAATATAAATTATTTTTCCATGAGGACATAACAATTTTGTATTTAAATACGTAATAATTCAGCCGAAAATTATGCCAAGTGCTAAACACTTATTATATTTAACCAGCGAGCACCATTTTGCAGCTTTCAATTCTTTAGGGACAATATTGCATCACTCTTTCAAAATTTGCCAATGTTTCGACGTTTTTTGCTTTAAATATGCCCCTGAGCACATCTAACGTTGTTAGCTTCTTCGCATACGACTTAAAATAACTCCATCAAAAGAAAGGCTTTGGCATTAAATCGCAGAAGCGACATGGCGAGATAAAATTCAAGAAATGTGACATTGACAGTTTATAAAAAACGTTCAAGGGTGCCCTCGTATAGAAGTACAAAATTATTATATGCCTATTATAAATTTTTTAGGGTCTCTGACGTCTGCTGCTGGGTATTGCAAATGCAATGACAAACTTAGTTTATTCCCAATCTTGAAGAATTTTTCTTTAAATTCTTCTGTCTCATTTCTTTAACACCATAAAAGAACCTATATTAGATTAACTTAATTAACTGAAATATTATAAAATTTTCATCTACTAAGATGCCATATTGTGGCAATTCTGTAGTAAAATGTTAAAATGACCATTTGTGCACGCGTTTGCATTTATTTTATTACTTTATACGGTTGATACCAGTAATTGTATAATTTTTTAACATCAGCCATTTGCCATATAGAAATGACTATGAAAACCATATTGCGGATATATCCGTAACGTTAGCTGCTGCAGCATTATTATTATTATGTACAATTTATAACATAATATCCAATTGTTCTTGCAACATTGCCATTCATTCATTGTCTTCATTGTGCTACAAAATTATCATCAAAGAATTCAACATAGTACAGTATAAAGATGTAACTGTGATTAAGAGAAGACCTGTTACGTTATTGACACTATTCTGAATGAAGGCATAATTAAAAAAACTCAAATTTCTTTCTTTATTCTACAGATTATAATGAGAGGTGTTCCCAGTTTATCATTTTCTTTGCATCTAGTGCAAGAAGACTTCAGACACCCATTCCATTTATTCATCTATAAACGGATCAGGATTATCGCAATAGCCGAAGGCTTAACACTCGTGTTTTTAAAGATAATAAACATTAACCGTTTAGGAATTAGGAAGAAAGTTTCTGATACCAAATGAAAATATTGATGCCTACATTAAGGCATTCAGAAATCATGTAAACTTTTACATATTTTATGCTTCATCAATTATTATTCAACTAACTTACATATATGTATTTGTTGAATTAAAATATTTCTCTACATGTTTTATTATATAATAAATACAATAATAAATATTATTATAGAATAAAACAATGTAAAAATAAAAAAATTAATACATATATAATTAAAAGCTTAATTAATTGATTAACATATAGAATAAAAAGAAATCACATTAATTCCATTAATCTTTATAGCCTAGAAATAATGCTTTTTTTGATGCAAAACGTGCATATTAATAATAATAATGAAAACCAAAAGCAAACGAAAAATTATTAATTTAAACGGATTATCTATGAAATGCCATAAAAACTATTTAAAAAAATTAAAATAAAAATAAAAATTTCGTGCAATCAGTCTGTCGGTCTTATCCCTTAAACAGTTATTCAACAGCATATATAAACAAGAAAGTTAAACTTATAGTTAAACAATCATATGGCATAATAAAATTTAATTCTTTCTTAAATTTAAATGTTAGTCAAGAACAATGTATTGTTGTTCATGTAATTTTATTAAAGAATACAAATAATAATGAACATTATCCATAAATAAACAAATCAGAGAAAATGGCATTGAAATTTATTTACCTTATTTATTTATTAGAACTATTTGCGTTTCATATAAATATAATAAATAAGTGAATAAAATTTATTTATTTAATAAATTACTAACTTTAGAAAGTTTTCTTGAAAATGTCATAAAAGAAAAAAGTTTTTAATTCATATCTAAGGTGTTTTTAAATACTTTACATAAAGTGGGGGCATACTGAGTTTGTCATTCTATTTGCAATACGAAGAAGGAGGCATTGAAGAATTTATAAAGGATATATAATATATTCTTGATCTTGATTCTAGACGTGTATGTTCATATGTCCGTCACATGTGTTTTTGTTACTCTCACGATCATAAATTTTGAGATATTGAGCAGAAATTTTGTATCGGCGTTTCTGTAGTATATCGATTAGCTAAAAATGGGCATGGTCGGATAATAAAATGGTCAAAATTTAAAATATTATTGAGTCTCAGTTAGAATATTTTCCATTTTGAATTAATATTAATTTTTTGTACTTTTTAAATCTTCGTCATTATTAAATTTGTTGATAACGCAACAAAAGTAGTGGTTGGAGAACAAAAGGATTTTATGAGGATGAAAACATTTCCCATTTTTCAAAGTTATTGCTACGCTAATAAATGACATTTAAGGCAAGATGACCCTATTTATTGGCATTTTTATATTAGTTTGTATTATAATGGATATGTTGTTGTTTTGTTTGTCACTTTCCAGTTGAATGCACTTTTTAAAGAAACTTTTTTCATATATATATATTTTTTTTATTTGTCATCGCACAGTCACAGTTGGGCAATAAATTGTACATTACGTTTACACACACATATGTACACAGATATATAGTATATTTTTATATAATATCCTTTTAATGGTATCCTTATTCTCTTGGTATACCATCCATATGAACTAACTAAACAATGTGTTCTCCTGTGGGTAGATCCTTATGTTACGCACCTTAAAAGCCATTTTCTTTATTATTTCTATATAATTCTTTGTATTGGAATTTATTATTTTCTTATTGTTGCAATTGTTGTCAACACTTTGCTCAAGGATTTGCTTACAATGTTGTAAAAGCAACTTTGTCTATAAAACTGTTTCAACCTCAGATTCTTTGGGTCTATTTATATAGTGAACAGAACTGAACTGTATTGAATTGATCCAAACTGAAGCTTGCCATAGTCTAAGCAAACATGAGCATAAACACACCAACACATTTTAATGTTTTGTATTGTGCGGAAAATATTGAAAATGAAACCGAAAATCTGTGAAGGAAACTAGTTTTGTAAGTGATATCGTTTTATTTTATATTTTATTTATACAAAAAAAAATATATATTTTCTGAAAATGTTTTCTTAAAGAGCAAGAGTTTATGTGGAAGAGAGAGCATTTTTTGAAAAACACCGTTTATGTTAAATTGTTTTAGGCCGGTTTTAGATCTATCACATAAGAGGATGGGTATACTAAGTTTGTTATTTCATGTGCAATACCCAGAATAAGGCTTAAGCATCAAAAATTAATTCAATCTAGATGTGTGTCCGTCTGTTGGTGTTTCTCTTACGACCGTACATTTTTAAGATACTGAAGTGAAATTTTAAACAAATACTTCTAGTTTCTTTACGCAAATCCGAAGCTACTCACACAATCGATAAAAATCGATTTATCTACCATAAAAACCTGTGACCTGTGCAGTTTAAATTCGGTTACAATTACCTTTTCCATCGATGTGCTTAAAATAATCGAGATGGAATAGCAGACACGTCTATAATCGACAATCGATTTATATGGCACAAAAACTATTCTATAAAAGGGAAATTTTCATCGATAAGTCAAAAATGGTTACGGTCAAATAACAGATATTTCTTCAATTCACAAAATATTTGACTCAACGTATCAGCTTGATACGTAATACACTCTTACAAGACGTACTCATGTAGGTACCACTCCCTATCTTTGTGTGTGGATTCAAGGAGGGTATTTAAGATTTGTCTTAAGCCAAATTTAGTTTTCTTTCTTGTTTGCAATTGAAATTTTTGTTGTTTTTTTTTTTCTTTTTCTTTTTCTTTTTGTACAGATAACAAACAAAAAATTGTGGCTGTCTAACGACACGTTATAAAATTTAAAAGTTTTCCACTTAAACGAAATTAAGTTGAATGCGGTTGAATTCTTGATTTGTTTGTTAGCTTGTTTATTTATTCATTTGTTTATTGTACTCTATGCAACTTGTGTTAAGTTGGTGCATATATTTGTCACTCTAAAAAGCCTAAGCAGGGGTTGTCCATCCAACATCGTCATTTGTCCTTTATATAAATATTTAATATCAGATTTACAAATTGCCAATTGTACTTCATTGAAGAATCAATTGTACTTCACAGGACAGTCATTTATATTATATGAAAGGGTTTTGCGACTTCACATAAGAGTACCATTTATCTTCATAGAAGGGTCCTTTTTACTTCATAAGAGGATGAGTGATTTATACTTTATGAAAGAGTTCTTTGGTCTTCATGAGACAGTCATGTGTACTTCATGAGCTAGATATATATACGTACTTCATCAATAGTGAATCTTACAATAAATTATAAATGTCTATCTAATAAAGTACAACTGACAATTTTTGAAGCTGAAAATTTTCCTAAAGTCACTTATTATTAATGCTATAGTTTCTTAAAATATCTCAATTTCTTTTATAAATAGAATTTTACTTAATACACTTTTTATTTAAGCACACTTAAATCACATAAAAGTCTTAAACTTTGAGGGATTTTAACTCAAAAACTCCATTAGCCTTATAACCTCAAAACTTAGGCCTTCGACCAAAGTATACAATTGAAACCAAGATGTGTAGAGTGTTAAATGATCTATTCTGACCGAGTTTAACGATTTTAATATTTTTTGTTTTTTTGTTTTTTGTTAATTGAATAATTTTTTCAATATTTTTTTGTGTTGTTATATGGTTTGTGAATAAGACTGGAAATTAATTCATCACAATTATAACAAGTTGAAAAATGTAAATAGAAAAAATTGATCACTTTTTATTTATTTTAAAGTGTGGTATGAAAAAAAAGTTGTACCCAAAGAACCACAAATTTCATAGTTGACAAGACCTAGCAATTGTTTGTTTAGTAAACAAGCTATAAAACGGTAAAAATTTCTTAGGAATTTCAAGCCTAATATTTTGATTAACATTAATTTGAAAACACATTTGGTCTCCGAATTTGTAAATTGGTTCTTATTCTTGTTTAAATGTCTCAAAAAAACATTTGTCCATCCATCCGTCTTAAATTTAGCAATTATTAACATCATTTTCTCACTTAATATATATATATATTAAAATCCTATTTTGGAATAATGATTGCCTATAACATATATACCTACATACAAAATTTCATGCTTTAATTCTATTTAGATAACGAGTATTCGTTACTTAAATCTCTAAAAAAAAAAATGCAAAGAAAACTTTCTTTCTCTGTTATAAACATCATATGTACATTTGTTAACTTTTTTTTTTTTAATTTAAAGCAAATATTTTGTTAAGATAATTCTTTTGGAACATAATAATAAAGAAATTATGAACTTTCTATCATTTGTTGTTTATTTTTGATTAATTTAGAAAATAAAGAAAAGTGAACGCACGGACGGATGGACAAAAAATTTAATTCTTTTATTATTATTACATTTTACTTTACTGTTTATTCATACGATTAACTTTCCGAAATAAAAAATTCTTAATTAAACTAATTAAAAACTTTAGCTTAGATGTGAAAGGCTACAGTAAGTCATGTGATTTTTTCACTTCTTTACATATTTTATGCACTTTTTCGCATACAATAGAAAGATAACATATATATATATATATATATGTACATATATAGTAACAACTATGTACAAATTCTATCGGGTTAATAGAACACATAGCCACCGACAGACAATTCAAAACATGCACATATCTCACACATACTGCAACTCTCATGTTATTTAACTGTTAAATGGATGTCTAAGCAATTAATGTATGAGCGAGCACAAACAAAGGTGTCCAAAGTGTACATTTTATGTAGCATTCAAGCATTTAAGCCACTCAGCAAACAAAGCTACTGGTTTACTAGGCCAACTAAATTGAATTGAAATGAAAACGAAACGAGGAAGAATAGTAAAGTTGGCTTAAAACAAATCTTAAACACCATTCACGTATACGTATACACAGTGGGTATGGCAGGTATATTATTACACACTCTAATTACATAACAGCTTGTAAGTCGAGTTTTACGCTGAATACGATTTTTTATAAATTGTGGGCGTCCTTGTAATCGGACATACCTAGATTTCCTCAGTTTTTAATGCTGATCAATGAAATATATACTTTGTAGGGTTTCTAACGACTCCCACTGGATGTTGCAAATAGAATGACAAACTTAATATAGCTTAAATCTTTTGTGGCGGGTATAAAAGCAAATGCCTTTCTATAGTGAACCACTTCAGGTTGTTATAAAATGCAGACCTGTACCAGCGAACACGCGCACACACTTATTGCAATAATTTTGTTTGAACTTAACTTGATGCTGCCCGGTGAGTAAGTAATGATATACAATCACTAGTACATACGTACAAACCCGCACACTATACACGTACACATGTATGATTAAAGGTAATCAATGTGATATGACAACAATGAGTCTTTGTTGGAGTTTTATTAACACAAAGCACTGCAGTGTACAATACATGGGAGGCGTTGCTACATAAAATTAAAAAAAAAAACAAACAAAAGAAAAAATTTTAAGGCGGCGTACAGTATTATTACAAACAGAAAGGATTTTTAGTTGCAAGTGATACTCGTAATATGACCGAGGCACGAAAAATCATGTTTCCAAAGTAGAGCAAAGAAACATTGCTTGTGTATGGGTATGATATGTTATATCGGGCAGTAATAGAAGAATTTTGGCAAACATTGAAAAAGTTTAATAGTGGACGTCCATCGAACCCTTTATGCACTACTTGTACAAATTTCGAATTGATCTTTTTATCATATTAATTATGAGGGTATATTGGTTCTGTTCAAACATTTGTTAGTACCCCTAAAAGTATATATATATTCTTTATCAGTATTAATAGTCGAGTCGATTAAGTCCTTTTGTCTGTCCATATAATCATGTAAATTTTCTGCGTTCTTCCTTCGTCCTTGTTTCATCCTCAATTTTGTCAAACATTAAATCATAAACATTTAGAAATATTTCTGAAAATTACATCTTAACCTTTCTCTCTTTTCTTAGACTGTGGATGGATCCAACCATAGATTTGATTGAATTCATTTAAGGTTCTAAAAAGTACCGACAATAAGCGTTTTTTAATGCAGTCAGAGATTATTGCACAGAAAAAAATCTTTTTTTTTCTATATCAGACGTTTTTTCTAAACTTTTATCCTATAAACTGCTTTAATCTAAATTTAATCTTAATGGGTATGAAAAGAAAAAATTAGCAAAAAAAAATGCGACTATTTAATATCCTACACCACTTAGTTCAACAAATAACCTAACATTTAGTTTAGTTCTATTAAAACATAGTGAGGTACTGTCTTATAAGTCACTTCGTATTTTTTAAGAGGTACTAAAAATGGTCCTACCAGATTCAAATTTACTTTTGATAATTGTTAAGCTAATTAACTATTCTTCACCAAGTTTACTCCAAAAATATTAAAAAATTGCGAATTTTCGTCATATGAAGACTTATATAAAAAACAAATTTGTTTAAAGACCCAACAATGAGACAGACAGACAGACAAATATCGATTCAGGAAGTGATTTTAAGTCGATACTAACCATTCAGGAGTAACAAACATCAACAAACTTAACATACTCAAGTGATGCAGGGTATAAAGAGAGCAAACACATTGTATGTACTGAAAATTGTTATGCACACAGAGAGTTAAGTAATATGGTTGTACTATAATATTTAACATATATATATAAGCAACGACTGTTTGTGTACCATTATTATTATTATCTTATTTTTCTAAATCTATTTTATTTTTCATTTGTCCCTTCAAGTGTTGCAGATTTAATAAATCTTTGACCTAAACGACCTTCATGTTAGTTTCGCGTTAGTTTTACGAAAATGGAAAATTGTTAAATCAATGCAGATTTAAATGAAAAGATTGGTCACCCTTTGCATTTGCCATTCACTGTCTCTTATTAACTTTGAACAAGGTCGGGAAAACCATAAAAGAATAAAGTCGTCAGTAATGGAAGAATCTCTATCGTGCGTAATACCGTTTTTTTTTTTTTTTTTTTTAACTAACCATCTTTTATTCCCGAGTACGATTCCAATTGTATTTTAATTTAAAATTAAATAGAATGGTAATACCAAATACAAGTATTAAGAGTATTACTTTATATATTTATTTGATTTAGAGGAAAATCTATGTATGATCTGGTGTAAGCTTGGTTCTGAGAGAGTTTAATAAAAAACAAGTAGAAAAAACTAAATTTGGCTTTGCCTAGAACAAATCATAAATACACTCTACATCTATATATAAACGGTGGGCGTGGTAGGTATATGATTATGTCCTTTAATAAGGTTTTGTACTACGTATCAGCTTGAAAGTTGAGTTTTAGGTTGAAGAAGGTTTTTTGTCAATTATGATAAGATCAATTATCTGACCATGCCCAATTTTAGCACATCGATAAACATGGTAATTACAAACATACATACCAAATTTCATCTTCACAGGTGAATTGTTTCAATATCTCCAAATTTACTAATGTGAGAATGTTAATAACACATGAATACATACATACGGACATACGGACATAAATTTCTAGAACGACTCAGTTTTTAATGGTGATTAAGAATACTTTGCCAATAGAATGACAAACTTAGAATATTTCTCATCTTATATGGAGGGTATAACACAAGTAATATAAATGCAAAAAGGGAGAAAATTACATTAAAAAGCGAAAAAAATTCTTAATAAGTTTAGTAACATTTTCCCATAGCATTAGTCGTCGTAGAAATATCAAAAACAAAGAAGAACTCAAGGTTTTCCATTTTGTTTATTTATTGTAAACTATTTATTAAGTTACTTAGTTTTTCCTACGCAGCAAATATAAATGAAAACATAAATAAGAAAATTTTACGAAACTAAATATTTTGCATGAGATAAGAAAAAATTGCTAAACAAGTTAATAGCGGTGTATTCAGTTATCTGCAAACTTTAAAAGGGAAGAATGTCAGCTAAAGGATACATTGGCACGGCAGTTAGTGGTAAATGACATTCAGCCATAATCGTGTGTTAAACTCTTAATTTGTTAACATTTTTATAAATTCTATCACATTCTATTTTCGTATATTTCTGCACACGTCCACATAAATTTTATTTGTAAGCAAAACAAAAAACCAAATTATTAAGCGTGGCATATATCCACAGAATGACGTAATTGTAGCGTAAGTGATCACGTATGAATGTTTTCAACATATTTTCACATTTGCCATTTTTTTTCCACCACAATTAATTTATCAGGATTAACAAAACATAATTGAAGTAGAGGGATAATCTGGAATTTTAATAGATATACAACAAAAGCAAAACAGTTTAATGACGTAAAATTCATAACGTACGTGGACACAGCTTTGCTGAAATACCTACAATAAAAACAAATGCAGCAGACTTTGTGATTGTGTATGTAACACAAATTTCGCTATTTAAAATATATTTTTTTTGAAATTTTTTTATAAACTATCTTAATAATTTTATTTTAGTTTATTTTAGTTTAAAGACATACGAGGCGAGGAAGAAAAGTTAGGAAAGTAGGATAACAGTCACGCCCACAATCAACAATAATCTATTTATCTGGTACAAAAATTGAGCTACAAGGTTGAAATGGGCGTGATATAACCATAATTTATAAAAAAAATTGATATTAGTAGTGGAGAGTATTTCAAAATAAAATTATTTTTCTTACTTGTTTTTTGTTTATTAATTATTCGTGATAAACGAAAAAAAAAGTAAAATATTTTTAAATACTGAGTAATAGCCAAGCTTATGGTCAAGCAAAGCATTTATTTACTAGTTATTGTAGATCAAAGTATTTTTGTGTGTTTTTTTATAGAAAATGTTTTATGTTTTATTTTTCTGTCATATTAAGCTGAACGGTTCACTTTGTATAAAATTTATATATGTGTAGACATTTCGCAAGTTTCACACACACGCACACAACACAGATATCGATATTAAATAGCGATACAAATATAAGAACAACAAAACACACATATGTATACACATGTGTATATAGGTGTTAGTCTGGTGTGCTTACCGCTAATACGTTTAGCATAGCGTGCACCAGTTGACCCACATAGGATTCTGGTAAAGAGTATTGTAAATTCTGTTTAAAATTAGGGTGTGGTTAAAGTCATAGAAACTTTTCCATTAAGACCCCATGTAAAGCGCGGTTTATCAATGTACCAGTTACCAGCTGAGCACAGTAGTAGTCAATTTAGTTTTTTACTCTCTTTCCTTATCTATCATGTTCAATCTAATGTTATATGTCAACCATAATGCTTTTTATGAAATAGAACTAAATTCGACTTAGACAACATCTTAAATACTCTACATCTATATATAGTTATAGAAAAAGTGGGTGTGGCAGGCACTTGATTAGGTTTCTTAATAGTATATGTTCCACTTTGCATTTACATTTTGTTAAATGTAGGCGTGTCTGGTTTTCAATGCCGCCTTCTTTTTGATATCCTAAAAATCAATTTTAATTTCATTTCTGCGGCTTTGTGTGCACAAAATGTCTCCAAATGTGACCAGTGCCATATACGGTCATACAGACGGATATGGCTGAGTCCGTATGTAAATCCATTTAAATTTAAATAGATGACTTTAATTAAGAAAATATATACTTTTCAGAGTTTTTAACACCTCTGTCTGATTGCAAGCGCAAACCTTATGTAGAGAGTATACCATAATAATGGTATAAAAGTGAAATTCATTGAAAAGAAATCGATAACGATAATAATGAGAACAATATCATAAATTTTACCTCAAACTTTTGATGAATTAACATTTGTGTAGATGTTGGTGTCGTTCATAAAAAGTTTATTGAAAATATACAAAAGAAATAGAAACGATATTTTGTTTATGAAAATATTGAGGAAAACATTTTTACTTAAAGAAAACTTTTACGATAACGTATAGGAATGGATCAGGAGAGAAAACTAAACGTAGCTAAGGTTGAAGCTTAAATACCTTCCACATTTAAAAAAGAAAACAAATGGGCGTGGCGTGGGTATTTGATGAATAGTCTTTGTATTAACTTTTATAACGAGTATTCCTCTTAATATGATTTTTTGTAAATTGTGGGCGGGTTTGTTATACGACCAAGCCCATTTTTTGGTACATCGATGGATTTTATAAGAATATATATGTGTACCACATTTTCTTTTTATAGCTCAATTTTGTGGAAGATAACAAGATTTTTTTCCATTGTGGACCTATGGCACCTTCTTCTGAGTGTTGCAAATACAATAAGAAACCTAATATGCCCTCTATATTATGTGGAGGACATTAATATATGGCACAATATGTTGGCAACATATAACTTTGCTGGCTGTAGAAATTTTTGTTTTTATAGCTACGAGTATAACTCCGCTATGAACGAGTCTGATGTATGTAATGTCCTGGAACAAGTCAACAAACAAAACATGGCAACTTGTCATGCTATTCATGTACAGATAAATTATACCGTATATACAAAAGGAAAACCGGAAAACATGGTAATAGCAACACAAGGAAGATTGCTATACTATACATACTCCAATGGAAGCAGCAACAGTAACAAATAAAAAGAAATAACAATAGTATGATGTCCTTAATAACAAGAACAATATTTGTGTGTGGCTGTGTGTGTGTGTGTGTGTGTTTGCGCTTAAGAATATCAAAAATTATTGAGGCCACACTTTTACTGTATGCGTGTTTTCCTAATCAACATTCATTGCTGACATAACTTTTTTAGATTATTATTCTTTTTTAATCAATGCAGTCTGTTCGGTGTATAGTGTTCACACAGTGTATACTCTACCAATAAATTTGATTTATAAAAATCTCATTTATTATTCGTTTTAGCCAAAAGAAATTTACGATTGTAAGGCATGTACAACAGTACACAGAGCGCACGCATACCATCCTAACATGCTCAGCAATAATCTATTGTAAAATGTTGTTGTTGGAATATGAATGAAATTTAGAAAGAGGAATGGTATGCAGTGCAATAACAATTATTGTCATGAAAGTGAATTCGTCCATATGATGATAAAAACATTCCATAGTTTATTGTTCTACTAAGAATGAGTGCATATGATGTCAGCTAATGAATAATACCGTTTCAGTTACCTACTGCTGCTGTATTGTAATTTAATGGAATTTTATTATCAAATGAAAATGTTGGTGTGAGTTAGATTCCTATGTAAAATTTCCACTCCATTCTAAAAACTGTAGCAACTTTAATTCAGCAAAATATACCTTAAAAATATGGGCGTGGTCAATTACTTTGAGTATCTTGCATTTAGATGCATTGCCTAGAAGCACCTTTATATATACAGTACAGTATGTATTGTCCGCACGTCCGTTAAATTAAAAATAAGACCAGCAACCAAAATATCTATTCAATAAATTGAAAATTTGGTCATGATCAACTACTTTGTAGATATATTAACTAGAAATAGGCATTTCGAATTTAAAATGATTTTAATATTTGTAGCACGTTCAAGTGTATAGTTCACTATGCTTTGTCCGCAAGTCCGTCATATAAAAAAACCCGACTAACAGCCAAAATATGTATTTAATGGATTCAAAATATGGACATAGTTAACTATTTTGTCAAAGCGCATCAAATTAATGTCCATAGCTCCTTCAACTATGTTTTGTCCGTGCGTCCATCATATAAAAAAATTTATCCTTTTCATATAGTTATGAAGTAAAAAATTCGCAAAAAATAGAAAAATTGTAGAAATTATAATAAATATATTTTACATTATACATAAGAGATTGTTTCATTAAACTGGATCATTAAATTTCTTGTAAATTTTAAGGAAGCAATACTATTACAATCCTACTTAAGAAATTATTACCTTATTCAAGAGACCAACACTGTATCTAATAAAGTTTTAATGTAATGTGTAATAATGTAGAAGTTCAAACCAACTGCAGTCAAGTGTTTTATACATAACACTAAGATCTACCAAAATGGATTTAAAGTGTAGTGTTGCTAAATTATCGTGTTTTAAATTAACTTGTTACAAATTTCAAATGATTAAGTAAGTAATTGCCGTCTTTAAAAGGTAATGCTTAAGGTGAAGTGAAAAAACAAAGACTAACATTGCCACAATAGGTCATTATTGATAGTAATAAATTTTATTTTTCTCTTAATAGAAAATTTCTACAAGTTTTGTTTTTGTTTTGTAGACTATATACTAAGAAAATACTTCATAAGAGAATCCAAGCCCAAGTTTTGTTCAATTACTTACTTACCTACTTATGTGTTCACATTTTTCTTATTTTGACCAAGAAAAATGAAATAAAAATATTAAGACATTAAGCTTTTTTTTATTATACACTCCCTGCACCTTGATGTTTGCTATTCCCCTGGAGATCCTACACAAAATATATTTATTTTTGATCAGAAGCATATTTTGTTGTATACTTAGTGGCAAATGGGCGTAGTCCAATATCCGGCATTCTTACAAATTACAAATAATCCTGATCAGGGTGAAACTCTCTGCCACACCCACAATTTCCACTTGGAGTTTGGAGAGTATCATTTTATACTACATCAGTAGGGTATTAAATGGTCGATTATAAGCAAAGCCCATTATAAAAACCTTAATGACAATTATTTTTAACGACCTACGTTAATTTTTTTCAATGAGAACTTTTTCTACTAAACTTTGCACGAGGTGCAAATTATTGAAATTTTGTTGTTGTAATACTGGCATAACTAGAGACACGTACGCATTTATGTTATAAACATTTTTTGTGGGTTGATATTTTAATGAAACATTGAAACCTCGTAAAAATCATAGGTAGACGCATTAATTTCCATAAATTAAACATTAACATAAATAAAGAATGAAATAAATAAATCTTTAGTAAACGCAGGTGGCGGACGGATAGACGAGTGGACGTGTCTTATGTCAATGAAAACTAAATCAAGCTAAATTGAGACTTTTTTACTCAACAGTTTTAGTGCCACACAACGGATGTACTGCTGTTGCTTAATTTTTATATTTTTCAGATTTATTATAAAAATCTTGATTATAAAAGCACTTTTTTTATATTGTACAACACACCTTAATACAATATTTTATAATTTTATACATATTAAGTTGTTTTTCTTTTTTTTTTTTTTCTTCAGTTAACCAACTGTTGATATTTTTAAGCAAAACCTTGTTAACTGAAAACAATTTAGATTCAGTTAATAGTCACGCACGGGCAACATACGCACATATAGACATTTAAAACTATTAAAATGTCATGATAATTTACAATAACAACAACAATATTATCTATCAAAGAAAATCCGGCTTCAAAGTGACATAAGAGATAAAAATAAGTAAAACAAATAAGAAAACTAAATTTGGCTTAGGCCGAATCTTAAATACCCTCCACATATACATACAAACGGTGGGCGTGGTCGTGTATGATTACGCCCTCTAATAGTGTATGTATTAGGTATCACCCATCAAGTTGAGTTTTGCGCTGAGTATGGTTTTTTATAAATTCTGGGCGTATTTGTTATCCGATCACGCCCATCTTTGGTACATCTATGGATAATATAATAATCCGTATGTTAACCAAATTTCACATTCACAGGTTAATTTTTGTGGCAGATATACAGATTTTTGTCGATTGTGGGCGTGGCTTTAACACGATTTTTCCCATTTTAAATAACAATCTGCGTATAGAAATTAAAAGATTTTGTACTACATTTGAGCTTAATATTTCAAAATTAACGACCGTGAAACAGAAACAGACAGACACACGGATATACATATCTAGATCGAATAATTTTACATACTATATACAGGCTCCTTCTGAGTACGGAATAGTAAACAAATTTAATGCCGATTAAATTAATTTTAAAGCCCTCTTCCCATGTTATGATATTTCACGGAGTGACTGACTATGGCAATGCCTCTGACTTTACTGACACTAAACTAAACTAATTAAATTATAATTTGTAGCGTTAGACAGTGTAAGGTATTAATTGGTCGAGCTTGACCAACTATCACATTTCATTAGTTCGTTCTAATTATATTCGCTAGAGTGAAAATTAATTTTGTATGCACACCTTAACAAAAAATTAACTTAATCACCATTGATAGACAACGCGGTTTACTGTACATATTACAATACATAATTAATTGCAAAGCTTACTGTTACACTTATAATTTAATAAGCAACACTTATTATTAATGGCATGTCGGATATCTTTGGCTTATATTTGATACCAACCTAAAAAAAATGTTTTGTAAACGCCTTTGATTGTGATACAAGGTGTTGTTGTGTGTTTTTTTCTTAACCATTAACAGAAATTAAAAACATACAGTTTTTCAGAAAATTTAACTACTTATTATATAATTAAAAAAACAACATATAAAGAGTGAATTATTAAAAAAAAGTTAAATTTATGAGTCTTGTATTAGACTTGTTTTTCGTTATATGTAAACTTACTTGTATTCTGTTTGCTGATATTTGTTTATCAGTAATAATTAAGTTTTTATAGTCTCCACATAAGGTGGAGGGGTATACTAAGTTGGTCATTCCATTTGCAACACCTAGAAGGAGGCGTCATCATCAAATATCTAGACATGTATGTCCGTATGTCCGTCTATTGTTGTAAATTTTAAGATATTAAGCTGAAATTTTGTATACTTTTGACACTTTTAGTTTCTTCTCTTGGATTGCTATTTAAATTATGCAAAATCGGTCAAGAGCCATGCCCACACTCAAGAAATATTTGAAATTTGGTACATATGTGCATGATTACCCAATTTATAGATGTGTCAAATATAAATTTTAGTTTTTGCACGCAGATCGCTATTTAAAATGGGCAAAATTGATCGAGAGCCATGCCCACAATGGACAAAAATCCGTTTATATGCAACAAAAATTCAGCTGTGATGTTGAAGTACATATTTATAATAGCCCCATCCATCGATGTATCAAAAATGGGCGTGGTCAGATAACAGACACATCCACAATTTACAAAAAACTATACTCGACTTGGAAACTGATACATAATACAAATTATATTAAAGGGCATTAAAGGTATTTAAGATTCGGCCATAGTCAAATTTAGTTTTTTTACTTGTTTTGTTTGTTTTAAATTAACGTATATTTGGTGCATGAATATAAATAAATCTAGATGGTGGTAGTCATTCACTCACCCATATGTGTGTAGAAACCTGTTTATTATGTTACAACTAATCATAAGCCTACAGAATAATGCTTTATATATACATACAATATTATCAATAATTGTATTGAAAAGTAAAAGGTGTACGTGTACGTGTATGTATAATTATATGTTATTACAGTATAAGCACACTAGCCTTTAAAGCTTGTCATGTGTCCAACTAAACAACACAAAATTTATGGACGAAATTAATTTTTTGATCATATTTTATATAATAACAATATTGTATATGTGCATGTGATCTATGTGAACTTTACAGTTTCTCCTAAACGTTTAATAAAATGAAAGTCATAATTATGCAGATAATTGCGAGCCTTGATATTACGCTTATTCCCTTGAGAACATTGATTGACCACATCTAACACACGTTACTTCAAAGAAAACATGTTATGTTTGACTTTTGATGAAAGAGCCTAAAATACGTAAATTATAAAATTGTGTTTGTTAGCAGACCATGCCCATTTTTGGCACATGCATGGATGGGACAATTGTAGATATGCAAACCAAATTTCGCAATCTCCATATAGAAATTAAAAGATTTTGAACCAAATTTCAGCTCAACATCTCAAAATATATGCCCGTGAGAATGCCAATAACAGACGGACACACGGACATACATGTCTAGATCGACTCAGTTTCTAATGCTGGTCAATAATATATATACTTTATAGAGCCTCTGATGACTCTTTCTGTTGATACTGGAATAATTTTCATTAAATTATTACACAATTGAACTATATTTTCTATAAAAATATAAAAAACAACTTTTCCAAATTTGATCAAGATACACACATATGTACACCTAACATATGCAAAATTTACACAATTTTTTGGTCAACTTGAAAGAAACCTTATGAAGTATGGACACAACTCTATGCACACAACTGCATTATAAATTGAGACAACCTTCAGACATGTACACACCATTCTCTAATGTTTCGATTTTTCTCTTTGCTTAATCGTATGCCTTGCATATGGACATGGACACATTTCATAAGCCAGACAGATAAAATAGAAAAAAAAAAAAAGAAAACAAAATCTAGCCAGAGGTCTACAAGTTAAGTGCTTTGTTTCATTTTAAGTCGTACATTTGGTTTTGTAGACTAAATATTTCAATTTTTTTTTTTTAATAGAAAAACTAAAGTAATAAAGTTGAGTTATGGTTTTATAAAGGAAAAGCATTTAAGAAAACAAATTTTCATAATTTGTTGCACTACACTGCTGTATTATTGAGTACAAATCGATAAACCGTAATTGTTTGTAATGCTCTCCTTAGAGAATAATCAAATAAAAGGCTGCAATATGTACATACTTTATGACACAATAAAATTCAATATCAAACAAAACAAATACTCACTCATAAGAAATAACATTTCAGCCTTCTGCTTGAGATAATGATACTTTAGGAGAGTTCCTGATTACTAAACCCTTTGCGCACTTCTTTTTATATAACGAGCACTCTTTTGTAATTATTAAACGAACGGGGGTTTTTATTAAATTTTTACACTGTTACACACTTTTTTACAAATTAAAAAGTCAAAAAGTTTGTAAATTATTTTCTAATTTGTTTCCTTTAATTATCCCGAAATATTATTTTATTAATTGCTTGTATTACCGTTTCATAATAATGCGCTCGCGGAACTTACAAGAGCAGTAAAGGGGACAACTTAACAGAAGTTAACAAGTGGGGTGAGATTATAAGAAGAGTTTTGCTTGTCATTTCTTAAGATAAAAGAAAAAGGAATAAACATAAAAAATTGTTTAAAATGTGAGATTGAAATGAAAAGATAATAAGAGGTTAATAAAACTTTTGATTGTGGGAGATTGTTTGATATTGCTAAAAAGGTAAATTTTAAATTCATAATTTTGACAAATATTTTAACAATACAAATACACAAACTATGGACTAAAGAAAATTTAAGATAAGAGTAAATTTTATATTTATGTACGTATGCATTTATGTATGTGGTTGAAGTCTATTGACTGAACCAAAGCAACACTAACCTAAATACTTAATTTCAGCAACATTTTCAATAGACTTTAGTTTCAACAAAAACTAGACTATGATCACCAAAGTTTATGCACAGGTTTGTTATGTGTAGTTCCAATAGCCTATTTTGCGTTTGGATGTATGAATAAATGGATGGATGAATAAAAGACAATGTCTCTTGAATTAAATGGTGAATGGATGGATGGATGGACAACGTCTATTATCTTCTAAATTTAAATAAAAATACAGGTAAACGAATATGAATGAAAGGAGTACAAATGGATAAACTAAGTACTAGTCTTCTACCATAAAACTTTCATTTAATTTCTATAACTCAGTCAATCTCATTTTTATGTCTTCTTAAGTTGAAGGGTATCCTGGATTTGACCATAGTCAATGTGCACATTGTTTCCAGTTTCCAATGCGCAACTGATTCGTGGACATATTTAAATAAAATACTTTTACTTCTTCTTGCATTATAAATTAGATTGCTTCGGTTTAGTCAGGACCGACGTGTGTTTAGTGTTAGACTCGTTATCAAATATTTATTTTTTCTAAAAGAAAAGTTGTACAGAGAATTGATTTGTTAAGAATCGCCCAAGGGAAGTTTTTAGTGTACACACTATAAATGTGAATAGAAAATCAGTTGAGATATAAAATTCAATTCATACAGACCGTACGACACATATGAAAAACAACACATTTTATAAAGTCCCCGCCTCCCCCTTCCACTTAATAAGTCTGTTTAAAGTTACCATGCAATGCAAACACACAATCATGTATATATGGTACGCACTATTTAAACAGTTTATCTAACGTTACACCCAAATTAGAGAATGTTCGTGCTTTAGTTTTCATATATAAGAAACATGAATAATAAATATTTACTCGCGTTATGGTGAATGTTTGAAATTGATTTCGAGTAAAACCGGACACAAATGCATAATAATTGTTGATTGCTGTTAATAATGTGTTGGTGATTGGAAATCATTTAAATTGTTGCTTTTTTGGGCTATTTTTTTACGTTCATATGAAGGCCATCTTGTCGGTTGGATAATGTTTTAATTATTTTTGCTTATTCTGTTTAATGATATCCTCCACAAAAGATAGAGTGATATACTAAGTTTGAGATTCCATTTGCAACTCCCAGAGTGTGTACATATTCTTGATCAGTACTAAAAACTAAATCCATTTAGATATGTTGTTGTCGGTTAAGAGCCACGCCAACAATCTACAAAAATCTATTCATCTACTATAAAAATTACTCCATTCAATAGTCCAATTTAAGAACTAAATTTATGCTACCGCGAGTATAAATAATAGAGAAAGATTTCTGATTTCTGAGTTTTCGCAATAACTTACTAGGTACAAAACTTTACATATATTACAGCAAAGCCACGCCTTTAAAACTATCACAGAAACCAAATCCATATTTCCGGAAAGGTATATTCCGTAATTTTGAACCCAAATTATTTGGCGATGGCGCATAAACTTACCGCAAACAAACGGCATTTTATTTATTTATGTTTACACTTGAAAATATATACAAACTTAGTATAACTCGCTCATTAAGGGGACGGTCCAAACTTTACATAATTACGTTCAAATTTAAGAACTTATATCACTGAGAAGAACAATGTTTTTTATAAATCACCGGCAAAAAGCTTTCACTCAACCATATGATTTATAATATCTATTTCTTCTTCTTTTTCTCTATTTAATTCACCGTGTTGTCAATCATTCATTTGTTATGTTTGTTTAACCATAACAAAAGTTGTGATTGGTAGAGCGTCTGCGCCAAAAATGTCAAGGAAAAGAAATTTTATTTAATTGTTTTATTAAAAGAAACGGGGTGAAAATAAACGAAACGACAAATTAAATAAAAGAAATTAATGTGTATGCAAAAATCTTTAAAGAAAAATATGTTTTCATTTACACATTAATGAATATGAAAAGTAATTGATAGCAGTTTTCGGTTAAAGTGAAAAATTTTGTGTTGAAACATTACTGTTGGTGGTCATCCGTTAGACGCATTTATTTTATGTTCGTGTGTGTGTAAGTTAGAGAAGTGGCGTGCATTTTCCCCGATTTTATATATTAATGAGTATTTAATTAAAGAAAAAGTGAAAAAATTAGCAGAATATTCTCGTGGCATCGTGTAAAATTGTCAGTAATTGGGCTTCACAACATTGCCAACACATTTTCGTACTATAGCAATAACAGAAGAGATCTATTAAAGGTATGATTGTTAATATATATAGTTGGTTAGTGGGCAAATACATATAATAGGGTATTGATATTAAATTCCTTTGAAGATTAATTTTGCAAATTATCATTTGTTTGAGCATCCCCCGAGGTCTATGGAAATTATATGAAGTTTTTAATTAAGCAAACTTATTATTTGAAATTCGTAGTAAGCCTAAAACTATACTGCAAGAATTTTTATGACTATTTTTATGTGATATCCTTTTATATTCAGAATTTAAACAATTTTTGTATATTTCTTTAAATAATCTGAAAACCTTTTTCTCTTTTTCGTGTTGTGTAAAAATTAATACTACCTTATAACTCTACTTTCCTTTTAAGCTTAAAATGTATATGAGCTGTCTCTAGCACTCAATTCTTTATGTTCCTTAATATAATTTGATTTGTTCTTTTTTCACATGTCACGTATGATAAAATAAAATCTTGTTCTCCATTTAATGCTAATATAATTTTCCATTGCAATCACAAGCTTTCTAACAATTTAACAACAATATATGTTGCACCTGCAAACGTCATTATGAGCACATCACCAAATAAACGTTCTTTCAATACGGGCAATGTAGTAAGTATTGGAAATTTGCAAAATTTTCTTCCTTTTTAAATATGATGAAATTAAAGTTGATTTATTTTTATTTAAACGTATTTTTAGTTCAACTATTCAATGGATCAGCAATGGAGTGGAGTGTACGATAATGGGGGACCTGTTTCACCTGAAGTTCAGGTTATGAAATATTATCGAAAAGCAGCACATCGGTAAGTGGAAATGAATACACTTTTCCGTACTAATTATTATATTGAAAAGTATCATAGATGTATCTTAATTAGAAAAAGAGTTTTGAACCTCTATGTATACTCATCAGCTACATCACTTATTTAACATTTTAATGACATTTATTTGTCCCACTTATTACAGCAATTTCTTATTGACATTTTGTAATTATAAGCCTCTAATTAGAGAGCTTTATTTGCTACATTGCTTACAAATTAGGACTTTTTTCCCCTCACTATTTCGCTCCACAAATTATGCTACAATTAGTTTAATTGTTTCAGTAACCACGAGTCATTGCCCTAATCAGTCACTGCGTGAAATATCATTTATGTGGGAAGAAGTTCTAAAAATGACCCGCTGCGATTCAAATTTTAGCTGATTAAGTATTCTGCACCAAAAAAATTAATAAGAATTGCAATTTTTTTGTAATAAAAAGACTTCAATTAATTTACAAAGTATAGGGGGAGGGGTTCTAAAAATGGTTCAATTTGGTTGGTTTTCAATAGTGTTCCTTTCTGAATCAGGACATGTCCCCACATCAAATATCACCAAAATATCTCAAAAAATTCAACCGGTAGTCTGCGCACAAAGTTACATAGCCAGACAGGCAGACGGACATTTAAAATCATTAACTCTGAATCGATAAACAATGCACCCTTTGCCACAAGTATTGTAGGGTATAAAAATTGTCCAAAAAAAAGTTTTAAAAAGTTTAAATAAGTATTTTTTATCTTATTCATACAAAAGTTGGAATATATGAAAGAGAACGAAAGAGAGGCAGAAATCTATATATAAATATTTTATAAAAAATAAAAGACTACCACACCATACTCGTTACTTGTTTGTATACTGCATACCCTGTATGACGACTGTGCATAACAGTGTGCAATTATAAATATATAAATATGCACTTATGTCTAGCTAAGTATATATGCCTTCTTTTTATCTATTTTGTTGTTGTTGTTTTTCGTTTTTATTTTTTATTTTTATTTTTCGCATTGCATGTGTTGAAGTTCCCATACACACGATCAGTTGTTGAGCGTACGTTGACCAGTTTTGAACGCAAAATCAAAAGAAAACAAAGAAGTTTTGAAAAGAAAAAAAGCAAAAAACTTTCGTACAAAGATTCCACAATATTTATTTTTTGCTAACACGTAAACGAAAAGATTTTAAAATAATTCTTAATAATTAATTAAATATAATTTACAGTAAATCTAGTTGTTCCACACCATTGCCATTCATGATAATTAAGTTTTATTTAGTGGGAAAAAGTTTTGTAATATATGTGTTAACCGAAGGAAAACTAAATTAAACAAACAAAGCTTTTGTTGTGAATTTGTATTTGGGTTATTAACATATCAATGAATAATAATGAAGCTGTCAAACCGAAATAGCCACTTAATTTATGTAGATGGCAAATGTATGACGTCAGTATAATTTAGCTTTGTTTTTATCAAATTGGGAATTTTTATACTCTTTCCATAATATATGGGGTGGACTAAGCTTGCCGCACCATTTGTAATACGCATAAGGAGATATGTTTTTGATCAGCATCAAAAACTCAGACGATCTAGACGAGTATGTGCTAGATGTGTAGGTACGTCCGCTTTTTTAATGCACTCTGACGATCGTAAATTTTGAGTTGAAACTTTGTAAAAATACTTCTGGATTCTGCATGAAGATATTTATTTAAATAGGGTAAAAATCGGTTAAAAGGCACGCCCACAATCAATAATAATATATTTATCTGCTACACAAATTGAGCTATGAAGTTGAAATTTTGTCCCTTAATTGATGTGCCAAACATGGGCGCAGGTGGATAACAGGCGCGACTACAATTTACAAAAAAACCGAACTCTACATGAAATTCGTCTTGCCAGCTGACACGGACTATTAGAGAGCCTAATCATATACCTGCCCCGCCCATTGTTTGTTTATAAATGTGTAGGGTGTTTAAGATTTGGCCTAAGTTAAAATTTAGTTATTATTAAACTCTCTTCCCACGTATTTATCTAATGGGAATTGAGTACATTGAGAAAAAATAAAATAATGTTCTAGAAAAACACATTACAGCTTACTAAGTTATTAAAATTCATCATCAGCTGTTAGCTTAAGACTAAAGCAGGGATCGGTAATCTGCGATTCCGAAATCAAATGTGTCTCTCACTTAAAACAAACAATTTTAGTGTATTCCTCTCTTTTCTCCATTAAAGTAACAAAAAGAAAATTTCACCATCTACGACTTAGTCATTGGGTGAGGTGTGTGTGTGTGTGTGTGTACGTGGATGTATTCTCCACTGATAAGACTTACAAACAAGTATTATTTTGATACAGTGACAACAAGTGCAAATTGTATGGAAAAGTTTCCCTTTATAATAATCAATCACGGCGAAAACCTTGTACGTGTACAAGTGTTTGAGTGAGCTCCAATCTAAGTCCAGCTTTTAAATTTGCTAAATTTACAATTATTTCAGTCGCTTAGGGATCTTTATTAAGTTTAAACGTGAAAATAATTTTGAGCATTATTTTTTTTTTTTTTTTACAAATCGCGAATTCGAATTATTTATTAAATATTACATAAATATAATTTTTTTAAATTGCAAAAAAAAAAATTCATATTGAGTGTTATCAGAGATTTTTAAAGAAAAAGAAAATGCCAGAAATTTCTCAAGATGCATTTGAAATATTAAATCCAGGTACACCGCCCATAACACCTTCTGAACTAAGAGCTCGTTCCAATTCGATAGGTTTAAAATTTCCATCAACAACAACCGCCACCCACGCCATGGATCAAAATGGTCTCTCTGGTTGGGATTTTCATCCGCAGGGGTATAAAAGAGAAATTGATCACAGGTAAAATATTCCGCTTTTTAAATATCCACCATCATAATAATTATGGGGGTGTATTGATTTATGTTCAAACGTTTATAAGTACCAGAAGAGAGCATGCCACTCCCCCAAAAGTATATATATTCTTGATCAGCATCAACAACCGAGTTGATTTAAGCCTTCTGTCCGTCCGTGTATCTGTAGCCTTTAATTTTTACCCTTCTCATGTGATAAATACTTTTATAATCTTCAGCAGCATTTACAGTTTAGTATTGCAAATGGATAAAATCGGTCAAGGACGTGAGGCGTAATCATGTACCTGCCTCAAGTCTAGATAAGAAATTGTGACATTTATTTAAACCATACCGTCATGCCACGCCCATTTATTATGTATAAATATGGGAGATTAAATTCATGTAATAATTTTGACTTTTTATCTTTATCTTTCTTGTTAATAACAACAGTATCGAATCACAATTATTGCCCGCATTATTGTACACACATACTTACAAGATGTAAAAAGTTTGCGATAATAAGTTTCACTTTGCAAATAAATTTATACTATACTTTTTATACTTTAATTAAAGTTCAATGAGTTCAAATGTAAAATTGATAAGAGCAACTAAAACGACAATAAAATTTACTTTAAAGCAATTTTTTTTTTTTTTTCTTTTTTGTTCATTTTATTATAAGTCAGAGAGCAGTAAAATACGATTTTATGTTATCATATCTTTTATTTTATTATTTACTTTAAAATATAAATGTTACATTATTATTTGTCCCTTGTCCTTTAATGTCAATTATTATTCCTTGTTCCCTTATTCTCAATTATAATAATACAATAATTTATCATCGAATTTTGTATCTCTATGTCATTATAATATTTGGGTTGTGGTATGTACTTTTGGGTTAAAATAATAATTTATATAAAAAATGTGTGTGTGTAATTTACATGTATTTTTAAATATATTTTGAAAGATGTAAGATGTTGTTGGTGGTTTAGATCACGTAAATAACAATCTTTATTAAGCGAACATTCTATTTCTTTCTTCTCAAACTTATCTGTCTATTTACAGACAGTTATCTTAAAATTCGAAGATTTAGGTTTGAAAATAGGATCTATTATGTTTAATATAAAATAATTTTTTTATAAGTTCCATTATTGTTCTATTTTTGGTGAATTTTTTCCTTTAACACTACCATCGTTTTTATTTATCTTTTTTTTTTTTTATATTATTAAAGTAAAAAATTCACCAAAAATAGAAAAATTGTAGAAATTATTAAAAAAAAATATTTTCTATTATACACCAAAGATCCTTTTAGTAAATTGCATTATAAAATTCTTTCTAAATTCAAATGAAATAATATTATTACAAAAAAATGATATAACTGAAGAAGTTCAAGTGATCACCACTATATATAGTTTAAAGATTACAAACAAATAATAATAAACAATATATTGTTTATAAAAAGAGCTGCGATCAAGAAAGATTTGCAAAGTTTTTTATTGTTGTTTACGAATTTTGAAATTTATGCGTGCTTTGCATATTCATTAAATAAATAAAAAAAATTATAACCTTCACATTATAAATATATAAGTATACTAAGTTTATTATTCCATTTACAATAACTAGAAGAAGGCTTTTCAAATCTTATAAATCAAACCCTGACTAGCTTTTGATATATCTGAATATTTCGTATGTTATTGATATTTTTAAATATTGAGCCGAAAATCGGTGTGTTTTTAGTTCATATAGTTTCGATTCTGTTTCAAAAGAGTATATATTCTACATCCTCTAAACTTTGAGAAAGTCATATATATTCTCAGTGATGGGTTTAACGGTATGAAAAGTAAGCGTTTGGGGGGAATTCCGTAATAACTAAGGCCACCAAATATTGCAAATAATCTATTGCACAAAGTTTTTCTTGAACTGAAGAGGCCCTGAAGAGGCTTCAGTATCTGCGGCTGTATATATTTCTATATTCCATTCATGTAGATCGGTATAAAATTATAGATATTTTGAATAAAATATGTAAATATTATATGATTTGGTTTGAATTGAACAATTTTTGGAACGTCTCTCTCTACTAGACATTTTCAAGAAGCGACTAACATATATGGCAACTACTCAAGGTTCATTGAGTATAAATTACTGAATAAATTACATTTTTGGATTGCCAGTAGTACAATTATAGAAATAAGTAGTGTAATAAATAATGTAAGAAATGGTTGAGCTTAACCGATCATAAATATTTTCAATTATTAAAGAACAAAACATATTTCTTGTCTATTTTTTCTTTTATTATTATCAATAATATTATTAATAGATTCTTGTAAATATTGTTTATTAAAAACAAAACTACTTAATTAGGGTCAAAATGAAAAAGATAATAATAATGTCATTGAGGTTTACGGTAGCTAACCTGCAAAGGATATGATAAATTTGTGAGAGTGCTTGTAACTTTTAAAAGGCAAATGCTACATAAGTTTCAATCGATACAGCATTGGCTGCCCATGCAAATTTGTACCCAAGGTACAGGTCGCATTTTTTCAGATATTTTCATGAAATTTGGTACGAGTATATGTTTTAAGCCAAAAAAAAAAAACTCCTTTGGAAAATGAATCTCTCCCATGTAAGGTCTTTATGATAATGGAGAATATTTAATAAATTTAATAATTGACTGTAACAAATTTGAACCCGATCGGACCTTTTATAGAATTTCTTTCCATATAACGATATTTCACGGAGAGACTGGCTCCACGTTTACTGGTCCTAAACTAAACTAATTGTAACAAGGGTATACCAAGTTTGCTAACCCCAACAAGAAGGCGTCAGATATCTGACAAAGTATGTATATTTTTGATCATTCTCAAAATTAATTATCGATCTAGACTTGTCCGCCCGTATCCCGTCTGTTGTTGGCATTTTCACGTTTGTAAATTTAAAGTTATTATGCTAATTTGTGTACATACAACCACGTACTACCTGCACTTAACGTAAAAAAAAAACTTTAATGGATAAAACATTTATTGCGTTATAAAGTGCTGAACTTGTGTAATTAATTATACACTGCGGGCATATAAGTATACATATGCTTTATAAACATACATACTATTTCATTACATACATACATCTGTGTATTCTCTACTATAATAAAGATGTACAACGTATTCATTTACAGCTCTTGCTAGAATTCAACAAAAACTTTGTATTCAATTTAATTTCTGAGATTTTTTTTTTTTTTTTTTTTGGGATTTTTTCTGTCAATTATCATGGAAATGTATAAAGCTTAATATAATTCGATTCAGTTACACAAGTTTCATACATTTTAATGTAAGTTGCTATTGATTCAATATTTTTTTTTAACGAAATTTGCAACATTTGTAGCCGGAACATGGACAATTAGAAATTAGCTTAATTAATGCTATGTGTGCAAATAAAACTCAAGGACAACATCAACCAAATCTGTATCTATTTTACCATGTCTGTATGTCCGTGATTCTTTTGTTAAGCTTTACGTGAATGAATGAATGCTTTGGAAGTAAACATTTTGATACTTTGAAAGAATTCACACTTTCAGCACTTTTCCTATTAAAACAAATCCATTCAAGTGTAACCGTCCCATTTGAAATCTTTATACGTTTATGAAGAAATAATATTCTTACTAATGTTAAACGGAAGTTGCTATTATTCCCATCCCTAACATATATTCTATATATATATATAGAATCTACCTTCAATGTGTTCTTAATTTGGTGACTTTGCAATTTTTTTTTTTTTTTTTTTTTTTTGTTATTTAGAGCACATAACATATACTTGTACATACAGTGGTGGTCACTTAAATAGGTATAAATCCTTGATCAGTGTCGAAAACTGAGTCGATCCAAACATATATGTCCGTGTGTCTGTCTGTTGTTGTCACACTCTTACGAATGTAAATATTAAGATATTGATCTGAAATTTTGTACAGACGTGGTTATAGTCGGTTAATAGACAATCGATAAAAATCTATATATCTGCCACAAAAAATGACCTATGAACTCAAGTTCATTCGGTGCACATATTCATAGTTACGGCTCCTTTCGGATGTTGCAAACGGAATGACAAACTTAGTATACCCCCCATTTTATGTGAAAGATATAAAAATATTTTGTATTATACATAATAGATCCTTTTATCAAACTATCATCATTAAAGTGTTTCTAAACTTGAAGGAACAAAATTATGCTCAAAAATGTATTATCTATACAAGTGACCAGCACTGTACATATGTACTCATAACAATGCCTTATATTAATATTACAATAACAACAATAGAACAACAAAGCATTTGCTTTTTTGAATTATGCCTGTGACACATCTGTCCGTCTGTTCAGTATACGAAAAGGCATCAAACGAACAACAACAGCAGTTGCTCAGCATAAAAGAATGAATGTTTTTATTGTTGTTATCAGTATTAAGATAATTTAAAATATTTTATGCATTAATCATGATTGTGTGTTAAAAGTGAGCTTTTTCTCTTACCTAAAAAAAATTGTAACCAAACAAACGCGTTTTGTGTTTTTCCAAAAAAAAAAAAAAATCATATTTTTACAAAATTATTATAATTGCAAAAAGTAACACCAGCATAAACTCAAATATTACATGTTTGCATAATTAATTGTCGATGTTAACATCGTTAATTGTTTTTCTATCGATTTTTGTGTGTGTGTAACAGTATACCCACGTTCTCAATGCAACCTTGAGAACTTGTTCTATTACATTTAACAATATATACCAACCATGCCAAAAAAAAAAAAACTGCTTTAAAAGCCGGTACATAACATATGAAGGCTGGTTTTCGTTTTTCTGAACAACACCAAGCTGAATATTATCTAATGCCTTAAAACTTAATTCTATGTATGGGCGTATGGGTGTATATGTTTGTGTGGTATATGGTTTAGAACGTAAATCAGGCTATTGTTATGAAAAATAAATTTATTTTCACTTGTTTAAAAGTTTGCTACTATATAACAATCTTTTTGATAGAAATTTTTCTCAAGTTTTTGTCAATTCTCTGTATGCTGATAATTTGAATATATATAAATTGCGCTGGAATATCCAAAAAAGGTGAATGGTTTACTAAGTTTGCTATTACAAAGCTTAAAAGACTTTAGAAAGTATAAATATTCTTAATTAGCATCAAAAATTTAAGTCGATTTACACATGTCCGTATGTCTGTCCTTCTCCTACTTGCTCTCTCACGGAGATAAGTTTTAAAATATTGAGGTACAGCCTTGAAATTTGAAATTTGAATTACAAAAAAAAAAAACTTATAAAAGCCACGCCCACAATCAATAAAAATCGATTTTTTTAGTCAAAAAAATTTGAAATTTTATACATCATTTACAAAAAACGTTGTGCAGCATTCGACATGAATTAAATATCAAGTTTAAAGGCGTAATCAGATACCTGCCACGCCCACAGTTTGTATATGAATGAGAAGAGTATTTCAAATTTTGATCTAAACCAAATTTAACACTAACACTCCTTGTTAAGAACCAAAAATGGAATAAGATGTTATTGAAAAATTATCTTCTTTCCGTTCACAAGATTTTCTTTCACCCGCGCGGAATATTTCTTCTCCTGAACTTTATATTTAAGTACAAATATTGTCATTTATACGTTGAATTGAATAATTTTCAGTTAAATAAAAGCGACAATTTATGATGAATTTTATAAAAAAAAATCTTAAAACTTGTACAAATTGCAAAAGCTTAGCTTGAATGTTAATTCATTAGTAGAATGGTATAAAGCTGTAAAAATGTTGCCGCGCACTTATTTCATACATTTACCTTAAAGCCATAAAACAATAGAAAATGTTGACTTTTTATACCTTTTAAGCAGCAGTTGTAAGACAGAGCTATGTTAAGTTTGTGCGGATGTTTGCAACTCCGAAAAACAGCTAAAGATAGATCCACCTTATATTACACTGATCCATTCAAAATCAAAATGTTTAACGATTTAACCATGTCCGTCTGTCCATGTAATAATATATTGGAACAAAGAAGAACCCTTGTCCTCCCTAAACCCTAAAGTAATTGTAGCATAATTTGTTAACACGAAGGGGTGTAGGGTGTTAAACGATTGCGTTTGACCGACTATAACATTTTCACTTGTTTTTAAGTGATGATTGGGACCTAAGATAGTGTATACTTTACATTGTAGTAGATGGACAACAAAGGAGATTTGTTACAAGACAATTTTGTATTTTTATGGTTTACGGTCTATAGCGGATTGCAACGCCAATTTCCAATTTAATCCTGTACTATGTAGTTTTCCTAACTAGCTAATAAATTCTATACAAATAAAAAGGGAGAAAAAAACAGACACCATAAAATGTAATAAATTTTTATGGGAATTTCTTTCAAAATCATCTTACTCTACAACTAAAACAAGTGAAAATATTATAGTCGAACAATCTTGACCATTTCATACTCTACATTACTTAGTTTCAATAAATTATCATATTATTAGTTTAGCTGTGTCAGTAAACGCAAACCATTGCCATAGTCAGTCACTCCGTTTAGTATCATTGCACAAAAATTTTATTGAAATATCTCAAGGACTGATTTTATAACGTTGTCCACAATTTTACAGCGACATGCAGACAGACAGATGGATACATAAAAATTACAAACATATGCACAAACTTAATATATCCTTTGCCCTCAGTGGTGCAGGGTGTATAAAAACAGTTCTTTATGTAGCAACAATAAAATAAAATATGGAGTCGAAGGAACATAGTGAACGTAATTCCTTTTCAATGCCGTCACATGATATCGTAACCGACAATTATGTGGCAACAGATTTGAAAAATGATCAATACATAACATTCCAAGACAGTGATGCATCAATCTATCAAAATCCCTTAACCACGGATACGAATTCTATTGTGAATTATCAGATTTATGGTAATAATGGTACGGTTAGCAATAAAAGTCGCAGCTATTCTGTGGACACCATTAAATTTCAATATCCGCAGCAAGCCTCACGGTCAGCCACCACCATAATAGATGAAAAGCGTTACAATAATAATAATAATGATGATGATAATGAGTTGAATAAACAGCAGCAAAGGGCTCGCAGTTTATCAGCACAATATCCAAAAAACAAATTGAGCAGAGAAAATTCTTTTAAGCAACAAGAAGGAGTACCAGCAGGTAATGAGTTGAAGGAAAATGATGACATTCAACTAACTGTAAAGTCAACAATCAATAAGGACTTGTCGCGGCATTTATATGATAATAACTGCGATGATGTTTTTAACATAAACAATTTCCCGGCTATTGTTAATGCTGTTGTGGAAGAATCGGAAACGTGTGTTTCTAGTTTTGATGATGACTGTTATGTGCTTAATGGTTGCCAATCAAGAAATGAGTGAGTGTGAATGTATATGAATCGATTAGTATTAAATCTTGAAATATTCATGTAATGTTAGGCCAACGTATGTAAAATATTTAAATGAAAAAATAAGAATTGTTGCAAAAAAAAAAAAACAAAAAACATTTCATCAAATCATCATCATTAAGAAAAATTGTTGAAAACAATGCAATTATGTGTGACAAAACATGAAATATGTTTTTTGTTCTTTTGTTAAATTGTTTTATATCTACTTCACTTTCCCTCTCGAAAAAGTTTATTCACATAATTATACCCTACACACCACAAAAGAGATAAAATAATACATTCTACGCCTGTTTGTAAGTACTAAACAGCAAATGTCAAACACCCTTTTAATTATACCAATCAAAATTGGAATCTAAATCGATTTAACCCTGTCCGTCTGTCCATTATTTTGTGTGAGTGTAAATTACTTTTCTAGTCTCAAATAATTGACCTATTGGATCAAAATTTACTAAAATTGCGGATAGTTTCTGTCTACTGGTTGCTACTAAAATTAAATAAAATCAATTCTGAAGTTCTCATAAAACATATTAAATATTAATTAAAATATACCTGATACCTTAGGCGAAAGATTAAGCTCGAACCCATAATTAAAAGCTTTAAATTATTTTATTTTATTTATATAAAATCTCAATCAAATTATAAATAATTTAAAACATAAAATATATATCAACAACAAACGCTACATTTACATTAGTCATCACACTTAAATTAATATAAATTTATCAAATGTTTATAATTAAGTGATTAAAACATAAGGAAATGTACAATGAAAAAATAAATTTTGTAACAGAAACATTTTCGTGACACTATCATAAATCTAATCGTTGAATAAGAATGTAAAAGAGAACATTGGGGGAAAAACCCAATCATCATAATGATATGATGGTACAATGGTTGAATGCAAACGTTTATAACACCCAAAAGCAGACGTCAAAGATTCTACACATTATATATAATATTCTTGATTAGCCTTTAAAACATGAGTCATTCTAGACCAGTTTTTGTGTCTGAACGTCCATGAGTTGTTGGTACTTTCACTATCGTAAATTTTAGGTATATTGAGCTGAAACTCTGTATAAACACTTCTAGTTTCTGCATGCAGATCGTCATTGAAATTGGTCAAAATCGATTAAATGCCACGCTCACAATCGACAAAAATCTATTTATTTGCTATTAAAAAAAATTGAAGTTGAAATTTCTTACACAAACTTATAATTATCCCATCTATTGATGTGTAAAAAATGGGCGTGGTCTTCCAATACACAAGCTTATAACTTATGAAAAACCGTATCCAACTTGCAAACTGCGCTGCGTCATACACTATAAAAGGGCGTAATCAAACAGCTGCCATGTCCAAGTATTTGAGATTTGACCTAAGCTAAATTTATTTATTTTTTTTTTTTTTTTTTGTATTTATAAACATCTTAAGAAATTACAAGAATTACCTCACGTTTGCTTTTACAATTTATTTTTAGCAACAACACAATTTGGCGTTATATCCATTTGATGTCATTTTGAAAAATTTATTCATTAAATATGGCAAAGATGAAATATTAAATTTTATTTTAATAAGGCATTAGTGGAAAATTGCTTACGGCCAAAGTGATCGCGATCGCACTTCCAACCGAATGATTTCTTTATTTAGTATTGTAGCTAAACTTTAATGCCAAAATATTGTATAGTGTAGGAGAAATGTTCGGTTTGTTTGGCCTCCAGTTGAATGGAAATAAAATTGTGCCCTATACCTCCATCCTTCAAGTAAGCATTACCCTCATCCCTGTCCTGTACACAAATAATTTGCACATATGTTAAAAATATATTCGCTGCAATATTAGTGCCGGATTCTGGATACTCCAGTATCAGTGTGACATCTTTTTTGGACGGATATAGGAACTTGTCACTATTCGTTTGCAATAAAAAATCATCTGAAATGAAATTCTCAAGAGTTATTTAAAATTGGCGATTGATGAATTTTCACTAACCTTTTACACGACTTCCCAAAGTGTACACTATTGTTCGATCTTTAAATATCCTTACCAATCGTTCCGATGATGTTGAATTTTTTAAAAATTCCCGTTTTTTAAGAACATCCCCTGTTGCTGTCAACTCATTGTTGGCTGTTGAACCCATTCGGAAGTAGGTTACACCAAATAAAGCTATGATAACTAAGGAAATGGTAAAATGACGCATTTTATAGATATATTTAACAAAAGTTTTTTTATAAGAAATTGGAAGAATGTAATTATTCAAGAGACAATCACGAACTGATAACTTTTATAACTTGTGTCAGTAATTTTTATAACGTTTCGCAGTTAATATACGCGGTACCGGTATATTAAGTTTGTAGGGAGATTTGTGACTTCATCTTCACTTATAACAATCATATACATTGTATTTTTTGATTAATTTTTAAGAAATTTGGTCCAAAGGGGAACCCTATAGAAAATGGATGATATTGAATCATTTTTAGAACGTCTTTGTGATACAAAAATTCTTCATGTGACGAATATTTGCAGTTGTTAACATTTTTTGAGAAACTTTATCCTAATAATTGGTTGTACCAAATATGAACCCGATCCTTACCTAATTAGGACCTTTTCCCATATAAATGAAATTTCACGGAGTGACTGAATGACTCGCCTTTGATATAACTGATACAACTAAACTAATTGTAGCATAATTTGTTGAAAATAAATAGTGTAGGGTATTAAATTACAGTTATTTTATTTGTATTTTTTTTTTTTTTTTTATAGCCAAGATAGTCAATATTATCATCAATAGTTATCAATTTTGTTTATTTACTATCTGTATAATCTAAACAGTTTAGGTTATGTAAACTATTTTACAGACCACCCTACAATAATCCACCAAGTATATGGAAATTTTCATAAGTTTCGCTTAGAACCTGAGGTGAAACTTTAAAAATTGTCTTAAAAAGTGATGGGTGCTGTAAGCAAAGATATTTTCAAAAAATTTTATAATTTTAAAATGGGCGAAATCGGTCAAGAGCCACGCCCAAAATTGACAAAAATATATTTATCTGCCACAAAAATTGAGCAATGAACTTAAAATTTGGTATGCATATACATAGTTATCATGTATATTGATGTGCCGAAAATGGGCATGGTCGGATAACAGACACGCCCACAATTTATAAAAAACACATTCAATGTAAAACTAGACTTGTAAACTGATACGTAATACATGCACTATTAGTGGCCGCAACACGCCTACAGTTATGGATGTGAAGGGAATTTAAAATTTGGCCTAAACCAAATTTCATTTTCTTTGTCTTATTATTAATTTTTTTAGAAGTTTTAGTGTCAAATTTTGCTTCGAACTTGTTCCCAGCCAAGACACTATCATCAAGTACATAAAAACTCAATTAGTCACATGACCAACAAAAAAAAAGTTAATAAGAAATCAATTTAATTTTCCTAGAATTTAACACATAAAATGGGTTGCATACTAAATTCCATTTCATTTCATTCATTCATTTCATACCATTTGCATCGCCCAAAAGGACGTCTCATATATGAATCTATGTTCATGGGAAATCTATTTTTATTTATTTTCTACACTCTTAAACCATACACTGTAAATATATTTTAACATATATATAAAATATATATATATGCATTTTTCAAATTTCCACTACAATAATTTTTCATATATCACGTTGAGTTATTATTCTATCTTAATAGTAGTAAAAATATAATCTTCTGCATGATGTGTTACATTCCTGTGTAACGTGTGATGTAAAAAAAGTCCTTTTTATGTTATTCGCCTTTTTATTATGTGTTGTAGTCGTAAGTGTAATGGGGTCATGCAATTAAAACAATGAAAAAGTACACACGAGGCGAGTGCACTAGAAATGTTAGCTATTATACAATTAACGGTTGGTGGTAACTCAGCAGAAGAAATGGGGTTTTGTTGTTATTTTCTCTTGCTATATAAAATGAAATACAATAAAATAAAAAGTTTCTCACAGTTTAAAATCTCTAGAGTATATGAGATGGCATCATTATCAATATAATCTTCCGTTAAGGGGGCTGCCACTCTCTCTACAACTCTTAGAATCAGGTTTCGGGGATTTTACACAGTTTCTTCTTCTTGCTTTTTGTTGCGATTTTAATTTGTTTAATGGTTTTCTTTTTATTATAAATTACAGAATATTTGTGAACAGATCATTGCATTTGGAAAATATTAAGTACTATGGCTTCGACATGGACTATACATTGGCCGGTAAGTTCTGTACGATACAATTTTATCTAATTTTTTTAAAATCTCTACCACTTATTTTAGAATACAAATCACCTCAGTATGAACAGTTGGGTTTTGATTTGGTTAAGGCTCGTTTAGTGGATATGGGCTATCCCAAAGAAATTATGCAATTCGAATATGATCCCTCATTTCCTATACGAGGCCTTTGGTTCGATATGATATACGGCAATTTGTTAAAAGTTGATGCTTATGGCAACATTTTAGTGTGTGTCCATGGCTTTGAGTTCTTAAAACAGTAAGAGAATACGTGTATCAATCAATTTTGTTTGTGAAAATACTTATCTGGTGTTTATCTGGTTACAGTTCTCAGGTGTATGAATTGTATCCGAATAAATTTTTAAAATTGGATGAATCGCGTGTATATGTATTGAATACATTATTCAATTTACCAGAGACATACATGTTGGCCTGTTTGGTGGATTTCTTTACCAGCAGTGCTGAATATACCGCGTAAGCATATAACGGGTTTTTCAATAAGAACATAACAATTTGGTATGTTAATACGAATTTATATGGGAACGTTTTTCATTATCTGTCAATGTCAAAACGTCAGTCAAAGTTACCAATTTTGAATCGATGATCATTGCAAAAATCTTTCATCATATGAACAAAATCCAATTCCATAGTAATATATAACATGTGTACTATAAATGGAATTAATTTCAGTCCAATATCTCAATTAATTTGTATTTTAATTAAATACGAAATTGTTATGTCCTTAATGGAAAACCCCGTTACAGAAGTCTGTTACAGGGCTTAAGCATATTTACTAAAATGTTTATTAACATTTATTAGAGATCGTACAGGTGTTAAGGCTGGCGAATTGTTCATGTCATTTAATTCCATATTTCAAGATGTCCGCCGAGCAGTAGATTGGGTACATATACAGGGTGATTTGAAAAAAAACACCGTCGAGGTATTTATTTAACTAATAACCGCTGATGTCAACTTGCCATTCTAATCGTTTCAGTTTTCTTTTCGCAGAATCTTGACTACTATGTCAACAAGGATGAACGTCTTCCAATGGTTTTGACACGTATACGGGAATCGGGTGCTAAGGTGTTCCTCCTCACCAACAGCGATTACAATTTCACCAATCAAATTATGACGTTTCTGTTTGATTTTCCACATGGTGCCAAACCGGATGAACCACATCGCGATTGGAAAACATATTTTGATGTTATTGTGGTAGATGCTCGTAAGCCCTTGTTCTTTGGCGAAGGTACTATACTGAGGCAAGTGGACACGGAGACGGGTGCTTTAAAGATTGGCACTCATACCGGCCCTCTGCAGCCGGGCCAAGTTTATTCGGGTGGCTCCTGCGAAGTATTCACCAATTTTATCAATGCCAAAGGCAAGGATGTTTTATATATTGGTGATCATATATTTGGTGATATATTGAAATCGAAAAAGATTCGCGGTTGGCGTACGTTTCTGGTAGTACCCGAACTTGTACAAGAACTGCACGTTTGGACTGATAAATGTCAATTCTTTGCCGAGTTGCAGCAATTGGACTGCCAACTCGGGGATATGTACAAGTGAGTTTGGAGGAATTTTCGTTCTAAATATATAAAATAATTTTTTAAATTGAAATTTTTGTTTTAGACATTTGGATTCGAGTGCCAAAGAAAAACCGGACATATCGCATATACGTGCTTCCATAAGGGATGTAACACACAAAATGGACATGGCATATGGCATGATGGGCTCTCTGTTTCGTTCCGGTTCACGACAAACGTTCTTCTCCAGTCAGGTGGTGCGATATGCTGACTTGTATGCGGCCACTTTTTTGAATTTCATCTATTACCCGTTTTCGTACATGTTTCGTGCACCGGCTATGCTTTTACCTCATGAATCTACCGTGGCTCACGAGCAACGATTTCACAGTGAATTACCGGTACAAACACGTGTTAAAAATCGCGTTGATTCTATTAGTGGCGAAACAGATAATTATGCAATATTGACGGGTGTTCCGAAAACACCACCAGCTGTAGGTGCTACCACCCTTACGCGTACCAATACATCACAAAATGAACACGATGACGATAGAGTGAGTGTATGATTCTTTATTTTACACATGCATTCTAATTGTTTGCTATTCAGATGTCTCATGTATTGCATACACGACCCAGTACACCACGTACTGTCACCCATACTCATGATGAGGATTATTCTGAAGAGGAGTCCGATGCTAATAATAAAAGTGATGGTGAAAACAACAGATCGATGCAAGAAAAACAATGAAAATCCTTCATCTTAAAGGGGTTTTTGAAATATTTATAATAAAATGAAGGATAGTGTAATCATAATCTGTATTTATGTATCTCTTTCATAAAAGAGTATTGCAATATTTAATAACGAAATTCATAACCACACAATTAGAGATTCAGGTAACGTTGCTGTTTTTTTTTTTTCTCTTTTTATTATAGAACCTAATATAAACATTATGAAGCAATAAAATATTTGATATAATTAAAAACTATATGTGTGATTAAATTTCAATAACTGGTAAGGCTTGCGCGTATATTAACACAAATGGCTTAATATCTAATGATAATGAAATCTTATTCTAATAAAATTTTCCATGTTAAATTAATTTCATTTCCTCCACTTCCGTTATTGCAGCGAAAGAAGAAACGAGTAACTTCTAAACTTTCGTTCATTTGCTATCTTCACATGTTACAATTAATTTGTATTAAGATGGCAACACCACCATGTGCAACCTTAATTTTCTCTGTAATAACTATTTTGGCAAAAAGCGATTACTTTTCTTGCAATATTATAAAATACGCCGTAATTTATAAACTAAAAAAGCTGTGAAAGACAAGTTTAATAAAAAACACAAAACAACGTTTTATTTATTTAAAAAAAAAATACTAATGCTTGTTCTTCTACCAATTCAACTAGCAGTTGACATGTGTTGAGAACTACACGCAGTAAACGCTTACAAAACACACCCGATGTAAATCGTCAAAAGTTTTCTAGTATATGCTTTGTAACAGAATTGGATTCGCCATCATTCGATCAAGTTGGGTTTTGAAAAATCGCGCAATATTGTAGTGCTATACTTTGTGTTTGGAAAAAAAATGCAAAAATAAATTTCTTCAACAGTGTGTATATATGTTTATATAGAAAAAATCTTTGTGTAGTGAGCCGGGGTATAAAGCTGATGCTATTTTAAGCTAACAAAACGTTCTGGAAATAAACCTTTTGCAAAATATTATATTACAGTGGAAAATTTATATATTTCATGTAAAGCTTATAAGCAGAAAAAAATTCGGTTTTAACTTTTCAGCGTGAAGTAAATTCTTAATAAGATAAAAAATTAAAAGCAGTAAATACGACTATTTATCAAAAAGGTATCAAAATATTAATACGCAATTCGATTTTTTTTTTCATGTCTATTTATCTAACATTTCCTGCTTCCTCATTCATCGGTTAAAGTTTTATGGAAGTGTGCGTATTTTATTTACACGTAAAGAAAGAAATGCACAATAAAACGTAATCCAAAAACACCTACCGTTGGCTGTGTTTGTACAATAATAATAATAATAATAATAATAATAATAATAACAATAACAATAACAATAACAATAAAAAAAAGTATGCATTCTCGATAAATACAAATTAAACGAAAAAAAATATTCAAGCGGCTTAACGACGTGTTAATCCAATGCTCAATTTTTTTTGGGCTTAAAAAATAAAAAGGCAGAGGTGGAGTGAGTGCATTTCTCTTATTGTTTGCCATATAAATTTACTACTGACGGCAGAGCATATAAGCGAGAGAAAAATTACAGACGAAATTTATAAAAAGAACAAAAAGAAGTATATATCAGTGTAAAAAAAGGGTAAGTTTTTATTGTAGAATCTACTCGAACGATTCGTATTGATAGATTCTCTTACTTGTGGTCATCACTGAATATAATGGACAATCGACTGATATTGAATTCTCGTTATGTTTTCTTTCCAGTAAATTGCAATTTTATGAAGTTTTTATTTTTGTTTCCATTGCGTAATTAGGTGATTTTAAGTGATTACTAAAATAATCTTGTTAAAAAAATGTTCCCTATGTTTTGTATATCCTTATGTTGGAATAATTTGTCGATTTTTCCATACTTTAATGATGAAATTCCAGGCGGAACCCTGTGGATTAGAAAGTAATGAATCATAGGAATATACGTATATAAGAGCAGTATTTAGAATTGTAGGTAATTTATATGTGATAATGTAGGCGTGGCATTTTTATATATATAGGCTCTTATTTATATTGAAGAATGTTGCATATTATACCTCCACGACGGATTTATGTATTGAAATAAATTTTTTCTGAAATTGTGTGCGTGACTGCCATGCATTATACCCAAAACTTAAGCTCATATAATAATAATTTAAATATCTACACCAAATTCCAAATTTAACTTCCTAGCCAAATATATAGTTTTTTACTTGTTTATTTCTTTGAGGACTGCCGATGTATGTATGTATGTTTATACTTTTATATGTTTGATCGTTATTAAATATAAATTATATTACCTTTTTGTGCTGAGTATGGAAGTGTGCCTTCAATATTTCTCACAGGAAATTAATGTTTGTTGTATACAAAGGTGTTATCGTTGAAGCGAGAACGCTTTGTAATGTTCGTGAATACATGTTGGCTGGCTGGCATGGTCTAGGATCTAGATTGTTGCATTAAAGTTTTAAGTAAAGTTGCGATACCGGCATTCTATACTAAACACTAACAGTAAACCCTATGCCTGGATATACATAATACGTTTCAAAAAATTAATCGTGTTTTCTTAACATTTGATAAATACTTTATTCTCCGTTTTCTATAGTGTCGTAATAATTAAATAAAAGTGTTTCCGGAATTTATTATCGTGAGTATGCCAACATTTTTAATGCTTATCAAGAATATATAAACTTTGTAGGATATCTGAAGCTTCCACCTAGATATTGCAAATGGAATTACAAATTTAATACACTTAGTATGTACAATTTCACTCGGGCTAAATCTTCATGTATATATTATAACGTGACGTGAAAAAGTGCGCATATAAATTATGCATAAATGTACACACAGTTGTGCGTATGATTGTGTTTATCTATATGTGTATGTGTTAAAGCAATGGAATGGTTGACTTTTTACTTAGGGGAGTGAAGTTAATAATATTGTAAGCGCTCTATGTATGCTTTTGTTAAGATGAAGAGTGAAAGAGATGGAGATAAAACGTCGGTAAATTAATATGAGTTTTGTGTAAATAGTATATGTATATATATATATATATATATATATATTGGACACAAGCATAATATAAATGTAATCATCTGTTCTTGTTTTTTCTTCTGTCTTCCTTTAGTTGGAACCGGTTTACAATTTTTTTTCTTTTTGTTCCCCATACATATACGCGTATATGTATATTTATATATATATATATATATATATATAGATACGACGTACATAATTATTTTAATACATATTTTGCCCGTTTTAACCTTGAAATGTTTTGTTGTGGTTTTTGCATGATAATCGATGCAACTTTATTTACTTCCCTTCCTAAAAGGCAAAAAATATTAAATATTAAATATATATGTATATATATATACTTTCTTAGCTATCTTTCTAAAACTTATTAATACTTATTAATATTAATTTGAGACCAACAAATTTTACAAAAGAAAAAAAATAAACAAATATTTATTCATGTAGGACGTGAAAACAAACATGTGCTTCTTCTTACACATGCATTTTGTTCTTATAACTTTTCTTTTTAATGGATTAGTTGTACATGTTATATTGTATTTTATACCCACAAAATCATTATGGGGGCATATTGTTTTTGTTCAAGTGTTTTTAAGTACCAGGAGAAGGCGGGCAGACAAATTAATCTGTTTCTTTTGGCTCTCCCACGGTTGCAAATTTTGAGATATCGACTTTTTTTTTATACTTGACTGCGTCCATGTTAAAAGTATACTTCTAAAAATGAACAAAGTCACAGATTTACCCATGACATTAAAAGGTTTAACATGCTCTGAGTCTAGCTAAATATTTCAATTCCAGTATATTCCGATTCTCGTATATTTTAACGGTACACGAATAAAATAAACGTGTTTTTTTTTCTACGGAATAATTTCACAATGTGTAATTAAAATGAACAATGCACACACTAATATGGACGGACATATTGCTTGTATAAAAATATGTAAATTCTGAATCATTAACGCCTTCATGTAATTGGACGGAATTGGCTGGTCTATGCTTGTTTGATCAAGCTTAATTTAAGTAAAACAAGAAAATGGACAATTATGGTGGATACCTTAGAATTGGCGTTGGAATAATAAAGCCCTTACTTGTTTTTGTTTTTTTGTTTTTTGGCAGTGCGCGTGCTTTATGTATGTTTCTCCACAGCATAACGAATAAATTCTCTCTTTGCTTTAATTCTTGGCTGCAATAAAATAATTGCGTCGTAAATAAATGAGGAAAATTATTATTAAATATATATATATAATTCTTCATCAACAACCGAATGCATATAACACATACACTCGCATATAAACTTATATGCGTTTTTATACAACGCAGCTGTATAAAATAACACAATACGGTGCATATGCATATATATGTGTGTTTATTAATGCAAGCAAATGAACCACATCAGCACACCATGCCACACCAAACTACTGCGGCGTAAATATGAACACACGGGGATAAATATTAAAGACTACAACTCTCCCTATATACGAAACAAAAGATAAAAGTAAAGCATAATAATAAACAAGTAAAAAACTAAAAAACAAAAAACAAATTTTTTTTTTTTTTGGCTTAATTCAGCAATTTCTTATATACGTGGTACTTAAGTTGTTTGCGATGTTCGATTTTCGAATAAAAACTATTTACAATTGACAAAACAAGACAAAACCAGAAATTTTGCAATTTGCACGATTTTCCAACGAATATTTAAGACATTGCATATAAATGTGAAATGTTAAAATGTTATCAGAGTTTGTTAATATTATTCGTGAAGTATTTCAATTGTAATAAATGAAATATTTTTTCGAAACTGTAACTAAAAATTTTGATCGATTTTTCCCATTTGTTTCATTTTTAGCAAAATTTCAGCGGATTTCTTTACTTATACTAAAAACGATAAAAACCGTTATTAAGTACTATTAATAATCAATATTGGTTGTTACACCTGTTCATAGAAGAAGAAACTGTCGTAGTTAAGCTGTCAGAATGGAGGTAAAAAGTGTACGTTACAATGGTTATACGAGTGGTGAGGAATCACATGAAAATTGTATGAATGGTGACGGAAAGGGTGATAAGAAGTCGATCGAATTGAATGGCATGTCGAGCTCCCCCAAGGACATGAATGGTCATATAATGAAGAAACCCCACCAAGTGATGGATGGGCACGATGGCCGCATTAAACGTAAAGCCAAGCGTACGATGCAGCGTCAGGGTAGTCGAGGTGGTGACGGTTCCAATGGAGCCGGCATTAGTGGCCTGGCAACTATTAACGGCCATTCCAATAACTATGTGGTTCCGCATCGACGCTGGAAGAATAGTCGACGATCGCGCAATGGCTATGGTCGCGGTTTACCGAAAAAGGGCGGTGCCGGCGGTAAAGGAGTATGGGGTCTGTTGGGCTCTGAAGTATTCGAAGAACTGTACGAAGATGAGAACGATCCCAACTATGACAGTGAAAGTAATGATAAGGGTGTTATATTAAGTGAAGTCATTCCTGAACTTACTTCCGATGAATTCTTTAAATTGGCGGAGCCAATTGTGTTAGAGTATTATGAGCATGGCGACACTCATGAGGTAGCTGTGAACCTCGATGAAATATTAACCGGTCCGTTGCGTCCTTATGTGACCAGTGTACTAGTAGAAATATCCATGGACCATAAGGATTCGCAACGTGAAATGACATCTGTAATAATTTCGGATTTATATGGTCGCATTATTACCGGCAAAGATATCGAAAAAGGTTTCGAGTTGTTACTGAAGAATTTATCCGATTTAACTTTGGATACACCTGATGCACCAAATTATTTAGGTAAGTGTTTGTGTGGAAAAAACTGAAATTTGGCTTAAGGCAAATATTAAATACCCTTCACATGGTTTTTGATTCCGTTCCTCTAGAAGTGTCTGAATAAAAGTTTAGCTCAATAAGTAAAATTTTACGATATTGGGAGAGGCGGACGTACAGACACATGAACTCGGTTTTTAATTCTGTTCAAGAATATATATATACTTTGTAGGGTGTCGGTGGAGGGTATAATTATAACGTAAAGATGAAGAATATATCGCTTTTTAAAAAAATTTTGGATCGTTTAGGTAACTTTTTAGCTCGAGCCGTTGCCGATGATTGTATTCCACCAAAATTTGTAACAAAACCTTCGGAGCATGGTGAAATGAGTGAACATGCGTTAGCTGCCATACGACGTGCGGACACTCTGTTGCACATGACTCAAGGTTGGGCTCATCTGGATAATGTTTGGGGTATGGGTGGTCCATTGAGGCCCGTCAAAACCATTACCAAGGAGATGACGTTGTTGTTGAAGGAATATTTATCATCGCGTGATGTACAAGAAGCTCATCGTTGTCTGCGTGCCCTCGAAGTGCCACATTTTCATCATGAGTTGGTGTACGAGGTGGTTGTCATGACTCTGGAGTCTCTGTCTCAGACCACTGAGGAGGCCATGTGTGAATTGTTGGCCTCTTTAGATAAAGCTTGTCTAGTATTACCAGCTACAATGGAACAGGTAAGAACACTGATAATGGTTGAAATCACTAATTAAACCGTTTTTCTAAGAATGCTGGGAAATAAATTTGATTTATATTTTATATTATTTCATTTTGTCAAGGGTTTCATGCGTGTCTTTGAGGATATGGCCGATATTGTGTTGGATGTGCCACTCGCTTACATTATATTGGATCGTTTTATGGAACGCTGCAGCCGCGCCGGCTTTATAACTGAGAAAATCTTAAATAATATGCCCTCACGGTAAGTTCTTCCTTTAAGTACAATCTTTAATGAAATATTTCAATAAAAGCTGCTCAACTGGCATTACGTGCATTTATGATTTGCGGCGTTATCAAGTACGTGCGCCATTACATTATCGCAGCATTATTGTTTTAATTGTTTCTAAAAATAAATGCAATAATAAATTAAATACATTTTGTTGTGCTGTGGATGGAACATAAGAATACTGGGCATTTGCTATGAAAAACAACAACAACACAAGTGTGAAGTGTGTTTATGTCACAACAAAGAAGTGTCTCTTTTTTTAAAATGTATACGCTTCACCGGCTTTATGTGTGTACATGTATTTTTGTTCTTTTTTTCTATGCCCGGCATCACTTGTGGCCAAAGGTTTATTAAGTTTAAGCGACTATTTGAAACTCTTGAATCAATATAACCAGGTCCGTCTGTACGTCTGTCCATTCATGAAAATTTGTGCTAAAGCTACAGATTGCACTTTTAAAGATATTTTAATGAAATTTGGTACAAGAATATGTTTTAACCCAAAGAAGAATCCTATTAAAAATAGACAGAATTGGTTCATTTCTAGAAGCCCTTTCGATATAGCGACCTATTCTAAAGAAAATCTTTATATGGCAAACATTCACAATTTACACATATATTAATATTATTGGACAAAAATTGGTGCAAATAAGTTAATTAGCTTAATAAATGATTGTAATAAATTTGGGCCTGATTGCACCATTTTTAGAACATCATCCCATATAATGATATTTCGCGGAGTGACGGACTTTGGCAATGAATCGCACATTAAAACATAATTTATTGAAACTAAATGGTGCAGGGTATTAAATGGTCGCCTTTGAACGTCTATAACATTTTCTTTTGTTTACTATTTATGCGTTTCTGGTTAAAAAAAAAAAAAAAACACAATTCTCTGTTTATTGTCATCATTAAAATGTTTTTCAGTCTAGAAAATTTATTCTTAAAAAAAAAAAACTACAAAACATTAACATTTTATACATAAACAACAATAATAAAAATTGTGTTATTTACTAACAATATAGAAACAAACGGAGATCATAAATTTGTTAATTAAATAAGCAGCCAACCGGGCAGCCAAGCCAGGCCAGGCCACACCTGAGACTAACATTCACCGATTCACCGATTGAAGTCGGCTTTTATTATGGTGTGATTGTTGTCGTTGTTGTTGTTGCTGTTTTTATTGTGTTATGATATACTATTGAAATCAAAACAAGTAGAAGTTGAAAACATAATAAGAAAAAATTGCGTTGTACGAATAAATGTGATGTGATAGCAAAGAGAACGTAATCAAAACGTACCGTTGACGCGCACCATACCACACCACAAAAATGTGTGAATATAAATATATTTTAATGACTTAGCCTATAATCTGGGATGCCCTTTACATGTATATGTAAGATAAGGGAGTGGCATGTGTGTTGAATAGTGACCTCCTTTAAAGACTATTAAAATTTTAAATCTTAAACCTCCTTCTGGTGGTCACAAACCGAGTGACAAACTCAGCGTTCCTCCTTTGTAGTATCAAAAGTATATAAACCACGACGCATTGTACATATATAGAACCGGTTAAATTTTATTTATCCAGTGATATTTCATAATATTTCTCTTTTTTTTTTTTTTGTGTTTTAATAAATGTCAGCTTTTCGTTTATTTTTCTTGCCATTATCGGCTAGTTTGTGTATACACACAAATATATTTTATAACAGCCTCCACATAAGATGGGGCATAACCTAAGTTTGTCATTCTCTATCGATGTAAGCATGTTTGTCTGCACGTCTGTCTTTTTAGCGTCATAATTGGCTGCAGCAAATTTGAACTCGATCGGACGATTTTGACCATTTGATCCCTCCTAATAGAAGACTCCTATTTGAAATAAGGCTTTATAACTCACATTACTCCACTTTTTGGCCATTTCAGAGTTAAGTTTAAAATGCTAAGACATGTGGATAATTCTGCGCAAAACTTCAAATCAAAATGTTACGTTATTACCCTAGAAGTATACTAAGTTTATCATTCTGTTAATAGCTTCCTAGTCCAAGTAATCATATTAGCAATTATTGAACCCTCTACATAAGATGGGGGACAAACTACAAAGTATATATATTCTTGATCAACATCTAAAACTGAGTCGATCTAGACATGTGCGTCCGTGTGTGCATCTGTTGTTGACTTGCCATAAATTTGTCATGTATATCTAGAATATAATTATACAAACCATCGATGTACCAAAAAATGGGCGTGATCGGGAAACATACACGCTCACAATTAAAAAAAAAAAACGTTTTCAGTGTAAAACTCAACTTGCAAGCTGAAACATAATACAGACTATCATATATTTGCCATGCCCACTGCTTGTACGTAGATGTAAAGGGTATTTAAGATTTGGTCTAAACCAAAATTTGTTTTCTTACTAGTTGCGAAATTACAACAATTTGGCGTGTGTACGTACTAGGTAAATAAATCATATTCATAACAGAAGCAGTTCAACGGCATTAATCAATGCCGTGTCTCGTTATAGAAAAAATGAAACATTTCATATAAAAAGTGAATATTGTATGCTATAGCAAAATGATTATTTTCAAGTTTACAAGTCAAGAAAGGAAATGTCATTGTTATCGAATTATGTCCGTCCATTTTAATTTAAATTATACCACATACTTAATCTGACTCTTATCTCTTCTGCAACATTTGTCTAATACAGATTAGATTTATACTGTATAGAGAAAAAGGAAAGTCTAGTGTAGACAGTGGAAATTCTTATAGATTTAAATTAGTTAGAAATTCATATATACCCCCTGTGTGGTTATATCAACATATAGCCATGATATACCATGACATACCTTTGTGTATATATGTGCTTAGAACAATTGAAGTGCAGGTGCAACAAACTGTATGTGTTTCAAGAACGTTTACATGCCTCTATACACGTATCCGAGTATCACATGAATATTAATGTCCAATCGTTAAAGACTACGTGGCCTAACACTTATGCTTCTTACAGCGTTCAAGTGGGCTCTTATCAGCTTTTTAAATATTATTGTAGAAGCAACATGCGATATTATTGTTATTGTATATGTGTGTGACAAAACTTTTCTAATGAGTAGTTTTTTTTTCTCCTTATTTTTTGTTTACATAAAAGCATGATATTATTATTTTATGCCAGACTTATTGTTATTTTTTTATACCCTCCACAAAAGTTTACTAAGTTTGTCATATCATTTGTAATATTTAAAAAAAAAAAAATTGTAGATCCAGCATCAAAAGCCAAGTTGATCTAGACATGTACGTCCGTACGTCAGTGTTGTTGACACTCTTACGCTGGAAATTTGAAATTTGAAGCTAAAATTTAAATTTACAGACACTTCTAGTTTCTGTACACAAAATGCTATTTAAATTTTAAAAAAAATCAGTCAATAACCACGCCCACTATCGTTAAAAATGTATTTATCTTTTACAAGAATTTATCTATAAGGTTGAAATTTGGTAGAATTATTTATAGTTACCCCATTCAATGATGTGCTAAAAATGGGCGTGGTGAGATAACAGATATGCCTACAATAGACAAAAATGTTTTGTTTTATCTGCCATAGATTTATTTTTTTAGATTTTACCGGGGAAATCATTGATATACCAAAAAAATGGGCGTGGCCGCATAACATTTACGCCAACAATTTACAAAAAACTGCACTCTTATCAGCTGTTACATAATCCATACACTATTAGAGGGCGGTATCAAAAACCTGCCACTCCCACTGTTTGTATGATGTGCAGGATATATAAAATTTGCCTTAAGCTAAATTTATTTATTATATATTTTTTAATACTTAATTTTTTCGCGGTCTCTTTCTACGATAGAAGAAGAGAATGCACGTTGTTCGCATTAGCTTAGTATTTTTCCACAACCCACAACCCACCTCAATGTGCATTGCCTTGAGAGCTATAGCAAATAGTAGAAAAAAGGTTATTGCACTTTAATATTATTTGTTATTATTATTGTTGTTGCTATAATTTTCTCTGGCACTGTATTTTCTAAAAGTGTGCAATAATATTGTTTATTGCATTTTGCTAATTTACAGAATTATTGTATAATTAATTATTAACGTAATTAGAACTGAGTAAATTGAATATAATTTATACCCGGCAATATTTGTGACACAAAGGGTATTTTAAATTGATGCAAGTGTTTGTAACCAAAGATAGACCCGCCTTTTATTAAAGCAATCAATTTAGGATCAAAATGTGAATAGATTTTATCATGTCCATCCGTCCATCTGTCTGTTAAGTGTCCATGTTTCCATATTTTTGACCAAGGATTTTTAAAATATTTCATTGAAATTTGATACAAAGGTGTGACGATCCAAAAATATGCGATTAATTGGTACCATATAGTATCAATAGTTCCACAACTGGATTTGACAAACCCTTAATTTATACAGAATGCAATCAACTCCTTGAACGAAAGCGTTTCTACATTTATATTGGAAACCAGCTTTTAAACCTCTTCTAAGTCAAGGATTAAAATTGCAATGAGCAGCCAAAAGTGCTGTTAAAACAAACAACTGAACAAACTTAATATATTTTTTAAAGCCTAAAGGGTGTATCAGGGGATATAAAAACCAGTCCAGCTACCAAAGATTTTAATCGAGGCACGCCTTGATGATGAGATTAGCTATCGTGACAACCTCTTAACGCATACTCGCGCATATATCTAGGCTCCATATGTGTGTGTGTGTGTGTATGATCGTAATAGATAACGAAAATTGCAATTAAATTTTATAAATTATGGCAATTTTTTGTTTTGTTGTCTTTAAAAACTTGTTTTATCAACTCTTTTTTTGTTTTGTTTTAATTGATCCATTCGTCGCATGCAAAAGAGTTGGTTGTTGTTTTTAATAAATAAACAACCAACGAAACCCACATAATAACTCGTTGTTGCTTTTTCTGCTATTGTTGTTATTATTATGTGGGTAATAATAAAAATAAAATAAAAATCTCTAAATATACAATTTGTTGAAAAAGTAGATGCCTTAAAAAAATAAAGTCACATCATATATGAGTCGTGTTGGCAATTATCACGGATTATATCCAGTTTTATTAATAAATATAATTTGAATATTAATTTGTATAATTAATGAAGTTTATACTTGTGGAAAGTTTGCAATCATGGTTATTGTTGTGGACAGACGGACGGATACAGCAGCGTGATAGGGTATAAAACCGTATGCAGACCCATTGGCAATGCATGAGCTTGTTTGTTTGTTGTTTGTTAAGGTTTTTTGTTTTATGTTTTCTTTACTTCTTTTCTCTACTTTTTTTTTTATTTATTTAAAATTTACTTTTAAACGCGGAGCGCAGAAAATGAAAAAGGTCAACGGGTGAATAAACTTACGGGTAAATGTTGGGCATAAACTTAACTAACAAAAGCAAATGAAAATGTCGTTCAAACTCGACCATTTAATACCCCTACACTATAAAAATTAACTTCAATTTGTTTAGTTTTAAAGGCAAGGCAAGGCAAGGCATTGCCGTTTAAGTCGCATCGTGGGTTCAAATTCAGGTTCAAATTTGTTTCATTCAATTATTAAGTCATTTAACTATTCTTCATTAAATTTTTTTTAAAAATATATCAAGAATTGAGAATTTTCGTCATATAAAGACATCTTGTATGATAGAACCTTATAGGAGAAGGGATTCTAAAAGTTGTATGTAAATGTGTAGAGTATTTAAGATTTGGCCAAAATCAAATTTAATTTTCTTGCTTTTTGGTCGAAAACTTAAACTTTCACTTTGTTTCTCTCTCAGATTGAACTTATATTACAACAACAATTTATAGCTTTTCATATAATATATGTACTTATTGTTTTTGTTTTTTCTTTCTCTTTATAGAGGACGTAAACGTTTTGTCTCCGAAGGAGACGGTGGCCACATCAAGCCGTCAACTTTACCCATTTGCGATGCTCTCCACTTGAAAATAAACGAATAAATCAAATGAATGCAACATAACGTTTTTAATGAAAATGTAACTATGATATATACTACATATGAACAAGCATACAAGAAGAGAGAGAGATTATTCGCATACCACAATTTGATGACCACAATTTTGAATATAATTATAATTAATAACACTCTTAAGTAGTATGAGCAACAAAACATGGATTCAAACAAACATCTGATATGATTAATCGTAAAACCCAACTTTTTATAAACACAAATACAAATACAAGTATAATATATGATATAAAAAAATTATTAAAAAAAAAAAAAAAAATTAATTGAATGAATGAAAGTTCCCACTGAAAAGAATTACCACTTAAAAACGAAAATGAAAATACACACGTGCTATAAAAAGAAGAAAAAAGTATACTGTTTATATAAATGGTACACCACTTAGTAGCCCATAGATGATTAACTTAAAACAACTATTGCACGCGCATTTCATACAAAAAAAAAATCCATTTGTTTGTAAAACAACAACAGCAACAACAACAAAATGTATAATATAATCATGTATTTGATCTCTTACGAAATTATTTGTTTTACAACATACATACTTTCATACAATAACAATTAAAATTTACTTTTTGAACACAAATCAACACATAAAGGCTTTTTCCAATAAGGACATAACAATTTTATAAATTAAATAAATTACAAAATAATTGAGATATTCAACTAAAATTTATTCCCGGTGCATAATACACATGTTACATTTAGCTACGGTATCTCCATCTTGTTTATATGACCTATGACATTTAAAGTGATTTTCAATTCATCATTGCGTAAATAATTTTGAATAATTTCCAATCCATTGCTGGTTTGTGTTACTGCAACCTAATAAAAATGTTAACCTTGACCAAAATTTTGCCATTGACAGATTATGAAAAACAGTCAAGAATGCATTTGTATTAAAATATAAAATTGTTATGCTCCTATTGAAAAGTTGTGCACTTAGTTTTTGCGTTTTTTTTTTTTTTTTTTTTTTTACTTTACAATAAAGATAATAATAATTTTATGCTACTGTTAGAAAAGAAAACATATCCTTGCTTAAGGTTCACCGATTACAAAGTATCAAGTGTGGTATGCCAAAATAGAAAAACTATTAAGAGAAGTATATTTAGCTTAAGCCAAATCTTGAATACCCTCCACATGAACATACAAATAAGCATTATTGTAGATTAGATGTTATATTAAACACTCTAATAGTACATACATCAGCTGACAAGTTGAGTTTTAGTCCGTTTCCGGCTCTTCACGTATACGCCACGACCGTGTTCGCTTGACGTTGTCGTAAGTGATTCAACGCCAGTCACCAATCGCTTCAGAAATGGGTCGATAATATATAGTTCAACTCGGGTTGTTAATATAAACCTTTGTAGAGGCTCTGAAGTCTTCTTCTGGTGGAAGGACATATGAAGGGTACTATAAATGCAACCACAAAGATTCGACAGAAAGCAAAATAAGCTAAACGTTTCGTTTCAATATCTTTCCAAAAACGTTTCAGAAGAGAAAACGTAAAAATTAAGTTGTGCAACTAATACATTAAATTAAACACCTACATAGAGTTTATATAAATCATTTTAAGAATAAAAGTTGAAAAAAAAATCAATTTTTATTTTATATAAACATACAGACAAATCACACAAGGCGAACAACATAACATCAATAATATTATATCTCACTTTCCTATTAAAAAACAACAACAACAACTTTTATATTCCTATATTCCTATTATTGGTATAAAACTATTATGAAAAGAAAGAATGAATTCATGTCCGATAATGTAACGGCACCAATAAACAAAATCTAGCAAAGCAACGGATGAGAGCAATCGTTAACAAACAAACAAACACCATGCATAAATCTAACGTTATGTTATTATCGTAGTAAAGATTTATTAATTATTTATTAATGCAAAATTTATTTCATTCCTTGTCAAAGTCTCACCACAACGGAATGGTCAAAAACAAGTGAAAATGCTTTAATCGGTTTATTATCCTACACTACTTAGGTTTAATAAATTATATTATAATTCGTACTAGCAAGCGCGAGGCATTGCCTTATAAGTCTAAGTTTGTGACACATGTTTATATGGAAAGGGGTTCTAAAAATTGTTCGATTGGGTTAATTATTAAACTAATTAACTATTATTCACTAAATTTAATCTAAAAATTTTGAGAAATGCGACAAATTTTTAATGGACTTACAGACGGACACAGTAAAATCTATTTTTCAAGTGATCGTTCGATATAAATAAAAATGGATGTAAGCTTTACAGTCATTCTTACAAACTTAATATACCCTTCGTCATAAGTAGTGTAGGGTATAAAAGCAGTTGCACGCCATGATTGTTTGTTAATTGGAAAGGAATAAAGAGACATACATATAACAATTCCTAGCAAACCATACATTTGTAAATTACAACAACACGAAATCATAAAATAAATAAATTAACGATTTCAGTTTTTTAATCCTTTGCAGTACTTTTGAAATGAAATTAATTATTTAAATCATGTGATGAATTTCCCGCAAACGAATTTTACAATTTTAATTTTTTTCGTTAAACTGAACTACAATGAAACTTTTTCTCAATAAACATTTAAAACTTTTTTTATAATGCATAAATTTATATGAGTATTTTCTTTATATGTTTATCAATTTTTATTTGTCTGTAAGATGAGAGAGCGAGTTAGCAGTTGAAATGTGCTTCCGTTGGTATCATTTATATGTTTGAAAATCCTGAACCATCCTTTATCTTCCCTTTTCTACTAAAATTTTTCTTTATAGAAACAGTTGTGTATAAATGAATTAAAATTTTTATTTCTTAAGCTACGTTTCTATTCTCTATAACATTATTCTTCAGTTTTTATGCTACTCTCATGCCAGATGAATTCACCGCCATCATGGAACCCGGCATGGCATTCACTTTACGATACTTGGCAAAATGATCCAAATATTGATTTATCGTATCCATAATTTCGTACGTTTCATTTTGTTTTGCATGCATCTGCTGTTGACCCATGGCATTAACAACAGGTTGCGGTGTAAAATAATCGGGATATTCTTTTTGTACAGGTGTACCTAGAAAGCCTTCCATCATTTCTCGCATCAATTCCCAACACAATATCAAAGCTACACAGGCACGATATTCAATTTCGATAAGTATACCTTTAAAATTTTCATTTATCGTGACCGAACCCAATTTTACTATAAAATCACCATATTCAAATCGGGCTCCTTTCGATTCTATATGTGGTATTTTCTTGTTGGTATTAACAGCAGTTAGTTTTATAATAACCAAATCAAACATATTGTCGGCTATTAAAGGGATATGTTTCCCAGTGCCCGTATCTAAGAAGGCGAATGTAGTAACCGGATATTCGGAATTGTGTACCACATGAACAACTTTAGATGTTCCATGTTGTGGTGCTGTCATATAAGATTCACATTCAACCAAAAATTGACCAGTATGAGTAGCTCCCAAAGCTAGTAGGCGTTTGCTTAGATGATCAATGGCTTGGGGGCCCGTTTTTCCTTCGGGTATGGTATATGGATACAGCACAGTAACACCCATATTCCAAATTACATTTTAAAAATTAAAAGCGCTATAAGCATAAAAAATATTTAGTTTTAGTTGATAAAAGTGTTTGTTTATTATTAAAACTTGCTAATTTAGTGGTGGTACAATGAGAAAAGTAACAAAAATATCAACCTTGTTCGACAAGTAATAAATTTTTTCAACCTTGCTTAAATGGTTAAGAATTTTTTAACAAATTTGTGCCTAGCAATGCTGCGTGAAACAAAATTAGAAGATCTTAACAAATTCTTCAGTAATTTTTGAAACTACATTAAAATAATCATTCAATTTTTTATTTTATATCACTTTATTGTGTAAATACTGCACTACCACAAATAAACATACAAAGTATAACATTTATATAAAAAATACACGGCCTCGCTCGTGTAGAAAATACCCTTTATAATAAATTTGTGCCTGGCAGTGCCCTGTTACGCCGCTTGCAAAATAATTATACAAGAAGAAGAAGAAAGAAAAGTAAACGTTAACAAATCCTTCAGTAATTTTTAAACCATAAGAAATTAATCATTCCATTTGAGATTTTGTATCATTTTATTGTGCAAATACTACGCTACCACAAATAAATCTATAAAAGTATAACAATTATATATATATATATAAAATAAATAAGAAGAAAATTACATTAATCTTATTATTATTTTTCTATTTTCTGTTTTTCTGGTGAATTATTTTTCCTTCCAAACGGTTTCATTTCCATTACATCGGTTTTGAAATGATTAAAACTCTTGCGGAGAGAATTTGTCATTTTCTTCTTGTAACTATTGTTATTATTATTAGTACTGACCAAAGCCAACTTGTCACTGGTTAAGTGTTGGGAAGGCGTTCGTACACCCTTTGAAGAACCCTCATTGGAAGAACTATCGCTCGAATTGTTTACTTTAAGATATTTACGATTGAAGTTCAGCTGGGGTGTGCCCCATTTTTTGGTAAGAAATGCTTCAAATTCCGGATCACTATCCGAACCACTATCGTGTTGTTTTGATTTAGCCAATTTCTCATTGAATTCTCGTTTCAGACGATCCAATTCGTTCTCCGAATTGGCACCACTGTCATTTATTGTTACATCTTGTAAACGTCTCGTTACTATAACATCCGCCGGAACGTTTTTTAGATTAACACCCTGAATTTGGGTTTGTTTAAAGTCTATGGGTAGATTGGGAGTATTAGTGCCTGTATCTATGCGGGAACGACGCGGTGATTTCACCTCCACAACTTTAACCCGATAATGAACAAACTAATGAAAGAAAAAGGATAAAAATTTGAAAGGAATTCATCAGAGAGTAATTATAGAACAACCATCCCACCTTATCTTCATCGATAAATTTGGTTAAATCGTTGAGAAATATGCTAACGCAAGTACCTTCCGCTAATATATCCGCATCGTATTCACTGTGAACGGGGAACTTTTGCGTTATAGCCAATGCATCATTCTCATAATGCACGACAGTAACCTCATACGCAAATTGATGTTTCCTTTCGCGCTGTGTCGATGTACAGGTCATGGTAAATAGTATACGATCCTTATCATAAACTTCATAGAAATTGAACATTTCATCAAACACTTGCAATACGTAGTACCCGGTGAGTGATTTATTTTTTGCGGCCACATCCAATGTCAAATCAACACAATCACCAAAGAACATTTTACTGTCATGGGCAGTCTCTAAATGATCTTTCCAAAACGCTTCACGTCCCGACCACTGACAATCACCCCATACACGTCCCATAAAACACTTCATTGGCTTGTAAATGCATTGTTTCTCATGCCAGGACAATAAATCGATCTGTAGGCGTACAGTACAGCCACCAGCAGCATTTGAACATTTGAAATGTGCCTTCGAGCATAAAGCTTCTACAGTTCTTGATCTTAGCTCGGTAAAAGGTTCCTATAGTTTTAAAAATACGTTAGATTCGACATCTGTAGAAAATGTAAAACTAAAAAACTTAACCTTAACTTAACCTTGACTGACATTGACATATCATAAAAAACGTTCAAGAACGTTCGTATTAAAAACACAATTTTATGAAAAACCCGTTACATATTTAACTATGTCCATCTGTCCGTCTTTGTAGAGAAATCATTCTTGTGGTTTAATTGATGATAAGTTTTTCATTTGTAAACTACTCCATAATAAAAATGTTAACCTTGAGTGATCGTTTGACAATGACAAATTATAAAAAATGTTTTAAAGAGGCATTCATATTGAAATACAAAATTGTTATGACTGTATTGAAAAACCCTTTATTTAGGTACTAACCTTACATAGCGGGCACAGGAATAGTATGCGAGTGCATTGCTCACAAATGCTATGCCCTGTCTTGCACAGATAAATTGGTGCTTTCATAGGATAAGCGCATCCGGGACATTTCAATTCTTCAATTAAACGCTCATAATGCTTAACGGATATGTCTTTAATTGAACCATCAATAGGCGGCGATTTCGAGGTTCTTTGCATTTCATTCTCTTCCTTTTCAGGCATCTTGTGATCTTGCTTTTCGTATTGATTATTGAAGTAGGAAGTGTTGTTGGTATTTAGATGGTTGTTAACTGTTTTTATGATATGTTTTGAACCTCCAGAGTTAGTTCGATTAAACAGAGGAGGTTTAGAAGGTGGCACGTTTTGTTTTGGTAACGCAGTCCTTTGATATTTTATATTACCGTCAATGTCCGGTATTGAAGGAGTTTGTTCAGTTGTTTCAGATGTATTTATAGGCACGACAGTTTCTTGTTCCTCAATGTCTATTTCTTTTTCAGGCTCGTTGTTCTCATCAGTGGAATGTTGTCGTGTCAACGAATCTGTGGCCAGAAATACGCGACGTTTCTCATTATTCTTTTCACTATACTTGAGATGATTATATTCGGTTTTCAAGGATTTATTTAAACTACTCCTGTAGCTGCCATTCACGGGTATGTCGGGAGCTTTGTTATCTTGATCATCTGCTGATGCGGCAGTTGATGGATTTGTTGTTGTTTGCGAGTCACTGGAACTGGTACAACTGGAAGTACTATTCAAAAAGTGACATTTTAATGAATTTAGACCGTTAGCTGAATATTCCGTTATAAAACCGTTTGTAAGCATTATTTCTTCCATATCTTCTCTAATGGAATACATTTGAAAAAGTAATTTTTTTTTCACCTGTCAACGAAAATTGTATTTCTGACAATCGACAGTCACTCTATCTTATCTCTACTCCTATAACCGAAATGTTGTATAATGAAAAAAAAAATATATATAAAAAAAATCCCACCTTTATCTAACTTCACTCTAACCGAACTTTCAACATATTTTGTTATTGATGAACTGTTTCGTTTAGTTAGTCTTATTAAAGCTTAAAGTGTGGTTGGGAGATTATTATTTATAACGCACAACACAACTTTTTTTTACGCAACCCCACTACGCCAGAGGGTATCCAGTACCAGTGTTCGATTTATTTTTAGCAGACAGTCTCTGCGTCTTTACATGTACTTGAAATTTGTATAAATTCTCCATAAAGCATCCGATTTGAAAGTTTTATTGTTTTTCTTTTGTAACCAGAATTTCCGTACACTCAGAAAGCTTTAATGGATTTGGCAAAGGGAGAGAAATTCTGGTGAAATCATCACAAGACATCGACCTTTTGTGACTTTATTCTATAACAAACAATTGTCTATGCGTACATTAGGGTGGCTCTTAGCTAGAGGATAGTTTTCCAATTCACATACCAATCTTTATATACTTCACAATTGGTGGATTCAGAATCAAAATTTGAATCGATTGACATGGCCGTCTGTCTGTCTATGTAAATTTGTGCAAGAAAACTCCCAATATAAAAAAAAATTTTTGATTTTTATAAAAAATGTTCTAAAAATGGTCGAATCCGGTCCATTTTCAATGGGGTTTCCCTTTGAGTCAATACATGTTCTTGTACCAAATTTCATCGAAATATCTCAAAAAATGCGATCTGCTTGCACGCAAACTTATGTACATGGCCAGATGCGGACAGATAGACATGGTTAAATCGCTTTAGATTTTCATTCTGAATCGATCGGTATAATTGAGGGTGGGTGTGGCATTTGCCGTTTAAGAGTTACAAACATCCGCACAAACTTAATATACCCTCTGTTACAGGTGGTGCAGGGTATAAGTTTGTAATTAAACAGATTGTCATTTTTTTTTTTTTATATTTATATCCAATAACAAAAGCAACTACAATATATTTATTTATTTATTTGGTAAAAATAATAATATGGAACGTTTCCGCATACATTTATGTTATTTGGTGACAACGTTACTGATAAGCGTATTCGTGTTTTCAATGATTTCTGGTAATATAAATAATTCAAGAAAATTAGAAAGACTGCAAGAAGAAATTGATGCAATGGGGGTAACAGTGTATATAACATAATCAATTAAATTGATTTTGATATGTTCATGTTTAATAATATACAGCACACGATACTTAGTAATGTGGCTGGTAAAGCGGACTCGCGACATTTATCCGATATGATTGATAATATTGTCAAAAAACGGTTAGCTGGAGAATTTACAATTCAAAAACAAATCAAAGCACAAGAATGTCTCACATCAGGAACGGGACCTGTGGGAAGAAACACAAAAGATACCAACGCGATCGATGAACGTGTTAATTATGCCTCGGAAGCTTTGGGTGCTAAAATTGTAGCCGTCAAAGCAGACCCTTTGTGTCCGAATAGCTTCGTTAAACGTTTCTTCGGTATACCCTACGGTGCTAATCCACCTGCACACTTGCTGAGACCCAGTATGGAACCGGGTAATTGTTTTGCTTTTAAAAATGATAAAGCCGAAGTGACTATTCAATTACCGCATGAGGTGCGAAGAATAGTTCTTTCCCAAATACAATTCATTTGACTTAAAGTTTTCTTTGCTCAATCCGAACAGATTTCAATCGATGATATTGCCTTACAGCACATCAGTAAAAACAAATCACCTACAGAGAGTACAAACAGTGCTCCTAAGGATTTTTCTGTTTATGTAAATTTCAAAAATTTCATATATTCATTAATAATAATTTAAACTATTGTTAATTTAGGGAGTGAAACCTGAAAAGGAATTGTTATTGGGTAAATTTCGTTACGAGAATTTATCCAACAAACAGTTGCAGTTATTCACTATAAAAACTTTAGATAAATACAATCTGTTACGATTTCAGTTCAATACAAATCATGGTCATGCGAATTATACTTGTATTTATAGGTATGGAGGATGAAAATTAAAATAATTCTTATTTTTTTAAAGTTTTCTTGCCTCTTTTGCAGAGTTGCTGTTTATGGGAAGTTGTAACAAATAACATTTATGTTTATGTGTTTTTATGTTATTCTGTAATATTTAATTAAATTAAATTTATTTTTATAGCCTCTACATAAGTTTGTCATTCCGTTTGAAACACCCAAAAGGGATAACTATAAACATGTGTAGCAAGTTTCAAGTTCAATTCAAGGGTGAATTTTGTTGGCGAATATAAAGATTGAGAGTTGTGCCTGTTATCTGTCACAATGATCAGACGGACACACGGACCATCAACTTTGTACGGTCTCTGATGCCTCCTTGCAAACAAAAAAAACAACCTTAGTATTCCCTCATCACTAAGGTGGAAGGTATAAAAAGTAAAGGAGAAGCACAACCAACACCGGAGACCTCTAAATACAGAGGCGAAGTGTCGTTCTCTTACATTTTGTTGGCAGAATCTCAAGCCAAATTCGAAGCCCATATCGTATGCATGAATATCGTACATTTGGTATCCCGTAAGAACCAAATGTTACCAAATGTGATTCGTTTTTACTGGTTTTATGCACTTTTTCGAGCATTTATACATTTTTTTACACTTCTCTACCCAATTGTTGAATAATACATGTGGTGAGGAACTCCACCTTCGATCGACTTGACCGGGCTGGACTGACTATAATATATTCACTTTTTTTTTTGAAATTTATACAAATTAACGGAGATTTACACATAAAAATTTCATACACCGCTCTCTCTATATTTAAACGTTTACTTTTCAGCTGATTATATCCTGTGTACACACATGCTAACAAATGCCTAGAATCCCTTCATAGTATCAAATACAAATTTTAACGAAGAAATGTGCGCACGTGTGCGTGTGTGTGTTGATTATAAACTTTCATTTTTCATAACATACCGAAAATAATATTTTTCAACATAACGGCAATCGACTTTATAAATAAAATAATTTTTTATACACACTTGTTCGCCCAGTATTATAACGTTTGTGTTTTGTACAAAATCCTTTTAAAAGGACTTTATACAAAATTGTTGCAAATGAAGAAAATAGGAAAAGAAAAATTTCCCTTCTTAACCGTAACGCCACCAATTCATAACTAAATAGCTAAACCACCAACTAGCAAGCAAATATCGGACCGCACGATATATAAATGGAAAGTCATGCTACACAAACAAAAGATTCGCTTGCATGCTTTTACATTTGCTGTTGTTGTTTTTTCATTTTCAAATGCAATTCGGGGGCAGTTCAATAAATTATTATTATGTGAAGTATGTATAAAATGAAAATGGTTTCAAGCAACAACAACAATTCAGTTGGTTGTAGTTTCTATTCCCAAATGTGGGTTAAGTTTCTTATGAAAAACGGAAATGACTTGAATGCAACTAAGTATTGTACGTATGTGTATTTGCATATGTATTCACAATACCAAGGACCCTAATGGCCGGTATTAAGCTACTTATGAATGAATCACTTTACAGGACCTTTTTTTTTTTTTACAAATTTTTAAGGTTACGAGGGTGTTTTATATACAAACTCTCCAACACTTTTCTATTTTTATTTAAATTTTCAAGGTTTTCACATAAATTGATAAAGCAAACCTTTAGCTAGCAAAGTTAATTTGAAGAATGGTTAACAAAATCATTCAATCAATCATAATATTTAATCTAAACATGTCCGTCTATCCGTCTGTCAATCCATGTGAATTTGTTCGCAAGCTAGATATTCCATTTTTAAAGATATTTCAAAGAAATGCGGTACAAAGCCTTGTATTGGCTTAAACAGGAACCTAATTGAAAATTAAATGAATTGAATCATTTTTAGAACTCCTCCCCCTATAACGAACTCTTATAATTAAATAATTCTTAATATTTTTTAACAAAATTTGGAACAGAATAGTTAAATTTAAACCCAATCGGATCATTTTTGGAACCCCTTGCCATATAATGAAATTTCACGAAAGGAGCAGTTTCTGAGTTTACTGATATTTAGTTTAAGCTAATGTAAATATTAACTAATACAACCAAGTGGTGTAGGGTCTTAAATGATCGGCCTTGACTTATTATAACATTTTCACTTGTTTTTATGATATACATAACGGCTTTTAGTGATAATTTTATACGTTGAGGCTTGAGTGTTTAAAATATTTCATACTTTTGTTCCTTAAACATGATTTTGTAAATTTTTAACAACTCTTTTAAAAATGTTTTATAAACTCTAAAAAAAATTGTTTACAAATTCATTTCGAATGCACCGTTTAAAGCACTTTTTAATATAAACTGAAACTGAAACGTTCAAAAGAATGTCACAACATACCAACAGATACTTAGAGAAACGTGAACAAAGACAATATAATTGGATTTGTAATGTAAATAAAAATAGCTTTTAACGCTTGCAACGCAAATAATTCAATTACATATTTTTATATATTCACGTGTTGGTAGGTGTAGGCGTTTATTTTCCCTTTGTTTAACATAATCTTATATTTGCTCATATTTCATAATCATCGGGATGGTAAAGTTCAGTTAATAAACGGTATACATAAGAGGGAGCATGACCACCACTAAAAATACAAAACAAACAATAAAGGTAAAAAAATGAAAATACAAAAGAAAAAAAATGTAAATAACGTACGTGTTGGATATAAATAGTGTAACCAGCTCAGGTGGAACATAATCGAACATCGGGCTGTACACTTTGGTATTACGTGCCGACAATGTATTGTAAGGCAAAACACCTTCAGCACAATTTATAGAATTGAAAGCATCCTGTTCATATGAACATAGGTGGACAGGTGACAGTTTATACATGGGCGCCAATACAATTACCGGCACGGAAAAGTGTTTGGCAGCTAAAGCAACAGTATGAGCACCACAAGCGGCTCTTAAACCACCATTCGCTAAAACACTATGAGTACCGATAATCACTTTGTTGACACGTGACATCATAGCAAATATGGTTGAATCCGGTATTATGATTATTTCTACATAATTATTGGCCAAATTAGCAGCTAGATTATGGCCCTGAAATATTGTAAAATATTAAATTTAAATTGAGTCATATAAAATAAGGAAATTAATTACCCGACAAGCGGGCGCACACTCGGCAATAATTATGGTTAGGGATTGCCGTTTCTTAATCGCTCTTCTTAAAAACTGTTCAACACTGCGTGAATGGCCCAACGTTAATATAACTTCAGATGAATGTATATGATGTTCAGCTTGAGCGCATATGCTCTCGCTACAGTTCTCCAATTCATTTTCAATTTCTTGTAAATGATCCAGTATAGCATCCTTTAATCCATCACGCGGTTTAGCATAATCCACTGAAACACCATATTCACTAGTTTGAGTAACCAATTTATGTAACGATAAAGTAGTCTGAGATTCATCTGCTAAAGTGTGAACCTAAAGAACAAACTTCATTGATAATGGTTTCATTTATTTGCACCTTAACCACCTTAACTTGCAGTAATTCAAATTCTTCTCTTATGATTTTTAAAAGGCGACGTGCCAAATTAGCTGTAACTGTTACTTGAGGTAATGCCGATTGTAATATATGTCCTTGATTGCGTACAATACGCAGCAGTTCTCTATATATATGTTATATTAAATATTAAAAGATTTAATATTTTTTTTTATCATTTAAAAATCTCACTTACTCAGCATGTTGCCATTTTTCCGTATTAATTATTTTCTTAAACAGCTCCAGAGTTTTAAGGGTTATGCTAAACGAACTCTCCACCTTTCTACATTATATATATATATATATTAACACATATATTCCTTAATTCGTTTACAATTTAGTTATACTTACTGTAATTTGATGTTGTGTATTAATTGTAGCACATCTTTTAATGGTTTTTCAGCCATTTTCTTTCATAAAATTTTTATTTTTTTTCTTGAGTATCAATGTTGGTATAGAATTTATAAAATTAATACGAAAGAAAAATTCCGAAATTTCCAAGAACTAGCCACGCATATGGTTTTTGATATTGTACTTTCAGTTTATACAAATATCAGGTGGTTTTCCCGAATGATAACAACACTGAGTAGCAACGAAAATTCTATTTTAACAAGTGGCAATTGTTATAGTTATAATGAATCATATATTTTCTTTAATAACAAAAACTTAAAACTTAAGTAATTATTAAGGATATATTTAATATTATAATTAAAACAAATTGACATTAAAAGATAATATCAATTGTATCTGTTTGGAATCTGAGCTAATCATATATTACGTATCTGTTTTGACTCTAAACCAAAGAGCGCCACCTAGGCGGTTTAACGTTAAATATATATAAAGCAAGAACAGATAGCGATAACAAATAACCGTAACAAAGAATCCGATGTTTCTTCTTGTTTTTAGCTCTGCGGTAAGTTCTCTCACGGCTTTGCATTAAAAAATTAAAATTCATTCTCTAATCAGAGTTTGTCCGGTTTGGTTTGTTAATTTTGTTTGTGCGTGAGTAAAAAGAACTTTTCATATAAGCAATGGAAGAATTCAAAGTAGACATTATCATATATTAATTAAAATAATACAAACTTCTCCACTTTAAAGTGTTGTTTTTTTTGTTAAATGGAGACAACTACAAATCAAGTAAAGTAATATTATATAAAGAAAAGCCTGAATCGCATCGATGTGATATTTAATTGATTTTTATTATCTGTTTTTTTTTTTCGCTGTGCAAATTTTTCTTTTATTGTAATTGTGGTGTATTTAAAATGGTTCTCATTATAAATCCAATGTTTGTTTGCTCCCTATTATTGCAGTAACTCACATATATATACAGTTTACCTGATAAAAAACATCTCTCTTTAAAGGTGTCTCTTGTGTTTAGGAAAAAATTGTGTGCAAAAAAAAAAAAGAAAATAATTAAATTAGTGTTTTTTAAGAAGAAAAAGCATGTCCCCTCTACAAATGCGTTTGTGCTTACTGTAAAAAAATAAAATAAAAACTCAATGTAAAGTATACGACATATAATAACTACCGTCGTATATACTTGAAGTGGAAAGAAGCAGGTAGGCATATTGTTATAATAATAATACGAAATATGTGTAAAAAGAAAACCCCAGGCGAGACATTAAAAATCACAAACCTACTAAATTCAATTACACAATATTAAGAGAAAGCAATTTCATTTTGGAATGTGTAATAAAATTAATTCCGGTCCATTTCTAAATTACAATTTTTTAATGTCCATCATTGATTCAATTTTTTTCAACCTTAGGCTAAATTTTGGTTACTCTGACCATTCAAAAGTAAACGGTCGGTGTGTATGCTAATGCAGGGTAAATGGTCACATTCTGATCCGATTTCATCTAATTTTAGCACATCAATGCAAAAGGCACATATAGATAAAAGATAAATGTTAAAGATCAACATTGTGATCGATAGAATTTTCTTAATTATTTTTCAAACAGATAGCGAAAAGGTTTTTTCAATAAGGACATAACATAATTTTTAGGATCTCTAAAGGGTCAATAGGCTTCAGTTCTTTGATCTTGTAAGGGTGTAAGTCATTTTTATGTAAAATTTGCTACAATGTGGTGTAAGAGATTCGCAATTCCTAAGAACATTTGGCTTATTTTGAACAGAACAAAACTTATAGTTGCAATACTTTCGGTACTCAGGAATGTCTGTCAATAGGAACATACATTAGTGAATATTTTAATTTGATTATATCCACTAATAATAAAAATGTTAACCTTGATTATCGTTTTGGCATTGACAGATCATGAAAGATCATTTAAGAAAATGTTCGTATTAAAACACAAAATTGTTATGTCCACATTGAAAAATCCGTTACAAAAAAATATTTTTGTGCAATCATTTTTATTCTCTTCATATAATATTTGGGCGCATACTAAGTTTGGCAGATTCAGAAGGAGGCATCAGAGACCTTATGAAGTATATATATACTTAATCAGAATTAAAAATTAAGAATCTAGATGTGTCTGTCTGGGTGTCCATTTGTTGTTGACAATGTAAGGGTCGTAAATTCCAAGATATTGAGATGAAATTTTGTACAGACCGTACAAAATCCGTACTTAGGGAAAAATTCGACTTGGAAGCACCATTAGAGAGAGTTCTAATGCCTATTATTTTTAGGTATATTCTCCATCCACTTCATTAAGATTTGACCTAATTCAAATTTAGTTTTTTATTAATTATTAATATTGGCAACCCCATACAATGTAGTTTTATTGTTTATTTTGTTTACTCCTTCGTATCTCTTATGCATTCTCTCTTGCTCTCTTTCGCTCTCTCTCTGACCCAAGTATTTATTGATTTTTGTAAATTTTGTTTTGTATCTTGTTCTTGGCTGCTCTCTCAATTGCTTTATAATTGTGCGATTTGCCATGCGGCGCAACTAATTGTTGTTGTACCGTTGCTGCAATCAATTCGCAATCATTTTTTATAGCGCACTTGCTGTAATTGTGAAAAAGTTTTTCAAGAATTTTTTGCTAGTTTAGTTAATACGGTTACGACGAAACTGTCATTAAAATTAACTTTCCTATTAATGGCCAACAAATGTGAGTATAACGAGAGCATCACATTCGTTTAATTTTAATAAAAATGTAATTAAATTAATTAATAAAATGATTTGTGCTTTTTGTATATGGTACACATACTCGCTTATGTTTGTGTGTGCGTTGAAGAAAATTAAGTGATTATAAAAAATGAAAAATTAAACAATTTGTAATCGTACACGGAACATTGAAATTGTGTATTTTTTTTGTCTCCGCCTCAATTGTTTACAAACGCATTTAAGTAAATTTGTTGTTTTGTGTTTTTTTTTTCGTTAATTTGTGTTCGTTTTTTTTTTTTCGTTTGTATAGAATTGTCTGATACCACATGAAATTTTTTATGTTACGAATTGAGCCGTAAAAAATTCAACCATTTCTCATTAAAAATTAAGAGAAAAATATATTGCAATCATGTTAAACAACGGTACTAACGGTTCACCGCATGTAAGTAGTTTTTTTATGTTTTCCTCAAATTTTATTAAAATTTCATTTAAACGGTTCATTTATTACATAGTAGAGCATTATTCTCTAAAGTTTATAAAATTATTATTAATGTGAAATTCTGTTACAGTTATTTTTTTAAACTTGTAAGGATGTTTGTAACTCCTAAAAAGTAAATTCCACACCCACCTTCAATTATACTGATCGATTCATAATAAAAATCTGAAAAGATTTAACTATGTCCGTCTGTCTGTCTTTGTAAATTTTTGATTTTCGACCACAGTTTTTAAGATATTTCGATGAAATTTGGTATAAGGATATGCTTTAACCCAAAGAAAAATCCCATTTAAATTAGATCACTTTTCAAACCTCCCCATATAAGCTTAGTTTATAATAAAAGTATTATAATAAAAGATTTATATGACAAAAGATCATGATCTTAATATTTTTGGACAAAATTTAGTAATAATTGGCTATACCAAATTTGGACCCAATCGAAATATTTTTAGAATCTCTTCCCATATAATGATATATCACGAATTGATAATGCTTCGCGTTTACTGCTACCACTTAACTAATTAATAAATAATATTGAAGGGTCGGTTCTTCTTTGTGGGAAAATTTTCACCTTTGTTTAAAATTTCATCGAAATTTAGAAAAAAAAATTAACCTGCAGCAAGTACAAATATATATAGACAGACAGACGGACATGGATAAATCGATTCATATTTTGATTCGGAATCGATTGGTATTAGTTTGAAGGGTGGGTATGGTGTTTAAGAGTTGCAAACATGTGCACACACTTAACATATCCTTTGCCGCCATTGTTGCAGGCTATAACAATTATATGATTATTGTTATTGTTAATATTAATATTAATGTTTATAAATATTATTTCATTTCATTTTAAATAAATTGTTAACATGAATGAAACGCATTCAAAATTGCACAACTCGTGCCTTTCTTGGTTCACATGAATTGTTATAAAAAGCGTATGACGTCTGCCTTGCCAAACTCTTGTCATTGCAGTCGATTTTATTTTTTATATAAGTATACGTATATGTGTGTATGTTTAAGGTGGGGATGTGATAATACGCTGTGGCATACATCAGATTGTGTTGTTGTTGTGAATGACCGATAACAGACTGTAAAATTAATTAATTTTTAAATGTTTTGTTTTTATACCCTTCACATAAGAGAGAGGGGTAGTATACTAAATTTGTCATTCCATTTGCAATATTCAGAAGCATATGTTTTTTATTAGAATCAAAATCTGATATCTAGACATGTGTGTATGTGTCCGTATGTACATTTTGAAACATTGATTTAAAATTTTATGCAAACACTTTTAGTTTCTGTACAGCCTTTTTAAATTGGGTAGAATCGATTAAGAGCCACGCCCACAATCCGTAAAAATCTTTGTAAATGCCACAAAAATTAATCTCTGAAGTTGCAATTTGATAAATGGGCGTGCTCGTATAGCAGGCACGTCCACAATTTATAAAAATCTTTATAATAAAGCCTTAAAGTTCGTCTGATACGTAAAACATATTAGATGGTGTAATTATGTACCTGCCCCGACCACTCTTTGTGTGTAGAAGTGGAGGGTATTTAAGAGTTGGTCTGAGTCAAATTTTGTCCTTTTACTTGTTTTTCCTTGCATTCCATTCGTACCGGGTGCAGTGTTAATGATATAAAGCATATAATTGCTATATCTGTTGTAGTTGTTACTGCTGCCATTGTTGCTGTACACGTTCACACGTGCATATCGTATTTCTACGTATAAGATAATAAGATTAATGCATGTGTAATATAATTTAATTGACTTTGAACAAATTTTAAATACACTCCACATCTATATACCAATGGTGGGAGTGGCAACTACGCCTTCTAAAAAAGTGTATTTATTACTTTTCAACAAGTAGAGTTTTTCAATGAGCGTGAGAGTGCAAAAACAACAGACGGACGTACGGACTCACGGACATGTGTACATGTCTGAATGGTTTCAATGTTTCATGCTGATCTGGAACATACATATATACTTTGTAGGGTCTCTGGCTGTTGCTAACTTAGTATATTTTTCATTAAATGGCGTTCGTAGTGTGTGTTGTGTTGCATTATAATGCATGTCTGTTTTATTGACATCAAGCAGATTGGCGGTCTCTCTCTCGTAAACTAAATACTTCAGTGTCTAATATAAAAATTTTATTTAATTTAGTGTCTAATATAAAAATTTTATCTATTCATCTATTGTGTATGCATAGATGTGTAGGTTCCGGTTAATAAGCTGGAGTTTCTAATCAAATTATCACAAAATTTGGTATAAAGGAAGTTTAGTTAGTCTCGGTGAACGTTTCGCTTTGCTAAGCATCTCCATTGTTTCGGTTAAATGGTGCCAGTTCAAATACACATTCCATTATTATTTAGTTTAATTCTTTCTTTTCTACAAAAGTTATAAATTAATGCCATAAACAAAATAATTGAGATTTTATAATAAATTGTTCAAGTGAAGGCAGCAAAGTTCTCTGCATTAAACATTTAAACATATTATATATAAACTGATGATGTCTGCATACATGTTATAGACACAACACAATGCAACACACAAAAATGCTGCATAATCATGGCATGGTTATAAGAGCACAAAAACAAGTATTAGCGTTGTACGTAAAAAGAGCGTTTGTCATCTCATAATTTTTGGTTGGTTGGTAGCCAGCACCTGAGTTTCATATAAATCATTTTTTGATTATAATGAGAACAGAAATTATTGTTTTTTTTGTTTTGTTTTTAAATTTTATACAAAACATAAATAAGTTTGGCTTTCATTATTATGAATTATAAAAGAAATTTAATTAATTATGTGGATAAAAGTATATTTTCCAGCCTGAAAGTATACAAAAAGTTGTAATAATGAATATGATGGGAGAGTATACTAAGGCATCAGAGACTTTAAAAGTATAAATATTTATAACTAGGGTCTATAAAATGGGCACGATTGGATAATCTATGCGCCCACAATTGACAAAAATAGATTCAGGTACCTACCACGCCTACATTTTATATATAGATATTTAAAATTTATTTTTAGCAACAATACTTTTTGTTGTAGTTTAGAATTGACCAATTTAAGGTACTTGTAAAATATACTTTAAATTTTTCCAACACCAACATAATTTCTTCAATGATTGTTTAAGAAAATTACGATTGCATTGTATTAAACGACACTGATTGCAAATGATTGTTTCCAATAATGATGATGACGTTGATGATGAGGCCATTATAAGAATAAACTCACAGAGAAACAATTTTCCAATTAAAGGGGGACCTGAAATGAACATAGTTATGTCAGTTTCTCCTTCTGTCCCTTTTCTTGTCATTTCCTTCCAATTTTGATACGGAACTTAATGCACCAAAAGAAGATAACCATCCGCTTATGTGGAGACACACACACATACACTCATGCATTCTACATATATGCACTTCCTAAAGCTCTTAAAATGCTTTCTATGCTTTCATTTGTTTTGAGATTGTCTTTGTTATTGCTACTTATAGCCCAATGTGAGGATTCCCTAAATACCTTTTCTCAAAGGTTTATTTGACGTGGTAAAAGATAATATAAGAAGCTTTGTCTCTTGAACTGTGTCTCCTAATAACACCAACAAATTGTAAAATGTTTTATGTTGTCGCACAAGCTCTAAAAAATTTAAACTTTGCATCCTTTTTTGATAATAAATAAATAATACATTTGTAAGACAACAAGTAAACAAAGGAATGTTATATGTTAGTCGGACAAAATCCGATTTTTTAATCCCTACACCACATAGATCCAAAAATTAGTTTTAGTTGCATAAGCGTTATCAAGCGATTTCACTCTTTTTTAATTAAAACTTAGAAATATTTGCACATAATTAAAAGTTGAATGTCTTAGAAGACAGTAAGAGTGGCAACAAAGGTCGGACATATAGACGGACATGTCCAATTTGACCTAGATTTTGATGCTGATCTAGAATATATATAGTTCGTAGGGTCTCAGGAGCAAACTTAGCATTGAATTGAAGTTTTTGTTTAAAACCATTCAATTGTCTCAACTAAAATTTATTGTGAAATGATTCACAGAACCACAATGCATTGAGTAGTTGTGTATTTTTACTTGTGTTCTATTGCCACATATATACAATTAAACATATACATATGTTTTGGTTATGTTCGATCCCCATACAATTAGATTGCTCTCCTTTGCTTTATGCTGCAATCTCGTTCTCTCTCTCCCTCTCTATTTATGTTAGTGGTTCAGGTTGGTTTATCACAAATTGTTTTTTTTCTTGTCTAATTAATTAAATTTGCTTTGACACAAACACACATATACACACTAAACACAACCACGAGAATGAGTAGTGAGTGTGTTTATAACTTAGTTTTAAACAATTTTCGTTTGATTGTTTTGCGCCACTTGCTAAATATATCTTGATTTTAACTTAATGCTTTCGGCAGATTATTCTACAATACATACGTAAAAAAACTAAATGAAGGTACTATATATATATATTGCATAATATACAAATAACCACTAATACTAATGTGTATCAGAAGAAAAAAAAAAAAACAAAAATCAAAGTCTTTGTTGATCACCCGTTGCTGCACTCGATTGAATTGCTGCGATGGAAGATTCTGTAGGAAGATGTTTTGTTCTCATAAAATTTACATAAAAAAGTAATTTTTGGTAATCGCCTCAAGTATAAACACTTCAATTTCGATTCGCTATGAGGCAAACCAAGTTTTGCACTTTTTACAGACATTCCTTTTATTATAAACTTGGGGGGTATACTAAGTGTGTCATTCAATTTCCAACACACAGAAAATGTATATTCTTGCTCAGGATCCGTACGCCTGTCTGTTGTTTGCATTCTCATGGTCATAAATATTGAGAAACATTTGATATTGAAATTTTATACAGACACTTTTCGTTTAGAAGGCGTAATACTGTACCTGCCATGCCCTATTTTTTAAAATGTAAATGTAAAGGGTATTTAAGATTTGACAAATATGGTTCTTTTACAAGAAATTACGAGAGGAATTTCTTTTACATTTTATTTACAACATAAAAGTTTGAGAAAATTTCAAAACTTACAACAATGTTAAAATTCAGTTGAAAAACTTTCCAAATTTCTAAATGTCATAGATTGTTAAAAGTACGTTTTTTTTGTTTTTGTACAATTACTGCAGTGCAGTGCTGTGTGAATAAGGTTACACTAGTGTGTGCCATGAACTCTCCCACACTTCACTTGACAATGTTCAAACATTTTAACATTAATTGAAATCTTATGAAAACTTTTTTTGTAACGATTGGTTTTAAAACGTGGCTAATTATTTATTAGGGATGCTATTAAAAGTTAAAAACATTGAAATAGAATGTACGCGACAGCTAGCACATAAACTTCACTATCTCTTGTTCAAATATTTCTAATAACTTTGAAAACAAAATGGGTTTTCCAATACAGATATTACTATTTTGTACCTTAATAAGAACGCACCATTGAATGTTTTTTCATGATGTATCAACATCAATATATTAGTCAAGGTTGACATTTTTATTTTTTTTATAGTGAAGTTCACAAATAAGCAATGTTTGGTAATTATTAAAAATAGACTCTATTACAACCATAATAAGTGACCGTGTGATGTGGATTTCATGCCACAGGTGTGATTGGAACGTATTTTTCAAGAAAGAATCTATAGCTGCAAATAAGATTAAATGTTCTAAGCCTGGAATAAATTTCAGCGCAATATCTCAAATTATTCTGTATTTTATTTAAATACAAAATTGTTATGTCCTTGTTGAAAAATCCTTAATAAGGTGCGCGATTCCGCTAGTTGAGGCCTCTTAAGGTGTATGCGCATATATTTTTGTTTGCATCAACTTTTAAGTACATTCGGACATGTCCGTTCTGGCCACAAACATTGGACTCTTAAGTCTATAATTTGTTATGGACTCTACTGTCGTTGTTGAAATACAATATACTTTGGCACGCCTCCAGGGGCGCGTATAAAATGTGTATGGCATATAATAATAATAACAACAATAACAACAACAAATTTTACTCATATTTTATATGCTTAGGTTACCCACGTACACGAAAATGCACGTAATACACACAAATAGAAAAATAAAAATTAAAAAAAAAAAAAAAAAAAACCGCGAACGTGATGAAAACACTCCAGGACAAAAAGTTGTTGTTAGGGTTTTGTGTTTTCTTAGTTTTGTTGCCATTCTCACGGTGTACGTAAATAAATACCCACTGCAATGCGGTGATCCAATAAAGCTTCTCCGTTTGGGCGTCCCCCTCCTTTCTTTTTTTCTCAATTCTTCTTCTTTTTATATTTCATGCATTTCTGTTCATATATTTTCCAACTTTTAATGGGTTATCTGTAAAATAAAAATGAGTTGTTGTTGTTGTTTTTGTACCTACACTTTTCTATTTCATTTACTACGTAATTGCTGTAGGCTTGAGAATGTTTTGTTAGTGCCGCTGTTACACAATTAGACACTGCGCCTTCTTTCTTATTACCGTTCTTTTCTTCCCTCCCCTTTTCTTCCTTGGCATATTGCCTAAATCAATAAAATGCTTGGACGTTTACATAGAAATTGTAATATTCCGTTATGATGGCAACTGTGCTATATGTGGGTATATATTTACACTGATGGAATACAGTTCTTAAGCTGTAAAATATTAAAGGGGCTTTTGTATTATGTATGTGCCTTCCACCTTACTTACAAGATTATAGAAGTTGATCAGAAGCCATGTACGTATCTCTGGCCGTAAGTGTTTAGCTGAATCGAGTGCAAAAATTGAACAAAAATGTCAGTGTAGATATTTTACACGCCCATAATTTTCAAAAAAAACAACAACTTTTACTAAAATATTCATCAGTTGCAGTCAAATTGAATACATAGTCCTTAAAAAAGACTATTTAGTATAAATGTCACGTCCAAAGAGTGTCCAAGATTCGTACTTAACCATATATACAAAGCCTTTTTACTTGTTTATTCCTTTTTGACCAAAACATAATAAAAAGATTGTGTAGTATAATGGCAACCGTGGCCAAAAACTGTTTTATCAAAACTATCTGTCTGCAAAATATACAATTTCACTAATGATTGTATTCAATTAGAGACACATTTACATAATAAGCAGTATTTGCATAAAAAACAAATAACATGGAAATAATACGAGTATTTTCACTGGCCTATTCTTAAGGTCACTGTTATAGTGGAACTTTTCTAGGTCTACATAGTACTAGAAGTGTTTATTAACAAGCAAGAAAACTAAATTTGGTTTAGGTCAAATCTTAAATACTGTTCACATTCACCATATTGCACCCATATAAATTGCGCCCCTTAATAGTGTTTGTATCAGGTTACAAGTCTTGTTTTACTTTGAATTATAATGAAGTGATAAGAAAAGTCGGACATACGGACATCCAGACATTCGTTACTACATCGACTCAGTTTTTAATGCTAATCAGTATATAACTTTGTACGATCCCTGCCACCTTCTTCTGGGTGTTGCCAATGGAATGAAAAATTTAGTTTACTACTCCATCACTAGAAAAATCAAAATTGATTTATGGGTGTGTTCTTCTATAAAAGTGTTTTCTTGTTTTCATAGCATTTTAAACCTTTCGTTTAATTGATGATGTTGTTGGGCGTTTCACTTTCTCTCTAATAATAACGTTTCACTGTTATTTACAAAATGTTAACAGTTAAGTTCATTGTAAATGGGCAGTTCTGCCCCCTTTTTGTATCTATGTCACTAATATCTGAACTCTTAACCATTTAATGTTGAATGAGTACAAGTCATAACAGCACAGCAATATATTTTAATTTATTAAAAGTGTAGTGAGAGGTACAAAAGAAAATTTGAAATTTTCATTCATAAAGCTTTAAAGTGATGTAAGGTTCCACTGGGCGTATGAGTTTTATGCAATTGAAAAAAAAAAAAACTTTTCTAAAACAATGTAACAACGCCAGGGACGCAATTTATTGTATGGTATCTGTACAGCATTTAATTAGTATATAATATGAATTATCTTTTTATATACTACACATAAGTTGGGCGGTATACTTAGTTTGTCATGTCCATTGTTTGTATGTAGAGGTGGAGGATATTTCAGATTTGTCCAATTGTATATTTTTTGGTTGTTTTTTTTTTGTAGTAATGTTCTCCATTGAGGATACCTGTTTAGATTTTGATTTTAGTCCTTATTAGCGTTTGGTTTATTTGTTCACTTTTCCATTCTAATAGCTTCAACATTTATATGTTTGTACTTTGTACTTGTTGTACATTTAGTTTACGCTACTCTATTTGTATGGTTTTCCAGTTCGTTGAGTTAATTTAGTATATTTTTTTTTTTTTTGGGTATTTCGCTTTGTTGTGAAAAGTAAATTTTTAATTAACTGCAAGCAAGACTGTAAATGTGGTGGTGTCATCCGTAAAGGCATAGTTTAGATGGTACAGTTATGGGTTACTTAACATCTCAATCCATTAATCTCTATACCCTACCCCACATTTGGTAATCATGGCTGTCTGTCTGTTCAATTTATGCACCAGGTATTCGTCGCATTTTTGAGAAATTTTTAATGAATGTTGGTGCAAGGACATGTTTTAACCCAAAAGGGAGCCCTATTGAAAATGTTTCATGATTCACTTAAAACCCTTCCCATATAAGGTCCTGTTATAGTAGAAGTCTTTATATAGGAAAAAATCGCAAATCTTAATATTTTTTGACAAACGAAATCGAGAGCATTTTTCATTGATTTCCATATTTTTAGCTTTATGCCCTTTCTGTTTCAGAATTTAGTTATAGCTGTCCGTTTCTCCAATTTTTGAAATATTTTATTCAAATTTAGTACAAGGGTATGTGTTGGTTTAAAGAGGAAGCCTTTTGAAAATAGACCGAATTGGACTATTTTTAGATACAAAAATATAAAGAATTCCGCATTTACAATATAATGTTATAGGAGGAGGGGATCTAAAATGGTCCGATTGGGTCCAATCTGGGCACAACCAATTTTAAGCTAATTAACTATTATTCGGCAAATACTGTGAAAATATATTAAAAAGTGTGACTTTTTAAAATTTTTATATAACATTATAACAGTACCTTATAAGGGGAGGCGTTCTAAAAATGGTACAATTCGGTCCCTTTCCAATGATGTTCCCCTCGAGGTTAAGGAGATCGTGGAGCTACAAACATACGCACAAACCTATGTACCACAACCAGATTTTCATTTAACAGCCATACATCGTTTGATTTAATTTTAAATAAATAAAATAAAATAATAAGAAATTTGTACCTGTGTACAGCACATACACATTCGTTTGATACTCAAACTAATTGCTTCTATTTTTTATTATTAAATATTACTGTATTTTAACTAAAAGTTCGCATACCCGTGCTCGTGAAATCTGCAAATGACAAGCTGTTAAAAGATACCAACATGACAAAGAAAATTGCAATCTATGTTAGTATACACAGAAACCATTTACGAAAACATAAAAGTAAGGTTACGGTTAACATATGTTATAAATATCGACAGAAAACAAAATAAGTCCGTGATTTCCATGAAACACTTTTTTATAGCTCCCACATAGGGTGGAGATTGCACTAAGTTTGCTTGTCCCTTTGCAATAACTGGAAGAAAATATCAGTGAGCCTCTAAAGTAATCAAATCAAAATCTGTGTCCATCCGTACGTCTTCCTGTTGTTGGGACTCTCGTGATCGCAAATTTTAAGATATTAAGCTGATATTCTGCTCTTTTTATGTAAATGTGGAGGGTATTAAAGATTTGGCTTAAGCCAAATTATTCTTACTTGTTTGAATAGAAATCTCTTAAACTTTTTATTCTTGTTGTTTACATTAAATAATTGCGAGCCCCCCTTTATTAAAATCTTTAGACTGCAATTGTTTATAATGATAACATTTCAAGAAAGTTAATTTACAAGAAAAACATCATCTTTGTTCTATTCAGTTATATACAAAGTGACGTACATTGTAAGTGTAAGACAAGGGTTTTTGTTGTTTTTATTACTTTGTCGTCGGTTGTTGTTTCAATAATATCCAGACACGCTCTTGTATCAAATTTCAGCGAAAGAAATATCAGAAATATCTTTAAAAAATCGACTTGTATCGCACATATGTACAAGGACAGACAAACATACGTGATTAAATCAACTCGCATTTTGATTCTGAATCGAGCGGTATAAGTGAAGGTGGGTAAGGCAGTTGAAAAAATCCTTCCAAACTCAATATACTTTTTGCCACCAGTGGTGCCGTGTATAACAACTGATACCAGTAGTAGCAGCGCGTAGGCGTTGATATCTACCATAGTAAAAAAAAATTAAGTTGAAGGTTTCGTAGGCAATATTGTTCTATATGATATGTATAACTGTTTTGCTCCTTTGGTGGCAAATGGGGGCTGTTCAAAAATTTTATATTACTTTAGTTTATTGCCTGTTTCTGTCTGCCTGTTTGTCTATTCCACCTTTCCTGTTATGAAAAAGTGTTCTGTTTAAATGTTCTAAAGTCACGCTCGTTTTGTTGCCGTGGTGCTGCTATTTAATATGTGTTTTATGATGAATGCCGTCTTTTTCGAATTATTGTTTAGAATTTCCTTTCAAGTGTTTTTATACACTTTTCACTTTGTATAGTGTACTAAGTTTGTTACTCTATTTGTAATTAACAGGAGTATACCTATATGTAATTATGGAAAGTGGGTCAATTATTTTCGGCAGTAATTTGCCATTTTCCTGCAACTTTGAAATTTACTTATTGAAATTTTAACAGCAGAGTAATGCTTCTTCCCCTTGCAATTTATTGCATTTCATAATTGTTTTAAAAATTTCTTAGAGTATTAAGTCCATCAACTTTGAAATTGGAACAATTTCAAATAATAAAGTCGGTTGCCTCAATATCGACGCAGAATATTGGGTTTTTGATTTGAATTATAAAGATCAACATTAGAAATGTTGCCGATTTTTAGGTGCAATTATTTTTCTCAAGTAAAATCCAATCCATGATAGAACTGATACAGTACTTATGTAGACCAATAAATTCAATAAGAAAAGTCAATAACATGTCATTCTCAATTTTATTTAAAAATGTTTAATTTTGTGGCGAAACTCACATATACACACATACGTAATGAATAATATGACACGTTCTCTTTCAGATATATTCAGTCATGCTTTCATTTTTGATAACTTAAAATGATTTGAAATGTTTACAGCAGGTGTTACACATCATATGTTCGCCGTCACTGCGACATAACGTAAAAAATCTGCTGCTATGGCAAAAATTTTATGTAAAAAAACAAGTAAAAAACTCTATGTGACTAAAGCTAAACCTTGAACACCCTTTTACATGTACATAATATTAGTGGGCGTGGCAGGTACATTTAATTATTTATGTAGCTTGTATCGGCTGGCAAATCGAGTATGTAAATTTTTAAATTTTGGGCGCATCTGTAATCTGATCACGCCCTTTTTTAGCACCTCAATGGATGAGGTAATAATAAACAAGTATACTTCTCGGTACATTGTTAAATGGGGCACTTATAAATTTTGTACCAAATTTCAACTTTTTTGAATAATTTTTGTAGCAGATGTATGGATTTTTATCATTTATGGGCGTGGCGCTTGCCTAATTTAAATAGTAATGTTTGTACAAAAGTTCAGCTCAAAATTTATGATTATGCGAGTGCCAACAATAGACGAACGCATTGTGGCCCGGGCTTATATTATAAGGTCTCTAAAGTTTGCTTCTGAATGTTGCAAATAGAATGACAAACTTAGTGTAGCCTCCATCTTATGTGTAAGATACTTGTGTCTCTTAATATATATTCATTTAGATGTGCTCGCAAGTGTAAGGTGCGTTATGTAAATGCAAGTCAAAAATGTCGCGTACTAAATGTTATCAATGAAGGATCTTTCTTTATTACTATTTTTATATTTTCTTAACAAAAATTCTTCATGTAGTTCTCTAATTGAATTGCCATATAGCTAAGCGAGTCCCATCACATGAATATTTATTAATTATCTAGAACGCCAAAATGATTTCTGATCTGATTTTTACATCTAAATGATTTTTAATCATGTAATTGCCATTTCTTCCACTATTTTTCCCATTTATTCTCAGTAGTTGCCCTCTTCGATCTCCAACAACATCCACACAACACAAATTTCTTATGGTCGCATTATTATATAATAAATTGTCTACTTTCATGAATTGCAAAAACTACACTGACAGAGATGAACATGGCATGCAAATAATTTTTCCCTTTACAAGAAGCAATAATACGCATTTTCTTGGGCCTCCTATTAATGTGGTGATCAGTTTGCATTTGGTCATCATCAATGTGGGTCGTGTGTAATTAAAAGTGTCTTGTAATGCATTGACTGTGTTTTCAGCTAACATATCTTGTTAAATATTTCTTTCTTATATATATATTTTGTATTGTGTCAATTTTGATGAGCTGCTGTCATGTTTCCCGATTTTTATATACACAAGCAATTCTTTCTTGAACAATGGGGCATCCCCACAAAAGATCACCAACGTTATAATCGTTATCAGTATTTTAAAAAATATTATCCACCAATCCAACATAACGGAATATTTCGTGGTACAAAGCGGCGGTTTATGCCGACGGCCTCTGTAAGTGATGTTAGAGAAAAGGTGAAATCGATTTTAGAATAACAGACTGTTACGAAGTTATTGTCTTAACTCTATACAATGTTTTTATCAATTTTAAAAAGATTAAAAAATTTAATTCGAAAATCCTTTCAGTAGCTGAGTTCACTAAGGCTTAACCGTAGTAAATTCGAAATACGAATATGAAAATAAGTGGTATAGTAAGTTTGTTATTCCGTTGGAAAAACACAGAACTTCCCTACTAAGTATATATATTTTTGATCAGTATGTTCAGATGTCTGTTTGTGGCTCACTCACGCTCACGGAATTTTGTATAGACACATCATCATCTGCCACGAAAGCTGACCTATGAAGTTGAAATTTGGTATACATATTTATATTAACCCCATTCATTAATGTGCCAAAAATGGGTGGGTGGTGTATAATTTACAAATAACGTACTCATCGTAAAACTCGAATTTCAAGCTGTTACGTAATCCATACAATATTATCACCTGCCACGTCCACTGTTTCTAAATAAATGTATTTAAGATTTGTCTTAACCTAAGCTAAACTTTTTAATCTACTTGTGTTCTTTCAATCTTTGTTTCAGATCGTGAATCTGCTCTTTTCTCATTTCTGTGTAAATTACCTTTTTTTCTTTGTACAAGAATATATAATATATATTCCTTTATATCTACAATAATGCGGCATATGTTTCGAAAAGAAAATATATATGAGAAAAACGTGATATGTGTGTGACATCAGTGACTCCATTTGTAAAGTGAAATGACTTGAAGTACATTTGTAGTCAGTTTTTAACTTTGCTTAGCTGGCAAAGTTTTTCTCCAATTTGTTTTATGCTGTTTCATATTTTGCCTAGAGGTCTTGTTTAAAGAACTGAAAAATACAGAAACACATTTATAAAAGTTTAAAGAAGAAGAAATCTTTTTTAAAGGAGTTTCCTTTCCAACCTGCTTATTCGGATACTAAATCAGCTCTTTATTTATTCTTTGAATATAGGGCAATTATTTCTGTGTGCATATAGTATATAGCCAGGCTGTTTGCATAACTAAAGAAATATTGCACACATTTAGGTGAATAATAAATAGGGATAGAAAAGATAAACTGAATCGTTTATGTGTGTTGTAAATTTTGGCTTAACAAGAGCTCAAAAAATTGTAAGTTTCTTAACAAAATGTGTAATGCTACAGTTTTACATTTCAATTCCTTAAATCTCACATTATTATTTATTTAAATTTAGTTGTGGTAGAGCTGAAGCTGTGAAAATCAAATAAGAACCAAAAAGACTATAAAAACCCGACTATATAGTTTTACAAATTATGCTACAATGTCAAAGTTCTCACCATATAAGTCACTTCGCGAATATATGTATAATTGTATGAGAACGAATTCTAAAAATAGTCCGATTGGTTCCAAATAAGTTTCTTAACTATTCTTCACTTCAAATGGGACAAAGAGAGAGAGAGAGAGAGAGAGAGAGAGAGAAAAGCATATAAATAATAAATGTTACGAAGTACTATGCACCCACGCACATACTAAACTTAATTATAAATATATGCCGTACATAAATACATTATTGTTTTCTTCTGTTTTGTATTCATATTTATTTAGGTTTTCTCTTATTTGAATTCTTAACAAAAAGTGTGAAAAACTTTATAAACCATAAAAAAGAAAAAAAAAAAGAACGGCAACTTTTCTATTACCTACATTAAGGCGCATATATTTGTGTCAAAATAACTTTGCCTAACTGGCAGCAGGGCGATATTATTCCATGTAAATGTAAACAAATACTCACCTTACCAGCTGTAACAACGTTAACAAAATTTCACCTCTTCTCCTGTAAATGAACATTTTGCAAATCCCAAACATGTTGTTGACTCAGTACAATTACACTTCACTGTCGTAAATGAAACGTTTCACAGAGAATTCTTAATTTCAGTGTTTTAGGAACGGACGTGGATGATGGATATTTAGTTAGGTTTTAGACTCTATAAGTAAATATGAGAACATTTTTAATTTGTTCTATAAACAGGTTTTTACAGCAGTTACAGAATCCATTGCTCTAAAAACCAAGAATAAAAAGGCTGAGGGTTGAGTTAATTTTTTTTTTACATAAGATAAGAAGAATGGTTCATGAGTTCCTTTCATGTCTTTTGTTTAAAATAGCACCGTGTCTTGCTAAATAATAAAATAGGATAAGACATATGGGAGTTATAATAACAAAAAGATTTCTATCCTTTGATCTTAAAAATGTGTAATTGTAAATGACAGGGTTTTTCAATAGAAGCATAACAATTTTATATTTTAATACGAACGCACCCTTGAATGTTTTTCATAATGTGTCAATGATTTTCTTTCATGTAAGAAAATTTAAGGTGTTTAATCAATATTCTCTTTTAATTAAACAGAGCGTCGTTACGCCTTCGCTAAACATGAATGGCTATAATCGTAAGGCGCCTTCGAAGAGGCGTTACGAAGGCTCAAAATATTCGGGTAAGTGTTATGCTTAAATCTAATTGAGCGATTATAAAATTTTAGTTGTTATATAGTGTTATACTAATTTTGTAATCGTTTAACTATTGCAAACGATTCATACTGTTATTCACGAGTTATCTATATAGATTTTTTTTGCTAACTTAACATTTTCCCATGTAAATTAAATTACAATTAAAGTTTTCTGTTTTATATAAAAATATACCCGCACAGTATCGCCAAAAAAGAAACCACGTACGGGCAAGGAGCGTATACCACAGCCGAAAAATACGGTGGCCATGTTAAATGAACTGCGACATGGTCTCGTTTATAAATTGGAATCACAGACTGGTCCAGTGCATGCGCCACTATTTACAATTTCAGTTGAGGTAAGTGGTCAGCAGTATTTATTTGTGAATAAGTTGTGAATGTATGAAGTATTGAAAAACGCATATGTGCCATTCAGTTTATTCTGCACAATATATGTTGCGTGGGTATATGTTTTTCCCTCAAGCTGTAAATACAACAGGAAAATATACGTAAAATACAGATAAATACACTCAGTTAAACAATTTTATATGGAAGAAGATTAAGCTGCAATATATGGATATAATAAACTCTTCATTTTTATATAGTCCACATAAGATGCCGGGTACATATTAAGTTGGTCATTCCATGTACAACACTCAGACGAGAATTGAAATGAATGCTTTGTCTCACTGGCATAGGAATAACATCTATCTTTACCTAAAATTTAAATTTAACTCATTCCTCAAGAACGCATTCTTCAAGACAATCGGGGACTCTTGAAACGATTCAGAACTTGATGAAAAATATAATTCTCTGAAGCCTACTTCTTTCATACTTCTAATTACAAAACCTAATGAAAAACTTAGTTTACTCTTCGACGATAATATAAAAAGGGTAAAAAAAAAAAAGGAATTAAAATTGTGTAGTGTACTTTGTTTCACATAAAAGTTGTGCTACTGGGTAATTCTTCACTTGGGCGTAAAAGTGAATGCTTGAGTATGAATTCAAGCAGATAAGCAACCACAAAAAAAGCTCATTATCTACCTTTACGATAATAACTTCATTGGTACTTACGCACGAAAGCCGTGTAACCACATTTATGACATGTGGAAGTGAACTTTTCAAGCTTCCGCTTCCAGATAAATAATATCCACATGTGACACTGATTTTTCAGTTGTTGTGTTTGCTTTTCTTTTTTCACGTATTCTTCGCTTCATTGATGGAGGGTGTAAATTAAGTTTTGTGTTTACTTTTGTAACTACTATGCTAAACTTTAGTATATTCATTAGTCTGCGTTCAGTGTTAACAAACATTTGTAGATAATTTCGTTTGAAGAAGAGGCAAGAGGCAAATATGGCCTAAAAAATTTTGGTTTTCTTATTTGTTTCTTATAAAATAAACATCCTTAATTAATTCTAATCAAGTTATACATTGTACAATATATCGCATGGGATTTTTTTCATAATGAAAATAACTAAAAATTACATTTTGAGGTTTTTGGTATACTTTGTCAAAAAAAAAAAAAAAATGAAAAAATATTTATTTTTTAACTATTCTTATGCAAGCTTTTCTGTAACTATAACAGAACAACTTGTTCTCATTCTTTTATGCCTTTATTGTCGTATATTGAGTGTCATAACCTGGAATACATTTTACACCATACAAGTTAAGCGTACAGGGTGTGTGATGCAAAATGTTGTGCATCACAATACCTTTATAAAAGTCGTCCTTCACCAACCATATATATTTATATATATATATATATATATTTCCTTTGTGTTTCCTTCTTCTTCTTTCTTTTTGGAACGGCTTTTATGCTGCTGGCTCATGAGTGCTTTTATTTTATTACGAGTTACAATCAATTGGTTGGTTGGTTATGTCAAGTGTGAAATATTTTTTATATATTGTACCAGTATTTCTCTGCCCCTGCATTCACAAGCTTACCGAAAAGAAAATTTGCAATATTTTAAAAATTCCTTTTCAATAACTAACTCATGCGTGAATAAATGGAATTATTGTCATTTTTTTTTTGAGATTACTTGAGTTCGATGAATGACAGAATATCTTACTGGATCCGGAACTAATAGAATTAGCAGACAAATATCTTAAAACCTTGAAGACTCTGGTTAGGCTATAACTTAAACAGATTTCTTAAGTATCAACAATATATGGAAGATAACAGAAAATTAAGATGTAGGTCCTCTGAAGTTCTTTCAGTTTAGTTCAGTTGTACCTTTGATTTAATGGTTCAAGAACAGGAACGATGTAGTCCGTGAAGTTGTATTCAATTACTAAATTAGTCCACTGCGAAAAAAACGAACTAAGAAGGTGGGTCATTAAAACAAACCAGAAATCTTAACTTTAACTTATTGTCCATACATTCACCCAAAATCTATTGTTGGTGAAGCTGTCAAACTTTGACTCAAGGATGAATTAAAGAATATCGCCTGAAACCTAATTATGTGGAGTGATTCTATTTATTCATAATATGACAATTGATCAGATTATGTATGATACTGAAGAAAAAGCAAAGCATAAAACTGGCACATCTGTTTTGACCATTTCACATTAATTTGTAAGCTTCGTTTCACATAGCCTATGAAAGTGTCAGAAGTGTTATAAAATATAGCAAGTATAAAATACATTATACGATTATATGAAACAACAAAAAAAAAAAAAACATTTCGTAGTGTAGTAAGAAGAAAGGGAAAGACAATAAAAAAATGTGTAGGCGTGCAGTAAAATCTATAGACAATAAAATAGGTGGTGGAAAAAGTATAAAAATACAATATGTCGTGTACATCCGCAATACAATATATTTCACAGGCAAACATATTATTGTTAATGAAAAAATATCAAGCAGTACCTAAAAGCAGGCAACGTATGTTACGAAGTAACTTAAAACTAGAAAAGAAAAAGCATTTAATTTACAATGACGTTACACAGGTTACATGGTTGGTGGTGACATTTATTGTCTGTCCTAAATGCATGAAAAGTAAAAAGAAATGAAAATAAATAAACAATCAAACAATACAAATGCTGCAGGTCATATACTATCATATATGTAGCGCTTGAATACATCTAGAGAGGGAATGAAAAACCTTGATTTCCAATGATTTTTCAAGTCAGCGGAACTTGATATTTGCATATGAAAACAGAATTTTTTTTATTAAGCGAACGTACTCGTACGCAAAAGTAAGTGTATGAAAAGAGAACTTAGGGGACAAACAAATTACAAACAATATATGAAACAAGCATCTAAATAAAGAAGCAGCTGACTACTCGTAAAAAACCTAAAGTGAATAAATAAAAAAATATATTGTACGTATAAACTCCTGAACACAAGGGTGTGGGTGCTGGGGGTATGAAAAGTATTTGAATGAAAAGGGATTTTTTTCTTTTTCATAAAATTTTTGGTTCCATTATACAGGTGAAAAAATACATATATGAAAAGCATTTGTACTTAAAAGATTTAAAAGCCACTCTAATGTGTGTTTTTAACAAGGACGCGCAGTGAATGTGAATGTTGATGTAGGCGTATGATGGGGTGATGTGTGATTATTGCAAAAGGTTTATATATTCTGAAGCATTAAATATTCCTGTGCAAGCAAATTGATTATGATTTGTAGTACACAAGTTAAAAGTAAAGTTATATTCGATGTGTAACTATTATTTGATTGAGTATTTATATAGGGTTTTTCAGTAAGGATATAACATAACATAACATAAATTTCGGCGCTTCAAATAATCACAAATAAGGCAAATTTCTAGGTCTAGGTCGACTCAGTATTTGATGCCTCCTTGTAAGCGTTGCAATTGGAATGACAAACTAAGTATTCCCTCTAAATAATGCGAAGGCGTTATAATTAAAGCATCAAATAAGAAAATGAAAAATTAATGCTTAAGTAGTCCGTTAAAGTTGTGCGATGTGTGCCAACTACATTTTCTAAAAGGAAAACTTAAATCCACCCACATACATATTTTCTTCTTAAGGCTTCGGGCTAAAGTTTCATATTTAAGAAGAATGGCATTTAAGAGAAAGAAGAAAAAACTTTCAAAACTATTCAACACAATTGTGTGGGTAGTATTTTACATTAGATTAGTTTGCTTCAAGTTCTACGCACTATTGACTTTTCTTTACCATTAACAAAACCCCCGCATCAACATTACATATATTTTATGTTGTAAAACACAACAAAACATTTGCTTCTCTAATAATTTACGCTAATTTGCAAATTTTATAATAAATTTAAGCGAAACGGCATGTAGAACATTTATGTAGATATTGCAGCTTCGGTACGGAACATACATTTTGGTTTTATTCGTTACATTTCTTTTGGCTTCCATGGATTATAAATAATCAAGTGCTATAGATTATCAATAATTTTTTGTTCTTTTTTGTACTTCCACATATATGTACAATGTAAACGAAATTTAGGCTGTTGGGTCAACAAAAATGCAGAAATATATTGAAATTGACGAAGAAACATATGATGTGTATAAATCAATGTAATTGGTAACATGTGTGTTGGTTTTGGAAACGTATTTGGCAGCCGTGCATAATCATTAGATTTCCTGGGAAATGCAAATGCATTTCCAATTTATCTGACAAAATCAATATTTTTATTAATAGAGCAATTTCTAAATCATGCTGAAATATTTGGAAAAAAAAGTGTTCCATTATATTCTTTCACTTTCCGCATTAATTTAACAAATTGTGGGAGTTCTTTTCTCTTGTTGAGCATAAAAACATAATTGCTCTTAAATCTCTACTATGACCTTACCAATTTCCATCCATTACCTTCATTAACGAATTAAAAACGTTTTTATACTTATTTAGCTCTTCTCGACATGTTTTTATCTCTAGCTTAGCTACTTAGTAATTAATCAACTCAAGGGAATGAATATAAAAATTGGATGTAAAAAAAAACTGCAAGTAATGAGAAAGTTCACGCTTCGAAGCATAGGAAAGAAAAAAAATTTCAAAAAAAAAAAAACAAGTTAACGATAACAAGTAATACACATGTCTAGATCGACTCGATTTTTAATGCTAACCAAAAATATATATACTTTGTAGGGTCCCGGACACCACTTTCTGGGTGTTACAAACGGACTGACAAACTTAGTATACCCCCCAACTTAAGTGGAGAGTATAAAAAATTTGTATTCAAAATAACAAATTGTCCAATTTTCATAAGTAACGAACAAATTTCCTTTTAATAAATCGCTTTTTTAATTAAGGTCATACAACAGAAAGTTTCTATGCCTTTGAAAAAATCGACAAGTTTATTTTAACTGATTGCAAATTAAGCATTGGTTATATAATAGTTTACATTTAATACGTAAAGTAAAGTATTCTGCTTATCATGTTAATTAAAGGAATAAACAAATGTGTGAAGACGGAGAAACTCTCATTTGTTTTGAGTGAAGTTTTAATTAAACGTATAAATATTCAATGAAAAAAAAGAAAAGGAAATAATACCATGGGTGTGTGAGAAAAGGACAAACAAAACCAAAACCACAAGAGCATATATTATGATGTTTACAATATTCGCTTGGACTTTGTTTTCCTTGCCATGTGGCATTGCTGTCCCTGCCATGTGACACTACTTTATTACATTTACTCTTCTTACTTAACATGTCTCGAATTTTGTAACACTTTATATTGTACCATCCTCTTTCTACTCGGGTGTATGGGAGCGGCGTACTTTAAATTGATCAAGTTGTAAAGTTAAAATGTTTTTGATGACATGAAAATCTGTATAGATGTCCTTTCTCTCAGCGTAGTTGAAATGCTCTCTAATCTCGAATAATTGACATATTAAGCTTAATTATTATACAGTTATAAGAATTAAAATTGCTTAATTGCCAACTTGGACATGATTTATGGGACTTCTTAGATTAGTAGATTTGCTTATGGTTTCCGAATGTTTGATGATTTTTTGGGCTCTATGCCATTTTGTGCAAATATCTCATAAGGTGGAGGGGTTTACTAAGTTTTTTTTTTTCCATTTACAACACTCAGAAGGAGATGTCAAATATCCTACAATAAATATTCTTGATCAGCATCAAAAACTGAATTGATCTAGATATGTATATCCGTGTGTCCGAGTATTTATACATCCGTTAGCACTTTCACGGTTGTAAATTTTGAGACATTAAAATAGTTGACAAATTGTACAGTTACTTTTAGTATCTGCACTTAGATTGCTTTTTAAATTTGTCAAAATCGCTCAGAAGCCACGCCTACAATCGACAAAAATGTATTGAATTGCCACAAAAATACGCCACCTCCAAAAAAGGGGTTCAGAGACTTTTTACCACCTTAGTAACAAATCTAATTTACAAATATTTTTTCCTTATATATAGAGCCTGTATACCTTCTTAGTACCGTATAAAATGAAGTTAAGAAAATGTATAAAATTAGCTAAAATGGGTGTGGCTGTCTATGATATATATATATATATATATTGCAAATTGTAATGAAAGATAAATTGAATATTTTTCAAAGTGTTTGGATAAGAATTTTTTATTTGAAAACAAAATATCAATTGCCACGCCCACAAATTAATTATTTTGTAGGTATGTTTATTCAAAAAAATTTAAGGTACTTTTTTTCTTGTTTGGAAAAGTAATATAAAAAGGTTTTATTTTGGGTAATAATGGGTGGGTGTCCTGGATTTGGCATACCCCTTACATGGACCCTTTTTTACTTGTTTTTGATTTATTCTTCTGGTTGGGTTAATGTTTACAGTGCCAGATACTCGTGCCATGTATATGTGGTAAAAAATCCCTGAACCCAAAAGTAAAAAGTTGTCTCAGTGTGCGTATGTGTATGTTTATGTGCTTTTTCTCATTGCGTTGGTTGGCTTTCTTTGTTTTGTGTTTTCGTTTCGTATTTTCCTGTTTGCTGTACAACAACAACAACAACAACAACATTTACGTATCTGCCGAAAATGAAAACAAACCATAATTTCTAGTTTAAAGCAAGTAAGAAAACTTAATTTGGCTTAGTCCAAATCTTGAATACCATCCACCCTTAATTGTAAATATGCATAACAAATTTAACTTAATAGCGCAATTTTTGTGGCAGATAAATAGTTTTTTTTGTCGATTGTGGGCGTGACTTTCGACTAATTTTACCTATTTTAAATAGCGATCTGCATGTCTGCACAAAGTTTCAGCCCAATATGCCTAAATTTACGCCTGTGAGAATGCCAACAACGGATACCCGCACATTCATATATGACATATATACATACTTTTTACGATCTCTGACGCCTCCTTCTGGGTGTTGCAAACAGATATACAAACTTAGCGGAGGGTATAAAAAAACAATTTGTATTTTTTTACATACATTCACACAATTGTAATATTTCATATATGCATAGATGTGTGTAAGTGTGCTATAAAACACATATAAATACTCTGCCCCGTTATAGATAAAATAAATTAAAATTTAAATTATATCAAAATGATGATGATGATGGTTGTAGTTCTCCCATATACGTTTGTATTGTGCCATATATCACGGTTTGGCAAAGTGCCGTATTCGCCCCTTAATGTTTGCTACAAATTTTACACAAATTGTTATAATAAATACAACTTCATATATGGCTGGCAACTCTCAATCACGTACAGAAAAAGCATTTATGCAAATACGGGCAAATATTCACATATACTGCTCAACAACAATTACAACTACATGTATGTATTCTGTGTAGATTATTGAATTGCATATAGCCTCTATTTGTACAGTACGATTGTATCTGTTTTTTTTTTTTTTTGCCTTATTTTCACTCTGCATCACCATTCAATTCGTGTACCATTCTGCTGTTTTATTCCGTTCTGGCATATGTCATGTGTCTTTATGCTCTCCACAGTAAGATAAGCGGTATACTAAGTTTGTTATTTCATGTGCCATACTTTTAAGATAGGGATCCTATAAAATTTGTAAATTCTTGATCAGCATCAAAATTTAAGTTGATCTATATATCTAGACATATCCGTCCGTACGTACGTCTGTTAATGCATCTTTACGATCGTATATTTTGAGTTGAAATTTTGTAAATACTTATACTTCTAGTTTCTGCATGCAGGCCGCTATTTAAATTGGGCAAATTCGGTAAAACAAAGCCACACCCACAATCGAAAATATCTATTTACAACAAAATTTAACCTAGGAAGTTGAAATTTTATAGAAATTTTCATAATTACCCCTTCTATAAATGTGTAAAAGATGGGAGTGATCGAGGAAAATACACGCCCATAATTTACAAAAATTTGACAGCGCGTAAAAATCGACACTACACTATTACTTAGCGTAATCATGTGCTGCCACGCCTACATATTATATATAGGGTATTTAAGATTTGACCTATCATATGTAGGCATATGTAGATTTTTTATTGAACTTTTTTCGTATTAAATATTTTGTTCATTTAACATTTCCTTTGAGGACCCTGTCTATCTATATGTATTGCATATAGGGGTATGTGTGTATATGCTGAATTTCGTAATGTAATAGTAGTATGTAATTTTTATTCAGATTTTTGTTATTTTTGTTGTTATTGTTGGTTTTGGTTATGGTGTGTGAATGTGTTATGTTCGGTTCGCCTTGGCAAAGTTATGAATATTCAATTTCATTGATTTATATATACAATGAGAAAAAAATTTACCAAATATAATATTGTATAAAAACATTGAAATATGAGTAATAAAATTGGCTAGTATTATTATTATTGTGAATGAAATTCAATACGTAAATGAGGAGTCTACACTCAGTTGTAATACTGAACATTTTAATTGTATAAAAGCAAGGAAAAAACAAGCAATACTTGGATGACGTCAAATCTGAAATACCCTTCTTTTTTACACACAAATTGTGAACACGATAGGTACACGATTACGACCTGTATTAGTGCATATATTGCTCAGCTTTGGACCAATTTAAATAGCAGTGTAGGTTAAAAGAAGTTAAAAGTGTATGTACGTAAAAAATTTCACCTAGATCATAAATGTTTAAATCGACTCAGTTTTTAATTCAAATCAAAAATCTCTGACGCTTCTGTGGAGTGTATACAATAATACAATTTGAAGGGTTAACAGGGAAACGGTCTAATATAAAAAAAAGTATAGATAAAAAGGAGAAATAATTGTATTAAACAACCCAGATTTTAATACACATGACAATTAATATTATATGCTTCTTATCAACAATTTCATCAACTGTGATTTGACGTTTTATGTAAAAAGCTGTCTAGTTTTTCCATAAACTAAAATATTATTTTAGGGAGGTATGGTGTTGTCGTGTTGTCACGATACCATTTATTTTTATCAATATTGCAGTAATAATATTATAATATAGGCAAGAGGGCAAGCTGTTTAATAATACATTCGTGTCAATATAAATTAAATTTTTTAAAAATCTATTTTCATAATATATATGAATATAGTATTTAATAATGTGCACAAATATAAAATTATAATATTTTGAATTGGCAGCTAAAAGCAGGCAATTAACTAATATACTTTTTTTTTGAGCCTAATTATAGGCAATCAGTTTTTAATTACTATAGTATTATGTAACTGGTCTCACACTTGGAGTTATTTCTTAATTGTTTATGAAGCTTAATATAACTTCTTACATTCATTTAAAATTATCTATAAATAAAATAAAATGAAATTCTCTATAAATTTAAGGAAAAAACGCCGGTAATTGAGTTCAATAAAATTTCCTTGGTGGTAGAAGTTCTATTGATTGGATGGCTTTCATTCTATCTCTTTCGTTTTTGGGTCATTCAATTTGCATACAAATGACGTTGGTAGTTAGTATACAAATATAGTTTTAGTAATCAGTTGCTGCAATATATTGGTTCTTCATTATATCCATAATAGATTTATTTAGGTGTTTAATATAAATATAAATTGTTATCCAATTCCAGTCATTCAGTTGAATAGTTTTGTGTGTTTATGAGAATAACACTTGATTTGTTTAATAAGAAAACATATAAAAATGTTATAGTTGGTCCAGACCGATCACTTAATACCTTACACCACTTAGCTAATATGATAAAATCAGTAAACTTAGAGTCCTTGTCATTTACGACACTTCGTCAAAATATCATTATATAGGAAGGGGTTCTAAAAATGCCCCGATCGGGTGCACTTATTTGTATTGACCACGCCCACTTTTGGCACATCGATCTGCGTGCAAAAACTAGAAGAGTGTTTACAAAATTTCAACTTAACATCTCAAAATTTACGACTGTTAGAATGACAAAAATGTCTACATCGAGTTAGTTTTTGATGCTGATCAGGAATATATATACTTAGGGTGTAGCGCCTTCACTTTTGATTTTTCTTCTTACGGTTTGCGGTCCAAGCATTCATTTCAATTATTTCATGTAAGATTGCATAACATAAACGTCATTACTTTTACATATGGTGAGCATATGTTTTTACTAACCACGTCATTATTTGAAGTTATTTGATTTTTATATGCATATATATACGTATATAAGCATATATTCGTAATCTCTTTCTAGATGAATACATTCACAGAGAGTCAATCAAAGCCATGTACTAGTTCTATAGAGAATAGATTGCATGTACATACATATGTACATATGCTGGTTGCTATGCAGGTGAAATCCTACCGGCATTTATTTATTTGTATGTTTACAGTAAACGTCCCACTCCTACCACTTCTTTCCTATTTGTTGTTTACCTTTGTCTACCCCCTTCCATACACATGAATGCATTTTTAGAACATTATATCAACTGTATTTATGCGTCATTCACTTTTAAAGCAAGTCAAGCTAAAAAGCTTATGTTTTGTTTTAAATCAGTATAAAGTTATATAATGCATACGTAAAAGTATAATATGTGTGTGTGGCGCACGGGTGAATGTGTAATTGTTTGTTGTGTAACTCTTTTACACCCACACCGATTTGCTATTCCTTTTGCAACATCCACCAAAGGAAGCCTTAGCGACTCTACAAAATATAAAATTGAGTTGACCTAGATATGTTCGTCTGCATGTCTGCATGCTGTATTATAATGTGTAATTAGGTACCAGCCACACCCATAAGTTGTACATTAAAATAAAGGGTGCTTAAGTTTTGACTTAAGCCGATTTTAGTTTTCTTACATATTTAAAAGAACTGTCGCTTTACTGTTATTTAAGCATAGCGTAGGCAAATATCCGCATTTATAAAAATGCTTACTAGAGGTGTTTTGAATATATTTTATTCACGTTCATAATAATTATACGCTGCACTACTTGTGGCAAAGGGCATATTAAGTTTGTGCCAATGTTTGCAACTGCTAAACGGCTAAGAGTAGTTGATTAGCTAAACTAAGCTTAGTTAGTACATTTGAGTGACAAATTTGGTTTTTATTGGGCCATTTTTAGAACCCTTTTTACATAATAATATGTCACGAGTGGCTTATTCGGCAAAGACTCTAAGATTACTGCTATAGCTACACTAATTGTAGCATGATTTGTGAGTGTAGGGTACAACCCTTCTTTTCTTTAAGATCTATACATGATATACTATACAAAATGTATTTGTTTAGATCTTTTAGTTAGCTTTAGTAGTGACACTAAATCTATTTACTCTAATTTGTCATTTCTATTTGGTTTAGCTTTAAAGTGTAGATACCTTTTCCAAATCTATGATGATTCTAATCAGTTTTGTTTAAGTTTCGAAGTAATCTTCTTTAATGTTGTTGTTAAAATTTCAAAATTCATGTGAAATTTTGTCACCTAAACCAAAATTAATGGCGGTTGTTCTGGAAAAACTTTCCAACTTTATACAACACCATCCCATTATTTGTGTATTACTTTCTTAAAATGCTTATTTATCATGCTAGTGGATGTCTTATTACCTGCTAAAAGTAAATTTTTCATTATGTGAGAGTAAGTAAGCAATAAAGTTTTTCAATTTTGTGAAAATGATTGAAAGTTGAACAATTTATTAGCAAATATTTTTTTACTGTATTCAATGTTTACGATGGAAACATACAAACAAAATTGAATTTGCATATAAACGGATATTATAAGGCGCTTTCGGAAATCGTTTATTACTTTTCTATTAAAATCTAAGCAAATTAACTTTTTTATAAATGTGAAGAAAAACCAATTTTGTGTTTTTGCAGGGAGTCTACTAAAAAAAAACATTGAAAAACAAGTAAGAAAAGCAAATTTGGTTAAGGTCAAAACTTAAGTATACTCCATATCCAGGAGTGGCAGTTATATGATTCCGTTTTCTGTTAGGCTGAATAAAGTTTTTTATAAATTGTAGGTGTATCTTCTATGCGACCGATGGAAGGGCCAATTAATAATATGTATACCAAATTTTAACCTCATAGTTCAAATTTTGTGGCAGATAAATAGATTTTTGTTGATTTTGGGCGTGCTAGTTATCTCATAGGGATGTAGGGTGTTTTGTGCTTGCTTCTGCAAACTTATTATACTTTTCACTTTACGAGGAAGTAAAAAATCTACATCTATAATTGGAAAAACAAAATCTATTATACTTAAGTTTATAACTTTACTTTCATAGTCACGCTATATATCTACAAAATGTCAACTTTTACACTTTTATTGTGTTTATCAAAATAATGTTCAGGAAAAGAGCAAAAGATATTAATAATCAATTGATAGTTGTTTGTGTAAAAAAATTCACGCTTTAAGTCAATAAGCGGCAAAGTAAAGGTGTAATCAATTGAATGAACGGGCGAATGAAGGATGAATGAATGAAAGAGCATTATATCAAATGTGTCAGTATAATGAAAGTATCCTGCCGGAATTATGGTGCTTGTCGTAGCTTCAGGTCATAAAGATTATGTGGTACATTTAACGTACCCTCGTTGTGGCTGATTTATCATGCTGACATTTATCACTCATTTAAAAGAAGTGTATTTTTGCCCAGTGAGGTTTTTTTTTTTTTTTTTTTATTAAAATATGTGTTCCCTTTCTTTGCATAACATTATGATAGCTTTATATAGGATATATTAAATGGAATAGTATAATAAATTGTAGGAAAAACATGATTGATCAGGATCTACTTTGAATCTAAATTTAAATGAAATTGTTAACCACATCCAGTCTTTCTCTAAAGTCCAAAACACTTAATTAATTACAACTAATTAAGTATAGATAAGTGGTGGCTACTTTTAGGCTTAATAATTAATATAAATTAATGCCAAAGGTAATAAATTTTATATATTTTGAATTAGTTTTTAATCTGTACTGCTGTACTGCTACTATTTGTTTTTTTTTTGTCATTGTCTCTTCCCATTTTTATGAATTTTATTCCCTACAGCTGCTGTGATAGTTAAGTCCAATCATTGTTTAACATGTCATTGTTGGCACACCTACTTCGTTCGTTCATCATTATATTATGATTTTAATAAGACTACAGTAAGCACAAATGAACATGAAATGATCGTTATGAAATGTCAAAAATTAAGGTTACTCAATGATGAAGGATGACAGTTTAAGATTAGTTGCTCTGGCTGTATGGAATATATTAAACGTTTAAGTTGGGCATTTGCCAAACGAAAAACAAGTCTTTTGGGATAGTTAAAATAAGCAAAATTATACAATAAATTAAAATTGTAAATTATAATAGAAATAACATGTCGTGTATACGATTTATGTAACTCTTAATGAAAAGTAATGCTTTTTATGTAATTTCATTATTATTTTTTGGTTATTTCGTTCTGTTATAAATTACATTTACAGTGTATTACAGGGTTGAGAGAAAAGGATATGTAGACCTTCAGGAAGCCTGATGAGGAACTTTGTACTCCGTTACTGTCGCTCTTCAACTTTTGTTTTATTTGATTTTTTCATTAAATAAGAAACTTACGCACCCATGTTTACATGACATTCATAAGATTGCTTTGAAATGAAGTGTAAATAAGTAAATACACATACATACATAAAGTACTCATATACTTAAAGAGCAAGCACGCACGTTTCACCACAAAACCACTCTTCGCAACATGTTCATGTAAACAATCCCTGTCAGTCAGTCAGTTACACATCAGAAAAGTAACAAAAATGAACTAAATTGGACTGAAATTAAATCTTAAATACCTTCCGCATATAATACAAATGGTGGGCGTAGCAAATATATGATTACGCCTTCTAATAGTGTATGTAAATGATTTTCGTAAATCGATGGATAATGAATAATTATAAATATTTGTACCAAATTGTAATTTCGTAACTCAATTTTTGTGGCAGAAAATCTGCATCTCAGAGCTCAGGAAAATCTTGGGCTACTTTAAAAGCCTACGACTCCTCAACTGAAAAGCACGGGCTTGCACAATAGACCCAATGGTCGCAGTACAGATAGCCTACATAAATAATGATAATAATAATAGTATACTTTGGGGAGAAAAAGGGAATAAAAAAAAAAAAGAAAAAGCTAAATTACACTAATCCTTTAAGATTCATGAAAACATCACTTTAATGCGTTCCGTAACTTTTATTGGAAAACAAAGTTTTTTTTTTGTAGCTTGTGAAGGATTTTGTTTTTTTTTTTAAGTTTTATAAGCAACGGCCGTAAATAAAGTTTAAGTTTGTTTACACATGCATATGCCACCACTACTCTACTCAGTAAATATTCAAATCAATCCAATCCAACTATAACCACAAGAACCGCTTTTTCTAAAACAACTACAATAGTTTAGTGTTTGATGTTTTATTCATATCTCTCAGGTGCTCTACACCTGCTTTCTTCATCAAATATTTCATGGCAACACCAATTTGATGCGGTATTCGCAAGTGCCAGAATATAATGAATAATAAATATATACGTAGATAACATGAAACCATACTCTGACGGAGGAATTATGTATATAATCGACATTATAATCACCTACGTAAATAATACAAAATACAAACGAAAACTATGCTATGGAATGCAAGTGTATACGTAAATTATGCAATACATATTTACATATAACAGCATGAAATATGGGGCAATGTGTTGTACATGTAATGGGTGAAAAAGGACTAAAAATACAATCAACATTTCAAGGGTTTATATATACATTTGTGAAGAGATAATTTTGTAAAGTTTTCGTATTTTTACGGATACAAGTGTATCTTTTAAAACTAGATAACTACTATTGTCGGGAATTTGTTGTCTACTATCCCTACTAACCACAAATGATCTTACGTGAATCAATATGAAAAATAGAAAAATCAAAAATTTTCAAAGGACAAAACAACATTAACTCACATGAAATAGGAAATTGTGCTACCATGAATTTAACTATAAATGAAATTGTATTCATTTCAATGTAAGCGTTAGAAGTAAACCTCTTTTGTTAGAAAAAGACATATTGGTAATGAAATGAAATTCTATTGAAATGTATTATAATCGAAACAAGCAATAGATGTAATGTGATGTAATTAGGTCATAGAAGATAGAGTAAAAGTTCAGGTATATACAGGGGATGGACAAAATGATATCAACACTTGACATAAGGGATGTCGCAATTGCAGTCCTTCCATGAATGTTAGCTTTGTGGAACTCCCGCCGCACTTTATATTGTCTGGCCGCAATTCTTTGTCTCTGTCAGTTAACTTTGACTTTCGCCATTTAATTCATTTTTGTGTATGCTGTGTATACTGTGGTTACTGTCGCTGGTGAAAGAACAACCGCTAACCGAGCACCAACGATTTAACCGATTTAACCGTCGCAGAGCAAAGCATTGAAATATAACCTACAAGACTTGGCACGTAAACTGTGCGATACATACGCGTCGCATTATTTACACGGAAGCAGTATTACCAACAAGATGGTCTAAATTACATGACTTTTGTCCATCCCCTGCAGAAGATAGATGTATATGTATTTCATTACTGCTCCCATCTTCATTAATAATATCATATAAAGTTGAGCAATTACTAATAAGCCTGAGAATATAGTTAAGTACAATGGGTGTCTTTATGTACTATTCAAATGTTTGTATCATATCACTTTTATTATTTATTGTAATATGTAATATGTACATATATTTTGTAAGCATAAAAGTAGGCTATTATTTTTCAGCCTTAATATATTCTGCAAAACCTTTCTAGTTATATCAACCCCTAAGGATTATATGTAGTACTATTTACTAACGCTTAAAGAATTGCTCTAGGCTATACATACACAAATGTTATTAACTATACAGAGGTGTAGATTTTTTTTGTAACTTAAAAAGTATTGTTTCGTTGAAGTGATGAGAGATAATAATGATGATTATGTCCCCATCATAAATAGACATTATGTAAAAACCTGTCATATCATCACTTAAACGGATTTATTCTCATTTATCTTTGCTACCTTATGTTTTATCTAAATCAACATTTAGCTTTGAATCATCATATGATAATATGGTATACTCTAGAGTTGTCAGAGAATATACAACTCAAGTAAAGCCTTTAAAGTTTTTAAAGTTTAAATAAACTCTAAAACAAAACAAAAACAATAATTATTAAATGCTTTACTGTACACAGTGTAGAGATTATTGGCATTATATTTAAACAACAAGAAACCAATTACCCACATATCAAATCTATTGGTTTCAGTTTTACTGTAAAATTCGATTGTTTTACTCGTATGTTAAATTTGGTTTTCAGGTCACAATTCCCGCTGTGCCACCCCAACACCCTTAACAACATTAGAGATTTTGTATTTATGTTTATTTTCTTTTTGCCTACTGTTAGGCTGAACATTTGCTGCACCACATTTCAAGTTTGTTTGTTTTGTTAAATGTTTTGTAGCTTACTGGTATTATGTGGGGGAGTGTACTGTATTAGAGTGGAATATTTTTTGGCATTTGTTTGTTGCGTTGTTGCGAGTCTGCTGGTTTGTGGGTCTCAAAACAAAGGGAAATAGGAAACTGTTTGGAGAATAAAGGCCTTTTTGGAGCTGCGATAATAGCAGTTATTTATTTATTGTCTAATAAATAACGTTTTTATAGAGGATAATGCATTTTCATTTAAATGCACATAATCTCATGTGGCTGAGGACAAAAAAAACTCGTAACAAATGAATATTTGGTTTAGACTAAAACTGGAATGGTGTACAATGGTATAAATTATATACGCGTCTGCTATTATGATATATATTTATTTTCAAAACTAAAATGTGTAAACTAAGTGTATCTAGAGGAGTGCTTAAATATTCAAGAACTAACTCTTTTGCAAAATACATTTTTTCTTTTATGCTCTCTACGTGAGATGGAAGTTGTACTAAGTTTGTCATACCATTTAAAATACTCTGAAGGAGGTAAAGCTGCCACAAAGAATATCTATATTTTTGATCAGCATCATTCTTGCAAACGCAATGATAAACTTAGTATACCAGGATTCTCTTAAGTGGAGGCTATAATAATAGAATAATACATTAATAGCAATAACCAATTATAAGCACACTACTCTTCCTTTGTTTACTCAATATTATTATTTAATGAAATTTTATCCTATTGTGTGGGTATTGTTGCTGTTTCGAACATATGTTTGCTTAACAAAAAGAAAGAGAATAACGCCCCCAAGCTAAATTTATTTAGTATAATAATCTTTCATATATTTTTTGTTTACTTTTCTTTTGATATTGTTTTCTTTGTCTTTTGCAAACAAAGCGTCCCAACGATTGTCAACTGGCGTAAGGAAACAACAAGTGCATTCACACCACTTGTAAACTTTTATTGTTGTTTTGTTATTGTTTGTTTAGCAGAAGAATAGAGACAAATCTCAATAAATCTCAAATTTTTCTTAAATACAACTCAACTGTGAGTTGGGATAATTTCACACTAAAAAAGAAATTTAAAAAAAAATCACAATTTTTATAGTCTCCACATAAGTTGGAGGGTATACTAAGTTTGCCGTTCCGCTTACAACACCTTACTTAGGATTTGGCCTAAACTAAATTTATTTATTTGTCTTGTTTTTTCTTTTTTTAACTAGAAAAAGTGATTTTTAAACGACTCATTAAAATTGTTCTTCGTAAAACTTAACACTTTTTTTCTTTATGGATTTCTCATTACAGGTCGATGGCCAAAAGTACATTGGTCAGGGACGCAGCAAAAAGATTGCTCGCATTGAAGCAGCAGCTACGGCGTTACGCAGTTTTATACAGTTTAAGGATGGTGCAGTGTTGACGCCATTAAAACCGGCATGCAATTTAGATTTCACCAGTGACGAACACTTGGATAACGGTATTAGTGTTCATGTGAATGTTGAGAAATTAACACAGAGTCAATTGGTTGAGCTTGTTGAGAATTGGTTGAAGCATGTTAAGCTAGCTGCTAAAATTGCACCCAAATCCCCTCAAAATGTGTTAGCGTTTGATACACTTCCCTTTGTCATGTCAAGCAAGTATTTGTTTTCAATTTTTTGTTGTTATTCTTGTTGTTGTTATTTTTGCATAGTTTTATTTTTACTTTTTTTTTTTATAATTTTCTTATGTAATATATTTTTTTTCTATCTAAAAAAGGAGTCATAATATTTTGTGTAAAAAAAATCACATTTTACAAAAGCCGTCATATCGAAAAAATGAACGTCGCAAGGTTACAAATTGATTTAAGTAAATTTTCTAAACATAAATCAATTTTTAATTTATTTATACAATTTATTAATTTCATTAGTTTATACTAGATATCAATCTTTTTAGAGGAGTCGATCACTCAAACCACTAAAAACTTACTAATGTTACGAAGAAAAGAATTGCACTAAAATGTAAAATATATAATTTGAATGAAATTTTATGTTGCCTCTTTAAAAAAAAGTTACTTTCCGCAGAATTCAATATATAGGGTGCCCAGAAAATTGAACGAAATCTCTCGCGGCTTGGAAAGAAGCAAAACAAGTTAAAGATAATGTAAATCTTTAATATTTTCCACTACCTTTTCTATTATGGGTGTGACATGTACCTTATTTCAAAATTTACAATTATGAGAGAGCTAACAACAGATGGACATACGGACACAAATCTCAAGATCGACTTTTTTTTAATGCTGATCGATTACAATAAAGTGCTCGGAAAGGAAAACCTACGTTTAAAAAGGAAAATTTCGGTTGATTTTTTGCACACCCTTTATATACATTTTACTTTACTGTTTTATTTAGATATTTAGTTCATTTTTATTATTTCCTCTTATTTGTTTGCTTGTGTTATAAACAAAAAATGTAAATCCCATTTTTCAATTCTTTTTAGAAACAGTCAAGTAATAGCTCAAGTGGATTTTCTGAAGAAAAAAAGAAAGAAAAAAGAACTGTTCAATAAATCTTATAAGAAATTTCTTTATATAATCAATAATTTCTAGTAAATACAATATTTTTGTAAATACATATGTCTTCTTGATACAATTTTCTTATTGCAAATGCTTTTATAAATAGATTCCAATAAAAGTGCCATTAGTGTGGATGGTCAAAAGAAGGTGCCTGATAAGGGGCCGGTAATGCTTCTATATGAACTCTTCAATGATGTTCATTTCGATTGTTCGACCATTGATGGTGCTCAAAATAATTGTCGCTTCAAAATGACGGTTACTGTCAATAACAGTAAATTTGATGGAACGGGTGAGTATGAAAAATTATGAAAAAATTTCAATGAAATACGATTCATGGTTCCCTCTCCTTCTTTACATTTTTCCCATATGTACCATATTTCCACTTAAACTTATTATTGCTATAACTCGATGTTTTAACATTTTATTTATTTTTGTTATTCTTTGAAAATGCTGAACTTGGAATTTCTGCACTGTTTACTTTAATATTTTATATCCTACCTACCAATTGAAGCATAATTTATTAAGTTTGTAAGGATGTTTGTAACTTTAAAACTGTGTTAAATCTTTTGTGAACACTTTCTGAATCCATTTCAATACGTCTGTCTGTCTGTTTAAGTAAGTGTGTTTGAAAGATTTTGGTTACAGTTTCTTAAGATATATCGACTCAAAGTTGTGATGTATTGAAAATGATTTAAATTGATACATATTTTAGTTTACTGATACAACAAACTAATGTAGGGTATTAAATGGTTAGATAAGTGATCGTTTATAACATTTTCACTTCTTTGCTTTCGTTGTGTTCAATTTATTTTTCCATCAAGAAACGTTTCAGTTTTGATATTCTCTCCGTTGAAGTGAAACGTGAACAAACGCATTATGTCTGATTTTGCACAATTGTGTCTTTTTAATTATATAGAGCCATTTAACCCCTCTATACATAATTTCCCCATATATGCGTTGCGGGTAAAAGAGGTTTTGTGGCAAAATCATATTTATCAAGATAATAAAAAAATTTCATATTTACTTTGTATGGGTGGCAAACAATTATATCAAGACTTTTATTTGATGCGTGCTGGAAAAACTGTTCTTGATGGAAGTTTTGAAAAAGTTATTGAGGATTTTACAAATTATTACACCACTAAACAGCATAATCTGTTCTTCAGATTATTGCATTTTTTTAAACGTGATCAAGGGCCGCATGAACCTTTGAACACATTTGCAGATTCGTTGATGCGTTTATCGCATGAATGTTATTTTGGCTCTTTTCAAGAGACCGCCTTAATGTACAAATTTGTTGATGGTCTTAATAACGAGGAAGTGAAAAAATATTTATTGCAACAGTCACATTTAAGTAACATACAGCACTGCCTGTTATTGGCCTCAAATATAAATAATTTCAGAAACACAAACAAACATCCAGGTACTTATAAAATGCAAGTTTTTTATTTTTCAAGTTTTTATGAATTTCATGTGTTTATGGAGAGAGAAAAATGGAATCCTATTTTCTTGTATAATATATTATATAGAAATATTTTTAATTTGTTTTTCATAATTTGATTTTTTGATCTTTAAAGGCCCCTCGAAGAAATTAGCTAAGAATGCTGCAGCTAAAGCGGCGTTGGCATCACTTTGCAATATATCGTACAGTCCCATGATGCATCCTCAGAAAAGTATACCTCTACCATTGGATGATAAGACGGCTTCAATGGAATTGCCACAAATACATGCGGACATTATTGGTCGTTTGGTTATTGATAAATTTAACGAAGTGATTAAGGGTCAGGAATCTTATTCGAGACGTAAAGTTTTAGCCGGTTTTGTTATGACCGAAAATATGAATTTTAATGAAGCGAAAGTAAGCTTTTGTAGACATTTTTCACTTGTATCTTCATGTATCATTATTTCTCACCCTCTTCATTCATTATCCGGTTCAGGTTATTTCCGTTTCTACCGGCACTAAATGTGTTAGTGGCGAGCATATGAGTATTAATGGTACCGTTCTAAATGATTCTCATGCTGAAATTGTATCAAGACGTTGTCTGGTAAAATTCTTATATGCACAGTTAGATCTACAATGCACACAACGTAAGTAACTTAAACAAAATTGTTATGAATTGTTTTTCTACTAATATTCTTAAATAAATAAAATAGTATCACATACCAAGCATATCCATCTCAGTAACTTTCATGTCTTTTTGATTTTTGATGTACGTAGTACCCATATAACGATGTAAGCCTTAAGGGTTTGCAGTGCTATCGGTCAGAAAACTTGTAAAATTCATTATCAAAACATTATTTACTTTTAATTTCTTTCCTATCATGTAGTGTATATATATTTGCTAAAGTCTTATAAACAAATTAGCGAAGGAGACGTCTACTATCTCTTATTGATAAATTAAATTGAACTTTAAACCCATTATGTTGAAACAATTAACAAAAAAAAAAAAAAGGTATTATTAGTTTAGGGCAAATTTTACCCTTCACATTTATATGTAAATTGTAGGCGTAAGGTGTATAGAATTGCATTTTTTTAAGGACCATTTAAGTAAGTGTGTCTTACATTTTACTGCAACGTTAAAATTCTGCATCAAAAAAGGATTATTGTGGGCGTGTCTGTTATCTGATCATTTCATTTCATTTCAAACGTAACATTTGCCCAATTCCCTCTCGATTCGAATAGAAACAATTTATGTTTACATAAAATTTCAGTTCATTGGGGCTGCAGCAAAGGTGATTACACGATTACTATATTATCTTTTGTGAAGGGTATAAAAACAATAATTACATTATTACATAAATTGTGAACGTGTTATCTATGATAACTTTTTTTAACGACTATTGAAGTGGTGGTTGTTTGTATAGGTAATAATTTTTTGTATACAATTTTTGCAATAATTTTTCTTTCTTCGCGTTTAGCAACAATTTAATTATGAAGTTTAATAAAAGAATTTATTGTGTATAAAATTAAATAAAGTTATTATAATTTCTAGCAATAACTTCATTTTGGAAAAATTTTTTAATCCAACACTATCAAAAAACGATAATTTTTTTATAAATGATGGTCGCATCTGTTATTCGATCATGCCCATTTTTGGCACTTCTATAGATGGGATAATTATAAATATGTGCACCAAATTTCAAGTTCATAGGTCAATTTTTGTGATATAGATTTATGTCAATTGTGGGCGTGGCTCTTGACCGAGTTTGACCATTTTATATACCGATCTGCATGTAAAAACTAAAAGTATTTGTACAAAATTTCAGCTCAATATCTTAATATTAATGACTGTGAGAATGCCAAAAACAGTTGCACACAAGGACACAAATGTCTCGATCGACTCAGTTTTAGACGCTAATCAAGAATAGGGTATAAAAAAATCTATTATAGAAATTGCAATCAATTTAAGTGATCGATACTAAGCAAGTTACTTTCTGGCATTAATTTTTATTTATTTTTCATTTTATTTTCAAATGTATTCACAAACATTTTAACATAGATATATATTTAGATCTAACAATAATTTTTCATATACAATATATGTATCATCACAACAAATAATAATAACTTTTCTAATTTAATTTAATTAAGAAAAATATACAAAAAAAAAAAAATAAATAAAAGTAAAAACTGTAAAAAATAAACGAACAATTTTATATTATAATGGTGTTAATAATGAATTTTCAATTATAAAAATTTCCAATTTATTTTTATAGCAACAGCTAATCAGTCGATTTTCGTGAGGAACCAAGAAAATGCGCAATACCCGTACAAACTGAAAACCGGTGTACATTTTCATCTGTATATTAATACAGCGCCTTGTGGGGATGCTCGCATTTTTAGTCCCCACGAAAATGACTCAGGCATTGATAAACATCCAAATAGGTTCGTAAATTTTCTGAATTATTATCAAATAATAAAAATAATAATTAATGCAAATTATTATTCTTTTGTAGACCCAAGTAGAGTTTCTTTTTTATTTCGTTCCTTTTTTCTTCCTCCCTTTTTCAAAGTAAAACTTTTTACCGAAAGAGAAAAAAGAGAAAAGTATTTATCAACTTTTATATGAATTAAAAAAAAAAATAATAATTAAAAAAAAAGCATTCTTCCCATACCGGGAATCGAACCCGGGCCTTCTGGGTGAAAGCCAGATATCCTAGCCACTAGACCATATGGGAGGGATGCTGCACTTACATGAATTCTTAGCTACTTTGCAATATTTTTTGCCAAAAACGCTTTTCTCTTTTTTGTTTTTGTAATACCAAACAATAAATCTCTTCTAGATAAATTTCTACTTTTGTCATGCAATAAGAAAAGAAAACAAACAAAAAACAAACAAACAACATTTATTGAATTGCATTAGAGTAAAATATCCAATTTTTTTTTTTTCAATTGTATTTGAGTCAGAAGCTTGAAATTTATTTTGAAAATGATATTTTATGAAATTTATTCTTCTTGTGTTTTCTCTCTTTTTTCCATTTCCTTTTTGTTGTTATACAAACTTTACGAAACACATTTGTGTACGTCATTCCACTCAACACCCACCACCACTCACTACTTCATATTATTGTTGTTGTATTTGTGTGTGTGTGCGTGTGCGTGTGTGTTGTGGGTGTCAAACGTTATCCTCTACTTATGTGTCTACGTTTGAATTTTAAACATTCAAAAACCAATTTGATAATGTAATATGTTGCTGTAAAAATTTGTTTTTGTTGTTCTGTTTCAAACCAAAAAAAATCTTCATTTTTTTTCAATATAATTTTTGTGTTGCTACTCATTCAAAACCAATAAAATCCCCAAAAAAAAAATTCGAAAAAAATGAAAAAAAAAATACAGAAAAGCTCGTGGTCAGTTGCGTACAAAGATCGAATCTGGTGAAGGTACCATACCAGTTAAAAGTAGTGACGGTATACAGACATGGGATGGTGTCCTGGAAGTAAGTACATATTGAATGCTTATCTGTAAATAAAAAAAAAAAAAAAAAATAAAAATAAAAATAAATATAAAAAATTATTTTTTTTATTTCTCGAATTTTGCAACTTTTTTTTTTTTTTTTTTGATAATTTTAAACTAATTCTTATCTAACGTTCTTTTTTCGGCAATGTAATGACAAAAGGGGCAACGTTTATTAACCATGTCCTGTTCGGATAAAATAGCACGCTGGAACATTGTTGGTATACAAGGATCTCTATTGGCCTCAATTGTGGAGCCAATCTACTTGCATTCCATAGTGTTGGGCAGCCTGTTGCATCCAGAGCATATGTATCGTGCGGTTTGTGGACGCATTGAAAAATCTATACAAGGTCTTCCGCCACCCTATCATTTGAATAAACCCCGTCTGGCTCAAGTAACTTCGTCAGAGCCCCGCAATCAAGCCAAAGCACCAAATTTTGGTATTAATTGGACTTATGGGGATACAGAGGTGGAAGTGGTCAACTCATTAACAGGCAAAACTGTTAACAATCAAATATCCCGTATTACGAAGCAGATATTCTTTCGGAAATATGGTCATCTAATGAAAAATTTACCTGGTATTAATGAACGGAAACTTCTAACCGATTATGGACAAACTAAAGCCAAAGTTAAGGACTATCAGGTGGGTATTTATAAAGCGAAGTGCAGCTTAAGCTTAATTATACCCTACACTACTTATGTGGTAACTCGTAAATGACAAATTCCATTATTAATTTGATTATACCGATCGAATCAGTATTAAAAACTGATATATTGCATCATTCCATATAGTGATATATTATGGAATGATGCAATTAACTGGTCAAGCTATAAAATTTTATTTTGTTTATATTGTATTATTTTATATATATATATATTTTTTTATATTTATTAGATTGCCAAACGTGAACTCTTTGCTGCATTCAGACGTGAAGATCTGGGCAATTGGTTAAAGAAACCGCAAGAGCAAGATGAATTTGTGCTTCCAGAATGACTGCATAAATTGAAAAATATGATGATTATCATGATAAAAACAACAACAGATATGTTTATCAAAGAAATTCTAGTTTTCCAGCAAATTCAACATAATGTTATAAAATATCTTAAGCAGCAACAATCGCTTCGGTCACACATACTAACAACAACTACTACATCAATGCAACCTCTATTACTTATATTATTACAATTATTCTTATTAGACTTTGACAACAATAACAACAACAACTACAACAATTTTTCAACACCAAATCACAAATCTATGATTAGAATTCCGCTAAAATTATTGCAAACATATATAAACTTAGTACTGTTGCCGTCACATTTAATGCTGTTATTATCACTACTACAGCAACGGCAACGGCAACGGCAACGGCAACGGCAAGCTTTAGTAGTTGTTTATTATCAAGAAATGAAAAATCACATAATGGCATTAGTTAAGGAAAACAACAACACTGACAATGCTTGGCTTAGACAACAGTCGTGGTTGATGAAAAGTAAGAGCGTTTCTTTTCTCCATAATGATAAATTTCTTAAAGAAATGATTCGTCGTCATTGGGAGAGTTTCTTTTATTGGATATTTCTTCATATCGGGAAGCAAAAGCATATGATACCGTTATCATCGCAACCAGTTAAAAGCTATGATTTTGAAAAACACTTTATCATAACTGGAATATTTCTAGAATAGAATGTAGCTAAGATGCTGGAACTAAGTAAAGCAAGTATTATGGCGTTTTAGTCCTAATCGAATTAAATCAATCTATCAATAATAATATCAGAACAAAATTTAACAAAAATCAATCACACAAACACACATCATACATAATTAAAACAATCAACAAATACACACATACATATATACATGTATATATTTTAAGTCAAACTATTCCTACATCAAAATACATGTAGAAATACTTTAAATAAGTTGAAAAAATTTAAATTATTTGTTTTATAATAAAACATTATTTTCATTTCCATTCGATTTTATATATAATTTGTTAAAAAAATTTTTAAAATATACTGGAGTTCAGCTTTGTTTGTATGTAAGGACATCATATAAGAATATTTCATATAAAAAAGTGAATAAAAATAAGAAAAAGAAATTCATTTATTCAAAAAAGGTACAAAGGCTAGACCGACTAGTAACATTTTCTTTTGTTTTCTAAGATATTTATTAAATTTTGACCTTAAATTATCTAATAAAAAACTTTAAGAAACTAAAATTTAGAAAAAAATAAAATTAATCTGATACTTTTTCATAATATATAGTGAAACTAAATGATTAACAAAATTGAATTCAACAATAACCCTTTCTTAGCTCACAATCTCTCTCTCCCTTTCTCACTCTCTCTCATTATTATATCTATAACGAAAACAAGGAAACAACATATATTCACGAATTCTCAGATTTACATCTCAAATATCAGAAAAGAAAAAACACGTCACAATTTCGAATAGCACAATAAACAAAATTTATCAAAATATATAAAAAAAAATATGAAAAAAACTCACAGCGTAATAAAAATAAATAGTACTGCACACACACACACATGGAAACACACACACATTTTGATCATAATTTATATATATAAAATACTGTGATACTAAATTTTACTAGTACTTCCAGCATAGCTGCATTTTATCCATTCTAAAATATTCTAAAACCAAAGAAAAAGAAAAGACGACGACGACGAAGTCTAGAAAAAATGTTAGACAGCTTAACAATCACGAACAAAATAAATGAATGAGAAAATGACATTAACGGAATGCAAGGAAAAAAAAAAAAAAAGGAAAAATGAAATCAATGAATTATTTAAAGATTAGGAAAAGCATCATAGAATAGATTTAGTTTTAGTATTAGTTTTAGAGAGTAAACCATTTGCAAGATTAGTCACAAAACTAACAACACCTTAAATTTAGAAAACGTAACAAATAACAAGAAAAAAAACTGTATTTGGCTGAGACCAAATCTTGAATACCCACCATCACTGCATAAAAGTCCTCCGAAGAGTACATATGTCAGGATATCTTCTGTACTTTATAAGTTTTTGTTAAATTGGGGGCGTGTTGCTTGAACGATTTTATACAACTTCAATATCAATACTTCTGTCAAGTTTGAAAATAATATATCATTGCTTGCGACCAAGACAATGATTATCACAGACAGCACATACCGGACAGTCCCCTTACACTGTCATGGTTATAGCAAATACTTATTTGTGAAATCTCCGATGCCTCCTTTTGAACGTTGCATTGCATTTTGACAAAGTGTTATATACCGTTATGATGGTGGGTATGAAAAAAGGTAAAGAATAAGTTTTGATTGGCCAGTTAAGCAATATAAGATTAATAGCAAGCACTTACTTGGCTTGATGATGCAATTAATTTGGTTTAGACCAAATCTTAAATACTCTCCACATTTTGATTTATAGTTCGATAAGCATCAAAATCTGGGTAGATTTGAAAATGTCCGTATGTCCATATGTTGTTTAACAATAGCCTCTGACAAGACCTTCATTGCTCGTTTGTAAACTTTACCAACATAAAAGTGTTAACCTTTACTGATGTTTTGACGTTGACGTCAAATCATGAAAAAAGTTCAAAGATGCTTTCCTATTAAAATACAAAATTGTTATGTACCTATTGAATTATATAGATGAAAACAAAGATCAAAATAAGACACCAACAAATCAGTTACGGGCATAATTAGATCTTTTTGATGATTAAAAATGTCCTCTGTAAGGGTGTTGTAAATGATAGGACGAACTTTGCGTCTTATGCGGAGGGTACAATAAATAATTCTTGCAATTTTAACTTAGGAAAATACAAATAATGCTTAAAAAACACTTTCACATTTGTATATTTTTGAAACAATAAAAAGAAAAATAAATAATTTTCTTTTGTTTTTAATTTCATTAATGATTACTATAAAAAAATCATCTTTTTTTGTTTCTCTTTTGTTTCGATAGTGATTACAAAAAAAAAAATAAATAAATAAATAAATAAATATGAAAAAATTTAAATATTAAAAGAAACAAATAATTATTATTATAAAAATAATAATAATAAAACCTGGAATTTAAAAAGTTCACATTTTCATTTCACACTTATCTCCTCTTAACAAATATTTAATCTTTAATAGACACTAACAACTATGACAACAACTCAAACATAAAATAGCAAAAACTATAAATTTTTTCTTTCTGGCAACATGAATTAATTTGTGCTTTATCAAACAAAACACTTGTTGTTGTTGCTTGTTTTAATTAATTAATTTGCCAGTTCAATGTGAAATAATCCAACAATAAAAAAATATATATATCTATATATAATATAAAACAACAACAACAACACTTTTTAAAAAATATTACTTAAGAATATTTACATTAAAAAATAATAAAAAATTTTAAAAACACGTTACAAAAATCCACTTTTAATTAGTTTTGTTAATGCAAGCATACATATATATATATATATGACTTTATATTAAATATTTCAATTAAACAAATCTTAACAAAAAGCAAAACGCTAAAAAATGCAACAAAACAAAATAAAACTAATAAAAATTTTAATATAAACCCTAAATACCTTCTCTTCTCTCTCTCTCTCTCTCTCTCTCCTTTCTTTTAACTACTTCTTAATTACTCTGCTCTTAATAGAAAAAAAAGAAAAAATCTATTTATATTAAATACGTACATACACACATATACCAATATAATAATTATTAATTTATATTAACTAGATTTTAAATTAACAGATTCAATAATAATAACAAAAAACAAAACAAAACAAACAGAAATAAAATAAGAAAATTTAACAATAACACATTTACTGAATGAAGACATAATTTTCATTAATATATAATAAAATCAATAAAATTCCATACAAACAATAGAAACATATTAACTATATATATTATAAAAAAAAAAAGAAATAACAAAAACAAAAAATCGTTTGATTTTTCAACGAGTTCGGTGAGTTGTGTTTACTTAATTCACAATTTCATGTTTTCCAATTGTTTATTTATTATTAATTTTATTCATTTTATTTTAACAGTAAAAATAGAATATAAATTAATTTTAATTCTTTTGAATTACCCTGTTTGTCAATTGTTTATTTTAGTATATGTATAAACCTTTGCAGGTTCAGTAATAGTTTGAAAAGCAACGCAATTCAAACTGTTAAGATTTAATCTACTACTGCTATAATACAACTTTAAAGATATTGCTATAATTTTGATACAAATACAACTTTTTCGTACCCACCATCTAAGTTGGGAGAAATATTAAATTTGGCTTTAAATTTGCAACATGCAGAGGGAGGCGTCAGAAATCGAACAAAATTTGTACCATTGACAACAATATATACATCTACATATATATATTTAACACAAAAATTGACTTATGAAGTTGAAATTTGATATATATATATATATTATTATGGAATGTATAATTGTATCAAAAATGGGCGCGATACGCCCACAATTTACCAAAAACCGTGTTCAGCATAAAATTCCATTTGCTTACTCGTCAGATAGCAAGTACATACACTCTTAAAAGGTCACGCCCACTGTTTTGTATATAGATGTGAAGAATATTTCAGACTTAGACTAAGCCAAATTTAGTTATTTTACTCATTTATATACTAAATTTATAATTGCCTATGTAACTACCAGACAGTATATTCTTGATAAGCAAGAAAATCACAGTAAAAAATAAAATTGAAAATGTCCGTATGTCCATTGGTTGTTGAAACGGTTATGAGTGAAAAATTTACATATCCATCCTCATAAATATGCCATGTTAAATGTAACATGTGAACTAAATCTAGAATACATTTTTAGCTTAATATCTCGACAATTCTTTGTTTTATTTAAATATAAAATTGTTAGGTCCTTAGTGAAAAAAACCAACGGAACTATGACGAATGCAGCATACATGGTATGTATGCACGTACAGCGTACTCATACCAATCCACATAAATATAATTTAAACTATGCGCACGTATGCCACTGTAATTATTAAGATATAATCAAAACCATATGGATCATTAAGCGATTATTAAAATACAAAAATATATAAAAAATTAATTTCCTCCACGACTGAAAGAAAAACACAATTAAGCATAACCACACAAATAGACCCCAGAACAAGATGTAAATGGTATAGTTTAAAAACAGAAATATATACACACATACATAGAAAATTATAAAGTGCGGTGTAGTGGCACCTACACGTGTGATAATTTAGAACAACTTGAGTGTAAAATATTACAGAGTAGTAGAGCGGTAGCGGGTGCGGGAGCTTGCATACATTTGTATTCAATTTTATATTTCTTATGCTATGTGATTGTTGTCATGGCTCTGATGATTTATTTTAATGCATTAACAGTCTTAAAGAAAGATGTCATAATTTTCCACTGCTATGTGAAGTTGATGAAGATTCGTTCAAGAAACTTACTCCCCACTCCAAGGTGATGTTTATCACTGTGTGAAAAAAAAAAGAAAGATGTGTAAATGTTGAAGCAAGGAAGGGTTGAGCAGAGTCATTCATTCGTACAAACATACATTTGTATGTTATATAGGTTTTTGCAAAAATTTTTTATCACTTTTTTCATTTTTATTTTTTCGATCAAACTAATTAAATGCGGCATTCTTTATACAGACAGTTCAGTTTTTCTTTTTTGGCGGCTTTATTTCAATGTCTTGTACTGTCAAATTGACAGATTGTCATTGGTGTCAACAGTGTTGCATTTCAAATTATGACATTTTTATGGGGCTCTGTTTACATCACTATATATATGCTGAGACTTCTTTCAAACATGTTGTATGATAGAAAAATTTAGTAAGAAAACTTAAGTTGGCTCAGGTCAAATCTTAAATACCCTCCATATGGGCTTGGCCAATATATGATGACGGCCTCTAATAATGTATAATTTATTAGCTTGAAAGTAGAATTAAAAATTATGAAAAATTTCATCATTAATGCTTCTAATTTTGCTTTATTCAGCTTCAACTGCAAATGAAATTACTTTTCAAACAACGAAATACGAATAGAAGTAAAATTTACTATTATTTTTATACATTATTATTGTTGCCACAAAATAAATGCCCAATTATATGTGCACTTAAATATATTATGAGTATAAGAAAAACTAATCCTTTACTGAAAACAACTTGACATCAACCATCTGTCTAATAGCATGCGCCTAATATTTCATAGAGCAATCAGAAGAGGAGGGAGGATAAATGTAATTATCAAAGAGTCCAAAAAAAGTTTTATTGCTACAAATAAATGTAATATAAATTAACGGACTGGTACATCCGCCGTTGTAATGATTTAGGCAACAGACATCAAACGAACTGTTAAACATCTTTGTTAAATATTTTGGATTCTTTTTTATACCTCTCACATAATACGTTTCTCAGTCCATTTGGAAGCCCAGAAGAAGGTGTTAAAGAATCTACAAATTGATCAGCATCATTAATTGATCGATCCAGACATGTATCCGTACGTCCGTGACACTCTCACAGTCGTTAATTTTTGAGATATTGAGCTAAAATTAAACTTTAGGGACATTTTTAATATCTTCTCACAGAGTTCTACTTAAATTGGATAAAATAAAATTGAAAATTGGAATTTATAGTTTCAATCATTTCTAGAATTAAGGTGCCACAATTGGGCGTCGTCAGTTAGTAGATACTACCACAATTTATAAAAACCCTTATAAAGCGTCGTCTTGATACGCAAGTTATTAGAGGACGTAATCATGTACTTGCCACGCCCACTATTTTTATATAGATGTGAAGGGTATTTGAGATTTGGTCTAAGCGATATTTAGTTTTTTTTTTTCTGTATTGTTTTCATTAAAATTTTTAATTGAAATTCAATCCAACTAATTATTGTGCCAAAGAATAGAATTTTTAAGGACATTTCCTATCAAAACAAAAGCATTGAAATTTTTTGTATATATATATATACGTATCTATTGTATACTATATCCTTCCTGTACACTATTGTAAAATCATTTTTCGTGATTTTTAAATGAAAACCACATTGACATGAAAGAGCTGAAGAAATGTTAAAGCCCAGCAAACAAAGGACAGCCTTTCAAAATATTGTCCCATACGATGATACCAAGTGTCAAGTATTTTTTTAAAGCGCATTCAGGCTATTAAAAAATAAAAAACGGAAAAAAGTAGGAGTGAGTTTACATAATTTGTCAAATGCTTTTCACTTTAATCGTGCCCAGCTTAACATACATAACAAATCAGCAGAAAATATACTTGTACGGATGCTAGCAGCATGAAAAATAAGAAACGTGCTCTATCAAACAATTTAAGTAGCACCAGTCGCCTGGTCACGTGCAATAATATATTGTGTTATTGTTATTGTTATTGTTGTTGTTGTCGTTGTTGTTAAAGTAAATTCTGAGTAGAGCACACGACATTTGGAATTATTTACGGATTATTCACACACACACACAGACACACGAATATGTACATAACTCGTGACTCCTCACCTGATGTTATTACACCCATTATTTTGGGGTGTTGTACAAATGGTTGACTGGTGGCTGTGGTGGCTGAGAAATGCCACACTTGCTACTCAATGAAGATGATGATGATGATGATGATGATGATGATGATGACGATGGCAATGATATTCATTGCGATTGCTGGTTAACATCATCTCAACAACAATAACATTTGCTGGCCATTAGTCTACTTAGACACTCCCTCCCACATAATCAGCTGTTGGCTTGTAGTGTTGTGCCACTTAATTCTATTATATAGTCTTCGTGCATTTTTTTTACATATTGTATTATTATTACGAAAGATAATGTTCCCAAGACTATGACTAACATGTATTGGGTACGTTCATGTGTTGCTCATAATAATTTATTCATGGCCTGTTGTTATGCCATTCTTTGGAAAAGTTAAGATTATTGAAAGTGTTTTCAATTTATCAGAACATTTGTCACTGGAATCAATAAATAAATTTTTTTGTTATATATTTGGTTGATTTTTTAAAATAATTGTTTTTTTATTTTAAAATTTAACGTTCTCTGGAAGAGTAACTAAAAAATTAATTTAGTTAACCATAGTTTTAGGGAAGGGCGGTCTTCTTATTCATTTTCTACAATATTTCATTAACTTTTGTAATAATTCGTCTTAAGCTCTAACATTTTATTCAACGTTTTGTTGTTGTTGTTTAAGTAATGTGATATGTTTTGCTTTTCCACCACAACCCCATTATTTTGCCTCGGTACGATTTTTATAGGATGGGTGGTATACTAAGATTATCGTTAGATTTGGAGCATATAAAGGAAAGCATCAGAGACTCTATAAACAATATACATTCTTGATCAGCATCAAAAAACTGGGTCGATCTAGACAGGTATGTCCCTATGTCCGTCTCTTAATAACAATTTTAAGGCTGTAAAATTTAAGATAAATTTAATTGCACAAACATTTACATATAAAAATTTGACCAAGAAGCCAATACATACGCTTTTAAAGGGCGTATTCATGTACCTGCCACGCCCCTCTTTGTATCGTTTGTGGATGTGGAGGGTATTTAAGAATTAGCCCAACTCAAATTTAGTTTCTTACTTTACTTGATTCACTGGTTTGTTTTCGATATTTTAATACTTTTTGCATTCTTTGCGTTTTCAGTTTTATGCGTAGAACCAACGAAATTCTTTCTTGGGATTGAAAAGAACAAAAAAGGAAACAGAAAAAAAAAAAAAAAACACAGATGATGATATGAGAATTTTACCTTGTTGTTTACGTTTCGTGTTTAAACATAATTTGTTATTTCTTGCTTAACAATTTTGGCAGAAGAATAACTCCCTCCAACGTACGTACGTACGTCCAAAATTCATAATTGAATTTAGTTTTAATGGGTATAATGAACTAAATATTAAAATGATCTGAGATGCATGTCATAAGTTTAGTTAGAAGTTTCTTTCGTTTTGACGTAATTTTAAAAATCGCACCAAACATCAAAATATGTGAAAAACATCAGGCGCCCAGAATTACTCAGTAAGCCCATCTTGATTGAATATATTTTTTAAACTCTTACAATTTAAAAATGGCTTAACGGATTTTGTTTAAACTTGTAAATTAATTTAGCTTTCAATAAATAAATATTGTAGGGGCGTGGCACCATCCATTCACTTAACAAACAACACGTGTGTGTAAAAAATTCCATTTACTAAGCAAATAAGCAGTGCCACGCCCTCTAATTAGTAAATCCTCGAAAAGCTAGAAACATTTCGAAATGTTTGCAAAAAATTTCATTAAAATCGGATCAGTTGTTGGAAAGTTATAAACAAAAGAATATTACCTTTATTTTTAGTACGGTTTTTGTTATTGTTGTTGAAGAATTTGATAAAATCAGTCGCAATATTTTTCTTAAACCATTTTGTCACAATGCTCCTGTTCAATGGCCTATAACTTTTGAACCGCTTGACGGATTTTGTTCAAACTAACTGCTCGTAGCTGGAAAATTCTTCAGCTTTACAATGATAAATATTTTATGGGCATGGCTTTGCCCACAAAATTATAATAAGACATTTTACAAAGTAATCTTTTTCTCAAAAATGGTTTAACCTATGACCTCGATTAATGGATTCTTCATTGCATTTAGAAAAAGGGGCGCAAAAATTTTCAGCTCGATAGGAGCTGGCGTTTCCGTGATATAGGCGTTCAAAGTTTTCATAGAAACAAACTGACCGAAAATGATTTCCACACAACGCCATTAAGTCATTGAATAAATCTTTACTGTGCATATATTAGATTAGTAGTTAGGTATACGATCATGCTCTGTGCTTTAGCTAAATTTTAATTAGTTTCAAAGTAGATGCTTTCACAACAATATTATGTTGAAACATTGTAACAGCAAATTAACAATAAACATCGTTTATAATGTTTAGTAATAAAATTTATTACAGTCGCTCGAGTTGCTCACAGCAATAGGATTTTCAAAGAATCCCATTAAACTCGAAACAGTGGTCACACATGTTATACAATATGTTGTTCGTGTGTATGTCTATCAATCCTATGATTTCTGCGTACATTTAATAAACCATTTTTAAGCGAATTATTTCATCTGAATACAAAACAAAGATCGCCTTCAACTTTAAGACTTCATTTTCATTTTATTCACCTAAGGTATGGAGTTTCTTCGTTTTTAAATGGGTCTCATAAAGAATGTCAACGAAAACCAACTATACTTCTTCTATAGCACATAAATAACCGTAATAAAAATAACTCTTCTTTATATTTATTTTCCTTGTTCAATAATAAATGAGCCAATGAGGGAGAAAAAATGGCGAAGGAGAGTAAACTAATGATTAATAAAACTTCCAACAAACAAGTAAAAAAATACTTACTTCTTAAATCTAAAACATAAAATCATGAAATATTTTTAGAAGAATTGAAGGGGGTGTGGTTTGAAACCATAAAGTTCGATTGAATAAATGAGCTTAACGTTGCAGTAAAATGTAGCGATGATGAATGGATTTCCCTGAAAAGTGAAAAGTAAAACAATTTTAGCAGAATAGAGAAGGAACTGGACCTACCATACCATAAAGATTGAATGAAGTTTGACCCTTGACTCAACACTCAACCAATCTCAAGACTGAATGACCTTAACGCTCCAAAATAATAAGGAAGTTAGTTAGTTACACAGGCCGACTAGCGTTAATTACACAGGATAGCGCAGTTCGCGCTAGGTCTGGTTGCTATCTTTGGATGACTTTACATCTTTTCACGAGTGGAGCATAAAATATTAACTGAATCAGATTGTGTCTATAAAATGATAAGAGTTTTTTTTTGTTTCCTGGAGATTAATAACACTTTCTTTTATTAAAGTTTCCCTTAGTTTACTAAATGTTACACATGCTACCATTACATTTACTTGGTAATATACAGTTATAATGTTTTAAAACAATATTTTTCTTTTATACTTAATACAATAAATATATGTTTTTTAAATTTTTTTTCTAATAATTGCACATAAAAATTGATTATTTTTTTTTTATTTAAATGCTAGTGAAGAATGTTCTTCTACTCGTGCATTAAATATTAAGAATCAAATAGATATTAGATGTGACTTTTGAAAAAAAAGAAAAAAAGAAAACAAAACAAAATCAGTTATAATATGAATTTAAGAAAGCTGCAGTTAGTGATTAAAAAAATTAAAAGAAATTATAGAAAAGTTAAATAAAAATAAAAACATATATAAAAATATAATTATTAGATATTAAGTGAAATGGAGAAAGTATATAAAAAGGGGAAAAAAACGTGAACCTTGTGCGATTTGTACGATCATTCATTATAAAGGTTTCGTATAATAAAATAAACTCTTTGAGGCCAGAATTTGAAATGATGAGATTGATGCTCAACTTGTGATAATAACAAAACCCGCTTGGCGAATGACCGGCATGCTGCAGAATAATGTGTTAGAATAGATCGAACATGTACTTCAAACAAGACGGTATCAAATCGTATACGAGCCAGTATTACAGCCGGTTGTATGCCTTTGCTGTGGATCCCATGTATTTATACATATAGAAAATATGTGATTATAATGGTTGTGCTAATATTTATGTGAATTTTTGTATTTAATAGAAAATCGTATACTTTGTTTCATAGATGGATTAGGTTTTTGTTGTTTGCTTTTTTGAAGATTTTTCTCCCATTAATAAAAAACTATAAAAAATAAGTGGAAAATTTCACCTAATCTTCGGCTTAGGCCAAATCTTAAGTACCCTCCACATTTACTTACAAATAGTGGGCGTGGCAGGTATTTGATGGCATCCCCTCTCATATTGCGTGGATTATGTATCAGCTTGAAAGTTGGGTATTACGTTGAGCTCGGTTTTATGTTAATTGTGATCATGTCTGTTAAACGATCATGCCCATGGACTTAGTTTTTGTTAATAATCAAGAAATGTATATATACTTTGTACAGTTATGGATGCCTTTTTCAAAGTGTTAAATGGAATGACGGACTTTGTGTACCCCTCCCCATCTACATATCTTTTGAGCCTTGTTTGTTGTTGCTTCTTAAAAAATAAAAGGTTATAAATAGTAATAAAAAAAGAAAAACAAAGAGAGAGACAGAGATAGAGATGTTATCATGATTCCTAAAAATACAATAACCAGATACAAGTACTCGTATATTCATATATTGTGTGTTGGGGATAATTATCCATTTGTTGTTGATGCGGCTCAAAACATGTGTTGATATGTGATCGGCTAGAATGAATATTTCTGTTTTGTACACCATAGTAATCTTTTATCTGTAATCTACAAATAATAAGGATTTTTTTTTCTAAATATTTTTAATATTCATGATTGAAAGAAATATGTATTCAGCAACCATTGTATCTGTAGACATAACGTGTTAATCGTGTGTGTTAAAAAAAATAAAACAAAAAGAAACTCTTGAGTTCTTTTTTAATCTATTGCCGCGTGTAGACTTTAATTTTTATATATAGAGACAGCTGTCTCTTTAGAAAAAGAAAGAAAGTGTAGTTTAATTGGCGTTCCAGCTAGACTGCTTTAAGTAGCTTGCCTTCTCTCGCTTTTTTCCATGGTTTTCTCGTTCATTTCTTTTATAAATTTTCTAGAATTTATAACTTTTCAAAAGCATTGGCATTGGTTAGCATTTCTCTAGTTAAACGCCAGACTTGTTTGGCGGCCTGTTCCAAAGCACTCGGCGACTTGCCCTTGAACAAGTCCAATGTTGGCAAAAAGTAGTGAGGACAGCGGCGGTATTGCAAACAGGAAATCAATTGTAGAAATATACCGTTAATACGATCGGCTATACAGCCTTCGTCCCATTCAAAATCTCGTGGATGTTTTTCGCATTCGTACAATAGCAAAGTTTTTAAATGATATGCGGTTGTGGGATTGCCCGGCAAATCCAAGTGCCGATCTCGTAAAGTTTTCAAAATACTTAAGCAGCGGCGTCGGCATCCTCCTTCGCGAAATTTTTTAATACAAAATATAACATAAAACAGTTCATACTTTAAAATACTTGTCATACCTTGTAATAAACGATTTTCGGCTTCGAAGAAACTCAACACCCAAGCATCACCCTCCATACTAGCAGCACTGTTGTTCTTATTCTGAAAGATAATACTTTCCTTTGACAGCAAATCAAATCCCTCTGTTTTTACTTCGGCGACAATGTTGGGATGGGGCCAAGGGATGTGTGGTAAGGGCCAGTGTGCAGCCGATCTTGGCCAAATGCCAGAGCATTTAAAAGCTGGCGTTATTTGCACTACAAAACGTTCTCGGATACGTAATTTCACCTCGGTAGTGTCACCGATCATTTTCACCATATCACGATAAATACTTTTATCGCATGCCTGGGCTACCAAAGTTTGGAAACGTGCCCGTATTTTGCGGGACGATAGATAACCCGAAGCGGTTATGAATTCCACCCACAATGACATGGATCGCTTACGGCCATCGCTTAATTTGAGCACTGCGCAACCGGGCATGGTGCCGTCATCCACAAAATTAAACACACCCATCTGATTCAGATAGAGTACAATTTCGTATTCATTCGGTGATATAACTTCGACACCTTCAAATCTGGGAAAAGAAAGAAGGGGATTGAGATAGTTTTGGTTTAGAACAAATTTAATATGTTTGTTTGTTTTGTTTTTTACTGGTCAAGCTTTTTACCGCACTTGTCGTGTGCTATTGGGCAGCCTTCGTAAGACAACATTAACCAAACGCTTAGCACTTTAATGTTGCTCTCTCGCTTAATTAAGTCATTAGTGAAACCACACAACAATTAGTTGAACGTACATAACATAACACCGGTAGTGTACTCGTATGTAATTTGTAAAAAGAAACAATTCGTCATACGTTTGTATGTTCAGTTACAAGCCGCAAGAGAGACACCAACAAGCTGACAAGCGGCAATCACTTTGAAAACAATCAACTCAAATGCTACTACTTGAACTACTGCTGCTTCTGTTGCTGTTTTGTAGATAGTTCTGTGAGGCAGGGAGGATGTAGGTAGTTAATTAGTAATATGTATGAAGGGTGATAGATCTAAGTCCATAAAAAAGTCCAATATGTTCGATTATTAATGGAATGAATGTTGAAGAAGAGAGTTGGTAACAATTTTGTAAATATTTTCATACGAAAATCTTCCAGCTACTGCTACTTTTTTTACTGTTGGTTTTGTATTACTTTTTTTCATATTTTCATTATTATTATTACTACTACGACTACTCTGATTATGATGTTAGTCGCAATGATAAGTGATTGGCTGGCGTCTTCTTCTATAATCATAAGCAAGTATGGTATGTGTGTGTGGCTGTGAATGTCTCAATGTTGTCATTGAATTTATTATAATTAGTAATTTTTTTACTGTAAATTTCAAGTTTCCAGCACATTTATTGACAGGTTATTATTTGTTTCAGTTCAGTTCAGTTCAGTTTGGTTTCTGCTTGTCTGTCACTCCTATTGGTTGACTGGTTGGTTGGTGTTATAAAACAAGCTGTTTTTTTTTTAATTTCCTCTTTTTTTTTTTTACTTTTTATTTAGTGAAGACAGGTTTCATCTGTTAATTGGTGTTAATTGTTTTTTGACAGTTTTGATAACCATTTAAAATGCGCGTGAGAATTGCATACATATGGAAAAATATTTTAGTTTTTCGTTATCAAAATTTTAATTGACGTGTTTCATGAGCAAATGAATTTCTTTTTGTTACCATAAAATATTGTACGATACACAAACATTGAATTGGACAAATAAAATACAAGGTGGGCGTATACTAAGTTTGTCATTCAATTTGCAACACCCAGAAGGGGGCATCAGACACTTTACAAAGTATATATATTCTTGTTGAGCATCGTAAATTGTATTCATTTAGACATGTATGTCTATATGTCATGAATGAATAAAACGTTTGTCCATTTATCTAGGAGTCTTAGAAGCTAATCAGATGAGAAATGTCTGTCTGTACGTCTATGCGCTGATATAATTACATAAATGAATAAAGCGGTTGTCTAACCAACCAAACGTTTGTACATTCATCCCCAAGTGTTAAAAGCTAAATCAAATTTACCACATCTGTCTGTCCATCTAGGTGGTTGTTTATGTACATAAATGAATGAAATAAATATTATAGACAAGAATTAAAAGCTAAATCAATTGAGTCATGTCCGTATATCCGTCCATACGTCTGCCTAGGTAAATAATGAATGAATAAAACATTTGTCCATCCATCCATACACATTATCAACAAGTGTTAAATACTAAAATCTCTCAATTCATCCATATGTCTGTCTAAGTTAATGAATGTATAGATGAATTTGTCCTTCCATCCATCTAAGTTTTAGCAATATTTAGCAAAATTTAACACTCATAGTAAGCGAATATTTGAAAATCATCGGTGTACCTGTTTTTGTAAATTTGTAATCAACTTTTATTAATCAGTGTGTCAGTGGTAAAGGGATACATAAGACAAGGGAGTGTCTTATGCATATAATGTATATTTTTCACATTTATATGAAATTTAGGGGTGTGGCATTAATGTATACATGCACCCTTCTTCAAGCATGTGTTTTTGTAAAATGTCTCTTATTTGATGTCATATGTCAGGCAGACATACAGGCAGGCGGACATGCCTAGAACGACTCAGTTTTTTTTTTTTTAAAGATTAGCACCGTATCGATCTAACTCCTGAAATATAGAAATTAAATTAAGAAAACATCCCATTCACGGGTTCGTCTGCACCTGCGATGTTTTGTTACATCTTTGAAGCTTTACTTTAGATGTTAACCATTTTTTCAATAGTTTTCAATACGAAATCTAAAGAATTTTATTTTATATAAGAAGCCGACGGTTTGTTAATGATTTTTGAAAAATTCTAAATTACCTGCCATTGCACTCCACCAGGCTTGATATGAAGCGCGGTTCTTGCAATTCCACCTCCTTCAAAATATCCTGAATAATTTTACATATTTCTCGTATAGCGGTGGCTGTTTTAAACATACGTGCCTGAACCCGTTCGGCACAATATCGATTCATTTGATAGATCATGCGCGTTTGAGCGGCCATCATGTCTGGCGGCACCAACATGGCGACGGTAACCTCAAGACAACGAAAATTTAAAAAAAAAACCCTAAAAATTATGATTATGTTTGCTTTCCTTTGAAGTTGCTTGGTTTCAATTGTTATTTTTGGTTTTTTGTTTTTTTTTTTTTGAACCTTCCAACATGTAACGAGTAAGAAAACAAAGACAATTCAATTGGTTAAAAGATGTTTCTTGGTTTTTTTTTTTTTTGGGTAGTTTATTATACGCACATACACTCGCGTATAAGGAAAACCAACAAAAACAATTACAATCGATTCCAGTTAAAAGGGAATTGCAGTTCGTTGTTAGTGTTATCTGTAGCTATGGCTGGATGGCACCACTTCTTCTCATTGTTGTCTGTTTACACTGTTTCAGTTTCAAAACAATAAACAATTGTTCAATTCGCGCCCGCGTCCATTATACTACACAACGGTTAAGACTTGAAGGAGCCTTTAAGAGCCGCCAACCAGTTTCGTTATCTTTATTTTTTAGTAATTTTTTCTTTTTTTTTATTATATAAAGAATTCACATAATAAAGTTTGCTGCAGCTGCTGTATGTTTGCTTGCCTGCTCGCTTCACAATTGTTTTGTTTAGTATTTATGTGCTTACGCGTCTTATGTATATACACTCGTAATTTTCCAAATTGTGTACACGTACTGTAAAAGATGCAAAAATCACTGATTTAAGGAAAGATATTATTTTGTGCAATAGTCAGCGCCAGAGCTGAAGTAACATGCACACACATACACATTGCATTACTTGCTAAGTTTACTCATGAAAAATGCTTATGCCTACCACAACAACACCAACACCAACACCAACACACTAATGCACACTATTAATAATAATAATGTTGCCACAAGTATCACCAATTTTGCTGGTGCAGTTACTGCTGCTGTTATTGCTGTCGCTACTATACAGTGCTGCTGCTCTCTTTAATGTTGTCTTGTTACAGTGATAATGGTGTGATGAAGTGATTGAGGCTAACAATGATGTTGATGGCAATTTCAATAACAACAATAATACCGACTCTATTATATCAAAGGAATGGTCCTTACTTTAACGGGCGCAAAATATCAATCGTACAATACATTTAAACATGCACACACACACACACGTAAACGTTTATGTACCCGAATGCATATCAATCTCTATATACTTTTATATTCTGCAGAAGCGAAGAATGCATTCGCAATAAAGACGACACAAACGAAACACGCTAAGCGTAGTAAATCTTGCGGATATTTACAGCTTTATCGGCAGATAAACTACATTTAATGCATTTGCCAGACAGACGGACGTTCTAAAGCCAACGAGCACGCTTACTACACGTAACGTTAAGTACTATATACTCGGGCATATAACATAGCAAAGGCAATCGTTTATTATACATGTGTGTGTGTGTGTGTGAGTGTGTATGAGAAAGGTTGGTTATGTAGAGTATAATAAAATAAATTGGTTAGTATAGAAGTGGGTGTATGTATATGTGATAGGAGGGAAAGGTTGCTTATTTAGAGTGTGATAAATGCATACTGTGTATATATATAAGTGTATTTGTGTGTGTGTTTACATGTGTATGCTGAAGCTTGCTTATGTCGAGTATACATGCTGGTATACAAATTGTTTATTCATAACATATGTTTAACCTTTTTTTCAAATATTTATGAATGAACAAACTAACCTTTGGAGATATTTTTGTGAGACACAAAAATTTTGTACAGACTAAAAAAAATATTTTAAAAAATTTCAACATTTTATCGTACAACAAACAAACCCAATTACATAAAATCAACATATATATATATCTATCTCTATCCCTCTATCTTCGTGTATTTCTTTAATAAAAATCCTTAAGCTGGTAAATGGTACAAAAAAAAAAAAGTTTTCACCATGTCTACAAATAGATATAAATCTTCATGTCTCTCTATATTCATTCTCACCCATACACTTAAACAACTATTAGGCAATCTAGGCAGCGACATAACTATAAGCTCCGCCTTTCTTTTATTCACGAGCGTATAGGTTTTGGAAGGTAGTCTAGTTCTGGCTTTGTCTCTCTTTCATAACGTTATACCATTACTTGATTCTCTCAATAACTATGGTTTGTATGGATGTGTGTGTGTGTGTGTGTTATGTTATTCTCATTATATCATATATTCTTAACTTATATAAATATTAAGGGGAAAAAAAAAATCAATTTAGGAGAAATTTTAAATACCCTTCACATAAGCAGGGGGTGTGGCAAGTTTTTCATTATGCGTTCTGATCGTGTTTGTATTACGTATTACCTGGCAAGAAAAGATTTTCCCCATATATTTATATATACAAATAGTGCTATAATAAATATGTGGTACAAATTTCAATTTCATAGGTTATTTTTTGTGGCGGATATAAGGATTGGGGGCGTGGCGCTTGACCGATTCTTTTTAATTTGAATAACCATTTGTGTGCACAAAGTGTCTAGAAATGTTTGTATAAAATTTAAGCATAATATCTCAACAGACGTAATAAAGACGGACATATCTAAATGGTCTCAGTTCAATTTATGTTCAACAACGATTGTAGGATTTCTAACGTTTGCTTCTAATTTTTAAATAGTGAGCGGGTGGGTGTGTTATTTGACCACACTCTCTTTTTTGGCAATGAATGCTGTTGCTGTAAGTATGAGTCTGAACTTTCAACTGACAGACGTATGGACAGACGAATATACAAACGGACGAGATTAAATGAACTTAAATATTGAGAGTTGCTGAAGCCTTCTCTTAAGTATTGCAAAAGTAATGAAAAACAGAGTATACCTCATATATTATGAAGAGGGTATAAAAAAGTTTCCCTCGGGAGGAGAAAAGTTTTATTCACTTGTGTGTGTGTGTGTTGTTTTTTTATATCGTTAAGCCAGTCATTGTTAAATTAAATTTATTATGTATATGGTATGTTCCGAAAAAAAAAGAAGGAGAATACGAGATGGAGAGAGAGCTAAAGTGAAAGAGAGCCAATCTTCAATTTACTGTTAATATGTTGTTGCTATTGTTGTTGTTGCAGATGTTACTTTTAGCTTCCCTTTAATACATTTGTGTATATGTTGTGTGAGCGTTTGTACATCTCAGTTTCCTATCTATGTGTCCATCTTCTCTCCGTACTACGGTCTTAAATTTCATCTCATCACTGCAAAAATGTACACAGTGTGTGTAGGCACAGGAATATAAATATGTGTTCATTCTAGATTAATGTTATAGATTCTAGATTTTGACACTTTCTTCTTCTTCTTATTTATTTATTTTTTTTGGCAAGAAAAGAACAAAGACAATTTTATACAAAATGTGTTTATTTATATATGAAAGACTTTCGTCTAGAGTTTATCTTATTTTAGTTAAAGCGAAAATTACTTTAAATTTTGTTCACTTTTCTACAACTGCTTTTAATTCAATTAATTAAAAAATTCAATTTTTTTACTTTGAGACGTAAGCGTCTGGAATGGTTATGAAACAAGTAAAATAACTGAATTCGATTTGGGGTAAATCTTAAATAATTACAATATTTTTCATTCAAAATATGTGAAAAATAGAAAAATTGCTCAATAAGCCAATCTTGATTGAACATATTTTTAAAAGTCTTATAATTTAGAAACGACCAAATGGATTTTGTTGAAACTTTTTATGACAACTTTGAAAATTAATTCAACTTTCAAATAAATGAATATTTTATGAGCATGTAATTACCCATTTGGTTGATAAACAACACGAACTTTTAAAAAGTTTCATTTCCTAAGCAAATAAGCACGGCCACGCCCTCTAATTATTACATCCTCGAAAAGCTAGAGGAATTTCCAGTTGCTTGCAAAAAATTTCATCAAAATCGGATCAGTTGTTGGAAAGTTATAAACAAAAGAATATTACCTTTATTTTTAGTACGGTTTTTGTTATTGTTGTTGAAGAATTTGATAAAATCAGTCGAAATATTTTTTATGCCATTTAGACACAATGCTCGTGTTCAATATCCTATAACTTTTGAACCGCTTAACGGATTTTGTTCAAACTCACTGCCCGTAGCGGGAAAATTCTTCATCTTTACAGTGATAAACAAGATAAGGGCATGGCCTTGCCCACAAAATTATAATATTACATTTTACAAAGTATTCTTTTTCTTAAAAATGGTTTAACCTATGACCTCAATAACTCGATTAATGGATTCTTCATTGCATTTAGAAAAAGGGGCGCAAAAATTTTCAGCTCGACAGGAGCTGCCGTTTCCGAGATATAGGCGTTCAAAGTTTTCATAGAAACATACTGACTGAAAATGATTTCTACAAAACGAAGCTGGGACTGTTGTACCAATATGTTTTATAACTTTAACATTAATATTAATAATAAAATTTTTGGTTAGTGACCAAGTTTTGCTCACACCAAGTGCAGTTTGTTAGAACAAATTTCGACTCAAATTCAAGTTTATTCCCTTAGAGGAATATTGTAGATGATATGACCACATCTTTAAACAAAGCATGCATTTGATAGAAACTACTTATCTGGCTGTAATCTCTTACAATTTTTTATTTCAATTTTTACCTTTTTGTTAATGAATTATGAAGAAGGTGCACTAAGTCTTTTTCTGGTTTCTAAAAAGCAACCGAAGAAATCAAATTCAATTAAGGTGAAACTTTAGAGGAACAGGACCCAACAATGTGACAGGCAGGCAGGCAGACAAACTCACAAGAGATTCAGGTATAGTTTTCAATAAAACTGCTACCAGTCAGACGACAAAATAAGCTAACATCAAATCAATCACACGCAATAAGAAAACTAGAAAGAAAGAGTGGACGGAGAACTTTTCAAGATAACGTAAAAAAAAGTACAAGGAAAAAATTAAAGTTGGCTTGGGCCAATTCTTAAATACTTTTCACATTAACATAGAAACAGTGGGCGTGGCAGGTACATGATAAAGCCTTCTAATAGGGTATGTATTACGTATGAGTTTAAAGTCAAGTTTTACGCTGAATATGGTTTTTTGTAAATTGTAGGCTTAACTGTTGTCCGACCATGCCTCTTTTTGGTACATCGATGGATGGGCTAATTATAAGAATTTGTACTAATACGTTCATGAGAGTATCAACAAGAGACAGACATATGTACACAAGGACGCACATGTCAGTTTTTGAAAATGATTAAGTATATCTCACGCGTCCTTCTTGGTGTTGCAAAGGCACTAACCTACTTATCATACTTTCCAACTTATGTGTACAGTATAAAAAGGAATCTTCTGTCAACATAAACCTTAAAGAAAACGCGCGGTTGTTAATGTAAGCAGGTGAAGAAGGAAACGGTGAACATGCTAAAAGGCACCTCCCAAGGTAAACAGCCACACATACAAACCCACATAAGATAAAGAAAAAGGATCAACGGACTATTGCCGCATAGTATATAGATATGAACAGATATTCTATGAGCAGAGACATAAGTAAAAAAACATTATTGTCATATGTAATGAAATTCTAACAAGATTGATGGCACCATGGTTTGATATCGTTTTTTTTGTTTTGGCTTGTCGTTGATTTCACCACAAAGACGCAAACTAATTAATATGTTGTTTGTGTGGCGTAATATAAAATCGAATAGACCAAATAACTCAACGCAACCTACAAACAAACAAGCTACAAACGATAAACAGGTATTGTAGACATTTCTCATATGCTTCAGTGCTGTGCATGAGAAAGCCAATGTACTGGCTGTTGGAATCATCAAAGAAATTATCTATGATCGATATATGAGTCTTTTGTGCTTTGAAAATGATACGTGCTGAAACTTATTAATTGTACGCTTGGTTGGAGTTCTCACGGGGCGTTTTAATATCTTTTAATATCATCAATAAATGCAAAATTGTTTGCTTTCATTGCTTGTAAAATTATTGTAATTTTAATAATAAAAAAAACTTAATTAAATTCCATTTAATTATTATGCATGTACACACAGAGACAGACCACAGCCCAAAACGTGTCGTACAACGTACATACAAATCTCTATAGAAACGTATTGCTTACGTTGATTTATAGGTTTAGTTGGGGAGGAGAAGGGAAAGACACTCTATTTTGGCATTTTATTGTATCCTATAGGTATACAAAGTTTATTATTATATTTGCAACACCCAGAAGAAGGCTTCAGAGATATGACCGACGCACCAACACTTTTTGAAGAAGCCTTCTTTCAGGCAAAATACAATTCTAGAGTTAAAATTTAATGCATAAAATTGGTTAAAAAATTGCATAATTATTCCACGCTCACTTTATATAGAGATTTATATGAAGTATAACCAACATTTGGTGCAAGCTAAATATAGTTTTTTTTTACTTGTTACTTTTATGTTTCAGTTTTTGTTGTTGTCATCACTTTAATTGTTGTTGTTGTTGTTATTGTTGTTTTTGTTATATGCAATATTTCCAAGAATTCAAAATTGGGTTTTGGAAATATGAGATTATTTTTTTTTTGAAAAAAATTAGGTTAAGGAAGGTTTGTTTTAAACTTTGTTTTTTTTTGTTTAAAGAGAATTGTACGTGAAGTAAGAATTGATATCAAGTCTGTCTGCCTTCTACGTATACGGCATGTAACCACCTCAGGAGTTTTCTTATAAAAATATTGTTGTTGTTTTTTTTCAATAATATGTACATACATCTGGCTGGTATTCGTGTAAATTATCAATATTGTCTTATTTGTGTGCCAGACAAGATGTCTGAATGTCTGAAATTGTGAAAACTTTATGCAAATATGACAGCGAGCAAATGGTGTAAGATCTTATTCTTATCGTGCATATGTATTGGAATGTGAATATAGGTGTGTGCTTTAGTGATATTAAATTAGAGTTGAATGTTACACAAATGCCAAAGCATATTGACGTGCATGTAAACGGAGAAAGATCCTGTGTTTGAATTATAAAATCTACTATAAAGACCATAAAAATGTGACTGTGGCTTAATCTAAAATACTCTTCACATCTACATCCAAATAGTGAGTGTTGGCAGTGTGGTGTACATACATGTTTAGATTGATTCAGTTTTCGATAATAAGCAATAATATACGAGTATATACACTCTCAGACGCCTCCTTCTTAATGTTGCAAATGGAATAATAAACTATACTCCCTATCACTTGAAACGATTAATCGCCAGCTCTCTGAACTTGGTAGATTGCTTTGAAACAAAACAAAAGAAGTACATCATGTAGCTTTCAACACTCGATCATCACAGACGTGCCTCGACTGCTTCACTTTTTACCTCATTATCCTGTAGGTTTCATTCTTAACATACTCTTCGACACTGTGTAGTAAGGAGTGTTGATCAGTTGCTGCTGACTTTCCTTCTCCTTTCTATTTGTATATATTTTGTATATATTGAGAAAAAAAAGTCTTTGTTTTCTTACAGTAGCTGGTTGTTGGAAATATTTCATATGCTGCATGGCATGGCAGAAGTCTTGGACATGTGTTCCATTACGATCTGATTGGAATATTAATTGTTTTGTCATGTGCACATACTATGCATTCTGGTGCATGCCTTACACACACTCACACACACATGGACACGTCATTATGGGTTAGCGTGCTGTATTCTTTTTTTTTAGTTTAATTTTCTTATTTTGTTGTTACAGTTATTGAAACTTAAATACTGGTGATGGCCTAATAAAGATCTCTTAAGGTTTTCTGCTAAATTATTATAGAATCACATGAAAAAAAAATGGAAAAACAATACTACGAGGCAACCTGATTTTTATGCAATTATTATATATAGAAAAATATCAACATTTGTGAATTTTTTCTATAGAAAGAACTTTTCACAGAGCGCCAAATGATTTTCACTACAATGCAAACTTTGAACTCTTATAACTTTAAGAAAAATGAAAGTAGACAAATTTTTTTTATGTCGTTTGAAAGCATACAATCGCAAAAATTTAGAAATATATAGATTTTTATGTATCGAATTCATGTTGAGCCTAAATAAGGCATTTTTGTCTAACAATTTTGGAAAAGAGGTTTTTTTGTTTAACTTTAAAGTCATCACCTCAATCTCTGATCAAGCTCAAACTTACTTCATTTAATTCGTTTGGGAATTTTCTATCGATTAACATTAAAATATCGAAATGAGTGAGTTCTTTAATGCAGTTTCTAAATGCACTTTTTATGCAATTTTAAAGTCATCACAGAAGTTGTTACGATGGCGGCCTAATTTAAATATGACTTTCAATTTTTTAAAAGTTCTTCCACTTGTTAAATCGTATTCCATCATTTCGTAACTTCTTTATAATAAAATCATTTTAAGTTCAATAACTATGCATATGCATGCCAAGTATATTTAGTTACAATCTTCCTCTTTAACATACAGTCACGTTTTCCAGAGACCATATAATTAAGCTGCATTGCAATGATTTGAAATGAATCCAAATTGAATTTGTTTCTTTTGAATGGCGCTTAACAAATGGCATAATATGTTTGTTTATCTGTAACTAATATTCTTGGGTCGATCTGTGCTGCTGTCATACATTTTAATCTTTTAAGAAGCTTGTTCTTGTCCTTGTATCAAGTGGCCTTGTATGCATTAAAAATGCGAAAAAATAATAAAAAATTGCATAAAAAAAATTACAAAATAAAAACTAAACCACAACTTGTGTGGCGAACATCATCAGCCTTGGCTGCAACAAGGTGCAATTAGATGCCGTTTAGGCTGTCATCGCCAACGTTCTTGATTATAGGTTTTTATACTTTATACGCTCCATCAACGAAAAAGTAAATATTAATTTAATTTCTCTCTCTCTCTCTCTCTCTCCCTCTGCCATCACTCATCACATCTTGTTACCTTGCCATACTTAGGGAGTAACACAATAATCACCCAACGGGTTTCCTGACCGTTTTTTATATAGATTTATACGTATACTATACTATATACATAGTTTATGTATATGTTTGCATGTAAACACAATCAATTTATTTCACTTTAAAATATTTTTAAAGTGCGTTTATGTTTACTGCGTTGATTTACTGATTCTCCACTAAGTACAACGTGAGGTTAAAGATATTTATGCAAGTACGTAAACGTATGAATACGTAGATATTGTATGAATGTTTGTTTCTTATTAAAAACGTGTCGATGCTAACAATAACATGATACATGATATAAGAAAGCTGTTAAATGATCTAAGTTACATTTTCCAAAAATAACGAAATATGAAAATTGGAATTTTCGTTACTTAGAAGGGGGCGGCAAAGTAATTTTAAATTGAGTTACTCCAGACGTATATGTCCCTGTGTCATTACGTTCATGTGACAAAACGTCCGTTTGTTGTAGGCAGTCTTACGGTAGCAAAATTTTAGAATAATAAAAATTGAAATTTAAGATATTTTGTAAAGATATTTCTAAAAACATTTTGCATGCAGATCGTTATTTAAATTGATCAAGAAATATCACAACTTGAAGATATCACAGTCGATAGATTTTGAAAATACGAATTCATTGGTGCATGTTTGAGTTTGGTAGGACCACTAGGACGGCAGTTGCGATCATTTTCTCATAGGCTTGTAGCAAAAAGCAGCACTTGTGATACAAAAATTACTTTTTTGTTGCTATAATCCACAATTCTCAATATTTTTCGATGAAACTTGGCACAGGCAGTCTATTTACTAACGTAAAATATTCACTTGGGTCAAGTTTCAGCTAAATCGGAACAGATGTTTACTGTTTTGCCATTTTTCGGAGTGAATTTCAACAAAGGCTCTATGTAGCCTTCAAACATTTCCACATGCCTGCTGATGTATTTATTTGCAAATATTTTATATAATAATTTTGTTGTCGAAAATTATTGCCATTTAAATTTCATAAAATATTGCGAATGCATCCTGCGTACTCAGTACGGATGATCTGATATAAAACGTTGGTTTATGAGTGTTGTTAACTGTCGACGGAATGGCATGTTATTGGTGAGTAATTGAAATGCTGAACATGATGTTCAACTCGCCAAATGACAAACGTAACGTTTTGCTGATTTTGTGTTGATTAAAGGCTCATAAATATTATATTAAAATGTGTACATTTTTCTGCATTTTTTTTACTTCGGCTGAGTCTTAAGAACGCTACATATACAAGTTGTGCGCATGCCTTATATTTTACTTCATATACTCCTAGTGCAAATATTTCTCATTGATTTCTACTTTCAAATATGTGTAAGAAATTTTAATGTAATTGTTAAATTTTTGTGGCAGATAAATAAATTTTAATCCATTGTGGGCGTGGCTCTTTACTGATTTTGTATCAGTATAGTAATAGCAAACTTTACTAAATTAGATAAGTTTTAATAAAAAGGCAGCTTTTGTAATTTTTTCTTTGTTGTTGTTATTGTATTACTTGTTATGTATGGTAATAATGAAGATTTTTCTTTTTTTATTAAAATTTTAATACAAAGTATATAACATTTTATAGTTTGTTGTTGTTGTTGTTGTTGTTTTTTTTGTCTTTTATCAATCATTTATATTTTCGTGTAATAATAAATAGTTTAAAAAATAATTGTACAAAGTTTATAATATTAAAAATATTAACGCATTGCAACAAAAAACTTACACTTTAACTGGCTCTTAAATTTTATGAAAAGAAGAGTCGTGACAGTGAAGCAGCTTAATACTATAGGAAATCTAAATGCCGTTTTAATACTCTCCACATAAGATGGAGGGTATATTAAGTTTGCCATTCCGTTTGCAACAGCTAGAGGAAGGCGTCAGTGACCCTTGATTAGCATTAAAAATTGAGTCGATCTAGACATTTGTGTCCAAGTGTCCGTACGTCCGTGTGTCTGTCTGTTGTAGGCATTCTCACGGTTGTAGATTTTGAGATATTGAACAGACATTTTGTGCAGGCACTTTCAGTTTTTGCACGCAGATCGCTATTTAAAATGGACAAAATCGGTCAAGAGCCACGCCCACAATCTACATATATCAATTTATCTGTCATAAAAATTGACCTATGAATCTAAAATTTGTTATACATATTTACAGTTATCTCATACATCGATGTGGGCGTAATACTCCCATATCTGCCGCGCCCACCATTATAGATGTGGAGGGTATTTAAGATTTGGAGTAAGCCAAATTTAGTTTTCCTACTTGCTTTAATAATAAGAAAGTTTCATTTTAGTCGATGACAGCTACAATTATTTTTGGATAATGATTTGTGCTTAAGTTGTATTTTAATCCTACTGCGCAAAAGCCAGGCCTCACTTTACAATCGAATGTATTGCTTGCTACATACTAACTATAATCTTAACATTCCAAAAGTTGTGCAAAAACAAAAAAAAAAAGAATTTCATATTCGTGCACATGTTTATAATTCCTCTAAACATCGTGCATTTGTTAGCATAATGCGCGTTAGACGCCACACCTGTTTGGCGGCATTCTCCAAAGCACCTGGCGTTTTGCCCTTGAATAAATCCATGTTGGGTAGAAAGTAGTGGGGACAGCGTCGACACTGTAAACATGATATTAACTGTAGAAATATTCCATTAATGCGATCCGCTATACAGTTCTCTTCCCATTCCAATTCGCGCGGATGTTTCTCGCATTCGTACAATAGCAGGGTTTTCAAATGATATGATGTCACCGGATTACCGGGCAAATCCAAATGACGATCACGCAGTGTCTTCAATATGCTCAAACAGCGGCGTCGACTAGCTCCTAAAATATATATAAAAAAAATGTTATTAGAAAATACAATATTACACACATTATAAATAGTTAATGATTGTATAGATAACGGTTTGCATTCGATGAATTATAATTTCATAGAAAACGTAAACTTTCTTCATAACAAGCACAAAGTGTTTAAACGAATGGAAAGCATTAAAATTTTATACAATTGGACATAAAAGATGGGCTTGGCAGATACATGATTACGCTGATTATAGTATACTCGTATGTAGTACGTATCAGCTGGTCTTTTGTAAATTGTAAGCGTTTCTGTTATGCGACCATGCCCATTTTTGACACATCGTTGAATGAAGTAAATATAAATGCATGTATGTATCAAATTTCATTTTCATTGCTTAATTTTTCTGGCAGATAAGTAGATTTTTGTCGATTGTGGGCGTGGCTTTTAGCAAATTTTGCTCAATTCAAAGAGCTATCTGCTTAAAGAAACTAAAAATTTCTAACAAATTCAATTTAATTTCAATATTTAAAATTTACAACCATAAGAATGACAAAAAGAGACGGATAGACGGACATTCATCAGTTTTTGTTAAAGATGAAGAATATTTATACTTTGTGGATTCCTAAGACTTTCTACTAGGCTTGACAAACTTAAAATATCCCCATATTATGTGGAGGGTTACTGGGCGATTACGATAGACCTTTAGCCTGCTGCAAGATAAACGCCACACGCTTCGTATGTTTTCCAGTTTTCCACTTTTGTCCGGCAAGTGTTTAAAGAACTTTAAACACTTGTCCCCTCTACTAGAACCACTATCCTGGCTGAATAATTTTTGTTCATACGTTCATACAATCAACTTTTAAAAGCGTAACCATCTGGTTAATGGGACCAAGGAATACCTATCCCATAGATGTGAAGGGTATTTAAAATTTGACCCAAACCAAATGCATTTGTTTACTTATTTTATTTCTTCTGAATATATTAAATTATTTATTATTTATGAAATAAATTCTCAATAATGCTAACGTGTCCGTTCCACTATAAACTTTAATTTAAATTTAATTTTATTTTAAACTGTACTCGCATAAATTACACTGTATTGAAAACGTTGTTTTAATTGCTTTATAGCAAGTTGTTTTAGATTATTACATATTCAATCAAGTTTGTTATGGTGCGCAATTGTGCATACATTATATTATTAAGTTGTCACCAACACATGTCTACTTTTATTAAAAAAATTATTAAATATTTTAAACTCAGTAATTATACAATTTATACAACCGAAGCACTTGAAATAATTCATGAACTTTGAAAAATTAATTGTTACTTATAAACAAACATTCAATTAACAACTTTTTTGGTTTAATTTATAAGAAAATGTTTTCATAAAATTTATGAAAATCAAAAACGGTTAAAAATTAAACTAAATTTAGCTTAGATAAAATCTTAAATATTTTCTACATTTACATTTAGGTAATGGGCGTGGCGTGTTTATGATTAGGTCATCTAATGCATACACTAGCATTACGTATTAGCTGGCAAGTCGAGTTTTTAGGCTGAGTGTTGTTTTTAATGAATTGTGGACTAATTATAAATATGTTCACTAAATTTCTTCCGTGTTTAGAGTTCAATATTTGTGGCAGATAAATACATTTTTATCGATTATAGGCATATTTGTTATCCATATGTACAACATTTTAAATCAATAGCTTAAAACTTACAATCGTAAGAGTGCCAATATGGGAAGACATGGACGTACAGACACAAGGACATAGGAACATGACATGACATGAACATACGCAGACCGACACATACACGTCTAGATCGACTCAGTTTTTAATGCTGATCAAGAATTTATATACTTTATAGGGTCTCTGATGTCTCCTGGTGTGTATTGCAAATGGAATGACAAACTTAGTATACCTTCGCCCATTTTATATGGAGCATATTTATAATAAGAAAATGTGATCAAGCGGATGATATCTTATCCGCGCTTACCATATTATAACAGACAAAAAAAAAACAAAATTAAAACTAAACGTTTTAAAATTTATGAACGAATTTCAATGAGTGAAGATAAAGTTAAAGGAAATCAATAACAACAGCAATAACAACGACAACAAGAACAGTAACATAAAAGTGGAGATGAAACGACAACGTCGCATCAACATTAAAATTGACAACTGAACAAGTTTACTAAGCCAACACATAACCAACCATACAAAGATGTCCCCACATATCTAATGAGATCTCATTTTTATAATCTACGGTATATTGGAAGAAGGTATATTAATTGTGTCATTTCGTTTATAGTTATAGGTGGGTATGAGTTTTTTTTTTGTTTTTATCTCTTGATTCATTTTTAACTTTCAATAACAAAAATTGACCGACTGAGCTACATTTACATCCGAAATGAAATGAAATTATTCGACATTAAAATGTTTCTACAGGTCTAGTACCAATTACTGGCAACAGCCAGATCGAAAAACTTATTTTGTTTACTCCACGATATTATCATATAAGTTGAATTTTTTAACATAATGTAAAAATGTGATACATTTAATGTCTCTGTAGAGCTGTAGGGTATCTACTGTATGTTTAAAATCAAATTTATTGTTTTATTGTATTCTGGCAGAGGTGTATGCCATGTACACCACAGAGAGAGAGAAATTTATCGATCGTCTAGATAACGTTTCAATGTTTTTTTGACTCAGATTTATGATTATTACCTTTTTTTTTTTGTTTAGTACAAATGCTTATCTTTCTTATGAATATTGAATTTCGTGAATGTGTGGGATTATGTGAAGAGTGAACTGTGAACTGAATTGAGTTGAGCTGAGCTGAGCCGTTTCTGTTTGTTTCAAATTGTCTAAAGAATTCATTTAGATTAAATATGTGACAATATTGAAACTGATCTCAATAGTTGTTGTAAGATTTCTAATAGAATATAATGAATACACAGGGTGGGGAAAATAGATGGATGAATACTCTCGTATAAAGTTATAGGATATAAAAATGGTCGGAATGAAAGGACATGATTACTCCTTCTTGTGTATTGTTTTTTTTTTTTTCTTTTCTTTTATAGAACCAATTTTTCAGGGCATACGGGATACGTGCAAGCAAGATGATGGTTCGAAAGGATTAGGAGAAGAAGGAAAGAGAGAGTAGTGTTTAATTAACGTTTAAAAATGCGAAAGACTTCGGGTGATAAATTGTTAAAGAAACGTGAATGGACTTTTATCGATTGTAGGCGTGGCTTTTGACCAATTTAAATAACGATTTACGAGTAGAAATTCTTTAGAAGTGTGTGAACAACATGTCAGCTTCATATTTCAGAGATTGTAATCCTGAGAATGCTATCAACAGACGGACATATTCACATAATTCTCTAGATCGACTCAGCTGTTGATGTTAATCAAGAATCTAAGTTTTTAACTCCAAACTCGCTCAATTTCTAGTTAGTTAGCTTGCGCAATGTGCCACTTCACCCTTATCATATTATATAAATGTATAATAGTGTATAATGGCTTATAAAGCCGTCGGCATACTGTCATGCATCTTCTCACCTTGCAGCAGCCGATTTTCGGCATCTGTAAAACATAACACCCAAGCATCACCTTCCATAGCGGAGTTCTTACCCTGCAATGCTACGCATTCTTTCGATAACATATCAAAACCTTCAGTCTTAACTTCGGCAACAATATTGGGATGAGGCCACGGTATGCCCGGTATGGGCCAATGCGAGGCTGATCGTGGCCATAGGCCGGCACATTTAAAAGCGGGTGTAATCTGGACAATGATGCGTTCTCGTATACGCAGCTTGACTTCGGTGGTGTCGGCAATCATTTTCACAATATCCCGATAAGCGCATTTATCACAGGCCTGCGCCACCAACGTTTGGAAGCGCGAACGTATTTTACGTGCCGACAGGTAGCCAGAGGCCGTGATAAATTCCACCCACAATGACATGGACCGCTTACGGCCATCGCTCAGTTTGAGTACTGCACAGCCAGGCAGTGTGCCGTCATCCACAAAATTGAGCACCCCCATCTGATTGAGGTAGATAATGATTTCGAATTCTGTGGGTGAGATCACTTCGAGACCCTCGAAACGGCCATTATAATCATTGAGAGAGGAAATGAATCGGGGCTCCTGCACCTCCACCTCCTTCAGCACATCCTGCACAATGCGACACACCTCCAGGATCTGTTTGTGTATTTGCGTTTTGCGCGCCTGCACCCGATCCGCACAATACTTGTTCATCTGATAGACCATTTTCGACTGTGCCGCTATCATATCCGACGGCACTAGCATGCTGTTTGTTGTGTGGTGTTGTTGTCGTTGTTGTATTGAGAACTTGAGGTTTAGGAACTTTTCGTTTTCTTCCTTACTTATATAAATTTATTAAATTTTATAATTAATTAATAAAAATATTAAATTAAAGCACTGTTTTGTTTTTAAGTTCACACTCTCCACCAACATTTTTTCATTATATTGCTTCAAATATTATTACGTTTGAGATTCTTTTTTTTAATACATTTTTTGTAAAATTTACATTATTTTAAATATTGTTGTTGTTGTTGTTATAATATGTTTTTATTATTTTCTTTTCTTAAAAACACTTTATACACACGCGACGTCACGTGCAATTACGCTTGATCATATACACGCGTTGCCAAGTTCTAAATGTGGACTAAATTGATACGCGTCAGCTCACCGCAAGCAAAGACTTTTTCTCTACTCACTCTCAGCCAAACTTGGAGCATACACAAGGCATTGAGTTTCTTGGTTCAAAACCGACACATACGTGCTCACACTCGCCATACAAGTTTTTTCTCAATATTAACTACTCGCCGTAACTGTGGTTGAGAACTGGAGGTTGTACTTTTCTAACTTTTAGTGAGTTGTTCCACCCATTAGTGTAATACAATGGGGTAGCCATATTTATCTGTTGGCTGTGCACCGTTAACAACAGAACGAGAGAGCTATAGAACACAATACAATAAGCATAGCGATATATTTCAATGTGTGTCGTAAGGGTGTCGAGTGTGTTGTTAGTTCTGTTTCTATTGAATTCAATGGTTGTTTCGCTAAAACATTTAACTCTCTCGAAAAGGTTTTTATTACATAATTTATATACATATATATAATATAATTAATGTTTATATCTATATTTCTTTATATTATTTAATATATTTTATACAAATTTTTTATTACATGTAGTTTTTTAAATTTTTAAATTTTTAATTAAAGTTTATATTATATATATTTTGTATATTTATTCTATTATTTGTATTATTCTTTTATTGTATTATATTTAAATGACAGCATCCGTCTCTTGTTGACGTTCTTAATTTTGAGATATTAAGCTGAAGCAGGCACTTTAAGTTTTCGTTAGCAGATTACTATTTAAAATGGGCAAAATCGGTCAAGAGCCACGCCCAAAATCGACAAAAATCTATTTATCTGCCACAAAAATTGTATTGGTATTAAGTTAAAATTTTTTACATATCCTATTACCTTATCCTTCAATGTGCCAAACGCCCACGATTTTCAAAAAACCGTTCTTCATGTAAAACTTAACTTGCAAGCTGATACGTAAAAATAAAGGGACATATATCTGCCACGCTCAATGTTTGTATGTATTTAAGATTTGGCCTAAAACAAATTTACTTTTCTTACATGGTGTTTATTGATTTTTATTACCCATTCTTCAACAACTTAATAAACATTTTATTTACTCTAATTGCCACAAAGTCTCCGCCTTTTTTATGGTAAATAAATGAACTTATATACTTTGTATACTGAGATTGTATATTGAGTAGAAGTGGAAACTCACTTTAAATGTTTGTACTCACTAGAATTCCCCGTTACCCTCTTAAATTATATTATAATCTCTCCGCACACAAGAAACAACCACCAGATAATTTCAGAGAATCATTTCTGTATGGAATTATAGACATTGTAGAATATATACTTAACATAAGTTGAATGCATGTGTACTTAAATACCTCTCTCAAGAGAGAGACACCATATACTTTATTACCTGTATGAGTCCAAGTATTATAGTTTGTTGTAATGAAAACAATAATTTTGTGTGCAAGCATTTCGTTTTCGTATTATTACCATGTGTAAATGTTGTACAAACAACACAACACAACCGAATAGTTCTTTGTGTATTGTTAACAACAAACAATAAGGAAGGAGTACTCCTGCCGGTTTTGTTTATATTACACTTTCGTGGTGGTGATGGTTTAACACCATTAAAAACTTTTAACAATAAGATGAGAAACCTCTTACGTATTTTACGTTTATGTCCACCCCTAGGTTAAGCAAACAAACGGTGTGCCCCAGGAATGAGAGTGAGAGGGAGAGAGTGTGATTTAAAAACCCGGGTAATAAATTAGTTTTTTTGTTTGTTTTGTGTTTTGATTTGAATTACATAATCACATTAACAGCTATAATTAACGATTGTAGCTGGGAGCACATAACCTTAAAAACTGAACACTCCCTCTTCACTTTCTCATTATATAATGTAATTTACAATGTTGTGGTTTTATTATATAGCATGGGTGGAGAATGCATGGCCACGAAGTAGCAAGAGGGGCCCTTGAGAGAGTCTGAGGCAGCCTCTTTTATTACTGTTACAGTTATGGCGCTTTATGCTATGACAGTGATATTTTAATACCCTAAGGGGTACACTAAGTTTGTCATTTCAATAGCAACCCCGTAAAAGAAAGTAAAGGAAATATCGGAGATCCTTCAAAGTATATATATTTTTGATCAGCATAAAACGAAATCGGTATAGATATGTACGTCAGCGAGTATTTTTCTTTCTTTGCAGTAGTAGCTGCACATAATAAATGGACAGTTGGACAGATTAATATCACTTAAAAATACTTTATTGCTTTCAAAAACATTGTGTACATATATTAGGAACCCTTTGAATACACATTTACAACCTAATAAAGTAAAGTTAATTACGTTCTCCATTGCGTTGGTAAATAGTTATGTAAGAAATTATTTGAAATTGTTTTAAAATGAATTCGAAACAAGTTCAGTGTGGCAAGTGTTGCATGTATAAATATCGTTTATATGTAATTTATTACAATTAACCCTTGCGTGCCCACTAAAAGATCAAATGGTAGAATTTGAAATTAATGCTACAAGGCTAGCAATCTCTGATCTGTTCCATAAGAAGTAACAACCTCAACAAATAAAAAAGAAGGAGAAGGTTTAAAAGACTAAATAAAGAAGGAAGAGAAGGCAGGCAGGCGGGCACGTACAAACCCATATTCAGGTGGTAGGGGTGAGCTGGAAATTATGCAAATAAGTTTTTTTCAAAATAATTTCCAGTTCTATGGCTTTAATTGTGTGTTGACTTGGTGCACATTGCATTTCGTTTTGTTAAAAGTTAAAATTTTCATCATTAATTAACACATTACACACTACACTGTAGCTTAAATTCATGGAAAAAATTAGTAATAAAAAAAAATTAGTAATAATTTCCATTAAAAACAGTAACAATCGTCATAGATGAAACTTGGCATAGCATACATAATAATAATAATAACAACAACATAAATAACAACAACAGGAACAGCAGCAATAAAATACGAAATAAAAAACAAAAACTTTCAACTAAACTCAAACTATACACAACCAACCCATAAAGAAAGCCTCCCATTATTTTGTCCGTTGATATTTAATCTCCTCGGGAAACAATGAATATAATAAAGAAAAAAGGCGCAAAAAAAAAACAATTGAAAAAATTTAATTTGGCTTAGATCAAAAATTAAACACCCTCCACATACAACATACAATCAATGGGCGTGGCGAGTTGTACGCTCTTTATAGTTTTTTGTAAATTACGGGTGTCTCTGTTATGCGACCACGCCCATTTTTGACATATGCATTTTTATCGATTGTGGATCGATTTGCACAAAGAATCTAAAAGTGTTTGTAAAATTCAATTTCAGCTCAATATCTCAAAATGTACGACCTTGTGATTGTCAACAAAACGCGGACATACGGACATGTCTGGATAAACTCAGTCTTTCAAGCTGATAAAATTTATATATTTGAACTTCCGAGTGTTGCAAATGGAATGACAAACTATTATTTCATCCTACTCATATTCTGTGTAAAAGTATTCTATAAAAAAAGCAAAAACAAACACTCCCTCATGCATCCGTATGTACATACTTATTTGATGTGGTTTGGTTTGGTTCGGTTCTATTTAGTTTTCTTGGTTGTCGGTTAAATTGAATGTTGGCGCGTTAAAAAGAAGCCGCCTCCATTAACTCAAACGCCAGAGCAACTTATCAAATGCTATGAATTGCTTTCGGGGGCATCTCCACTACAACTCATTCACCAGCCACCACTCACTGGGGCGTATCAACACGGTGAGTGTATACCCGTATAAAAAAGGAAAAAAAAAAAAAGAAAAAAGTCAAAAATTTCCTTCTTCTCATTCTATTATCCAACCATACATACATACATACATACATATATACATTTTTTCCAATTGATTTCATTTAACAAGCAGCTTAAGACTTATTGCTTCAATAGGTTTTAATGCTAAAGCAGAGTTAAGTAGGGTTCAATGCAGGGTTTATGTTTGTTTTTTGTTTCTTCTCTTCACTTTGTATTTGAAGCCATTTCGAAATGTGCGAACTTCATTTAGGATGATGAGGAAGATGGAGGGACCCAGAGAGAGATTAATACTTGCTTACAATAAGTTACGCCGAAGGCGAACAACATTTTGGGCAACCAACCATATAAACGATACACCGTCAGTCCGTCCGTCCTGTCCTCAACAAAAACAGTACCCAAATGACGTTGATCTCTATGAATTCAATTGCAGCGTAAGGTAAAGGTACTGCTTACGTAAGCAATCCTTGTTATTGTTATTCCGTCTTTAGCTTTCGTTGAAATCGAATTGGAAGTTTTTGTTTTGTTTTTTGTTGTGAATTAATCGAAGTGATATTTTACTTGTTTTTGAATTCAATTTTCCTCTCACTAAGATCAGTTATTGTTGTTATTATTGTTATTATTTACTTGATCCTACCGCCACCTTAAAGATGCAACAATATTCTGTCTGGTTATGTTGCATGGTGTTCGGTTGGGCTTCTTCACTTAGTTGCTGTTATTGACTTGTACACATACTCTTCATTTTCCGTTTAGTTTGAAACTATATCCCGCAGCGTTTGTTGGTTTTCGTGCATATTGGCCAAATATAAATATTATCTAAATGAGTTTTTTGATGGGTACTGACATCACTTGTAGGCTAAACATTTATTAATACTTATAATTTGATCAGATTTTTGGGTTTCAGTTCAGTTTAGTTTTGGATTGGAATTACATGCTAGAGCAACGAAATGATTAAAGTCAGTTTTAATTTTCTCACTAAAATAGAATCGTAAATATTTGACAATAAAAAGAAAAACAAATTGAACAAAACGACAACAAAAACAATAGCATTAACAATAAACCGTAACTTTTGTTGTAGGCGCCATTTATTGTCAATTATCTTATCAATGAATGGAATGACGCTCAAATCATCTAAATCTTTATTTATACGATAGACAACCCGTGGAGTTATTTGGTTGTTCCAACCATCACGAACAGAAATAACAGTTAATCTTCAGTTAGGCTTCATTATACCCTCTACAGAATATGGATGGGGTATACTAAGTTTGTCATACCATTTGCAACATACAGAAAGAGGTGTTAGAGAGCCTAAAAAATATGTGTCTGTACGTCCATGCATCCATTCCATACATTCATGGTTAAAAATTTTGAGATATTGAACGGAAATTTTGTAAAAATAGTTGTAGTTTCTTTAAATTGATCAAAATGAGTGTAGAGCCATGCCCACAATCGATAAAAATGTATTTATCTGATACAAAATGGAGCCATAAAGTTGAAATTTGGTTCACGTAATCATAATCCATTGATGTGTCAAAAATGGGCGTAGTCGGATAATAAATACGTTTACAAATGACAAAAAAAAACTGTTTTTAGCGTAAAACTCTACTTTAAGTAAATACCTAATACATACATACAGAGTATTAAAGGCGTATAGTCGTATACCTGTTAGGGCCATTATTTTTATGCGGATGTACAGGATATTCTACTGATTAATTTATAACAACAACAACATTTTAAACACGTACCCAGCTAAAGGTAGAAAATTAAACTTAACAACATGTGATATAAACAATATTTTCCATTTATCATGACTTTACATCTTTTGTGTCGTTTACACCGTCCGATCACATTTATACGGTACGCACTCATTTTGATATCGTTAACCCAACCCACGTCAATGTCTTTATCACGATTACGATCATCATCGTCTTCGTCATCATAATTATCAGCATGTCAACGTTATTTAGAGTCGATAAATAATATTGATTTGATTAGAAGTTCTGCACGAACTGGCTGTGACTTCTCCTTCTTGTATTCTTTGTCTCTATTAATCTCTTCATTAAAGTAATTATATTTACTACATGAGGAAGATTTTTAAATTTCAGTTCTGTGCATCAATTTTTAGATAGATTTTTGTGGAATTAGAGGCGTGGCCCATAATCGATGGTACTCAATTTAAATACGAATCTTTGAAAAACAAGCAAAATATTGTAAATTTTTTTATAAATTTTATGAAAAAATGATTCTTTATGAAATAGTGATCCATAGAAATTTACAGCTTAAAATCGATTGAGGTTCAAGGCTTTCTAAGCACTGTTTTGATCATTTAATTTATTAATAAACTATGCAATAGAAGAGAAAGAAAAGAGGAGAGGGAGAGAGGAAGAGAAAAGAGGTAAATAATTAATGATAATGAATAAATATATTTAAGAAGTATTTATCGATAACTGATGATGGTTTTTAAAGTCAAGGCATATAAATAACACGGCATGTGATGTGTTCAAAAGTATCTTAGCGTAATTGTGTGTGTGTGTGTGTGTCGTGTAAGGTAAAAAAAAAATAAGCCTACGCCTGAATGCCAAACGAACAAGTTTCCTTGTTTGCATACTAAGAAGCAGCAAAAACAGTAACAGCAGCATTTGCAACGACACTTAATTGAGGTTAAATATAAAATTGCGAAAATTGAACATTGTTTCAAAAACAAACAAAACAGACAGAAAGTGAGTAATAAGAGTATATTTAAAACATGTTTTTGTGTTGGCCAGAAATTGATACATCTCCATATAAAAGCAAGACTGCAGCGAAACAATATTTGTTTCATCGTGCATTTCCACATAAAGCTTCAACTGAAAGCTTAATTTAAATGCAAGATAACCATTCCCCAGAAATCAGTACATACGTATGTATGAATGTGGTTTACGAATGTATATGTGAATCAAACATTGGCAGACTTCAACGCGACGGGGCATAGGCGCCAGTTTTAAAATTTTTCTTCAGTTTTTGTTTCATTTTTCAAAAAGCCAAACAGATAGTGTGCATATACGAGTGCGTGTGTATGTGTGTACGTGTGTCGATGCCAAATTGCATCTGCAATCGTGTACTTTATAGGCAGCGACGACAACAACAACAACAACAACAACGGCCTGCTCAACAACAGGTAAATGCCCTGAGAGTGATGCACTCACGCATGCTTGCATACCGCCACATTGTACGCACTATTCAATACAACACAATATCTTACATGCCAGTTGTTTGATTGGTATTTATTTTCTTTTTTTTTTTCATTTCATTTGCAACAATGTTTATATATTCTGGATCAGCATTAAAGATTGAAACGATCTAGTTGTGTCCGTCCGTATGTCCTACTGTTGTTGTATCGCAAATTTTAAGCTAATAAGTTGAAATTTTATACACATACTCTCTGGATGGAGATCCCAATTCAATTTGGGTAAAATCGTTCAAAAGCCACGCCCACAATCGACAAAAATCCATATATCTTCCACAAAAATTGACCTACAATGTTAAAATTTTCTACACATATTTATTCTTACTTTATTTATCGTTGTACCAAAACTGGGCATGGTCAATATAACAGAGACGCCCACAATTTCCAAAACCAAAACTGTATTCATCGTAAAATTTGACTTAATGTAGATACTGTTAAAGGGCGTAATCAAAAATATGCCACACCCACCACTCGTTTATAAAAAGTGAAGGGTACTTAAGATGTGGTCTAAGCCAAATTTAGTTTTTTTATCTCTTTTTGGAGACACTTGTCGGCGTTTGGTTGGTAGAATTATTTCTTTTCGTTTCTTTTCTTTCTCTTATGTACACATTTTTGTTCTAGAGGTTATAACCTCTTTAGAAAATCTATTATTGTGTTTGTGTGTGTGTATGACGTATAAGCTATGATGATTAAGTAGTTAAATTAACAATTAGAGAGAATTCAAAGAAAACAATCAATCGTAGATGGAAGGCAAAGCCAATGGAATGCAGGATTAGCGGATTTTTTACAAGCAAATAATGATTTATAAGCCACTGTTTTATGAAAATACAGTTAAGCAGAATAAAAGGCATGCGTTATCTTTTTATTGGAATTTACAAAAAGCAATTAAAAAACCTCAATAAACTTATCAATGAATAGAATTATAAAATTTTTGGGAAAGAATTATATCCTGCAACAATGCACTGTAATCTTAACATAAACGTTAAATGTATGGAATCAACTTTATGTATTGAAGATAATTTAAATATACATTTACAGTAATGCAGCTGCACATCAAATAATGCAAGGTGAAAGCAGTGAAAGCATATAAAGCAAAGATCGCTTCAGTAATAATTATTAAATGATTAATTAAAGTAGCATGCAAAGCGAGTGGTTTATATTAACTCATTATGAATCATACACTTAAAGTTCTGAATGCACACGAATTTTAAGAAAGTCAGCTTTTATGCGATGTAAAAATGTTCTCTCTATGTGTATATATTTTGTAAAGTTACAACAGTTCAAAGTTTGTATTGTAGTGAAAAACGTCACTTATCGCACTTGGAAAAGTTCCATTTTCTGAATAAATTGCTAAAGCCACGCCTATTATTTAAAATCTTCGAAAAGCTACAGAAATTTCCAAATATTTGCAACAAATTTCATCCAAATCGGAGTCGTCGTTAGAAAGTTATAAACAAAAGAAAAATATCTCCTTTTTGGTGTGTTTGTTATTGTTTTTGAAGAATTTGAGAAAATCAGTCGAAATTTTTTTTATGCCATTTAGACACAATGCTCCTGTTCAATGGCCTATAACTTTTGAACCGCTTGACGGATTTTGTTCAAACTAACTGCCCGTAGCGGGAAAATTCTTCAGCTTTACAATGATAAATATTTTATGGGCATGGTTTTGCCCACAAAATTATAATAACCCATTTTACAAAGTATTCTTTTTCTCAAAAATGGTTTAACCTATGACCTCGACACCTCAATTAATGTATTCTTCATTGAATTTAGAAAAAGGGGCGCAAAAATTTTCAGATCGATAGGAGCTGAGATATAAGCGTTCAAAGATTTCCGAGAAACATTTTGACTGAAAATGATTTCCATGCAACGCCGCCATCGAGTTAACGAATAAAGCTTTATATGCATCAAAGTAGTTAATCGATAGTTCTCTGGGTCTCAGCTAAATTTTAATTTGCAATTTTTTGCGAAATGTTTTTTTTCTAAGAAAAATTTGTAAAAATTTTTATAAAAATTTTTAAAAATTGCCTTTTAATAGAAAATGAAAAAAACGACACCTATTACGTTTTTATTCTACCATGTAAGAGTTTTTTCGCATATTGTTGTAGAAAAGTGGCTCTATTCGTCTAAACGTTTTAGACTGGGTTTGGCCTTAAAATATTTTGTCCACTTTTTATATCCATTCGTATACCAACTCGATCCTTTCCCGCCGTACAATATTTGTGCACTTTTTTCATGATTTTTGTACATGATCTTTGTGTAATTTTCATGTCACAGCTGCTGTATTGATGATAATCTCAGATGCAGTTGCAGTTGCAGTTGTTTGTTTTGTTTGTTCGTTTGTTTGTTTGTTCAGTTGACCAATTAAATTGAAGCCATCGTTTGAGTTAAAGAGAAGAAGCACAATGCAATTGTAGATCTGTCTCTACCGATAATTTAAACTTAAACTTTTTTCTTTTTTCTGTTTTTTGTTTCAGTTTGCTTTACAAATAAAGTCGTAAGTAAGTTTTGAAGCGAGATTCTTTGGAAAGATAGTTTAGTGCAAAAATTTTAAAGAAAAGAACAAGATCGAGAAGAAGGAGAATAAGAACACAAGTCAACACTTTTTAGCAAATGTAACAATTTAATTAAATATTGACTGCTGCTGTAGTAAAAAGAGTATAACGCTGGGAGAAGGTAAGTAGTGAAAAGGTTCCTTATTGCAAAGGTCGGAACAATTATCTAGCTTGCTAATGGTGACCAATTTAATCTTTTATTATCATCATATTTAGTTTTTAAATAAATTCTATTCTAATTATATAAAAAAAAGTGTTTTTTACAAACTTTTAAAAGCTTCTTCACCGAACTTACCAACTCTTACAGTCGGCGGGTTATCTGTCCAACGCTATAGAAAAATTTCAAATTCTAGCTAAAAAAACCTCTTTCTCTTGCAGTCAAATGACAAACTTTGTAAACTCCGATCCATTTTATATGGACGATTATAAAATTCAGGAGTTGTTAGAATTATCCTTAAAGAAAAAAAATAAACAAGAATGAATTGCATTTTAATTAACGGTGAAACTGAAAATGATTGAAACAAATTTAAACAAACATTTAACATAAATAAATGCAACAAAAACAACAACAACTCATAATAACAAACTTCTATAACAAAAATAGTAAAGGAAGGTGAAGTTTATCATATGATGTGTGTATACTATACCGTTAAGGAGGATACCGCGTTGCTGTGATTACGGCTGTTGCTAGCGGCCAGAATGGCAGGTAAAGCAATATGTATGCACGTATAAAAGTTGACTTAAAACAACGATTAAAATCACAAAATCAATTTAACATGGTAAAATAGCTGGCAGGCGTTACAAAAATATGAAATACAATAACAACGACAACAATAACAAAAACGAAGAATACTCAACCCCATACACATACACATGCTACAATATATGGCACATGTACTTAGCACACACTTGGTCATAAGTAAGAAAAACTAAAGTGGTCTTAGGCCAAATCTTAAATACCCTCCACATCCAAATACAAAAAATTGGGCGTGTTTTTATTATGTATCAACTTAAAAGACGAGTTTTAATTTCATGGATCGATTTTAGTAACAGATGGAATAGATTTATGTCATTTAAGTGCAAGGCTCCTACCCCGACTTTACGCAATACAAATAGCTTTCTGTGTACAGAAATTAGAAATGTCTGTCTCAGCTCAATATCTCAAAATTGACGACCGTAATAGTGCCATTCACAAACGGACGTACAGACACATTGTATTGACTCAGTTTTTAATGCTGACAAGGGTGCAATTTCTACGCATATGGAGATGAGGTCGGCTCGGTGCTGTGCTTTTATAGAAGACAATTCCTGAGTGTTGATTTAAAAAAAACATTTGTATGAACATTGTAGGCTATCTGACGTTTTCTTCTAAGTTCTGCAAATGAAATGACAAACTTAATATGCTCCCGTTCATTTTATGTGGAGGCTATAAAAAGGAGTTTCTCTCTACTTTGCTTTATCGGACAATAATTGTAATGTTTGTGGTTGTGGTTGTGGTGGTGGTGGCGGTTATGTTCGTTAAGACTAATATTATGGTATGAGACAGGTGAACAAACTGCCCGTAAACTGTCCGCCCTTATACATATAAATAAAAACAAACGATAAGAATATGAAAAAACAAAAAACAAAAAAAAAAAAACAAAAAACAAAAACAATATTTTATCACACAGCGACGACTGCATATAATTATGAGTTGTGATGCTATTTGTTTAGTCATAAACTCTTCACTAAGAGACCTTATCACGTGAAACAATAACAAGAACAAGAAGAACAAGAAGAACAACAACAACAACAATAATAATAATAAACTGTAACCATTATGCAAACATACAACAACTAAAATTTGCAACAACTACAAATGCCTTTTTAAAGTGAAGGTATGCATAATGCGTCATCCGTGTTTGTGACCAGCCTGAAAAAAGCGTCATCATCATCATTACTTGGCTAGCTGCAAGAAAGAATGTACGCTTCAAACGCTTGATACTTTTTCTGGACTTTATATCTTGCCCTTGCGAAACGTCCATCAGGTTTCCGTATCAAACACCATCCTAGTTGGAGTATTTTCATTCATGCGACCAACATGACCTTTGTTTTACGACGGATTATATCAACGTTGTCCTAGATTTTAGACAGCTCGTAGAGATTAATTTCCTCTTGGGACTTAGTAAGTCTTTGGTTTATTTAAGAGTCAGTCAGGATCAACTCGATAAAGTTAGTAGTAAGCGGAGCTTATAAAATAAACCAATTTTTACGGCAAACCATACTCGTAGAGGGTACTCACACTGTGACCTAAACAGCTGGTTATACATATTTGACGCGAATCCTTTTACTCGATGTGTTTAAGAGTAATTTTTCACATATAAATACAACCCAATTATTTATGAGGCGTGTATTGGGGCGTGTTGTTGCCTTTGGTATAATCGTGCGTGTGGTTCCATGATACATAGTTGGTGTGTTGCAGTTCTTGTTGTTGTTGGTTAATTCAAGACCTTACCCAGCGTTTCTTTACAGAACTGTGATGGTGTAGAGTGTGGCAAGTCGAGCAATCAGTTGTGCGGAATATTTGCAGCGGCTGCTGCTGTTGTTCTTTATATTTGTTCAGCTTTTGCATTTCGACGATGAGGCGAAGACATACATGGACCACCCTTTTAATGAATGCCTAATTACAACGTTTATAACAGGCTGTGATTATTCTACTGCTCCTTCTCCTTCCCTAGTCTTTGGCCAGCCTTCCCATCACATCATCCCACCGAGTCAAAAAATGATTTTCTTGTTGGAAAAAAAATAAAACTAAATAAACCTTTAAGAGGCATTATGTTGTAGTTGCTCTCCTTAACCTCGGTAAGTAGTTTCCGTCACTTGGTTAGCTTAAGGCTAAGGTTGGGTTTTCTTTCTTCTTTTTCTTCTTCTTATTTTGTTGTTATTGTTGTTGATTCCTTACCTTTCCTGTAAAGTGATTGTACGACGTTTAGATCATTTATTGTAGAAATTTATGGTTGATTTAATTTAACAGCATGTCGTTCAGTGTTCTGTTTTCAATATCACAGCTTTCGGCTGTTTCATACTTTAATTTATGTGAATTTTTTATTATTTTTTTTTTTATATGTAATTTTTTTTACTTAAATATTTTTTAGAGCTACATCTTGATAGGTGATGACATCAATTTTTACAAAATTATAAATTGAATGAAATTTCTGATTACAGTCCCTGTAGTAAAAGTAATTTTTTTTTTAAAACCATATTTAACACATATTGTTGCAGTAACCTGGATGAGGACAATTTTGCCTACTAGAGATGAATGTTGCACTAAAATAAAAGTTTTGTTGTTGTTGTTATAACTGCTGCAACATGTTACCTAATCAGCTATAACATCAATGAATTATGTTTGTTTATGTAGTTGTGTGTATGTGTGTGTGAGAAGTTTGTGTGGCAAAGTCAACAACATGTCGCCAGTTATTGGTGACAGAGAGACATGGTTATAGGTGCTTAACTAAAGATAACGGCTTTGGTTTATTTTTCTTTTTTCTCTGTCTAGGTAGAAATGTGCAAATGAGTGCATACGTATGTACAACAATTGTTTCCCATGAAAAATGATAATATTGCTTAACTGGAGCGTTACCGCTATAATTTATTGCTGTGGTTACTACAAAATATGTAAATAAAAAAAATTTATATATAAAATAAATTCTCGAATAAATGTTTAGGAGTGAACGGATGATTGTCTGTGTTCACCTTTTAGCATTCATCTCTACATACAGAGTTTTCAAATCGGAAATTATTTAAAGATCAGCAGGAATGAATATCTTGTTGAAACAGTTGTAATTTTTGTATACATCAAGTTGATATTTTCTACAAATATCTGTCCATAGATCCATATTTTAGGAACACGACCACAATCTGCAAAAATCTCAAAAATTCAGTCAGAAAAGTTTCTGCAACGCTCACAGATGCCCAAAAAAATTGACTGATTATTCAAAATTTGTATAAAGCATGATAAGTAGACCTTATTGGCACGCCCACTTTTTTGTAAATAAAGGTATTTAAGAATTGGCCTAAACCAAATTTAGTTTTTTTTCTTTTTTTATGTCTAAGTTTCTTTCCACCCACTCTATCATCCGAGAACTTTTGATACCAAGCAGCCAGAATCAACTGCAAAATCTAACTAAACTTGAATTTTTATCTCTTTTTATTATTATAGTCATAATTGAAAAATATCATTTGAGATAACAGTAAATTTCTAGAAATTAATATTTCGATGAGTACAGATGTGATGTGTGTGTGTGTGTATGCATGGTAGGTAGGTAGGTAGGTAGGTACATAAGTGGTTTCTTTACTGTTGAAACATAAGTTTTATGAGGCAGCACTGCTGTGGAATTATCTCTTAAGACATGAATTTAATAGCATTTGCTATCAATTTAATTGACTTTTCATGCTTTACACTCTTCCATCTTTTCCACAGCACCACACACAGTCCACACACTTGTTAAACCAATGACGACTAAATTTTGATGACAAACCAAAAACCAAACAGAAAAATATTAACATGTTAAAATGTTTTTAGTGGAAATACTAGAAATACTATGAATTTACATAAATTGAGAATGGAATTCAATATATTGAATTAAATTAATACAAGTCAAGTGCTGCGACCACTTTATCAGGAGAATCACTTTTTTTATCGTAATGAACACTTAATTTTAAAGATTATTTCCTTTTTAATCGTTCCGAATGGAATTTTGTTTAATATTGAAATCTTTACAAGGCAACTTCCAACCAAAGTTGACAAATATTTGTATACCGTATGTATAGACTAAGTTTATAATTTTATTTGTAACACTTTGAAGGAGGCCTCAGAGACTGTATATAAATTCTGAGCTGAAATTTTGTACGGACACTTTTTGCAAGCAGATCTTTTTTTTTAAATTTCGAAAATTCGGTCAGAAGCCATGCCCACTCTATATATTTACTATATATATACTAGAATGTGTAATCATGTTTCTGTCACGCCCACTGTTTGTATATAATTGAGAAGGGTATCTAAGCTAAATTAAGATTTCTTAACTTGTTTTTCAATTATGTCAGCAGTATCCAAGTAAGAGAAATTTATTTAATTTCATTTAAACATCATTTTCATCTTTATTGTTTTGTTTTTCTTGTATTTGTTAACGAGTAGATATTCTCTAATTAACAACCATTAAATCGATAAAACTTCCAAATACGTTTACAATATGAAAACAGGCATAACAACATACATAAATAGGTAGATATGGATGCGACGGCCAGTGCAAGACTAAGACGCATAAGAAAAAAAAACTCATACACACACACACACACACACAAACATTCGGTTTATGGTGGAATCCTATCCTTAAAGACACACTTACTTAGACTGTGGTAGTAAATTACCATTTAGCATATTTTTCTTTGTTGTACTTTCTACTTTGTTTTTTTTAAATTTATTTTTATTGTTGTCGTTGTATTCATATTGTATTCAGCATATTTATGTGCGTGTGTATATCATTAGAGAAACCTGCTGTTTGTTTTAAACTTTGCATGCTATGCGCCTGTTGCTATATTGTTCTTTTAAGAGCTTCACCTTCAACTTTATTAACCCTGTACAGGTTGAGCATATTAAATGTGTTAAAAGATGGGCTACAGTTCATATGTATGAATACAAAATGTCCGGGTGTCCGTCTAAAAATGAAAATTGTACTTGTATTATATCATGGCCACCATGAAGGGTATATAAGACAAATTTAGTTTTTATACCCTACACCACTTTAAATGGACGCATTTTTAGAATTTCTTTCCATATAAAGCTTTTTTATATGGAAGGTATACCTTTGTAAGGTATTAAGTGATCGGATCTTGACCAACTATAAAATGTTCACTTATTTTATTTTTTTTACTTCTCCTCACTTGATATGTTACAGACATGCTTTGTACTGTCCTCTGTGTGCTCTGTGGTATGTCTTGCATAAATTAATTAAAATTTAATGAAAATCGAAATTTCGGAGAGAGACAAAGAGAGGGAGTGAAATCTCATTCTAAGACATCAAGAAAAAAAAATAAAAATATCGAAATAACTGAAATAATACAAGATACCATTAATGGCTATTAAGCAGTGATGTAAACGAAGTTGGCAATAATTAATCATTTATGTTGTTGTTGTTGTTGTATGTTTATGAAACTATATTATAATGATTGTTTTTAAGTAGAAAAGGGCAACAAATCGTTACACTGTTCAACAAAAATTGTGTTAAAAATTGCTTAAATGAAAACGGACGGATGGACAAATGAATAAGAATGTATCTTCAAAGTACTGCATAACTATAACTCACACGTACACAGACTTACAAATTTATAGATAATTTTATTCAGAAAATCCTTGTCTATCGATTAATTGGTACATTCAGCGAATCCATTGAGAGTTACAAGCATCCTTACATGTGGTACTAGATGCACTATCTTATCCTTATAATAATAAATTATAAGTTTAAAAGAATTTTCATTAAATTATCCCCGAAAAAGTTAAGTTTACATTTTTTTTTTTTTTAAATAATCCAAAACTCAGTTGGAGTTTATAAGCACATAACATGAATGAAATAAATTTGGGCTGCTTGAGTGAATGTCTAACCAAGAAACTGACAGATTCAATAACAACGACGAAGACGATTATGACATTAACAATATGAAATAAATTAAACTGCACGCCAAGCTAGTTAGTAAAATTCATAAAAGCAAGACATGAATTCTTTGTGTTGCTGGCTTAAGCTAAATATTCATTTATAATTAGCTACACATTGTGCGGCAGTAACATGTCAAACAATGCATGATATACTCCCATAAGTATTGTAAATGTAAGAAAAAAGTGAACTTGAAGTTTATGCAACACTTTTTTGTATCATATAGTTACTTTTGTACGTACGTCCGTCAATTGAAAAATGAAGCTAGCTGCTCATATGGGAGACACAATTATTTTAATTTGGTACACAATTAAGATATAACATTTTTTTCTTTTCTACATTCATGAAAAATTAAAATTTTTACTTTTTTTGGATTAAAGACACTCTCATAATTGAAAAATATACATTAAAAGGCTATCTAATTACAATGTATTACACAGCTTACGTACCAAGTGTTTTAGATTATATTTCTATTCCGTTTTGGGACGGTGCGATCTTTTAGTGGGAAAATCGTCGGTTAGCGGGAGCTCCACAAACATTCATGGAAGTGCTGTAATTGCGAAAGAAACAAAAAAAGACCTCCTATTGGGCACCAACCAGACTGTCTGTAAACTTTTCTACGATATCGAAATGAATGCATTCTTAGCTAAACAGGTGAGTAGAAGGAAGTTGTATGATGCAACAAAATAATTAAATTCTTTGTGACCATTTTTATAATCGTTTTACATTAATATGAAATAAACCATGGGTTGTATCAAATGTTACATGTTAACATTACGCAGGAAGTAAATTCAATTAGACATACAATGATGGCATTTAACTGTCTCTGTAAGTAGCAATTGTGAGCTTGTGCAAGAAAACTTTGTTGCAAGTTTGTTGCTTAAGAAATTTTTTATTTCCCTCAAGTCACAAAAGTATTCATAATTATAAACATACATAATTTGTTTGTTTGGTTTGAGTTCTAATATTGTTATTCGGACTGAAACCCTCACGAATACCATTTATACAGAACGAATACAAAAGACTTAAGGCATAAACTTAACATATAATTCTCAATACTAACTCAGTGCGTTTCTATGAAAATTTTGAACGTTTATAACTCGGAAACCGTAGCTCCTATCGATCTGAAAATTTTTGCGCCCCATTTTCTAAATTCGTTGAAGAATCCAATAATAAAGGTTTTGAGGTCATAGGTTAAAGCATTTTTGAAAAAAAGAATACTTTGTAAAATGTCTTATTTTAATTTTGTGGGCACAGCCATGCCCATAAAATATTTATCATTGTAAAGCTGAAGAATTTTCCAGCTACGGGCAGTTAGTTTGAACAAAATCCGTCAAGCGGTTCAAAAGTTATAGGCCATTGAACACGAGCATTGTGACAAAATGGTTTAAAAAATATTTCGACTGATTTTATCAAATTCTCCAACAACAATAACTAACACATCAAAATGTTGATATTATTCTTTTGTTTATAACTTTGCAACGACAGCTCCGATTTTGATAAATTTTTTTGCAAACATTTGAAAATTTCCTTAACTTTTCATGGATGTAATTATAAGAGGCGTGGCATTGCTTATTTGCTTAGAAAATTAAACTTTTTACAAATACTTGTGTAAAAGGTGTCACGCCCCTATAATATATTTCGTTTAAACGCTAAGGTAATTTATCAGTTTTCTACAAAAACTTTGAACAAAATCCGTTCAGCCGTTTCCAAGTTGTGAGACTTTAAAAAATATATTTAATCAAGATTAACTTACTAAGCAATTCTGGGCTCCTGGTGTATTATATAATTACCTCCAATTTTGGTCAAAAATTCTCTCTCTCTCTCTCTCTTTCTTTTTCCTAAATAGTTTGTCTTATTTATGCGATTTGTGCATAATATAAAACATTGAAAAAAAACGCAGCCTCATAAACTTTTTTAATTGACATAATTTATGATGACAACAACACTGCGTTGAAGCATAATTTTTCAATTTACCGAATTTTAACAAGTTTTCTTTCTTTTCTTTTTTTTTTCATATTTTTCATCATAGCGTCCATATAAAATGAAAGGTATACTAAGTTTGTCAAACTATATGCAAAACTCAGAAGAAGGCATTAGAGATTACACAAAGTGTATATATTTTTGATCAGCATCAAAAACTGAGTCGATCTAGACATGTAAGTGTCTGTGTTCTTCTGTTGTTGGCTTTTAGACACTTTTAGTTTTTGAATGCAGATCACTGCTTAAAATAGATAAAAACGGTTGATATGCTAAAAACCGGTGTGATCGAATAACAAACGCGCCCACAATGTACAAAAAATTCATCCTTCACATAAAACTGGACTTGTAAGCTGATACTTAATACATATACTATGAGAGGGCGTAATATTTATATACATCTGCCATGCCCACGGAGGGTATTTAAGATTTGGCCTAAGCCAAATTTAGTTTTCTTACTTGTTTTTAGCTACAATGGCTTTACAAACAAATGATGCTTAAACATGCAACATTTTGGCAATTGTTAACCTGCCATATATTTATATGAAGAAATATTGTCTGTTCACAATGTTGAATAGTGTTTGTTATTGTTTTATATCCTCCACCTAAAATAGAGCGTACACTAACTGTGTCATTCCTTTTGCTACGTAGAAAAAGATACGTCAAGAACTCTACAAAGAACAAGAATATTCTGCTAGATGTTGCAAATGGAATGGTAAACTTGGTATACCCTCTATCTTGTTTGTGGAGGGTATACAAATAGCACAAGCATGAGATGTTTTTTACATACTTTTACATACATATTTTAGTAAAAGATGAAAATGGCCAAGAAAGTGTTGCTTTAATGAGTAATTTTTCTTTTACTAGATAGAATAAAATAATGTTGAGAAATTTCAATATTTGGATAATGTTAAACTACATCTGATTAATGCTTTAATGATAGAGTGAGAGAGCAAGGGGGTGTAAATAGCCTTCAGTATGTATTGGTGTCTATCCCGGAAACATTTATACCTCATTCATGCATAAATATCTCCTGGTTTTTATCACCACAACCATTATTTGCATAATTTTATATTGGTAGCCAACTGTGTTGGAATCATTATCATTTGACTGGTGACTATAATGACTTGTATGTGCAACTGTAAGCACTGATTTTGTTTCACATCTACCATACACATATATACATACTATATAAAATATAAATATCTATATATATATATATATATATATATATGTCACTTGTTTATACATAATGTTGTGTTAAAGTCCTCAGACTAAATGTTTACTCCAGGGACAGAAAATAAAAAAGAATTAATTAATAAAAATCTCCAATGAACCATTTTGCTTGATTTATATAATTTTTTATATCAGGAGTAAAAGAATCGAAATTCAAAAAAACAATTATTTCAATCATATATAAAATTAATTTTAATCATTTCAAATTTATCAAAATCATTGCTGTTACGTCCATTTCTAAGACAGATTAGATTCTTAGATGATTACGCATGCCCTAGTTTAGTCCTTATGTCCATTAATTAAAAATTCATCCAGAAAGTTATTGTAAATATAATTTTTTATACAAATCTTTTCAATCACACTAACCGATTATTTGATTTTCCAAATAGTTTTAAGCAATATTTTCAGTCTTTAGTTTAAACACCTTTTTTTTTTTGTATTTTTTCCTATAACTGATTGTATTTTTATACATCTAACCACACAGAACCATACATTCACTTGTAATTGAAAAAATCAACTTGATCGTTCATTTCAGCCGTAGATATGTTTATCTTTTTTAAGCACAAGACAACTTTAATTAGTTCCAATGGCCGTTGATGTTGATGTGTCTTGATAACAACCACATTTCAGTTCTGTTCTGCTCTGTTCAATTCAGTTGGCTGCTCTGTTACCGTTGTACCTTCAAGATCATGTTCTTCTTTTTTATAGAGAGTTGTTGCCTTTTTCCAGGATTTTTACCTCATCATGTGTATTTGTTTAGTGTTTTTTATATAATTTTATCATTTCATGTCTGCCATAATCTTAGACAACAAAATATCAAATCATACAGTTTAGTATCATATGAATTTAGAGTGACGATGGCTAAGGAAAGAAACACAAAAACAACATATACAAAAACAAACTGCATTTAGTTTAAGTCACAATTTTAATACTCTCCATATCTACATATAAAATGTGGGTGTGGCATGTGTTCATTATGCTATCTAAATGAATTTATTGTGGCTCATCTTACAAGTGGAATTTTCCTGTGAATAAGTTTTCTTTTAAGTAACATGTAGGAGTGTGTCTATTATAAGATTTTACTTATTTTTAAAAAATAATAAATTTCAACTTTCCAACTTTATGTATTTATAAAAAAATCGATTTTTGTCGATTGTGGGAGTGGCTATCAATTAAATTTGCTTATAGTATATACTACGGCAACGGAAAACATTCCAACAGCAGATGATTGCATTTACAAGCAGATCACAATCTAATTAATTGTGGTTGCAACCAAACACATAACAAACTTGGTATACTTGATATACCTGATGTTTGTGTAGAAAAATGAAGTGTTATAAAGATAAATAAAATATTTCAATGCAAACATAAACATTTAAGATAATTTTAAAAAACTCTTCACTTAACTAAAACATACTATAATTGGTGGTACTGGTAAAATTGGAGTGTGCTCATAATTGGCAATTTACAACTTATATTTATTCATTAATTAAGTAAATGTTGAGGAAATTTATATTCTACACGCATACGTGTAAAGCATTCACTTAGTAATGATTTATTATAACCATCATCACATACTGATTAGGGCGGTATATTGTGTTTTATTCAAACGTTTATAAGTATAACAAGAAGGCAGGCCACACCCTTAAAAGTATACATATTCTGGATCAGCATTAAAAGACGAGACGAGTCCTTCTGTGCATCTAATCAATGCACCCATAAGGACAGTTCTGACTCAACACTTAATTGAGTAATACTGTTTCGACCAAAACACGCGGAAGCTCCACAAAACTAAAATATATGAAAGAGCTGTGATTGCGAAACCCTTAATGTCAGGTGTTCATTTTATTTTATCCATACCCAGCATATGATATGGCCTCTGTATATATGTATGTGTGTGTGTGCGTTCATTATATATGCAATAAAAATATATAAGAAATTAATGCCAACAATTAACAATATTTCATCGAAATTTAATGCCTTGTAAATATCATTTTACAATACTACCCAATATCCGTTAAGTATGTACTTGAAAGTGAAATATTCCCAATTTTATATTGTATTGTATGTTGTTTTATTTTTCTTCTCATTGTTAAATTCATTATATTCACAGCATGCATTTTCAAGCTGACAGCACAAATGCCAATAATTTTGCCAACAGTTTCTTTCAATTGATTTGGTTTTTGTACCAAAAATAAATGGTATGTATAAAAGAGCGATGAGAAAAGGTAATTGAAATAGCGGCACTTTTAAAAGGAATCTATTACGCCAGTATTTAATACACTGAAAAAATTTAAGAAACAATATTTTAATGATAATTTATTGATTTTGTAAATTTATTTTCCTTATTCTGAATATTTCATATTGCATAAACTTTTTTGTAATAATCTTGGAAACCATGTAAAAGTTTTGAGATGTCAATTTTTCTCAGTGTTTAAGATAAATGCTCTAAATAATTTATCTAATATTGTGTTGCGGCTGCTTTTTATCAATAACCAACAATATTCCACAAAACAGTTACTTTTCCTTTCCCTTAGATTCATAGTACACTTGAAAAAAAGTCGTTTAATTTTCTTACTTGTCCCTCTCCACTTCTATATAAATGGAATTTTTCTTTCAGTGTACATATGCAACATTTCTTTTACTACTGTATGTGGATAAGTTTTATGTTGCTGTATGCATGGTAATAACAATTGTTGTTAGTTTATTATTATCTTGCTTTTTAATCAGTTTTAGGCGTTTGTGCTCCGCAGCCTTTGCGTAATGGTTGAAAATAATGTTCATTGTAAAATAAAAATACATAAAAGAGACAGAGAAAGCAATAAATGAACAAATAATTAAACAACAGCTACCGCATAGACCATTTTTACAGTTGTTATTACTGCACAACGCACTAACACACTTACATACTTATCCAAACAAACAACTATTGATGTTTACTTAACACTTGGCTTAGTGTTAATGGGTAATTTTGTTTTTATGCACATACTTGGGTGAGAGTTGTGTGTTGAAAAATTATTAAAAGTTTTAAATTACTATCAAAATTATGTCAAAACCGTTGTTCATCAGATTTGACACGTGATTACAAGAAATATGAGAGTTTTGACATGTTTTAGTAGAATAGAAAAGAAAACATATTAAGTAGCTTATGAGTGGTTTAGAACAAATGCATGTGTGTAAGCAGGTATGCATGTTATCTGCTATTTAAATTTTACAGTTCGTACTCTAGTCTCTTAAGGCAAGACCATGAAAATCCACCCTTTGTGGTTTTAATACTATGCACTTAATATGAGAGGTACACTAATTTTGTCATACCGTTTGCAACTTTTTTTTAAAAAGCATTTAGTGATTCTACAACGTATACAAATGTTTTTCCGTTTGGCTTGTCTTTTGTTCGAAAACTCACAGACACTTAATGTAAGATTTTCAAAATTTTGTACAAATATTTCTAGTTTTTGCAGATTAGTATTTAAATTGGACAAAATCGTTTAATTGCTACGCCCACAAACGCCATGGTTACTGAAAAATTTACCTCTAAAGTTAAAATTTTATACATTTATATATAATAATGTCATCCATAGAGAGAGGGCGTGGTTACAAAGTAGACGTGCCAATTTTTAATGAAAGACTTATTCAGTAAAGAATACGACTTGTTGATGTTTAATAATAAATAATGAGAGTGGTCAAATAACCGACTCGCCCTCTATTTACTGAACATACAAAAATTTTCCTATGAAGTTAAAATTTGATAAATCTACGTATCTGCCTGTACGTCTGTTTGATAGCATGTGTTGTATTAATGTCTCTCTCTCTCTCTCTCCCTTCTGGTCGCAAAGATTAAAATATGATTTTCGTATACAAAATGTTATTGAAATTGGACAAAATCAATCAAGCTACACACCCACAGTACAAAAATAACTAAAAAGCAAGCAATTTTTTAAAGAATTTTTTCCGAATTACTCATAAAATATAGAAAATATATTCACACAGATAAATGAGTATAAATCTTATTCGATAGCTTTGATGCCTTTGGATTTGGCCTTAGCCAAATTTTGTATACTCGTATATGACTTTTTTACTTATTTCCTTCTCTTTCATTTTCGCTTCATAATTTCTTAAAAGCCGTTAAACTTGATTTAGTTGGCACAATTATATATATATATATATATAATTCTTTTAATATCTTTGGCATTACTTTCAAGTTCGGTTTTCTTATTATCCTTTGGTTGTGGAATATAATATGTTTGTCATTCTATATGTAAGATATATAAGGTGGCTTCAGAGATGCTACAAAAGTATGTATAATCTGGATTAACATTAAAAATTTTGTCAATCTAGATATGTATGTCCGTATGTCCGTCTGTTTCAAAAATTTATTTATCTGCACACAAAAATTGAGCTATAAAGTTAAAATTTAGTATACATCCATCGATGTGCCAAAAATGGGCATATAAAGCCCATAATTTAGAAAAAACGACAAACTCAACTTGCAAACTGATAAGTAATACATACACTATTAGAGGGCGTAATCGTATACATGCCATACCCAATATTTATATATAGATTTGTAGGGTATTCAAGTTTTGGTCTTAGCCAAATTTAGTTTTTTTTATTTTCGTTATTTTTTATTTAGTGTTCTTAATTATAGCTTGTCATGCGTGGAAGTCTGCGTGTGGTTGGGCGTTTTTTTTTTTTACATTAATGCCAGCATTAAATTTTTATCAATTTAATGGACAATAATTTTTCGCATTCAGTGGGTTAAAAATGCATTAAATAAATGGACTTTAATGCTTGCGTTTAGTAAAGTTTGGACGAGATGGGATAGCTGGACAGAAAGACAGCAAGCTGATAACACCTGTTTGTTGACTTTGAATGATGTACTCTTAACCATTGATAATAATTTCAGTTTCTGTGTCTTTGTAAAATGTAATGGGGTAGATTTTGTTTTAAGCACTTTATGACTTTTGTGACCTCTGTACATAATTTAACACAAGCTGATAATTTCAAAAGTATGCAGAAAGCTAATGAGTGTCTAATGGGGACGGAATATTTTATTATTATTTACTTTCCATACATAGTTTTGTTTAGTTTGAATTTATATCGTTAGAATCAACATTTTTGAATAATAAAATTCAGTTAAGATTCAAGTGAAAGATAAATCACACATTTTATTTAATTTAAACGAGGCCAGTTTCAAAATTAATTGATAATTCAGTAAGGCTTAGAATATTTATGAAGGTATAACGTTATAAACAAAGAGGATAAAGAGAACATCTACATAACAGGTAATCAAAATAATTTCTTATTATTTATTGTACTTTTGCACCATATTAGTTGAATGCCTAATCTGGGGTACCCATCTTCATTACCCACTTGTAAAAAACAGCACGCTCATCATATTTCTCTAAACAATTGTAAAATTTCAGCTCAATATTTCAAAATTAACGACCGTGAGAATGCCAACAACAGCCGGATACACGAATGCATGGACATGCATGTCTATTCATTTGTATAAATTTAATTTTAATATTTTTTTCTGCAATTATTTTTCACTTTGGAACATTTTCAATTCTTTATTTATTTGGTATATTTTTTTTAACAAATTTTCATCTATTTTCAACAATTTTCCTGAAGCGTCTATATTTGAAATGACTAAATTTAAATCTAATTTAAATCTTACACAAATTATTTGTCTCATTTAATTTAGTTTTAATTTATTGTATAGAACAAGTTGAGACAAATGAAATAGTTTTCTCAAATTTCTGCCATCGAGAATAAAAAATCTATTATCTGTCTATGATTTCTTTGGTTTAGATCGAATACTAGTTACCTTTTTGGGCGTGGCATATAGACAATAACGCTCTCCTTTAACAAGTTTATGTGTAACAAAACAAGCTGAAGGTTGAATAAGAATTTTGGAAAATTGTAGGCATGTCCATTGTATGACTACGCCCACTTAAAACGTTTTGATGCATAGGCTACACACTTTTTCAATTAGTTAGCTTTATTTTTGTGTTTTTGTCATAAGTGGGTACAGCAAATACGCCCACTTTAACTATTAACCTACATTTTGTATAATAACTAAAAATTTCTATGCAAATTTTTGACTTTGAATATAAAAATTTGGTAATTTTTTTTAACTTACCTCTAAAAAACAAGCGAACATTATAAGAACGATGCAGATGTTACATATTTTTCTAACTTTTTCTTGATGTTGCAAACAGCATAAGAAACTTATAATAACCTACAAAACCATCTCGTGTGGAGGGTATAAAAAGAAAAATCTTCTAAAGCACACATACATACATGCACATGTTAACTGTCAAATTAAATAAAAATAAAATCAAACCAACTGTCTGACTATCAAAAAAAAAGGCGAAAAAAAAAAAAAACACTATAGAAAATCTTGCCTTACAAAGTGTAAGAATGCTTTAGAAAAGGCAAAAACTAAAATATATGAATGATGTAGGATGCAAAAACAGACAAGCGGACAGACAGACAGACATGCAATTACTTTCAGTTGTATCTTATTTTTATCTTTTTTGTACTATTTAAGAATTTTTCTTGTAATTTTTTTATAACGCCTTAAATACACCGTACAGTTGATTTGTTGTTGTCATCAAGCAAATTACTGAAATAATTACGCACACATTTACAAATTGCTAGGCAAGCAATTGCCTACGCTTACTTTTGTTTCATCTTAGACATCTTAGGCATGTTCTCTTACTTATTTATTTTGTTTTTTTTTTTTTTTTGGGTAACAAATGCAGCAATGAGCCTGTTAGTGAGTGAGTGCAGTGCCATGTACGGATTGACAGTTTTATAGTGCGCCGTTTGCCGCTTACTGTTTGCTGTTTCCTGTTAACATCACTTATTAGCTTCTTCATTTAGTTAACCCTTTGCCATTGTTGTTATTGCTGCTATATATTTCAAATATGTAACGAAGTAAGGAGTAAATTACAACAATTTTATTTGTTTGTCATGTTCTTTTTTAAACTTAAAAAAAATAAGAAGCAACAACAACAACAAAAATAACTAAATTTGCCTCTGTCCATATCTTAAATACCCTCCACATCTACGTAAAAACGGTGAAAGTGGCAAGTATAACAGACAGACGCACGGACATATATGTTTAGATCAAGAATATATATACTTTGTAGGGTCTCTGAGGCCTCCTTTTGGGGCACTAACCTGAGCAAATCTCCGCCCATCATTATGATGATGGATATAAAAATAAACAAAAATTTTTTTTAAAAGTAATAATATGACATTTGAGAACTTTTAGGTTATATTTATACAGAAGAATCAATAGTTATACAAAGAAACAGCAAAGTGTTGTTTAATGTCTGGAGGAAGCAGACGACAGTAGTCGTACGCAACAATGAAATGTTTCTCTTTAGGGCGTTAACATTTAATTAGAGGTTTTCAAAAATATTGATCGTTAAAATTATTAAAAACTTAACACGTTACCTTGAAAGCAAAAAAGACAAACAAAAACAAACAATACATGAAGCACTTGTTAAGAAGCCAATAACTTCAAGTTGGTATACAAAGCAAATAATGTCTGGTTTTAGGTGACCTAAGAACCTGCATAAAACTAACACACATTTATAACATGCTACCTGAATTTCTTATATTACTCTCTCTCTCTCTCTCTCCCTCTTTTTGTCTTTTATTCGTATTTTCTTATAGATGTTTAGAAGTCAGATTTTGGTTGTAGTTAAATACAAGTAAAGAAGGTTTGGGCCAAATCTTGGATACCTTCTACATTTATTTGAAAATTAAGGGCGTGTCGTATATATAAAAAGTTTGACTTGTTAACGATTGTTGAATTTCAACTCAATAAAGGAAAACATATACACTTTAAATCTATGAAGAAGCTTTCTTCTGGATGTTACCAACATAATCTTAAATTTGATATATGAGGCTTTTAAATCAACAAGAATCCACAGAACAAAAGTATAAATATCTTGTGATATTTTGATATATGGTAGGCCATTAATTATATAACAACACGAACAAGCATTGAAGCATTGAACTAAGCTCATCGCTCACTTAAATCCATTTACCAGGCGTTAATTCATTGTGACTGACTGTAAAGGTTTTAAGTTCGGTTAAATTAAAGGCTTTTAAAGTAAAAAAAATTAATTACTAAACATTTTTCAAAATTCAATTTCATTTCATTTTTCAATTTCGTAAAACTCAACACACAAAACTTGCCATATTGATGAATTTGTTAATAATTAAGTAGTGACGTTAAATGACTGCCTGTTATTGTATAATGGTGATGATTCTTGTATAGATGTACTCTACAGTGGTTTTGTGGATAATACATTTCTAGTAAACACTAATATAATAAATTTTTCATAAAAAAAAACAAGTTTTGAAAACTATAAATATATTTTTTATATAACCAAAGATCTGAATAAATAATAAAAGATAAATGAATTCTGTTGAATGAAATTTGAGATGATTTCAGTCTCGATGGAAGGAGGAATTCTGGAAAATAATAATGCAACAGCAAATGTAATAAATATTAAGAAAATAAACAACAACAACAACAACAACAACGATTACCTTAAATAACCAAGAAACATAACATGCGTAAAAATACCGCGAAATATACACGCATTCACGTACACTTTACTACTACACGGCAACATATTCATCTCACCCTCTCCCGATTCTTACGTTAATCCACGTGCAAATATATATTTAACAAGCAAAAGAAATGAAATTAGCTTTTATCGAATATTAAATACCCTCCACATGAAGGCGTGGCATATATATGATTACACCCTCTAATATTGTAAAACGTATCAGCTTGCAAGACGTGTTGGTTTTTTGGTAAATTGTGAAGGTGTCTTTAATGCGACCATGCCCATTCTTGGCATACCGATGAACAGGCTCATTATAAAAAAATATGTGAACTAAATGTCAACTTTATATCATAATTTTTTGTGACAGATAAATAGATTTTTGTCGTTTGTGGGCGTTGCTCTTGATCGATTTTATTCAATTGAAATAACAATCTACGTACAAAAAGTAGTAATAAAAGCAGAACTAATTTTCAACTTGCTATCTCAAAATTTAAGAGTGTGCAAACAACATGGAAACTCACGGACATACGGACATTGTCTAGATTGACCCAGATTTTGATGCTAATCAACAATATACATATTTTGTATGAACTCTGACACCTCCTTCTGTTTGTTGCAAATGGAGTAACAAACTTAGTATACCCTGCCATCTTATGTGGTATAAAAATCAAAATCCAATTGGAACCAAATTATTTCAATGGATTAAGACAAAGAGAGCAAACAAGCGTCTTTACTATCATTTTTAAATCATCCTACACAGCCTCGATTCAAAAAGAAAATCATAAAGAACACAAACCACAAAAGGCGAAGCAACTAAAAAGAAAAAATTAAAAAACAAACAAACGAAGCGTTAACATGGTAACAATGATATCCTGCTGTGACATTGAAATATTGTTATTATAAATTTTTATGACATTGTCATATGGCACGCCATGCGACAATGCTCTCTCTTTCTCTCCTTCACTCACTCCCCCTTTTCATTGATCGCTTCACCTTTAACGGCGCTCATTTATGTACATAAAAACTGGCACGTTAAAGATAAAAATATATATTCATATATGGATTGGGTTGAAAATAAAATACGCTGTAAGTTAATTCAGCTTTCAAACAAAGCATTTAGTATGGGCGTGGCATAACCCATTTAGTTAATAAACAACATAAATTTTTAAAAAATTTCATTTTCTAAGCAAATAAGTAGTGCCACGCCCCTTAATTATTACATCCATGAAAAGGTAAGGAAATTTCCAAATGTTTGCAAAAAAATTTATCAAAATCGGAGCTGTCGTTGGAAAGTTATAAACAAAAGAAAAATATCAACATTTTGATATGTTAGTTGTTGTTGTTGGAGGATTTGGCAAAATCAGTCGAAATATTTTTTAAACCATTTGGTCACAATGCTCGTGTTCAATGGCCTATAACTTTTGAACGGCTTGACGGATTTTGTTCAAACTAACTGCCCGTAGCTGGAAAATTCTTCAGCTTTACAATGATAAATATTTTATGGGCATGGCTTTGCCCACAAAATTAAAATAAGACATTTTACAAAGAATTCTTTTTTTCAAAAATACTTTAACCTATGACCTCGACATCTCAATTAATGAATTCCTCAGTAAATTTAGAAAAAGGGGCGCAAAAATTTTCAGAATGATAGGAGCTGCCGTTTCCGAGATATATATATTCAAAGTTTTCATAGAAACATACTGACAGAGATTGATTTCCACCTTAATATATTTGTAATCGCTGTGGCCTCTCGTTATGTTAAGTTATTCTTTCCTTACATTAAAATGCCTCTTAACTTGAAATGTTTAAAACTATGTAATCTATGCAACTATTGAAGGAGGAAGTAACATAGAATTGATCTGAAATGAAAATCGTTTTAATAAAATGTTTCAAAATGAATTTAAAAACAGCTGAAGTGCATTGACAGAACTATAAATAAAATGTTACTAAAATGTGCAACAACAACATTAAACTTAAATTGATTATTTCTTGTGAAAGGCGGATGAGACGGTAGTAGTACTGAAGGAAAATAAAAAACATTAAAATTTCATGATCTTGTAACTTAAACTGAACAAAACAAGAGGAAGAGAATTTAGAAGAAAGGGGGCAATTATGTTTTGTAAAGAAGAATTCCCCAAAGTAAACAGCCGCACAAGTTGCTTCTTTTTTCTTGTATATTTACATTATATAAACAAGCATACAAATGTATATGTAAATATTTTCAATACTGTTTTGTATGTCTAGATTTGAAAATGATTTTAAAAGTATTTTTATTTATATCATGACACTAATTGACGACAATAGTGCATAAAAATTGTTTGCATTAACATATACATATACATATGTATTCATGTTACACATACAATACATTATAAAAGTGGTCGTAAAACACTGAAAAACAAATATTTAAAGTAAGTTTTTCATTAAGAACATAACAATTTTGTATTTTAATACAAAAACACCCTTGAATATTTTTCATAAAGTGTTAACATCAAATCATCACTTAAAAGAAACATTTTTATTATGTTAAAATTTACAAATGAAATTTGTGTCCATGCAAAAACAGACAGACCGACAAAACTTAGTTTTAAGTTTATAAAATTTCTATTGTATGAGTGAATTTTACTTTATTTTTGTTATATACAATGATCTATTTACATTATTGTGGTTATTATTAATATTGTTGTTGTTTTTGTTTCCGCTTGTTGATTTTATTACATTTACATTTGTTGATAGATGTCAAAGAAATGTTGTTTCATTTTGTTGTTGTTATTGTTGTTGGTGTTGTTGTTGTGCAAAATGTTCGGTTAAAATTTCATTTAAAAATCCCTTTGTTGTAGTTGTTGTCATAAAAATATTATAATTAACTTTTACAAGCAGATACAGTAGATATTTATATAAGATGGTTGATATAATTACTTTTTATATCATGAGATATTTTTGTTAATTACAGATATTAAATAATAGTATTACTTCAGAACCGCACAAATTTTGTCCAGTCAATTAGTAAAATCTTTGATTATCCTTCATTATTATTATTATAGTGAAATTAAAACAATCGATTCACTTAGTTTGTGCGTCTGTCTGTCCATGTAATATTAAGCACAGCTACACATCGCATTTCTTAAGTTATTTCAATAAAAATTTGTACAAGTACATGTATTAACCCAAAATAGAATTGTATTGAAAAAGGACCGAATTGCTTCATATCTAGAGCCCCTCCTCATATAAAGTCTTTATAAAAATAGACGTATTTATATGGGGAAAAATTGCATTTCTTAATATCTTTTGGCCAGTTGAACTAGTTTTATAATTGGCACTATTATATTTGGACCTGATTGGTCTATTTTAAGAGCGCCTTTATACACATCAAGAGTTTGTTTGCAAGCTTTTCACTCTTCTTTTACTTATTTCAAACGGCATATGAAATGTAAACTTAACATACCCCAAACAGTAATGTGAAGGGTATGAAAATATGGTACATTACTTGACATAATCCTCTAGCCAAACACACGAATAAACATATAATATAACTTAACAAGTAAGAAAACTAAATTTGGGTTAGGCCGAATCTTAAATACTCTTTATCTCTCTCCACATCTACAAAGAAACGGTGGACGTGTCAGATAAATGTTTACGCCCTCTAATAGCGTGTGTATTACATATCAGCTGGCAAGCGAGTATGGTTTCTTGTCACGCCCCTTTTTATCATATGAATGGCTCAGATCATTATAAACATGCTTATTAAATTTTAAGTTTATAGATCAATTTTTGTGGCATGGTCCCATTTTCCCTAATTGAAATAGATATCTACGTACAAAAATTACCTATAAGTGTGTGTACAAAATTTCAGCACAATATCTTAAAATTTACGACCGTGAGAGTGCCAAGAAGAAATGGATGCACGGACACAAATATCTAGATCGTGTCAGTTTTTGATGTTGGTCAAAATTATATACTTTATGCAATCTCTGACGCCTTCTTTTAGGTATTACAAATGTAATGGCAAGCTTAGTACTCCTTATTATACTTATGTAGAGGGTATAAAATAAGAATAATCGTTAAATCATTGAAGTGTAAAGAATAATGAGCCAAAATGAGCCACTGCAGTATATCTCTGTATGTGCTGTGAAGCTTGAAATTAAGTTTTTCCTATAAAACAAGAAAATAATTTATGGGTACATTAAGTTGACGACAAAGTTTGGGAAATTCCTAATTTGTAACTAGAAACAGAGCTTATCCAAAAAAATTTTTAAACCCAACTCCAATCAAAACTGAATTACTCAATCTGACAGGTTTTGTATTTGCTAAAATACAAGGATTAGAATATATTCTATTTTCACTAATTTCACAGCCGTAAACCATATGAAGACTTTTCACTTTTTTAATGTAATCAAAGATCACAAATCTGCGATTATGTCAGAATATCAAAAATCATGCATTGAATCCCTTTTGCACCCACTTCAACATACAATCACACATACATACATATAAGCATTAAAAAAGATTAAAAATCAAAATACATCCCTTTACAAAAATAATAATAATAATTTATTCCTTTACATTACGGCAGCGCCTGCACCAGTTATTTACAAATTGCTATAAAACATCCATTTGTCAGAGAGGCCTCAGATTAAAATCTGAGGAGAGCGAGCAAATGTTTCCCAAAATGTGTGTAATTCAATTCAATAAGTTAACCCCCATAAAATGGGAAATAAACTGAACATAAAACTGGTGCGAAACGGAAGGATGTACAACCAAATGGAATATAATGACAAGACACACAACACACCCTCCATGCACATAATTGTCTTATATATAAATGTTTATGTGTGCATATAAGTGTAGATGGTAGAAAATTAAACGTAACGGAACAATGATTTCCTACTGCAAACGCTACCACCAGCATTCGGTGTTGCTGTCACAACAGTAGGCAATCAGTAAATGACGCCACTGTAGTCGCATCCTTTTTTAAACATTTCACATTATATTAAAAGTATACTTTTTGTTTGTTGTTCCCTTTGCAACACTTGGAAGAACGCTTTAGAGACTCTAGAGTATAGAATATTTGAGTTCATTCAGCAAAAATCTATATATTTACAAAATTTCGATTTCGAATAAAAAGCGTATTTAGGTACCAGCCACGCCAACATTTTGTAGATGTAGATTTGCTTTAAACCAAAATGTAATTATTTTATTAATTTTACCTTTTATTGAACCGATCGATTCAGAAACAAAGTCTGAATCGATTTAATCATCTACGTCTGTATTTGTAAATTTGTGGATAAGCCAGAGGTCGTAAATTTTAAGATATTTTGATGAAATTTGGTGGAAGGAGTTAGGGTTTTAAATTGTCGCTCTTAACCGACTATAAAATTTTTCACTTGTTATATCCTGCTAACGTTAACCTCGAGAGCCCCATTATTTTTTGTCTCTTGCACATTAAATATATGCCAGTTTGTATTGTGCTGTATAGGAGGGTAGCACAAATTTAGATTTACCAAAAAAAAAATTTCTATAAAATTGGTTGAGTCCATTAATCATTTTCTAATGTAATATTTTCTCATCCGTAAGTGAGCTTGTAAGTATGTTCACTTTTGTGGTTAAAACGTGGGGGGAGGAGGGATGAAGTTAGTCACCTACATGAAGTTGTCTTTGCAATTTGTTAAATGTATCCTTTTGAAAATGTTACCTTTTCTGCTCTTTCCCGTTAAGATGGTTTTTCTAATTCCATTAAGTTACAGAAACTATTGTATATTCTCTCTGTGGTTGTTCTTCATATAAACAGTTCCCTAAATAGAGAGAAAGTCAATTGTAATTTCATTTCGAAATACTAACCATATGTTTAAATCTGTTGTTGTCCATTAAAGCTTTTGAAAATAATTTCATTATGTTTTGATGAAGAAAAGTAAAACTAATGTGACAAAAAAATTATAAGAAAAAAACTTTATTTGGCTTAAGCCAATTCTTAAATACCTTCCACATGTACTTATAAAAAGTGAGCGTGGTTAGTACGGGATTATACCCTCTAATAGTGTAGGAATTATGTATCAACTGACAAGTCGAGTTTTAATACTGAATTCGGTTTTTTGTAAATTGATTTTAGTTGATTGTAGACATGTTTATGATCCGACCATGTCAATTTTGCAAAAGTAATGGCAAAGATATAGAAATTTGTCTATTGTGGGCGGGGATTTAAACCAATTTTATCCAATTTAATTATCAAAAAAAAGGAATAAAATTTCACCTCAATATCACAAAATTTACGATTGTGATGGTATCAAAAACAGACGGACACATGGACATATATGTCTAATTCATTTTTTAATGCTAATCAAAAATATAAAATATAGACACTTTGTGCAGCCTCTAAAGCCTCCTTCTGGTTGTTGTAAATGAAATGACAAACTAAGTATACCTACCATCTTATGTGTAGGGTATAAAAACACTCAGCAGTCATATATCATTATTTAATTTACAGAAAAGGTCACATAATGAGTTAAGTTGTTATGTTGTCATTGTTGTTGTTGTTGTTGTTGTTGCCATTGTTGTCTACAAAAAGAAGTCATCACTTTACATCCACTTAATATGTACTTAACGACAAATGAAAAACAACAAAACCACCCCTACATTAACTTGAACGTAAACACTACACGCAATCACTTTCAATACTTTGCTCTTCTCTAAGAATTGCACCAAAAAAAAAAAAAACAAACATAAAAGTAACATGTAATGAATGATTGTTGTATGCATCTTCTTGTAGTAATTATATTGTAAATTTAACAAATAACACCCTACAAGTACAACACTGACTCATAAACATCGTCACTGTCAAGTTTTTTTGGTGTCATATCACACACACTCTTTAAGGGGTTGATGGCATAAAAATGACAATATTTTGTCAATTATTAGACGATTTTTGTTTTATTTAAAACAACAACAAAAAGTGGTACTCAACTAACACTGATCTGATCCGGTTGATTATATTATGGCAGAGGGTAAACACACACACCCATTCGCACTTAAACAGCGGGATATAAAGTAATCATGTTAACACAAATCTCTTTTCATTCCAGTGAATGTATGAATTACCGAAATGTAATAATAATAATAACAACAACAACAACAACATCAGGAAGTTTATGGCCTGTAAGGATATATATTTGTTCCTTTGGAGGGGTTAATCTTGTATTGTTGTTTGTTTTATTAATCAAATGTACAATATAAGTCTCAAGGGTAAGTAGAGTGCTTGGTATAGAAAGAAATGTGTAAAAATCTGAGTGCAGTGCAGTGTCCTGGCTTATAAATTCATTTGTAAAACCAGTGAAAATGTTATAGTCGGTTAAATCCCGACCCATGTGTCTCAAAATATGCCACAATAAGTTTAGTTGTATCAGTCAACTCAGACTTCTTGTACCATAAGTGAAATATCATTATAGGAGAAGGGGTTCCCAAACTGGTCCGATCGTTCTGAATTCAAGTTTGTTACAGTTAATTACCAAATTTTGTCAAGAAATATTAAACATTTCAATTTTTCACCATATGAACAATTATTTAAAGAATAAGAAGCTTATATGGGAAGCGGTCCAATTTAAACCATTTTCAATAGTTCACATATTAGATTTGGCTTAAGTCAAATTTAATTTTTATTTTTTTATGTTTAATATTTTTTTATTTACACTTAATATTAAAACCTAATACATACATATTTAACGTAAATCTTTAAACATTAAGTGTAAGAGAAGATTTTTCTAATAAATTATTTAATTATTCTTATTACTTAATCAAATACGTTATATACAGAATGAAAATTAAATAAAATGTGGAAATGCATTGATAAATCTGTACAGGTGTGTGTGCATTTAAGTGTGTACATAAAATTATACCGTTATCTATAAATTATAAATAGTTGTTGGGAAGGTGTGTGTGGGAGTGTTCTATCTCTAAAAGTTTATCTTATAGATAAAGTATATACGTAATTTTTTTAAAATAATCATCTTTATGATTTGGGTCTACACTAAGCTACTACTAAATTGTGGCAGTGTTTGTGTGAAATTTCAACATCATTACCATCTCTGACCAAATATTCCAATGATTCATGTCTAGGCTTTATCTAAACATCAATCTACCCGTTAAGCCCTACAGTATTCACTTCTCATAATATTTTCACTACCCGCTTTAATGGCTGACTGTTCATTAGCGGGACACAGTTTTAGATAAGTGTACGGGGATGCCAATGACTCTACCATCACGTATGATATGTAAATGTGCGGTGTTGACGATATACGCCAAGTTAGGGGATTAAATAAACTTGTTTCGTATTCCCAAAGAATTGCTGCATACGTAAGATTCTTTATCTCTTTACCTGTTACTACACTCGTGTATTCATAGCCGGGTTCAAAATACATGTGTTTAGTAGAAAATTTCATAACTTCTGTGTGATCTTTGGGACTTAAACCATATAAACGTATGGACACGGTACCAATTTCTCCGCCATGTAAAGCGCTCTCGTCATGTCCGGCCACTCGTACACTGATTTTATAATTAACTTCTATAATAATAATAGAATAAGAAATCAATTAGAATATTTACAATTTAAAAAAAAGTAGAAAGAAAGTGGAAATATAGTGAATCACTTCTTAAATAAACATTTTGTCGGAAGAAATTCTAAAAAGATTCTGATGCTGTCTAAACGTCCTCATTTTATTCTAAATAACCTAACAATCGGCCCTCTGCACACGATTGCTTTTATACCCTCCACATAAGTGCGTCTTTCTATTTAAAAACACCCAGAAGAAGGCGTCAGAGACCCTACAGAATTAAAAACTGTGTCAATCTAAACATAAATGTCTGAACGTCCGCGTGTTCATCTGTTGTTGGCATTTCTATGATAATAAATTTTCAGATATTGGACCCCAACGCAAATATTTCTAATTTCTGGACGCAGATCGCTTCAAACATGATCGAAATCATTTGGTTTTATACGTACTTATAATTTTATAAAAATCCTACTTACTGCAAAATGGTGATTTATCTCCCGTCATTAAGTACATAATCGGTGGTTTATTTTTATTAATTTTCTGAAATTTTAGCAATTGTGTGTAATCCTCATAACTGTGATAACCCATCCGCATACATTGATGACCATTTTCATTACAACGCGAACAATGGCCTCTTTTGAAGTTCTGAAAATTATTTAAAGAAACAATTCTTAAATGGATTTTTTTTTTCTTATTAATATTTTTCTTACCTCATACGAATCACAAGTAATACCCATAAAGGAACATTTACTTTGTATACTTTCCGTAAAGAATTGATAGCTGCGCACATGATTACAACCAAAAAATTTTTGAACATTTTCAAATATTGAATGTTTCGTGTTGCTCATATATTCATAAAAGCGGCCATCACAACCGGGATTGTCCATACCTCCATTAGGATAAAAATCCACATGACCTATACGCTGATATAAGCCCAAGCCACCAATCAAATTACCATCAGTGTGTATAATGTCTACAAAGTCAGCATCAGAGCGATCCAAACGTACTATAGACTGAGTTTCTTCAAAAAGAGGAGACGCTGGATCTAAGCCCGTAATGCGACCCAATTTCAAGCCGAAATCTGTTTGTAATGTATAGCCAGCATGACCCGCCAAATGCGAGCCCAAAGAATGTCCAATGATATGTATTTGACTCAAGTCCGCTAAACCCAATTCTTCCTGAAATATTGAAAGGATTTAAAAAAAAAAAATTACTTGTGATTGAGGAAATATTTACATAAATCATGTGTATAACATGGGCTGTCATTACACCCACTAGTCTGATATTGGCGGCCGCTTGTACGTAAGGAGGACTTGAACCCTTGCCCCAATCAACCAATATCACAGAAGCGTTGCCTTCAGGTTCATGATTTAATAAAGCTTTACCCATTTCTAATATCTAAAAGAAATTAAAATAAATATTTTTTATATAGTCCTTAAAATTAGCTTTCCAAATACCTACTTACCCAGTCAATATCACCTCTCTCTAAATAACCATGAGAAATTAAAAATATCTTTCCATAAGGATTAATATTCATATGATATACAGCTTCTGGATCAAACAAGTCTATATAGTTAGGGTTATCGAAATCTTTGTCAGTATGTAAAATAAAATTCGGTTCTATTTCTGAAGGCTTTTGTGGATGTACATTAATGCGCCGGGTTTTCGTAGACCAAGGTCCATCTAAAGGGAAACATCCATAAACACCATAGCATCTAGTATCACTAGGATCTATTAAGAGACACAAAGAGAAAGAGAAAATGCGTAGAGATAAGCAATTGGAAATAAATAATAAAGAGTTATTATACCCGGTACCATTTATATCAAAAGGTATATTAAGTTTTCGCAAATATTTGTACCATCTAAACCAGCAAATGCTGCACCCACCTTCAATTTTAAATCATAACGAACGATTTAGCATCAATTTCTGTATTGATTTATTCATGTCCGTCTGTAGCATCCATATAATGATATTTCACATCTTACTTTTCTTGATAAAACTCAACAGCATAAGTATTATAAGGTATTATATGGTCGAATATAACCGACTTTAACATTTTTACTTGTATAATTTAACAATACGAGTATGCTTGAACCCTTCACATACGCATTCATAGTAACAAGTACTGATAACCTCATTGACCGGCTTTAATTATAATTGTTCACATGCATTATATGTTTTTTTTTAAATTTGTTTTTAAGGATTGTTCAATGAATAAACTTATTTTATCAAATTATTATTATATCTGTGATTAGTAAACATTTGATTATCATTTTATGTAGGAAATTACGTTTATAGAAAATTCTTAATATAATTTCACAAATTGCACGCCCATTTTTATCATATCGATTAACGGGATATTTATAAATGTATGTATCACATTCGAATTTCTTAGGTCAAATTTTGTGGCAAATATAGAGATTTTTGTCGAACGTACACGTGTTTGTTATCCGATCACGCCTATTTTTATCACATCGATAAATGGAGTAATTGTAAATATATGAACCAGATTATAACTTCTTAGGTCAATTTTTATGGCCGATAAAGATATTATTGCCGATTGTGGGCATGGGGATTTTGCTTAATTTAAATAACTAGAAGAGTCTGTAACCTGTAAGAATGCCAACAACAGTTTTTGAAGCTGATCAACTATATATATTCACTGTTACAAATACCCCAATATTATGTGGAGGGTTAATAGTCCTTTAGATCAAGAAAACTTCTTTCTTTCATTATAAATTCTCTATTAGATTCGTTCTCGAGGCAATGAAGTTCCCTTAACAAGCTTTATATATATAAATATTATTAATTTGATCGATATTCTTTAATTTAATGGCGAGGTAAATGAATAATTTATAAAATATCAAGTTAGGCAAACACGTGCCTCCACAAAAAATTTTTAATAAATTTTTTCCTAATACGTCACGTTTTCAAGCGATAAGCTTTAAAGTATTACTATACAACATGAAATTATTAAACTTTTGCGATAAGTTTTCAACTTACCATTCTTCTGTGATGGAGGGAAATCCACTAAATTGTCAATGGCCATACGACTGGTATGATTGGCCAAATAAAGCATTGTATGCAGCATTAAGCCGCCCGTGGTATTGGCTATATACATGTTGAATGATTTGATTGTTTTTTAAACAATATTTCTTTTTATAACTTTATTTCGTATAAGTTTTTTTTATATTCAAATGTGTATAGTACGTATGTAAATTATTCACAAATAGTTTAATTTAATATGGAAAATAATAATTTTTTTATTGAATTTTTAACCTCATCCACACTTGTCTTGATAATCACTAAGAAACTGTTTAAATTTATAAGTCGAGCAGCAGTTTTATTTGAAATCTTTGATTAGTTAATCTCTTCCTTCTCTCGCTTTAACTAACTCTCTTATTAAAATATTCTATGGTATCCGCGTTTATTATTCATTCCAATCAAAGGAAATATTCTCACATTCTCTAGATGTTTTGATTTTTCCTTAAACAATTATTTACACATATATAAATATGTAGATTCCGTTACATAAATTTTGATAACTTTATAAATTGCATGTACTTTGATATTTTTGTAATGCGCCGCATTACATCTTCATTAATTAGTTTCGTAATTAATTTTGTTCTAATTGATATATGATGAAAGCAAATAAATAAAAAAAACAAGAAAGAAAAAACTAAAAATGGCTTAGGTCAAATCTTAAATACCCTACGCATCTACGCATTACGCTCTGATAAATAGATTTTTGTCGATTTTGGCCAGGGCCCTAAGCTAATTTCTCCCATTTTAAATAGACACTATTCGTTCTGCACACTATTCGTTCTGTTCTATTCACGCACGAATAGTGTCTGTACAAAATTTCATATTAATATCTTAAAATTTACGCTTGTGAGAATGCCAATACAATAAAAAAAAACAGACAAACACAGTGTCAAACGGACATAGATGTCTAGATCGACTCAGTTATATATTTTTGCGGGGTCTCTAGTGCCTCCTTCTAGGTGTTGCAAAAGGAATAACAAACTTAGTATACCCCCATCTAATGTGGAGGGTATAAAAATATTCGGCTTTGAAATGACTTTATTTTGTTTATACTTATTGTACCTCCGAATATATGTATAATTGTTATGAATAATATTTATAATCTCAGTAACGCTACTGACGTCAATGATAATGGGGATGGACAATCTCAATATTTATGGCTTATCGTTTATTTTTATAAAAAAAAAAAATACCCAACGTGCAAATATTAAAAACAACATAAGAAAAAGTTGGTTATGTTGAAACAGTTCATATCCTACACCCGTTAGTGTTATAAGCTAAGAAAGTAATTTTTTTATACCCAAAGTTTGTAAAGATTTTTGTAACTTCTTCTAAATGGTATGCCACACCCATCTTTCATTATACTGAAAATCAAAACCTAAATTGAATCATTTATAGGACCCTCTACATAAGTCTAAGGGTAATAATGCTTGTAATACCCAGAAGAAAGCTTGAGAAACCCAATTCTTGATCGGCATTAAAATCCGAGTCGATATGTTCACAAGCCTACATTTTGAGATATTGATCTGAAATTTTCAACATATTTTTACATGACGCAGAATGGATCGGTTCAGAGGCCCGCTCACATTAAAGAAACACTATCAAGCACAAAAGGTGACATATTTATAATTAAAGTATCCATAAATTTTTTAAAAAATGGACGCGATCACATTATGCAAAAAAACCATCTCCAACTTGCAAGTTATAATACATAATAAAAAAAACTCTAAAAGGTATCATCAAGTACATACCACGCCCACAGTTTTTATATGTGTTTTTATATTCAAGTTGTTTATTTGTTTTTAAATTATTTTGATAATTATTATGATGAAATATTGTACAAATATGCGCCTTATCAATTAAATAAAATTTTAAACTAAACCTGCCAAAAACAAAAAAAAAACTAGATTTAAATACACGCCCCACTTTTTATTACGTTACATGCCTGGAAAGAATTCATTTATAAATAAATCAATAAATTAATAATAAAAATGTAATTCAAGGTAATATAATACATTGTTAAGAAGATAATGCCGTTCGAAGTTTGAAACCGATGAAAATCAAATAAAGGCGTTAATTAATGAAGATATATTATTAAAACCATCATATTTTAAAGATAAGAAACCTTCGGATAATTGCTTGTTCCAATATCTGCAAATATATGTCAAGAAGGTCTTTTGCCGACAAAGAACACAAGTTTTATGAGCATGAGGTCATATAATTCTCCATTTTAATCCAATTAAAAAACAATTTTCCACATCCAATTATATTTAAAATTAAAATATGTAATACCTTACAATGTTTATTAATAAAATATAAAACTTTCAATTGTAAATATTAAAATATTTCACTTAATATAAGGCATATAAATCAAATGGATCGATCATTCAAACCATAAGATGTTAAAACGTTCTTAACGAGAATATATTAGCACATGTTGAATTTGGCTTTTTTTGGGGTTATTTTATCAACTATATGAAACATAATCTATAATATATAAAGGCGTTAAGTTATACCATCATACCTTTAGTGTATAAACTCTTATAAAGTTTACTTCTGGTATGACGTTGTGTGATTTATGATTTACTTTAAGGAAAATTAAGTGTCACAAGTAAATTAATTGTATTTTACATAAAGGGAATTAAAAATTATTTAACTATCTAGTAATTTTATGTGGGTGTGGAAAATTTATATAATAATATATATGTATACAAATATATCAAATACAGTTTTTGGTTTTTAGCTGGTTTATGTAAAACTTAGACAACTACTTAAGTTTTTATTACTAACTAATATTTCGTCTTGAAATTGTAAAGGCACTGTTTAATTTTTATTTCTAATAATGGCCAATTATTCGGTACGTTGTATAATTAAATCAATTTTATCACCAGCAGACGCTATCAGTGGCACGGTCAGGCAACAATCAAAATCTTGAGTCTTCATATCATTCACCTTGAAATTAATTATTATTCGTTCTATAATGTTTTATTTAAAGAAGAGAAATCGTAGACCAACCTGCATTATTCTATCGAAGGGTTTCAACAGACCACATTTATCGGCCGGTCCTCCAGTACGTATACGATTTATAAAGACACCTCGTTCATATAGACCATCTGATACTGAAAAACCATAATCATCATAGACTTTATCTTTGAACAAAGTAACTGAAAAAATTTTTTGTTTTTCCGATTTAACACTATTCGAACTATTGTCCGTATTACAGGAAGCACTACGCGGTCGCCTTTGGACTTTTGCATACAATTCTTGATTTTGTGGTAAATCGTTTAATTCATTCAGATTAGCACCCAGATCATTATTAAAACCAGTTTGACTTTCAAGTGAACGTAAAATTTTTAAATCCACCGTATCACCCAAAGTTTGTAATAAAGAGGTAGCTTGGGATAAGGCCAAACCTTGCAAGGACTCCGTATTAATGGCCAATAATTGATCGCCTACATGAATTTGACCACTTTTATAAGCTATACCACCTGAAATTAAAAATATAATATATTTCGAAATAGATGATGTGCCAAGTATATAATAATAATACCTTCCACTAAACTGCTTATAATAATGGGTTTATTAACATCCTCACTGCCCGCTAATGTTATGCCCAGCAGACCTCCTTTTGGCTCCAAACGTACCGAAAATATAACTTGATGTAAATTACTGCCGCTACTTTTACTACTCGAACTCGTTACCGAACCATAAACTTTATTTTCCATTGGTGGTGGCAAATTTGTACAATCCGCACTAAAATCATATCTTAAATAATTATATAAATCTTAAGTTTATTTCAGGAGAGAGAGATGTTCTACCTGCTGTAACGTTGCTCTAAATCATAGTTACCAAATTCATGAAAACAAGACCCATCCTCAGGTAGTTCGGTGGTTAAGCTTTGTGTATTCATTTGATTATACGATCTATCCATGGAATTCGACCAATTATTAGCAGTTAAATGATGTCGTATTTGTGCCGAAGGTAGAGAGTTCTCCTCCAAGGTGGGCCCGCGATAATATTCCGGTTGTGGTGTAGACGATTTTAATGACAAACAATCATTATACTTCATTTCAGCATATTTCTGTTGAGCCGCATAAGCACTACCATACAAATCATGTTCATTCATCGGACTGTTGGGACAATTGGTGTAAATCGGCGTGGGTAGTTTCTGTTGAGCATCAAATAAAAAATCAGGCAACATAACGCGTTTGACTGTTAAGGTGGTAACATCCCCACCAGTACAGCCTTCCTTTAGCAATGAATCTACATTAAAATGTTGTACTGGATGATTGTCAACTGCCAATAAAATATCGCCTATTCTTAAAGACCCAGTACGATGAGCGGGACTGCCCGGTTTGACATCGGCTATAACGCAGCCTCCATGACTAGAACCGCTAACGTTCAAACCCAAACCAGCTTTGCCTATTCGAACGACTTTCACATTGAAAACTCCACTGGAGGGTACCACAGTGTCGGGCATATCGAATTCAATCTCCAACTCTAACCAATTGGCGGGACCATGAGATGGTCGTTGATTTACATCACCCAACAGTTGACGCATAGTCTGGGCATCCAAATTGTACATTTTATTAATCGCTACTATGCGATCTCCTTTCTGTATGCAACCACAACGATCCGTAACGGAGTCGACTTTGATTTCTCGTATTTTCACCGCTCTGCCACATGATGATTGAGAGTCCAACACTAGACCGGAACCCATACTGCAATCTAATAGCACTGGAAATGTTTCGGTACGGCAGATGCCCATGCCGTTGGTGGTATGTTGAAAAGAAGTACTGTTCATCATGCCGGATGTACTGGTGCTAGCAGTTAAGCTACTTCCACTAGCGGTGCTGCTAGGAGCACTGCCACTACTACCGGAAGCACCAACTGTATTTGTTGTTGTAGCCGTCACTCCACCAATGCCACCATTTTCTAGTGGCAAAGAACTTTTGCGTACATAGCGTTGACGTTGACGTGACTTACGAGACTCTAAAGTGTTGAAACCGTATCTGGGGCTGCCAAGAGCCGAGTGACCTGTAAGTGATACAAATACAAAATCCATTCATTCTTTATTTATTCTTTATATTTATAGAAGTCTTTTACATCCATGTCATGATGCTTCCCCATAGATTTTCTTAATCATTACACATACATATAAATTTTCTTTAAGAATAAAGTCTTAAAAGGGAAAGTTAATGAATGTTTGTCGATTTTGATAGATAAAAAAAAAACCATCAACAGCAAATGATATATTGAGATTTTGTCTTAGCCTAAAAATACATATTATTCCATATATTTTTTACCAATCTTCTTCGTATTATAGCAAATTGGAACATTCACCCACTTTCACAAAAAAAAAAAAAAAAATAAACAAATTTGATGCGTAAATCTTAAAGAGCAAAGTATGGTGTTGTGTAAGGGGATAAGTATTAATTCGACATTGATAGGAATTAGATATAAGCAAAACATATGAAAGGGAACATTTCGATTATTCTTACTTCGAAACAAACAAAAGCTAAATTAAGAAATGTTGTCAAATAAATTTATTTAAACCTCTACCCGACCACTCAACCTAATATGAACGTTATAAAAATTCTTCACAGAATTCCTTAACATTACTTTACATTAATACCTATGAGATAGAAAAAGAAAATTAGGCGTCTAAAAAAAGAACATTTTAAAAGCACCTATACATCGCATAAGATAAGCGATATATAGCTTTATATAGGACAAACTTTACTTGCGAGACTTTATATCAAGATCAATAAAAATGTCAACAGATATTATCAAGAAGAAATCACAAAAGCTGCCGAATACTACTAAATGTTTTTTAAAAAAAATTGTTTAAAATAGGTCAGTTTTGGATTTGATATATAGATTTTTGCCTAATGTGGGCATGGCTTTTGAGCGATTTCGCTCAAGGTAAATAACATTCTACTTGCTGGAAATGCCTGTACAAAATTTCAGCTTAATATATTAATAGAGGTACATACGAACATACATGTCTAGGTTGACGTAGTTTTTAATGCCAATCAAGAATATAAATACTTTGTAAAGTCTCTTAGGTCCCCTTCTAGGTGTTGTAAATGGAATGAGAAACTGAGTGAAACCTCCATCTTAAATGGATGGTGTAAAAAGATACTCTAATAAAACTTTTAGTGTTGTAATGAAATTATTTTAATATAAATATTTCTCAAATGGAAATTTTACAACAAATTCATTTTATTTTATTTATGAAAGAAATCTTGTAAAAAATGGTAGATGTCCTAATTTGTCTTCAAAAGTGTTAATGTGTATTTAGGCGCCAGGCCTTCAACCACATTATGCGTGACTTTGTCATAAAAAAATCTAAATGACGTGCCTTTTATTTTATACTAGCTATATATGCATCTTTTATAAACATGTAATAATTTTATGAAAAATGTTGGACACTTTCAACACGTGTATGCCTTTTGTTGTGTTTCATTTCACCAGTGCCTGTCACTTTATGAGTTTGTTAAACAAGTTGTTGTTATCTAAGTATATTCACTTTACCCACCCATTACAATTATTTTATTCTTTATTAACCATACATACCGCGACGTATTAAGGCATGTGCTGGCATTATTTGTAATTGCGTATATCCACGTCCTGTACTGGTATCCAACAGTGTCATTACTTCGTCGGGAGTGTAGGCTGAATTTTCAATGTTGATATCATCTATGGAAAGTACTTGATCGCCAACTGACAAGGCACCGCAGCTGTAATAAATCAAATAGGCAACTTTATCTATTATTATGTAGAACAAATTTCCTTTTAATAGAAGCATAAAACTATAATGGTTTGAGTATCTAAAAAAATGTTACATGTCAGCAAAAGTTATGACAATATTTTAAAAATAAAGTCGTGACATGTCTTCTTCGTTTTGTAGTATGCTTTTTAGAAGAGGACATCCAGAGTTTACACCTCCCTCTAAAGTGATGTATAATCCAGATGACAATCTTTTGACTTATGGTGAATTTTAATACCAGTTTCAGCATAGTTCATATGGAGACTCATTGCGAACACGCACGAAACAAGAATCCTTTCACGTATTTAGATATTTTTAACTATTGCTAGGGAGACAAAGTCTCTACTTCAAAGTTATAAATGAACTGCTTGAGCAATAATCGCGAGTCTGACTCTTGTAAAGTTAAACAATGTGATAATATATCAAAATTCAATTCAATCCCGGTACTTACCGATCTGCTATACTGGCTGGTAAAATACTAGCTATATAAATACCCGCCTCTGCTACTTCATCGATTTTACTATGTTCCGCCATTCCATTTACTGAAGACATAGTATAATTACATAAAACCAAGCCCAATTTATCATTCACAGGTCGTTCAATTTCAATCAATAGGGGACCCAGTGAAAACTCTACACTTTGCACAACAGAAACATCATATTCAATGGTGAGATTTGCATAACCTGCCACATGACCGCCACACTTGATAATCTGTTGAGCTTCAGCCAATGTTTTGCCAATTAAGGAAACCTGGAAAGAGAATAAGGAAGGAAAGATTACTCTTTCTGTATATGTTCAAAAAGTAAAAGTAAAATTACATTATCTACTCTTAATAAACGATCACCCGGTTTTATACGGCCGGTCTTATAAACCGGACCATGTGGTCGCACATGTGTTACAATTAAAGGATAATCAGCGCCTCCCCGTAGTGTAAGACCCAAACAACCACTTTCACGTTCCACAGTTATTTGTGCCAATTTTGATGTCACACATAAACTATTTTGAGACACTAGGAAAGAGGAAAAATATTAATACGAATATGTTCATTCATTCAAATGAAAAAAGACTGAACACATGTAATGTGTGAAAAATATAAGAAAAACAAAACAATTTGATATATGTGATGCCCTGATGTACGAATTTATAAATACATATACATACAGATTTTCTACAATATTCAATCACTTACTGTAATCGGGCAGGGAATATTCTATTTCTACAACGGCGGGACCATCTGTTGCCCCACCACCGCACAACATTTGCATAATATGTTGATTGGTAAGACCGATAGTTGAAATGCCATCAATTTGATGTAAACGATCACCAGGCGCCAGAAAATCTGCTGCATAACCCAACGGACTTAAGGTGGCTATAATCGGTGGATAGGACAGATCGTTGCGTTCTAATTAAAAGAAATTAAGTATTAAATTTAGTTAAAACACTTTTTTATTGTAATAAAGTACAGTATATTAAAAATACATTCTACAATTGTTGTCAGTAGGAGAGGAAACTACATGACCACTCCAGTTAGCACATTTATTATGCGTAAATATAATTTTCTAAATTAGCGCCAAACATTCTTTAATAATAATAATAATTTTGTCATTTGGTTTTTATATTGTAAAAATATAATAACCTGAATAAGGTAAAAAATCTAAATCAATTAAAGTAACTTTTAAAGTAAGTCTTTAAAGACTGCTAAGACTGCAGAAGAAAGCATTAGAGACCGTACAGTGTATATACAATATTTTTCTGGGCGTGGGCTGGTACAAAAAACCATATTCATGGCAAAACTGGATTTGCTAACTGATACGTAATCCATACACTACGAAGTAATGTATCTGCCACTCCCATTGTCTTTTTGTAGATATGGAGGGTATTTCAGAATTGGTCTATGCCAAATTTAATTTTATGTTTTACATGTTTTTGATACGTCTTGTAACACAATAAAAATTTTTGAATTTGTTCCAAAATATTGTTAACATTACATACACTTGTACAATATGATGTAATGCGTGAGTTGTTTTTAATTTTTTTGGCTGTTTCTTGGCTTCCTGTCATTTTCTGTTACCTCTAATATTTCCTCTTCTTCTTTATATATATTTAAATATTTTCGTGTGTACGTACGTGTAGTTAACTAAAATGTATAATTTGCCAATTTTCCCGTTGACTCATTCAACGCGTGTATAAAATATTTTGCAAACAAATAAATATTATTATTTTTAAATCCTCTCATGTTACTGAAAAGATACTTTAGAGATGTGCAATATATACGTATTTACAGAGGTTGAACAAAATAATATGAACCTAAAGTAACAGATTACACAATTACAGCTCTTCCATGAATGTTAATTTTGTGAATTTCAAAGATATCGAATAAAAAACCAGCCTAACCCTTAATTAATTAAATATACTTTAAAAGTGGTTGTAGGGGAATCAAAATTTGGTCCATGCCATATACAAAGTTTTCATTTGTTTCATTTTAGGATTTCCATTTGCCGTCAGTAATAATGAAACTAAAATGTATTTAAGTAATAAATAATTCGATTTTTGTTATTATAAAAAAAAATACTGACAATTATATATTATGACACATCAAGGTAATGTATTGCATTTAATAATTCATGAAAATAATAAATAAATATTAAGGCCTTTATTTTATAAATATCAACATTAAATAAAACAAGTGAGAAAACTATATTTGGGTTAGGCCATATCTGAAATACCCTCCACATCTCCATACAAACAGTGCATGTGGCAAGTATATGATCTCAGTTTTTGATGCTGATCAAGGATATATATGTTTTGGGGGATCACCTGACACCTGACACCTTCTTTTGGATGTTGCAAACGGAATGACAAACTTAATATAATTACCATCTTATGTGAAGGGTATAACAACTAAGAAAATTAAACCTTAAATATTCTCCACATCTTCTTATAAACGTTGGCATGGTATATTACTGTAATGTAGGGGGTATTTATTTCAGATTAAATTTGCCTAAAAAGTATAGTTAACTATGTAAAAGTATGTAAAGGAAGAAATCCGCCTTGTATATAAATCTGTGTTTAAACGCACTGGATGCCCTTTGGAATTCTTGACATTTACATCAAATCAATTAAAATACTATATAAATAAAATTCTGCTGGTTGCTGCTTTTGTAATATAGAACAAATATTAAATATAATTATAGAATTCTACATTAATTTGTCTTAATTAATAGAGAAAAAAATTGTTGAAAATATTTCATTTTTATAGAGAGTACATAAGCGCGTGCCGTATATATAAAAAAAAAATCAATTCATTTTCTTAAAGCTTCTGTGCTCCATATCCTGTATTAAACATGACTTATTTTATGGTAGTTTACATAGCTATTCTAATAATTTAAAAACAATCGATTCTGGTTACAGTTGATTCATGTTTTTTATATTGATTTATATACCATCTGCATCTTCATGTTTATCATAGATTATTATTTCCTATTATAATGCCCACATAAAATGGCGAGTATACTAAATTTGTCATTCCATTTACAACAACCAGTATAAGACGTCAGAGAGCCCATAAAGTATACATATGCTTGATAAGCATCAAAATCTGAGTAGATGTAGCCATGTACGTCCGTGCGTCCGTAAGTCATCATAACCAAATTTAATTTCTTACTTGTTATTTTTTTCTTACTTGTACTTTTTTTAATACAACATAAAAAGTAGTATAATCCCCTATATTTCTTTGCATGAGTCAGTATATGCATTAGAGTACCAGCACAATACAATTATATGATACAGCTTCAAATTATTTATGCATACATATTTAATTTGTTATTTTTTCTCATATAATTTAAATAAAAATCTTTTCATCACTGACAATATCAGCAACCAATATTCTTATACTATGTATGTATATATGCTCTCTCCTAATATGGCATCTTAGTCATGGTTTCTTATTATGTATTTTAAAACTTATGTTAAAAACTTAAGTGGATATTTTGAATTGAAACCTGTCACTAGTGGAATTTTCTATAAATCATACGCTAGTAAAGAGATTTACAGTCATAGGTGGGGCATTCTTAATATGTTGGAGAAAAACATACCTGCCAATGTAATGCCCATGTTATTGGTATTATCTCGTGGCAACGTAATTGTAGTATAAGTGGTGCCGCGTTCTGGTGCCAAACCAGAATCTTCCGACTGAGCTGGACTCATAGCACGATCACCTAAAATTAAACAATACAAAATAAATATCAATAGAAAATATTTGATTATACAAAGAGTACCAGTTGCTACTCTGAGGGTGGTCTGATTGACTATCAATTTTCAATGTATTATAGGATAATATAAACCATTGTATTATCTACAGAACAAATGTTTGCCGCATTTTCTCTCATTATTCATTAAATGTGTGAAAAAAATATTGTTTCTGCATAACACTTGTAATATGCTGTCGGTAGCTATAGCATAGCGCCTTTGTCTGGGAAAACTTTAATGGTTATAAAATTGCATTTACGGCCCTTTTATTGTTGTCAGTTGAGATCATTATAAACACATTTTCTGATTTGTATATTATTGCAAAACGCCATTAACAAGACATTCTTTTGTGTTGTATTTGTTTACTTGCTTATATATTTATTTATTTTAGACCGTTTTTATAGAATGAAGGGTATACTAAGTTTGTCATTCCATTTGCAACACCCAGAAGTTTATATATTATTGATGACTTTGAAAAAGGAATTGACCTAGACATTTATGTCTTTATGTCCGTATGTCCGTGCATCTGTCTGTTACTGGCGCCCTTACTATCGGAAATTTGGACATTTTGAAATTTTTTACAAACACTTCTAGTTTTTTCACGCAGAAAGCTACGTAAATTGAGTAAAATCGGTCAAAATCCACGCCCACAATTGATAAAAATCTATATTATCTGTTATAAAAATTGAGCTAAAAAGTTTAAATTGGTTATATATACATAATTAGAACATACATTGATAAGACAAAAATGGGCGTGATCGTATAATAGTACCGTTTGCAATTTACAAAAAACCTAACAAAACCATACTCAGCGTAAAACTCTATTTGCTTGTTGATGAGTAATCCTCATGTACTATTAGCCATGCCCACGGTTTGGATGTAGACGTGGAGGGTATTTAAAATTTGGTTTAAGTCAAATTTACTTTATTTCATATTGATGAATGTTGTTCATAGTATAACAAACCAAGATCTTTGTACAAGTTGTAAAAAATTTAAAAACCAAAATCACATATAAGTTAATTCATTTTCAACCATACAAGCGTTTTCATTTGATGTTGCTTATATTTAAATAATTACGATACTTTGGCAAATTATCGTAACCAATGCGGTATAATTTATCTTTAAGTTTTAAGTGTATTTTAAACATGAAACAGTTAAAATTTTAATTAGATATTTCACACTACTTTTGTCTTAACAAACTCAAGAGTTTTTTGAGAATACGTGCACGTAATAATAAAACAAAAGATAGGCGGTATAAAATATCTAATATGAATATTGTCACTTAAGTAAAAGTGACTAAAAATTGCTACGGTCTGAACCGATTCAAAATTGGAATAATTAACTTTTACGCTAAGAATATGGAATCTTATAATTTTTGTTAAGAAATATTATAAAAAGCTGTAAGAAAGGATTCTAAAAATGGGTCCCAATTTAGTTTTGTTAACTATTTAGCCAAAAACTTTGTAATTGTTAAAGAAACTAAAGCTTAATAAACACCTTTAATTACATTTATTTAATTATGCAGTAGATTTTTTTTAAATATAAAGAAGCCACATAAGTTCACGTGTCTTTAAACCTGGCACATTTTGTTAATTTAAGAAATAGTTTTCTTTTATACTTCAATAAAATGTTTTTCATTATTTTCTATTATAACTTAAAGAATCATCAAATAATTTTACATAAGAACATGTCAAACCAAAACCGATCTAATTTGTTTCACGTTAAATGCATGCCAACATGTAATCTAATAATGGACCAGCTTTACATAATAATATGATGAGTTTTTCATATGTAAAAATATAACTAATGATTCATTTATTATACTCTTTACAACAACATAAAAAGAGGATTATTTAATATATATCTTCTGCTTATAGTTTAAGTATGATACAAAAAGTTGACAGATCATTAAAAAGTGTATTTCATGTACATTCTAATTACCTTGTAATTAGTGACGGTACACCACAAAAAGGTGGCACAAACTAGTTGGATGCATGAAGAATATAAAAATAGATGCACATTAAAAATGCTAGAGGGCTATGTTTTCTTTAAATTCAATATAAAAAATACGGTCTTCATTGACTTTTGTAAAAATATTTTATCTAATTAATAATACTCTACTAAACTATATTTTAAAAATATTCTATATTTCTGTATTGATTATATTTATGACAATTTATAAATGAACGAGTTTTCCTTGTTGATTTAAACAGAAGTCCATTATTACACTTTGAGGGTAACAAAAATATAAGTGAGAAGAATGAAAGAGTCTTCTTAAGGTCTGCTTTTAAAATTGTGCGGGATAAAATCTTTATTGATAACATTATACAAAATCAATGAAAAGAGTATATTGGGCGCTCGAAATTGAAAGACGATATTGGAAGAGCCCAAGGTTCCTGATATGGTTTTTTTATACTTTTTTTTTTTACTTTCTAGACTACCCAATAATACTTATATATATATGTGTATTTATATATATATATCACATGACTATCCCCTTTTTTCATATCTTTTGGTTACGCATCATTTAAACATTCGATACTAATAATCTCTTTCTCAATTATAGACCTTGCACAAGACCTTATATGACTTTTAAAGTTTATTATACCTTGCGTACAAGATGGAAGGTATACTAAGTTTGCCGTGCCATTTTCAATACTCAAAAGCAGACGTCACAACATTACAAACTAAGTCAATCAAGATATGTATGTCTGGGTGTCCGTGCATTTTTCTGTTGTTGACATTCTCCCAGTCGTAAATTTTGATATAATAAGATAAAATTTGATATAAGCACTTCTAGACACATTATGAATGCTGATCGCTGTTTAAATTGGGCAAAATCAGTTAAAAGTTCCGCCCTTAATCGAAAAAAATCTTTTGATCTGCCACAAATATTTAGCTATGAAGTTGAAATTTGGTATACATATTTACAAGTAACTCATAATATCCAAAAGTTGGCGAAGCTGGATAACAGACTCGCCCAATTATAGGGAGTAGTTAAATCTGCCACGCCCATCGTTTACATGTACTTTTTTCTTGTTATATATTTTATAAAATACTACCAAACATTAAAAGTGGAGCACCCACATATAACAATTCTTAACATATATATTCTATGTAAGATTTTTGGTTGCCCATATAGCAAAATATTATTACATGATTAATAATACTTCATTACATCATTTACGTTTGTACGTATACGTCTCTTTCGATTGATGAAAAAGCTACATCATCATTTTTCTAGTTTTCTATTTTTTAATAAATATTCTTACATAAAAAAACTATTCCCATGCAAGCGGTAAGAAAAATAATACCACCCGCAAGTAATGTTGAGAGAAATTCTTTTTTAAATATTTTTTGAAAGAATAAAATTAATGGCAAAGACATCTGTTCAATTGAAATGCTTGTCAAACGTAAATATATATTATTTTGAAAAATATTACTTAAGTGGGTCAAATAAAACGGTTCTTAAGTACAAATATTATCAATAGATTAATATAAAAATTAAAAAATTATATGTTTCTAATAACATTTAATATAATTAAAAAGGGATTAAAAAAGAATAAGACATTTTAGTAGCTTTCGCTATGCAAAACTAGTCCGATTTCTAGTTCAATACCATAGACAAGTTAAAATTTCAAATTCTGATAAAAATCTTTTACATTTGTCCTCAGCTGTATTTGATCGCAAATCTCTCAACGCATATAGTTTATTACTAAACCAACCTCAACGTTCATGACTATATTCTTAACTGTCGGTTATCAGTTGAACGCGGCAGTCGAGTTCAAATTGATTAAGGGTGGGAAATTTTAGAAATGCCTCTCAATTTATGATTTTTGGTAAATTTTTTTAGCGATCGGCAAAGTTTTGAAAAAAATTTAAAATAAATATATTCAATTTTAACCTTAGATACCTAGGAGGATATTCATTCACTTTATCAAACAATTAATTATAATTCTTCACTTAAAATATCTAACTCTTGCAGTCTTCAAGCGTTAATTACATTTTCATTGAAATGTAACTCTACAAAACTATCCCAAAAAGGGAGCACCTATCACTTGAAGTAATCGTACCCAATTTATTGTATAATGCTTACATTTAAATGTTTCCTTTTTTCGATTAGTTTTCATATTCATTAATAATCTAAATGATATATTTTAATCACCAACTAGGCAACAGTTTAAGTAATAAGCATTAATTTTTTTTAATAATGAGCAGAAAAGATCCTTTTCGTCTCTCAAAATAGAATAAAATTTCTAATTGTGTTAATGTTTTTTTTTTTTTTTTTTTTATCATAATCATAATGACGATAATAATGTTTTGCAACTGTTGAACGATAAATTTTGCAATGAATCCGCCATAAATGTGCCATCACAGAAACGGAAATGCATTGCCTGGGTATATATTGAATGGGGAAAAAATTTATTGTAAATACTACGTAGAGTCGCTAGGCGGGCTCTATTCACAAAGTTTTATATTTTGCGAAATCTTCGATCATACGAACTCTCGCATTGTAGACTCGAGTATTATATACTCTAACTCGGGTGTTATAGCTTCAAACTTCTAGAAAATTGTTTTCTTTTTAATAGAGATACTCTTCATTTATCTTAAAACAATTGAAGAAAACTAAATTTAGCTTAGACTTAATCTTACCAACTTGTAAGTCGAAAACGGTTTTTTGTACATGTGGGCATGCTGATCAAGAATATATATACTTTGGAGGGTCTCCTAGGGGCCTTCTGCTGGATTTTTCAAACGGAATGACAAACCCAGTATACCCCCATCTTATGGGGAGAGTATAATTAAGTGTTGCCAGATAGTAGAAGAACATTCTTCAACAAATCAAAAAACTCTTTATTAAGCTTCTAAGTGTGGCCCTACAAACTTTTATAAATAGATGACATGAATGTAATTTTTTTTGCTACTAATCTGATAGATACTCTATGAAATTTAATTTCTTCGAATTTTCTACAATTAGTTTCGATTCTTCTTAGGCTGTTATTTCACTTATGTCGAAAGATTATGATTAATCGAATGTAATATAGTTGTGAATGTAAGATCCATAATATTAATGCATGGTGTGAAAATATGTCAAAAATGTTCATGTAGCTGTATGCTACACACACATATATATAAAAATATTTTCACCCAAAAGGGACTTTCTTTGGCAACAAAAACACATTTATTAAATGAACACACACAAACCAGAACAGGCGAAATAAACTATCCTAAATATGTTTGTATTTCTTGTATGGAAGCATACAAGAAAAACCAATTAAATTAACTGAAGTGTAGTTCCGCGCGAACAAAAGAATGTCATCAGATAAGCAACAAGAAAAAAAAACAAGAAACTACATGTGGCTTAAATCAAATATTCAATACCCTCTGTAACTATATGCATAAAGTGGGCGTGGTAGATTTCGACTTCTGATACTATCAGCTGGCAGGTGGAGTTTTACTCTCCATATTGTTATTTGTAAATTGTGGAGTCATATGTTATACTACCACGCCCATTATCAATGAATCAATGAATTTAAATAGCAATCAGCATGCAGAGACTATATTTTGTAACCTTAATATGTCAATATTTGAGACTGTAAGAGTAACAACAACAGGCAGACTCCCGGATACAGTTACATTCATGTTTAGATCACGTCAGTTTTTGATATTAATCAAGAATATATATACTTTGTAGAGTCTGTGACGGCTTCTTCTGGGTGTTGCAAAGGAAATGACAAACTTAGTATACCCCCTCTACCCTATGGGGATGGTATACAAACGATGACAAACAAAGGACAGTCAGTAAGTATAGTATGTGCCTCAAGTTCGGCTGAATTTACTACACCTACACACATAATAAATGTAGCGTGTGTAAAAAATATTCGCTGTTGTATTAAAACACGCAGTGAAGTTAAAGAAATGCTGCACACAAGCTATGTATCAACAACAACAGCAACAGCTGAAATAAGTAAGAAGCCTCATTCTTACTTATTAATTTTTTGAGTTCTCCCTTTACTTCATATACATTTGTTGTTGTTGTTATTGTTGTAATTGATATAATACAAGTAGTTTAACAGACTTTCATAATTTTTCATATTGTCTGGTTGATGGTATATAGCTAACAAGCTACTGTTAACATCCGCCACCATCACCACCATTTAGTGAATCGTTGCAAGAATTAATGCAACACATTGTTAAATATGTTGTGAGAAAAAGTTTTTGCAAATGTTTTGCGGTGGCGGCAAGTCTTTGGTTCAATTTAAAAATTGATTTATGTTGCGTTTTTATTCATTCATACGATTATACTTCAACTTGAGTGCATAAACTTTGCTGTTATTTAATCCTCCTTTGCATATATATATATATCTATACATAAATATATTTAACATATCATGCTAAAGTGTAGAAGAAACTTACTTCAGAAGTCTGACAATATAGCACCAATTAGAGAGAGAGAGAGTTAACAATTTATGACGGAGGAAACTTTTCAACAAAATCTTTTAATGTTTAAAAAAAACTACAGATGTGATCAAGTAGCGGAACCAATTAATAGAGTTTATGACATAAGGAGTAAAGTCTTGAAAAATGTATTTATAATCTTCTTTGGACCACCTTAATGTACATGTATAGTTCAATACCTATTTATCTTACTTTTCTTCGTAATAAATGTTCCATTTCCTCTCCCTCCCTCTCTTTCTGCATCAGATATTATAATAAGATATGAATTGTATAAACAGATATTAATAACAAATTCCTTTTTTGGCTCCCTTTTAACAACAATACGCTTACAAAACGTTAAGAAAACTGTTTTGGGCTAAGATGACGTCAGTCCGAAAAATATACATTTTTCACTTATTCAAAACACCAAGAACCGTAAACACAAGCAGACAATAATAAAAGAAAATTTATAGTCACTCAGTTGAGAAATAAAAAAATAACAATAAAACTAAACATACATATATACTCGGCTTCAAATTTTCGATGACCACTATTTTTATATCAACTGTTGATTTAATTCATCGTTCATGAGTTGCGTTCTAAACAATATTGGCTTCAAATATGAATTTTACAAAACAATTATTGTCAACATTTTAAACAATAAACTGAACTTAAAAATTCTCACCATTTTTATATAAGCGTGGCAAGTACCTAATTACGCCCCTAAACTCTCTATATAATATGTTTCAACTTACACGATGATTTCTGTACAAAAAAAAATTTAAAGACGTAACTTTTTGGGCGTTTCTATTATACGACTCCGTCGATCGATGGATGAACTAATTACAAATATATGTACCAAATTGAAAATTCTTAGCTCAATATTTGTGATTAATAGATACGACCACGCCTATTTATAAAATGTTGACGTAAATAACAATGTCAAGTATATGTACGAAATTTCAACTTTGCAAATTTTTTTCAATTTTTGTGTTTGATAGAGAGATTTAAGATTATTCTGGGCGTGGCTATCAACCGATCTTATTCAATAGTGAATTTGCGTGCATAATGTACAAGTGCCTGTACCGAATTTCACCTCTATATATACATTGTATACATTATTAAGTCTCTATAAACAGAATAGCAAACTTAATACATATAAGAAAATTGCTTTTTCTTTTCTCTAACTAAAATTTATTATTAAAAAAAAGATTATGCTCGTCCAAAAATTATCAAAATTATTAACATAATGCATTTTAAAGTAAGTCATTCAACTTTAACCTTTCAGCAGCAATGATTACAAATCTTGCTGCGTATAAATCGTTTAATATAAATTATACACACCATATAAGTTTTTTGCTATTGAATATTTTGTGTATGCGGGTGGTCCCCTCTCCCTCTCTCTCTCTCTTGCTCGTTCTTCTTCAATTAAACTCAACCATAATAATTGTTATTGACAGTTCAATTTTTACAATGTTTTCAATTTTCAATTCACTATTTTATTGTTCATTTGTTTGTGTTCAATTATAAGAATTTTTTGTACACAGAATGTCAAATATTTAATTAGGCTTGACGAATTTTTATTATACCGAGTTAGGCACGCTTTACAATTAATGGTTGTCCGTTGGTAAATGGGTATATTACGTTTGTGCAGACGTTTATAAATCTGTAATAGCAAATGCTACACCCACCTACAATTTTATCGATCGAACCAGAATGAAAATTATAAACGATGTAATAATGTCTGTCTCTCTCTGTCTATGTAAATTTGTAGGCAAACTACGGATCATATTTTTTAACACATTTCGATAATATTTAGAAGAAGAATATTTTTTAGCCCAAAGGAAAATCTTATTAAAAATGGTTCAAATTGGATTATTTTTAATATATGGAGGGTATTTATTTGATTTAAGTTAAATTTAGTAATTTTACTTGCTCTACGTTGGTATTAACACTACAGAGAGTAATTTCATTTTTTGACATTTGCATTAAAGTGTTGACAGAAGCATTTTAAAAATGAACGTATGGAATATATCTATAGAATTGCAATGGAGAAATTTTTTGCATCAAAGTGTTGGCAAGTCTTATTATTTGATTATGATTATGATCCACACATTGGCATTGAAAGGCTAATAAATATAAAATCAAATTTCCAAATGATTTAATTTATGCATAATATTGAATCCTTGTCGTCTCTAAAATGTTTCTATTCGCATAGTATTTTATTAAAATATACATACTTGGTCCCATTATTACGACAAAGAATATGTCGTAAACATCTATAATGAGACAACAAATCTTACACTTTGATTACGTTATGTACTCCCTTTAGGTCTCTTCAATACCAGTACATATGTATGTATATGATAATGAGTATAAAAATGTTTTTAAAAAACCTACAATACATATAAGCAACCTTAGAAAATGTTGCCAACAAACATTTTTTTAAGGTTATGCTCTGAAAAGCACTTTTACGCTATTTTCCACGTAGAAATGTCTATATATACATACATATTACATAATATAATGTATATATGTACCCATGTAAATATGTAAATATATATTCATCTCTTTACAATTGTCGAATATTTAATTAACACGTGTCCAATGGATTTTTATACCCTTCACATAAAGTAGGAGGTATCCTAAGTTTGTCATTCTACCTACAAGATTCAGAAGATCCGACAAAATGTGTGTCATCAACATTAAAAATTCAGTCGATCTAGACATATGTCCACGCATCCGCATGAAAATATAAAAACTAAATTTAACTTAGATCAGATTTTAATTATCCTATACATCTACATACAAATAACAGGTGTGGCAGGTAAACAATTACGCCGTTTAACAATGTATGTATTACGTATGAGGAGGCAAATCACTGAATAAGATTATTTGTAAATGGATGTAGAGGATATTTAAGATTCGGCCAAACCCAAATTTAGTTTTCTTACATCCAGAATCGATTTCATTACGATCTACGGACTACTTATCTTAAGTGTTTTTAGGGAAGCCATTCGTACTTGTACTAAAGTGAAAGTATGCACATTTCAGATTACAATAAAAGGAAAAGAAACGATATATTGAAATTGTAAATATGTCGGAAAGTACCATTGCGCGAGTGTGCAACCATATTGTGTTAAAAACAAACAATAAAATTTAAGGAGAATGAGAAAAAATGGAAATTTATGAAACTTGTAAAAATGTTTAAATCAAAACATTGAGTATAATAACAAGCGGCAATATAAATTTTCACACCTCGTAAAAGACAAGAACTGAGAATATGTGAAAAAATATACAAATCATGATAAATTACAAAAAAAAAAAAATCAAAATCTCTTGAGGGCCATATAATACTATCTGTATACATACATACAAACATATGCTTATATGCACACAGCAGACTGACAATCTGACAACATAGACAAGCAAATGCACAAACAGTGTCTAGTAATAATTATAACGAACAACAGCAACACTGAACGCTGAAAAGTGAATCCCTTAAGTCAGTTGTTCATCAACCTGATTGCATATGATACGCGGTATAAGTAGTGAAGTATTGCAATGATAACAACAACAACAACAACAATTGTTATACAATAATAATAATATTAGAAGAGTTTTTGACATTAAACGAATAAACAACAACAACATCCAAGTAGAACGATAATATACATATGATATGATAACATGTCATGGTTAACGCAGCAGCAACTGATGATAAAAGTAATAATGACGATAACATCTATTTGGAATGATGTTGATGATAATGTTAAATCTATATGGCAGGCGTTATCAAATATATACCCGTAAACATAAATCTACATACACACACACACACACGTGAACAACCATAGAAATCTCATTTAAGACATAAATAAATATTCAAATGTACGCGTGCTTTGCATGAATTGTTTATATACTTAAAGAAGTAAAAATATTGTAGTCGGTTCAGACCGATCCTATAATACCTTACATTATAAATTATGTTACAATTAATTTAGAGAGCACCAGTAAACTCAGACTTTTTGTCATATAAGTACGTCGTCAGAAATAAAATTATATGGAGAAGGGTTCTAAATTTAATCCAATCGGATTCAAATTTAATACAGCCAATTATTAAGCTAATTAACTATTCTGCACCAAATTTTATTATAATATATCAAGAATTGCAATTTTTTGCCATATAAAGACTTATTTAAAATAAGGGCGCTATATGAGGACAGGTTCTAAAAATGGTCCAATTGGAAATATTTACAATAATGCATATCTTTTATAGCAAATTTCATTGAAATATCTTAAAAACTGTACCGAAAACTTTAAATGGATAGATACCGTAGGACTGGGCGTACAGACAAATTGTTAGATTTTGATTCTGAATGAAGGTAATAGTTACAAACATCCACCCAAACTTAATATACGCTTTGCCACAAGTGCTGAAGGGTATAAATATATGTGTAAAGGATTGTGTACATTTGTGCATATTGTATTCAATGACATTTTATGGTGCCTCTCTAGTACGGTTGTACAATTTGTTTATATTTATACAACAAAATGTTGGCAAAAAACAAAAAAGAGCATTCACAATATTCCTTCAATAACAACAAAACAACAAATCTCGCCCATTTACATACAAATATAAAATAAATCGTATATATATGCACTCTGAGTACTTTTTTTCTTGAAAGATGTCTGGGGGATTTATTCTTTTCCATTAGGTTTGAAAATACGTCCCCTTTTAATGGCTGAAAAAACGTTTTCAGGTTTTAAAAGATGCCATAATTTCAACACTATAAAATACAGAAATATTTAATAAAAAAATTTCTTATATGAAATTTTGAAAAGCTCACATTGAGTTATCGTCGTAGTACCTAAGCATGAACATATTTCTTGATGATGAGGAAGATTCTTGAATAAATATATTTATAACAAATGAAGAGGCATTCCCATCTAACCATTTGATACCCTACACCACTTAGTTTTACAATTTATACCATAATTAGTTAAGTTGAATGAAAGGTGAGTCATTGTCATATAAAAGTCACTGTGTGATGAAGCTTTCTGTGAAAAGGTTGATGTAAAAATAGTACGGTCGAGTCCAAATTTAGCTTAGTCAATTATTATGTATTGCAAATATGGGTGTGTCTTTGATGTGATGTACTTTAGGTCAACCAATGCTCTCAGCCTATATAGTTTATAATCTATAAATTTTGATCAAAAGAGTTTTTTCAATCTTTTAATCGTTATTTCTGATTTAAAAAGCATTAACCTTAATCATAATTACAACAATATACGTGTAAGCTATATTAGTCTAATATGAGATAAATCGATCTTAAATAATTCCACCACATAAGTTGAGTAGGGTGCTTAAATCTTTTTTAATTTTTTTCTCCTATTAACTTTAACTGCAGCATTCTTTTTAAAGCAAAGCTAGCTAATGAAAATAAATTTAAATTAAACTTCAAGTGACACTTCGCCATACGCAATGTAGACGCATTATAGAATGTAGACACAACTCAACAACTTCACATTCATTTACTACTATCCATTCCTATAATGCAATGTTGTGCAATGTTCTAATAAAAAATAAAAATAAAAAAATGAATAAAATTTAGTTAGTTTTATATGTATTGAAAGCAATTCGTTAAATTAAATTGAGACGATAAAAATAACAACAACAAACACACCATAAGCATGTCAGTTTGTATTATTGAGTGAGTATATATATATAATTTTTAACTTAACTTTGTTATGCTAAGAAGTGTTTTAGGTAGATATGTATGTATGTGTGTAGATATGCCGATAAAAGTGCTAAAGGAATATATTGCCTACAATGTTTAACCTAAAACCCTTAACACTCATAAAAACGATACAATATAATTGACTCGAGTATTGTAGTATTTCTTTTTATACCCTGCACATAACATGGACGGTATACTAAGTTTGTCATTTCATTTGAAACACACAGATTCGTAAATTATTTTCACAAAATTTGTTATAGAATAATTAATTAGTTTAATTTGAATTCGACTGAACCATTTTTGGAACTCCTCCTCATATAATGTGACTTAAATGGCAAGGACTCTGACATTATTGACACAAATAAACTAATAGTAGCATAATTTATGCCACTGAATGATGTAGGGTATCATTGACCGACAATATAACGTATTCACTTGTTTTCATTTACAATATAAATTCTACAATAAATGCATCTGTAACTTCCTACTCGTGCTACTTACTTACACTTGTCGGTAAGTTATATATTTGTTTGTGTATGCATGTGTGTGTGCTTATGAGTTCATCCGTGCTTATGTATGTTGTTTGTATATATTTCTATATACAAACATTTCACGCACACTTAAAGCTTAGCCATTACTAAATAATTGTGCACTTCTACTGCATATGTATTGGTGGGTTTTATGCTCATTCGCAGTATCAAACGAGTAATCCTCTATTGCGGTTAGTGACTGGGAAGCTGCATAATATGAATGTGTGTGTATGCCTATATGTGTGTTTTTGGTCTATTATGCAGACGATTTTTAATGCTTGGTTGATTTAAAAGTGTACGTCTTTGTCTTTATATTGTTTTTATGTACGTATGTATATGTACAGATATATGGATATAATATTTTTTTATTGGTGTTTGTATTGCATTTAATGAATTTATGGTATTTGTACGCGTAATTAAGATTTTAATTAAATTTCTTCTTTTTTTTTTCTTTTTTTTTTGCTCAACTCTTGCTCTTTAATATGAATTTCTCATCTCAAGCAAAACCAACAAATCCTACATTTGAAACATTATATGGATGCATCCCCATTGTATTGTAAATTGATTATTGTTGTTGTTAATATTATAATTGTTACTATTATTGCTATTGCTGTTGTTGTTGTTGTTGAAGATGTTGTTATAGTTACTGTTGATGCTGTCGTTATTTTTGTTTTTTATTTTTTTTTTATTGTTTTTGGTATTGTTGTTGATTACATATTTATTGCAGTTTTTGTTGATGTTGTTGTTGTTGTAGGAGTTGCAGAGGTTGTTAATGATGTTACTATTATCATTTTTTTTATTGTTGCTATTATAGTTGCTTTATTTGTTATTGTTGTTATTGTTAATGTTGTTGTTATTGTTATCGTTGCTTTTTAAGTTACTTTTTATCATAACATGGGGGTTAAACTAAGTTTGCCATTCCATTTACAACACCCAGAAGGTAACGGGAGAGACTCTTCTATATATCATCTATAAAAATGGATCCATGGAGAGTAAATTTGGTATAAATATTTATTAGGACTCTTTTCATCGACGTGCTCATGGTTCGATAACAGAGACACCCACAATTAATATAAAAACCTTACCCCTACTAACCAAACTAATACTTACATTTTGTTGATGTAATTATATTGTAAGTGTACAAGTGACAAGCGTTTGTAAATTGTAAACAAATAAAAACCCTTATCTGTCAATAAATGGAATAAAAAAAACAAAAAAAATCTTTAAAATGTACTTATTCACACGAACACAGAAACTCAGATCTATTTTATGAATAATTCATGTTAGTGTTTTTCACAATTAATTTGTAAACAACATTAATAGATGAATAGATACAATAGATAGCAGGATAGAAAGAAAATGTCATTTTCGCGCGTCAATTTAATTTTCTTTTTTTTTTATTATTATTATTTTTCATTTATTTTAAGTACGTATTGATATATTGATGTGACACAGTTTCTATCTATCTCTCTTCTTTTTCACTGTTTACGGACACTTAGTGCGTGTATACGGTCAAAGTAATTGATTATCAGCAGCAGCTGGTTTATAGATTTGTAAGCTTCTGCTTGACGATCGCATGCATAAAAAATCTTCTTCAAGCGATCACATTACATGTAGTTTCAATCTATGATGTTTTATAAGAATTTTTCAGTTATCACAAAAATTTGAATCCTATGGGAATAATTTTAAACACTTCAATCTCTTTTGCCACTAGTTTTAATCGTCGCAGAACAAAACGTATAATACACAGAAATTATTATTTACGCGGAAACAGTAACAACCTGCCAACATGCAACAAGATGTATGATGATGATGATGATTGCATGGTATTCACATTATTTTGTCCATCCCCCGCAAGTGTCAGTTGAAACTTTGATACATACATTCTTTATCCATGTCGTTTGGATTGGTATTCACAATGAGCAAAATCGGTCACCATACCATAACAAAACCTAGTTGCATGTTGATCTCAAGGGTATTTGCAGAAGGTCCCTAAAAATGTATAAAAATCATTGCCACTTACTTGATATTAAAGGTGCCAGTTGTATACCACCACCGCCGCCGCCACCATTACTACTTGATTCCTCATTTTTTAAGGCAACACTTTTACTTGGCACACAACTGATCGATTTTTTAGTTTTCCAAAGCTTCATGATGGTATGGTTGCGAGTTCTTTCACTTCACTTTAAACTTCCTTATTGCAACTGAAGTGCATAAAATTATTTTTATTAGGTTTTCATTATTTTAACTCTCGAAAGTTATTTAATTTTTTATTGTTGTTGTTGTTGTCTATATTTATATAATTATGTCTAGTTTCTGTTACTAGAACATTAAGGAGAAACAAAACAAAACAAAAATTGACAAAAAATTTAAATCTTTCACGTGAAACATTTAATGTTCACTGTCGCTGTATTGTTGTTTATTCTACATTCACTATACGCTCATATACTTAAGTACATACGTAATAAAATTGTTGTTATTTTTAAACGAAGGAGACACTTTTTTGTCAGCAACACAAACACTGAATAATAAAAATATGTACAAAAACAAAATTAAACATCACATTAGTACTTGTTTGTAACAACATATGTGTATGTCTGGTGCTTTGTTTCACTTTTACAATACAAATGAGAAAGGGCTATATTAGGCGTATGTCAAATCCAGGTCACCCACTATCATGATGTTATGTTTATGTTAGGTTTATGTTATGTTATGTTTAATCTCCATTAAACAATTACAGTTACAAAAGGCGTGGTCACTCTAACAGCTATCACATGATGTCCAAGCACGTCTATGTTTGCATTGCTTTTATTAAATACATTAAGACTTTATTCTAAAGAAAAGATGCACTTCTTTTTAATATATTTCCCGAACGGTTAGTCTAATTTTCATAATTCATGTACCATTAGAATGGACAAATAAATTACTAATTTCGCTTTTTACTGGAATCGACATATATAGCCTAGATCAACACATTTGACTTTCTAAAGTTGTGACTCAATCCCTAGACCGATTTTACCCATTCATAGAACCATCATTTTGACGTACATAATAAATATGGGTAACAAATTTTAGCTCAATATCTGAAAATTTGCTATTATGAGAGTGCTGAAAGCCACAGGTTTGGAATTTAGGACATTATTATTAGTTGCAATAGAAAACTGCAGACAAACTATAAGATTACGTATACCAAACTTCAGCACAATATCTCAATATTTGTGGCCATGAGAATTCCAAGGGTTAAATGGACTTAAAATTTTATATTATATGTATATACTTTTGAAGGTGCGACATTCCCCCTTCTGGTACTTACAAATATTTGAACAAAAACAATATACCCCCTATTCAGTATGACTCGTGATACACTGCACAGCCTAAACATTAGTTTACTTTTATTAGACGTACGGTTTAATACAATATGTTTATACGTATGTAAGGTATGAAATGAAAAACTAAGGGGACGATAAACTAACAAAGACCCTTCTTACGCACTCAGTTGTTGTACACTTGATCACTAGCGCACACTTTTTTGTGTGATCTTCTCTAAATTTAACTAAAAAAAAGTCATTTTGTTTTAAAAAAAAATTCACCTTTTTTTATTCATTTTTTTTTTTAATTTTTTCATATGAAATTAAGCGAAACTATAGAAACTATCATCTATATTACAGTGGAACCGCAAACACAATCAAACATTTTTCACACACGGTTGCGATTTTTTATTTCATCAAAAAAGCAAACAAACCAATTAGTTATACAATTCTTTTTTTTTTTTTTTTTACAATTATTTTTAATATTTCCAACCGTCTTGATCATCCGCCACTTTATCTTACAATGAGTTCATATGATGTGTTGTTCTATATAGTATGTTGTATGTTGTGCACACAAACACGAACACTTATGCTCACTTCAAGACACTACGTTTGAAATGCTGTCGAGAGAGACCGACACTTATGTGCTATTCACTGTTATTCTCTCAGTTTTTTTCCCATTCTTTACTTTTATATTTTGTCGACAAATTACTCATTTTCTTAAGTGTATACTTTTAATGTTTATTTATAAGTATTTCTTGTGAAGAGTTTTCCGCTTTAATATTATGGGTGCTGCTACGTTCACATTTTATGTGCGTTTGACAAAATTTTCTCCATTCTCTGTGCTCATACATAAAGCATTGCTTGCTGTTACTAGCTCTCAGCTTATGCGGTTTCCTATTTTCTATATTGCGGCCGTTTTGTTTTTGTTTTCAGTTTTTTGTTTGTTGTTTGTATTATTATTATTATTATTATTATTATTATTATCGTTATTGTTGTTGTGTGAAGTTGTATTTTAGAGTGTTACACTTTCGTTTTCCAGCAACAGGAAACTTATCCTACTCACACATGCACACATACTTTTAAACATATGTTGATTTGATATCATTGAGGAACGTGTAAAAATTTCAGATTTGCTGTGTTCTAACATGAAACAAACATGTTGCTGTTACATTATAATGTAGCAGCAACATATTTAAAATTATGTTAATTTTATGAGGTAATGATTATGGTGGCATATTGGTTTTGTTCAAACATTTATAAGTAGATCGACTTAGTTTTTGATGCTAATTAAAAATATATATACTATATAAAGTCTCTGACGCCTCCTTCTGGGTGTTGCAAACGCAATAATAAACTTAGTATCTTTTGAGGAGAGTATAAAAATCTATTTTAAGCACAAACAAAAGCTATTGATATAAATATTATTGACCTCTAATATTGTTTTCTCGGTTCCAACTCTTTCATTTATATCATTTATCATGTGTGTCCGCAATATATGGCACAACCATAAATTTCATTATAATCGTATGACACACATATAAATGGATTTTGTGTCTTATGTAATTAAGATTTACGGTTGTATGTACATGTGTATTCCATTTAGTATATGATTTTATGAACATAATTCGATATACATATTTTTTGGCAACTGGCAACTGGCAAAACATGATTTCATTCAATGATAATACCTTTTTCATTTGTATATAAATGTAACGACACTGTTCTCTGTTTGATGTTTTTAAGCTGGTGCAAAAAAGGAAGGCGCCATGATTATGGTCATTTTCATGCTTAATTAACACTTAATTAGTGGTGGTAGTGGTGGTGGTGTGGGAGTTATGTTAAGTCACCACATTATGTCGAGATAATAAAAACATTTGCACATGATGCACGTTTATATTTGTACTGTAATTTGTATAATACCCAAAAAGTAGTTTATAATGCAAATCGCATTCACACTTCAATTGAAATTGAACATTTGACAACGATTGCATAAAATTTTGGTTTGTTTTACAGCCATAAATGTTAATATTAGAATACCAAACACACCCCATAATGAACTATTTCTATTACTACCATCGCCAATATATTCCTGAATCCATTCAGCATAATAAGTAACATTTGTGAACATCAAAGAATTGTTTATTCGATTAGTTAATATGCCAACTAATCCATCTTGGCTTAATAAAGGTGCTCCTAAATCGCAGATAAAATCATTCGGTACAGTTACACCCATTACTGTAGAATCTTTAAAATCGATATTAGCTTTCGAAGTTGTTAAATAGTTTATAAATCGTTCCTTTAATGAATACAAATAATTATTAAAAATCTTTTCTTTAGATTTTAAACAATCTTACCTTGTCCCTTTTCAAATAACCGCTTACTTTGAACAATCCCCTCTCGTTACCTCTGGAAGGCTCAATGATTTTCTTATAACCTCTTATGATCCATTAATAATATAGACAAGTCCTCTAGTAGTAGAGGCTTGTCATGAGGCGAAGGTAACCGGTATGTATGGGTAACATCAAAAATATATTCGTGATCTAAAACCACTCTAAGTTTAGAGGGGTGATATGGTATCTGGGCTGTGACGCTAATAAATAAAAATAATTTAAAGAAATTAAAAAAATCTCTTTTTTATCATCCATCTTTATATTTATGATTAATGGGCGTGGCAGGTATTTATTTATGTTTTCTATATTTTATGTATTTTATAAAGACTTTCACGTTGAATTCATCAAATTTTTTGCGTATCTGTTATCCGACTACATCCATTTTTGTAACATCGAAGGATGGGTTAATTATGGGGTCGTCAATTTGCCTAATATTTTACCGTTGTTTTCAAAATTTACATATCTCACTTATTTAAAAAAAAAACGGAGTACGCTCTAAAAAGTATTGCAAACTTATACGCCGATTTTTGTGTCAGATATATCGTTGTTTGTCAATTGTGGGCGTGACTCTTGACCGATTTTGCCTAGTTTAAATATCTTTACGCATGCAGCAACTATAAATAAAAACAGAAACGAAATTTCACCTCAATATCTCACATTTTACGATCATGAAAGTGCAAACAAGAGACGGACATACGGACGTTTATATCTACATAGACCGACTCAGTAGAATCTCTGATGCCTTTTTACTTAGTGTACCCTTATCACTAAAATGAAAGAGATAAGAACTATATTTTTAGCTTAAATCTGAGTTATTAACTTTTGATAAAGTATAATTTAGTATACTTTCCTTCATATGTGATGGGTATAAAAACTATATTTGTGGCCCAAAATCTAAATAAATTATTAGCATGACACAATTTCTTTTTTAATCTTTAATAAATCAAATCAACTTACTGATTTACACAGTGAGCTGTTGTTAAAACAACAGATGGCCCTATGACAGCCCCTGAACATATATGACCTTCATCAAATTCGAATTCCTTCCCTTTTAACTGAATCGAAACATGATATTTGGTCTTATTTTCAAATAATTTTGTCTCGTTTAGTTTTCGCGTAACAGTATTTGTAAAAGTGTTTGATATTTTTGAGTAAAGATGATCTGAGAAAGAAGAAATTTGCTTAACTTTAAAATCAATTCAATCTCTTTTACTTACTAACATCTAATGCATTACACAGTAAAGTTATAAAAAAGATTTTAATAATTTTACTCATTTGTTCCGATAAATACATTCTTTACAGAATGTAATTCCAATAATCAAAACACTTCTAGTAACCGTCAGCAACTAATTTCTATTAAGAAAGTGTCAGTCTCGAAAAATCGTATTTAAGGGTTTTTAAAAAAATAATAAACTAATAAATGTCAATACTAATTATTCATTTTATAATCAAGGTTTACTTATCAACTAATAAAAATATTCCCTTACCGTTAAAAAAAAATTGATAAATACTTAAGAAGGAAGATTACGAAATTTACGTCTCAAAAAATAACGTGCTAATAATATTTTGCTTACCCTACATTTTGCAACCGTGGGAGAACAAACAATAGACGGACTTATGTTAATCAAGAGTATATGTACTTTATAGGGTCTCTGACCCCATATTAAAATAACAATTTATCACTTTATGTACTTTAATATTCTAAAAGCCAATAAAATTCTTAAATTAAATCTAATTTAATACTAAACCGAACAATGAAAATATCACAATCTGATAACTGAAAACTTTGACGTGTCTACTAATACTTCTATTAAGAGTATAATTATTTTTAATAAATACTGGTGGTACAGCTTCGTACATGTTCACTTGTTCTAATATCCAATCTTTATAATAAGAAATATTTGTATAAATACCAGGTTGAAAAGGTAGAGCGCAACCATTGCCCCATGATATAATCCCAACTTGTAAACCATCACATATTAATGGACCGCCTGAATCCCCCTGACAAGAATCATATTGCCCCGACAAGTAGCCAGCACATATCATATCATCAAGTAACCCTTCACCGTATTCACTTTTTTTGCGGCATATATCATGATCGATAATTGGTAGATTAACGGTTAATAAAGTATCTGACAATTCTTCCTAAATAAATACAAAAAAAAAAAAAATATTAGGTTTTGTCACGCATTCATTAGTTATTTACCACAATGTCAGTGCCAACTTACTTGTTCAGTCCAACCCCAACCGCTGGCTTGACATATATAATCACTTATTACATGACCCTCGTTAAGCATTATGGGCGTAATTATGGCATGATCAGCTGATACTGAACCATTAAGTATCAACAAGGCTATGTCTTCTTCATATGTGTCGATATTAAATGTATCTTGTGGAAATATTGCTTCTTGAATATCAAAAGTTAACGTATTATCCTGCTCAAATCGATTCAAATTGCCCATAACAACAACAAATTTATCAATAGGTACATAAGAGCCATTTTTCAAAATTTGACTGAAATAAACAACATTAAATGAAATTATCTGCATGCGGAACATAACAAAAAAGAACTTAATTTGACTTGGGCCACACCCTTTTTTGATACATCGATGAATATAATAAAATTTCGAATATCTAATTTTTATCGATTGTGGACGTGATTGTTATTCGACCATGCCTATTTTTAGCTAATAATAAATGTGTATACCGAATTTCAACTGCATAACTCAATTTTTGTGGGCGTGCTTTTTGACCGATTTCGCCCAATCTAAATAGCGATCTGCGTACAGAAAGTGTCATTACATAAATTGCAGTTCAATTTTTCAAAATTTACGATGACGAGAGTACTAACAATAGACGGATATATCGTACGGACATGTCCAGATCGCCTCTAATTTTAGTGCTGATTAAGAATGTAAATACTTTGTTGCAAATGTAATGACAAATTTAGATATTAACATGCCACCTCATCTTTTGTGGAAAGTAAAGCAAAAAACCAACACATACTCTACAAAACAATGAGCTGCACTTAAAACAACATTTTCCGATATTAATGTGCCACCACAAATATGTCCAGTACCGAAGAAGTAACCATCATCACGACGTTTTCTAATTGACACTTGATGTTGAGCATGATAACAATGAGCTACAGTGCCATTTATAATTTTCATCACATGAATATTGCCATTATCTGTAGAAGCAGGCAAACTTACTAAAATATTAAATATTTTATATTAAAATAATTATATAATTATTATATATTTAAGTACTTACATATATTTAAGACCTTTAGCAAAAAAACATATACGAAAAATTCAATATATTGTAAACTTTGCAATCTCATTTTGTAAATGTCAAAATATGTATTCACTCTTCCAGATCTTAGCCTAGTGATTGTATTTAGTCATTGACAGTCGTTTATTAATTATACCATCTACTTCATATCTGTGAGCCGCGCCCATCCAAACCACTCACAATCTAATCTAATCAATCAACCTAAATGGTAAAACTTATTTAAATCAAATTATTTCAAGTACATACTTACGTTTTATGATAAAGAAAGGGCGTATTAAATGAAATTTATTACCTTTATCACACACAGTAGTATTTTCTAAATTGGCCTTTTTCTCTTCAAGTAATTTTTGTCGCAACTTTTATCGTCATCCTTGGATTTTACTTGTTTAGAAAAACCGTAAATAGCGGGTAAAGAAATGAAATTTGGTAGAAGCCAACACCTTAAATACCCTTCATAACTATGAAGTAAACAATCTGTAGGCGTGATGTAGACATACGCCATCAAACGCATTTACAGAACAGACACACATATGTAGAAACATGTCTTGGATTTTAACCAATATTTTTGACCAATATTATATTGTGCATACTTTTTAAGGTCTCGGAAACTTTTTTCTACACCAAACATGTCCAAACATGCCAAAAGAGTACATCCCCGAGCACAAAGCAGGAGAAATAAAGATCTTCGTGATATTTTGTAAATCATTTTAAAACACTTGTTAAAGTACTAAAAGAGAGAGAGTAAGCAAGTAAAAAACTAAATTTGGCTTAGGCCAAATGTTAAATACCCTCCACATCTATAAGGAAAAGGTGGGCGGGGCAGGTATATGATGACAATTCTAATAGAATATGTGCTATGTATCACCTTAAAAGTCAAATTTAACGTTTTATAAAGTTTTTTGTAAATGGTCGGATAAAGAACACGTCCAAAATTTACAACAATTTAATGTACAACATTTTTGATACATTAATGGATGAAATAATTATAAACATATACATCAAATATCTTTTTGTCGATTGTGGGCGTATCTGTTGTGGATCGCAGCAGTAATTATAAATGTGTACACAACTAGCTCAATTTTTGTGGCAGTTTTTTGTTGATTATGGGAGTGGTTCTTAACCGATATTACTCAATTTAAATCCTAATCTATGTGCAAAATTGTCTGCATAAACTTTCAGTTCAATATCTCAAAATTTATACCCGCGAGAGTGCAAACAATAGATAAATTCATAGATATCCATTCAGTTTTTCATACATATACATACTTTGTAGGATTTCTGACGCCTCCTTCTGGTTGTTACAAATGGAAATGGAAACAAATGCATTGCTGTTCTCTTTTTTACCATTTTAATACCATAGGTTCAATATCGTTAGGTATAAAATGAATCCTTCAACTTAAATAATACCAGTACTATTGTCTTGGTTATTAGCTAATTCTATAGCTTTATATAAGCGGGGTAAATAGTACGCGACATCCACATATATACTGGGCATTTTACCGCAAGTCCCCCCAGCCGATACTATACCGGTTAGCTTGTCATGGCAAACTAATGGACCACCCGAATCGCCAGTACAAGCACCTTGTCCACCTTGCCCATAACCGGCACAAAACAAACCTTCCTTAACAATATCATTATTGTAATAATTGACACATGAATTTTTACTTATAAAAGGTAACTTGGCAATCCTCAACAATGTAGAAAGTTTATTCTAAAAATAGATGCATTAAGGAAAAATTGTGTTTAATCTTATATATAATCTAAACATTTACCTCCTCAGTTACTCCCCAACCAGTTAAAGTGCACAAGGTACCTTCATCTATATCAAAGTTATCATTTAATTTAATAATAGAAATTCCCGGATAATTTTGAGGTACAGAGGTCTTCAAAACCAATAAAGCCAAATCTTCATAAGGCATTGGATAAACATAATTTTTGGCAATCATCATTTTTCGTACACCCAACTGTACAGTTTCAATAGCCTTTTCTCTAACTAAACGACGAGGATTTCCCATTAATACGGTAAGACGTTCGGGTACTACGAGTTGATTTTCTTGGGAACTAATAATAATAAAGATTTGTAAATCATTTTATGTGAAGATTATTAAAATCATCAAAAAAAAGCATTTACTTCCAAATACAGTGAGCAGCTGTCAAGACTAGATTGGGAGCTATAAGAGCACCACCACATTGATGGCCCCGATCTGCCCAGCTTATCGATACTTGATATCGGGTAGTCTCCCAATCAACAATTGAACCATTTATTATCCTGGCAGATGGCACTATGGACGCTAAAAACATTCATAAATTGTATACAATCGGATCCTTACAGTTATGCAATTAGACTTACAGGAAGCTTCTTCTAGCCCAAGGAAGCAGGTGTAATATAGCAAAATTATATATTTTATCATATTTTTTTTTCCTTAAAAATGTATTTTCTTCAATAAAACACAATTAGTTGTGTCTTCAGAATTTCCTGGTACTACTTTTATATTGAATTTAAGTTATTGTTCAGTAAAGTGAAGTGAAGTGAGTTAATTGATAAGAAACTTTTGATTTGAATTATATCATTATAACTTGCACCACTTGTGCGAAAAGGTATTTTAAGTTTGAGCAGATGTTCTGTAACTCCCAATTTCGAACACCTCACCATATAAAATTACATTGGGAAAAAAGTCAAAATTTGGTGAAGAATATTTAATTAGTTTAGTAATTATCTAAACCAAATTTTAACCCGATCAAGCCACTTTTAAAACTTCTTTTCATATAATGATATTGTGCGGAATGACTGTCTGCAGCATAATTTGTTAAAATTAAGTGATGTAGGGTATTAAGTAGTCCTAAACCTTGACCGATTATAACATTTTCACTTGTTAAATATCTATATTATTGTTTATTTTCAGTCTTTATCTTTTCCACTTAATAACAATAATTTTTCTACTCAAGAACTTAATAAATAACAAATAAAAAGATTCATAATGATGCTTGATAATACTAGAAATTTTGAAGTATCATAGAGTAAATGTGAAGCCATACTAAAATCCGTATAATTGAATGTATTGTTAAGTGATATAATCCAATTACGATAAGCCGCAACATTAGTATAAATACCAGGATGGTTAGGTTCAGCGCAACCATTACCCCATGACACTATACCCACTAAAAGATTATTACACTGTAGAGGACCGCCTGAATCGCCCTGGCAAGCATCGATGCCACCCTCCATATACCCAGCACACAACATAGTAGATGGCAAATGACCATAACTATTAGAACAAAAGGAATTCTTAATTATGGGAACTTTAGCAGCAAGTAATGTCATGGAGGCCATTCCCTAAAATAAAGTATTGTCAGAATATTTAATAAAACAGATTATTAGATCATTACTTACATTATCCTTTAAACCCCATCCACTGACGGTGCAAAGGGTTTTCCATTTTATTGGTTGTGTATTCATAAATATAGCACGAACGGTAGGCCAATCCCATGGTATATAACCATTTAAAAACACCAAAGCGATATCATTTTCCAATGTAGTCGCATTATAATCTTTATGAGTTTCAATTTGCTGAACATTGTATATTAAATTCTTGGAGGTTTGATGGCGCAAAAACACAGAACCCATCACTACTAGAAGGTCTTTAGGTGAACGACTCACTGTAAATTGATTTTTACTCCTAAAGGCAAAACAAGTAAAGAAAATTAAATTTGTCTTAAACTAAATCTTAAATACTCTCTACATTTGCATATAACCGATGGGCATGGCAGGTACATGATTACGCCCTCTAATTATGTATGTACTATGTACCAACTTGGGAGTCGATTGTGGTCTTGTCTGTTATATGACCATGCCCATTTTTGAAACATTGATAGATGGGATAATTATACTAAATTTCAACTTCATAGCTCTATTTTTTGTGGCAGACAAATCGATTTTTGTCGATTGTAGGCGTGACTCTAGATCGATTTTTCGCATTTTAAATAGCAATTCAGAAAGTAGATGTATCTGTTTCAAATTTCACCATAATATCTCAAAATTCATGACTGTGAGAATACCAAGAACAAGCGGACACCCGGACACACGAATCATACGGTCTACGTAGATCGATCCGGGTTTGGATGCTAATCACGAATGTATACATTGTGGGGTCTCTGACGTCTCTTTTTTAGTGTTGAAAACGGAATGGAAAACTTAGTATACCATCCATCTTATGTGGAGGATACAAAAATTTCATATAATGTTCTTTTTTTTAAATCATCTAAATCCACTTTTCAACAAATCTCTCAATTTGTAAATATATGAAAAATGGACTTAGACCACTTTAATAATCTACGAAAATATTGTTATTCTTACATTATTAAACAGTGAGCAGCCGTTAACACGAGCCTTTGCGTTATTACAGAACCACCACATATATGCCCTCCGCCATAGCCACGTGTCTTCTCCAGAGATTTCAAACGTATTGAAACTTGATATGGTGCCTCTTTTATATTAACTCCAGAGCCACCGATAATTTTTGTATCTTTAACAATTGGCGGTAAATTTGTAGTATTGCCTTAAAATTAATAGAAAATTTATTAATTATTCGTTATATTTTTTGTCAGTATACGACAAAGTTCTTTGTGAAAGAATTAAAAAAAAATAACAAGTAAAAAAATTAAAAATAGATTTTTGTCGATTGTGCTTGTGGCCCATCGATTTGACTCATTTTAAATAACTGTTTGCGTACAGAAATATTCGGTAAAAATTCTCAATTTCACTTTAGTTTTTCAAAATTTACGACCAACAGACACATGGATTTACGGACGCACCTATCTAGATGATTTATGATCCTGTTCAAGCAAATTTATATTTTGTAGAATTTCTGACAACTCCTTCTGAATGTTTCAAATGAAATGACAAACTGAGTATATTCCCCATCAGTATAAAATACATTATTATTTGCTTTAGACATTTGCTCTAATTTGTTGGGAAGTCTATTAAATTTCGATTTGATCAATATGTGTCATTTGATATCGATTAAAACATTTTTTATTGATTTTTTTAATCGTTGTCCATAGCTTTTACTTTCATTGGTTTTTTTTTACAGTCTTATCTTAAAGTCAATCTTATCAATGATGTGTAACCTTCAACATTTCCTTACATAAGCATGATTAATACTTTCAATTTTTTTTTTAAACATACATCCATATACATACATGGCGCTGTGAGTTATTGGTACACTTATAGATTATATGCGCAACAGATATATGTACACACATACATTAACAAAACTGTGCTCTATGCACAGTAGCGTATGAGTAACATATGTTTTACAAGTAAAAAATTATTAAAATTGGCTTCTACCAAATATTAAATAAATACCCTCCACACATGCTAACAAACGGTAGGCGTGGCATCCGTTTGATTACGCCCTTTAATATTGTATGTATTACACATCAGTGGCAACTTTAAAAATGTTATGTAGAAGATCTACTCATTGTTTCTTTATCATGTCTTTGACTCTTTCCCTTTCAATGTGGTTTCTATCACGCCACTTACTTTCCATAACACTAAAGCTGGTGGCTAAAGCAAAACCACAAACAAATAAAAATTGAAATTTTTCAAACATATTAAAATTGTCCTCTAATTATGATTCAATTAAGTTGCTTTTATTTTTGTTATAAAATTATCTTAAAAAACAATAATACACGTTCACATATTCTATGTATGTATAAGTTAAAAATATTATAACCGTTAGTATAAAATGCAAAATTGTAACTGACCGTTTACAGCGTTCAAATAGAATGATTGCCGTTGACGCCAACTTTATCTATTTAATTTATTTATCTTATCACTATAAAACAGTTAATGTATGTAGCGTGAAAGCCGGAAAGAAGTATGCTAATAATTCATAATTGGTTTCTACAGCACAAGCCAGAGTTGTTATAGTTCAACCAAGATAACGGTTTATTGGAATGTAGATAACTGCTTTATAAGTTAATGTTCTCTCAATAAAATTTAACAAAATACAAGCAATAACAATATATATAATAAATTTATAAAATTACAATCATTCACAAAATAAATTTTATATAGATTCATATATATACAATATATATAATATATGTAAATAATTAATCGTTCTTGCTCTTCAAATCAGCCAATCGTAAATCGTCCAATTCTTTTAAGTCTTTTTGTATGACTTGCAATTGATGTGAAATACGTTCCAATGCAGGTTCGCTTGAGGCAACATCACATTTTATTGTAGCAGAGTTATGAAGTCCATCATTAATTAACAACTCGTCTTCTTCATCCGATTCAAAAATATTTAATTTATCTAAATTACCTCTATTCCCACCACCTTCGCTTCTTAAGCTACAATTAGTCGGATTTTTTGTTGCACTTAATTTGTCATTTTTCAATGTTTTCTTGGTTTTTATATTAACTTCATACTTTGCTTCTTTATATAAACTACGCGATCTTCTTCTAGCAGGTAATGTATCATCAACATTTCGTTTTTCCAATATTTCACCTACATTGTCAGATTTATATTTCAATATTTCCTCTTCACTGTGCCCTTCCGTTGCTGTGCTTTGTGAAGTTTGACTTTCGTATTGTATGGTTTTATTTTTATTTAGAATTTGTTGTCGTTTTTCCAGCTTCATTTCCATCACTTTACGTTTCCTTTAATTAATAAATAATTATTGATTATAAGATTATATTTACAGTACTGAACAAACCTCTTTTTTGGACTTATTTTTGTACTTGTCTCCACTTTACTTTCTTCCTTTTTTGTTTCGTCACTTTTTAAAGTTACATTCACAGCAACATTTTCCTCACAACTATCTTTGCTGGCTTTAACTTTTATTATTTTCGCCAAATCATTAAATTTTTGTCTATTCATTGATGCTGTGTGGTTTCTTTCAAATTCATCAAAATTAAAAGGTTTCGTTTGAAGAGTTTCTATACAAATATTAAAAATTATTTACAATAACCATTAAATAGCTTTTACTTTCTTTTTTACTTCTCTGTAATCTGAAACCCTCTCGGCGGTATTGTTTTAGTTCTTCATCTTTCTTCTGTAGTGTTTCCTTCAGTATTTCTACCTGTTTCATATAATTCTCCAAGGTAATAAGTAATGGATTGATAAAATTGCAATGAAACTATAGAAAAAAATTGTAAAAACTTTTCCTTTCTTAATAATTTCTTGAATACCTGTTCAGAAGATTGTTTTGTTAGCGACCATTCATATCGTAAAGGACATCCTTCGATACGGTATTTTAATTTTAATATAAACATATCCATTCCTCTATTACTGCCATGGGGCTGCTCTTCCAGAACAGCTTCTTCCACATCGCCCTCAAGTAAAGTGTCTCTTACATATTCGCTATAACCTATACGCCTGTTTAATAACTAAGTGTTATTAATAATCTTAATTAAAATATGCATGGAAGGTTATCATGCTTATTTCTTACCTTTAACCTTTCTTGTAAGTTATCCACACTTATAATTTCACACCAACATTCTTTTATACCATACAAAATGCATGCTATACTTGAATTGGAAGTTACGAAGCAATGCATGAAATAAGTTTGATCAGTTATGGGTAATTTTTTCCACATTATTTAGAATAGTGCTACGCAAAATACTTTCTTTTTTTGTTTTTGTAAAACTAAAAATACTACAAATATCTTTTGTTTATATTAAAAATTAGTGATGAGAGAACATCTCAATCAAGATAGAGCTCATACAGAATGCCAAAAATCACCTCTGATTTGACAATGTAAAGCAAAGCATAAAACATATGTTTTTTTTATCATAATGGGATTATTTTGTTGGGCTATTATATAAATATCTTCCAGCACTCATATGGTTTTGGCATTTTGTGTGTTGCACGTTTGGCGGTTATAAAGCGTGCGGCTCTATTACTTAATATATTTATAGAAAATTTATTTAAATATTTTACAAAACGTTTAACTTTTTCAAGTTTCATTAAATTATACATATATACTTTAAAGTTTGCTAATATATATAGAGAGAAAATGTCTAAACCAGCTTACAAAGTCGGTAAGTTAAAATCAGTAGTAAAGTTTTTCTCCACGTTGTGTTAATCAAAAAAATATTTTCCTAGCTGATATTAAATTGGCTGAATGGGGACGGAAAGCTATTGTAATTGCCGAAAATGAAATGCCCGGCTTAATGGCGTGTCGTAAAAAATATGGTCCCTCAAAGATTTTGAAAGGTGCTCGCATAGCCGGCTGCCTACATATGACCGTACAAACAGCCGTCCTTATAGAAACGCTAGTTGAGCTTGGAGCAGAGGTGAGTTCATTAAGCATATTTAAAATAAACATAAGATCTCTATCAATTTCAAACTTTGTATGAAGCAGAATAAATTAAAACAAAAATTGAGGTCAACGTTTAGTTATTTTTAGTTAAAGTAATTGTTTAAATGGCATTTGAATAAGAATTGGAAATAACCTTATTGCTTAAATGATTTATTGTTAATTTTTTGAGGTACAATGGTCCAGTTGTAATATATTCAGCACTCAGGATCATGCAGCAGCTGCTATAGCTGCTACTGGGGTGCCAGTGTATGCATGGAAAGGTGAAACCGAAGAAGAGTATATTTGGTGTATTGAACAAACTTTAGTATTTCGTGATGGCAAACCCTTAAATATGATATTGGATGATGGCGGTGATTTAACTAATTTAGTGCATGAAAAGTTTCCCCAATACTTGCAGGGTATTAAGGGTTTGTCGGAAGAAACTACAACGGGTGTACATAACTTGTATAAAATGTTTAGAGAAGGACGTTTAGCGGTGCCCGCCATCAATGTTAATGATTCTGTAACCAAGGTTGGTTATTGAAATTTATATTTTGTTTGAATTGCAATAGTTTGAAATGTTGTTTTTGTTTTTTTAGAGTAAATTTGATAATTTATATGGCTGTCGTGAATCTTTAATTGATGGTATTAAACGGGCCACTGATGTTATGATTGCCGGCAAAGTATGCGTGGTGGCGGGTTATGGAGATGTTGGTAAAGGTTGTGCTCAAGCTTTAAAAGGTTTTGGTGGTCGGGTCATTATCACCGAAATTGATCCCATTAATGCCTTGCAAGCGGCCATGGAGGGTTTCGAGGTAACAACCATGGAAGAGGCCAGCAAAGAGGGGACCATATTTGTAACCTGCACTGGTTGCATTGATATCATCCGTTCAGAACACTTTCTGAATATGAAAGACGATGCTGTCGTTTGTAATATTGGACATTTCGATTGCGAAATCGATATAACTTGGTTGAATAGCAACGCTGTTGAGAAGATAAATATTAAACCCCAAGTCGACCGTTATACCTTATCGAATGGAAAGCATTTAATTGTGTTGGCTGAAGGGCGTTTAGTAAATTTGGGCTGTGCTCATGGTCATCCCAGTTTTGTCATGTCCAATTCATTCACCAACCAGGTGTTGGCTCAAATTGAACTGTTCACCAAAGTTGGCCAATATGCGATCGGTGTTCATATATTACCTAAATTACTGGACGAGGAAGTGGCCAGTTTGCACCTGGAGAAGTTGGGCGTTAAATTAACAAAACTTACCGAAAAGCAGGCAAAATATTTAGGCATACCACAGAATGGACCCTACAAACCAGATCACTATAGATACTAACTAGGTATTCACTCCTAATTTGTAATAAACATGTACTTCAGTTATGAAAAAAAAAAAAAAGAAATTCATTTTTTTCTTCATATTGAATAAGAACCAAAATATCACATAAATGGTTTAATTTTTACAAGTGAACACATACTTTTTCCACTTCACAACAAATTAATTAAATATATGTGAAATTGTTATAGTTGGTCAAGCCCGACCAATATTACCCTACATCTCAAATTATGCTATAGTTAGTTTAGTTGTATTAGTAAACGCTAGGTATTGCCATATAAGTCGCTTCGTGAAATATTGTAGGGGCCAAATTTTACACGACCAATTATAAAGCTAATAAACCAACTAGTTACAAACATCTGCATAAACTTAATATACCCTTTGCAAAGTATAAAAACGTTTGATTGTTGATTAGATATTAGCAGTGGCACCCTACAAATGAAGCTTTTACTATATTATCAAAAAGTATTGTCTACCACCGGTGGCCAAAACTTGTTGAGTTAAAGCTTTCAACAAGCTTTCTCGCTCTCTCTCAAATAACATTTTATACCCCCTACATAAGGTGGAGGATATATCAAGTTTGTCTTTCCATTTCGTCACAAAGTATACGAAATTTTTATATATAATATTGATTAGATTTGAACCCGATTTGACCATTTTTAGAACCCTTCTCCATATAATGATATTTCACTTCAGTGACTTTTATGACAAGGATTTCAAGTTTACTGATACAACTCAACTAAATGTTAGAACTAAATGGTTTAATGTATTAATTAGTCGTAGAGCTTGACCGTTTCCACTTGTTTTCATTTATTTTAAGCCAGAGAGAGAGACATGTTGCTCATTTTTATGTACGTAAACAAACATTGTAGAGTGAATGCTTTAATCAAATAAATTTAAATTACTGCAACTTTATAAAAGTCAGTAATCACGAAAAATTGTAATAAATTTTAAAAAATAATACAATTTGCGGATTAGAAAGAACCCCAATAATCGTCAACAGCAACTTTAATTGGTCAGAAGTCATGCAGCCATTATGGAGTTTCCTGCTAATATATCTTTTCTATACAACAATACAATGTTCGAGCAGTATGATCAGGCAACAGTTGTCACCGGTCAATGTTCCTGAATGTGTGGCAAAATTCACTTATAACCATTCCACAGTGTACATGAACTCAGTTATCCAACCGACATTAGAAATACAAAGTAAAAGTAATTAATTAACCTTGAAGTAAAATTTCTATTTAAAATATTTTTAATTTTAGCAAAATATGTGACAAATTGGAACTTTGTAAGTTTTCATTTGATTAGTAATAATACACAGCTGCTTAAAGTGCAGCAGTCGGTACAAGGAGAAGAAATAAATCACATAACTGGCACTTGGATCGACAATATTACGGTTAATGTTTTGTTTATTGGTAAAGCACGAATCGAAGTCGATATGTTCAATAGTTCAGATAATGTGACAACAAAATGTCAAAATCATCTTGAATTGATTATTGTACGGAAACCCCGTATCATGGATCATATATTTAACGGTTCCGTAGCACTACTGGTGTCTGTACTATACATTATATTTGGAGCCGCTTTGGATGTAAAAGTTTTAAAAAATTTACTAAAAAAACCAGTGGTAAGATGTTATAAATAATATTAAAAAAGAAGTAGAAAAAAAATTTAATTTGTCTTAGATTAAATCTTAAATACCCTTCTTATCGATTAGAAAGGGTGGGCGTGGCAGGTACTTCATTATACCCTTTAGTAGTGTATGTACTAAAAGATTTTAAGGCGAGTTTATTTATTGAAGATTATGAATTTTTTTGCGGCAGATAAACAAATTTTTGTCAATTGTGGGCGTAACTCTCAACCGATTTTGCCTAATTTAAATAGCCACTTAAGTAAAGAAGCTGGACGTGTACAAAATGTCAACTGAATATATCGAAATTTACAATCAAGAGTGTAACAACAGGAGCCACACAAACGGACATACGGACATACTAGATCTAGATCCACTTAGTTTTTGAGGCTAGTAGGTTGTCTGACATCTCCTTTGCGATAATGCAAATGGTGTACTATCTGTGTATCTCCCTTCTCATCTTATATATAATTAGCGTTTTTTTTTTATGTACCTGTAGGGACCCGCTATTGGATTTCTCTTGCAATTTCTACTCATGCCTTTACTGGGCTATGGCATTGGTTACTGTATATTTCCCGATTCGGTGGACATGCAGTTGGGCTTATTTTTTACTGGGGTCTCACCGAGTGGTGGCGCCAGCAATATATGGTCCGTTATATTGGGCGGCAACATTAATTTATCCATTTTGATGACAACGATTAGTAATTTTGCCGCGTTCGGTATGATGCCCTTTTGGATATTTACCTTGGGCAGTTTAATATTTGCCCGCAATCATATGACAGTTCCCTATCAGAACATAACCATATTCGCAGTCTCGTTAATCGTGCCACTGGCCATTGGATTGGCAATTCAAAAGTGTTCACCACGCCTGACACGCATCTTAATGCGTTTACTGAAGCCAGCTTCGTCTTGTTTAATACTTTTCATTGTTGTTTTTGCCATCATTACAAATTTGTATTTATTTCAGTTGTTCTCCTGGCAGGCACGTATTATAAAATTTTGGAATCATAAGAGAAAATCAATTAATTTTCATATTTATTTAATTTTAGATAATTTTCGGGGGTTTACTATTACCTTGGTTGGGTTATGCTATTGCTTGGCTGTTGGCCAGATTGTTGAACCAAAACACTGTGGACTCCTTGACCATAGCTATTGAAACGGGAATACAAAACACTGGTATAGCTATATTTTTGTTACGTTTTAGTTTACCGCCACCACAGGATGATCTGACCACCGTTATACCAGTGTCAGTGGCCATAATGACTCCATTACCTTTACTCGGCATTTATTTGTATAAAAGATTCACTGCCACTCAACCAAAGGAGAAGCTCTCTAATGAGAGCAGTTCAAGTATTAGAGGAATGTAATTACGTAAAACGTATAACCGTTTATATGAACAAATTATAAAAAAAGAGTTCCTTTTTCACTAACGACATAACAATTTTGTTTTTAAATAAACAACAGAATAATTTGAGATATTGAGGTGAATTTTTCCCAGGTACAGTACACATGTTACATTTAATTATGGAATTTACGAATGTTTGATGAAAAACCCACTACTTATTCTTTTGTTTTCATTTTCCCAATTTTTTTTATTTTCCCAATATTTTGAGTAAACAAAAACCAGTTAACGGTTCAATATTGAGTTGGCGAAACTCTTTAACAAAATCTAAATAAGATTTTGGATGATGTGTAAATAAATTCAATACATTCGGTGTTAAATTATAATACATGATAACGGCCATAAAACGATTCATTTCAGCATCTGATAAACGACTAACAATATGTGCTTCCAGATCTTTACACGTAACCAATTGTTTCAAGTTGATACGGAATTGTTGTATAGAATCTTCCAAAAAGATTTTAAACACTTCCATTAAAGAGGTAATCAACTCCGGGGAGAACAGTAAATACTGTTGCTGCTGATCACGTGTCACTTTCAAGTAATTTTCTATTAATTTGATTTGCCAAACATCACTAAAATTCACCTGCTGTTTATGTAAGCGCAAAGAGTGCTGTTATTAAGAAAACAAGATACATGAAGGACTATTTAGAATAGCAGCCTATCAAGGCTAACCTTGTAAAGATTCATATAAATCGACAGCATGTGCATTTTATCTTTGATTACTGCATTGTAGAACAGCATGGTTAGATGTTGTTTGAGGGAACGTTCTTCTGGTGACATCGCCATATCATTGGAGTGCAGAAAACGATCCGTGAAACCAATTACATACTTTTCACTCGAGAATCTTTCTAAGGTGTTGGGTTCAATATCCCAGCAGACGTATTGCTCGATGGTTAAAGTTTGTGAGAATATACTTTTCAAGCCATCTGGATCTTCTAAATGTGATAAGCGACCCGATCGCTTCTTAATATCAATACAAGCCGAATATTGTAAAGCTTTACTGAAGCAAACATTTCAATATTACATTACAGAGGTCCGTCCTTAAATAATTTCTCTACTTACACCAATTGCTCCCAGTTGCGATTCTTTTCAAATGATACCGGCCAATAATTTGGATCATCTACTACAACTTTCTGCAATGATTCCAACTCTGGCAATATACAGGGTGCGGTGGGTAAACGTTTCAATTCTCTACCGCCCACTTCCAACACCGATATATTACATAAACATAACTTTCCGGTATCAATGTCTCGGGGTAAAAATAAACGTGGCTCTACGGCCAAGACGTACAAATGACGGAATGCTTGCAGATGGTATCTAATGATAATGTGGGACAATTGAAAACAAACCAAATATACCTATTGTCGCTCTCTTACCTATTGTCATTGCTGTTAATTGGAAATTTGGGAAATAAAGCGATTACCAGAGCGGCTATAGCTTCTGGGGTTTTCGCAATAGTATAACGGCCAGCACTCAAAAATAGAAAGCCCAACGCCATATGGATGGTCATGTGAGAGCCATACGTAACGTGTTGATAATGTGCACCAATGCGCGATCTTAAATAACGTATTATACGCAATATTTGTAAGTCTCCAGAGCCGGCAAACACCAGCGATATCGCCAATAATGTAACCAACAGGCCATTCTCAATTGTATTGCGACCAGCATACTCTCCCACATATTTACCATTAAAATTGAGAAACTGTTTTATAACTCGCTTTAAAGTTTTGAATGCTACTGGACTTTTACTGCCGGCATATTTTAAGCCCACACAAAATGCGCTACCGGCCATAACATTACAGTAAGCTTGCCTTATATGAGAAAAAACAGATGAAAATTAGCTCAAGTCAAATCTTAAATACCCTCCACAACAACAACGATGGGCGTGGCAAATATATATATTGCGTAGTGTATGTATTACGTATCAGCAAGGATCTACTTTTACGTTGTGTGGGGTTTTTTGTAAATTGTGGGCGTCTCTGTTAACCGACCATGCCCATTTTTACCATTTTTTTGATGTATGCGTTAATCTTAAATAAGTGCACCAAATTTTAAGGTTTTTATTGATTGTAGGCGCGTCCTTTAGCCGACCGCGCCCATTTTCGGACACCTAGACATACATGACTACATTTTGGTTATTAATGCTGAATATATATATACTTTGTAGGGCCTCTGATGCCTACATCTAAAAGTTGCAACGGGAATGTTAAAGTCTTTTACTATTTTGTGGAGGGTATTGAATTAAGTGAAAAATCTATATTTGACCCTAAGAAACCTACGTTATGGATTCATGATCGACATTTTTATATTTATTGACTTTCCCGGCCGGCTGGTTTACATCAAAACGCAAATTGGCTGGAAATTGATTGAACAACCATTCCTCGCCGGCTGCTATGTCAGACCACAAAATCAAACCACGTGCTATGGTACGCAATAATAATAAATCTGGACGTACCAAATCCAACAAGTAGTGTGTATTGGGTGGACTCATCCAATCGGCTACCGCTTGGTCGCCAGTATTGAAAAACATTAAACCCAAAGCCACAGTAGCGCCGGGAGCGGTGATGTCTATATTAACTTGATCACCTTCGCGCACTTGAAACGATGGCAACTTGTATTTGTCTTTTTGGGAGCCAGTAAATGCTCGTTTACTGCCGCCCACCATGTAATAATGTAATATGTCCGCCAACTGGAGATCAGCTAAACCCGCTGGCGTTTCTCCCAGACCGAGTGTAATTAAACCCAAACCCATACCAGCAGCCAAAGCGTATGATTCTCTGTTTACACTGTTTTCCATTTCGGGACCGGGCGGACGACCGATCTCTTGCAAGAACACTTCTGCAAAATAGCGTTTGGCACTGCCCTGATACACCAGACCCATACCCAACAGAGCAGCCACCTGAGCATTGTGCGGTATATCCAATTCCATTGAGGTGGGTGGCAAAAAGGCTTCCAAGTGTACACACAACAATTTGGTGATATTGTGATCCATGGTGCCGCGTCGGCCAGCCGAAATGCCCAGCAATAAACCCACACTCGTCATTTCGTCGCACTTCACCAAATAATCGTACATATTCCAGAAGGTTAGACTTTTCAGATGACCATTCAAACCCAATGCCATTAAGAAGCCAGCATGCTCGGTGGAGATGTCAATTTGTCCTTTCGGCTTATTGTACACTATCCACGTGGAGTCTACATCGCGGGCATATGGTGATATCTTCAAACCGGCCGCCACACCATTATGAAACGTGGGCCATAAACTCATATTGGCTGGAAACTCGATTTGTGTCATTTCAATGGTGGCCCCCTTAAGCGGTTCTTTGCCGGTCAAACACAGCTTTGGTATGGGCATTGATTCGGTTGGACTGGGCATACAAGTACGTAATGTCAACATGCCACGCCCCACTGGTAGGGTCATTGTACGGGTACACAGTGTAAGTAATTGTTTTTCCTGCTCTTCAATAAATTCATGATCCGAAGTTCCGGGTGATTGAACAATATCAATAATAACCGGCTCGGAAGATGTTAACATACGTCTCACCTCCACTATACGCATATCTTCGGGAAAGCATAGACTCAATAATTTTGTGTCGATATTATCCATGCCATCATCCACCGCTACCTCCATATGTGTAATGCTGCCTGATGAGGGCGCAGTTCGCGGGAATAATGAATCTTCCGCATACGCCACTGACTTGGGAACGCTTTGTTGTTGTAATTTGGCATGTGCTGCCAATTCGGACCGTAATATTAATTTATAGGTATCCGGGCAACTACCAATCGGTGGCTGTAAACGGGAATTTTCCAAACATTCAGCAATAATCAAGTGCACCGCTACGGGCAGTTGTTCAATATCCTCTCGTGATATTTCTAGATAATAAATTTATTTAAAAACACACACGAAATTTAGCTTAAACCAAATTTTAAAAAATCCTGGTCATGGCAGGTACATGATTACGCCCTCTAATGTATTAGGTCTTAGATGGCACTATTTTTTCTCAATTCTACATTTTGTAACAATGTATAATAATAATTTTGTGGGCATGGCTGTAGACCAATTTTTGCCCTATTTAAATAACAATCTGTGGACTGAAAGACTCTGTACAAAATTTCAGCTAAATATCTGAACATTTCCGAGCTTGAGAGTAACAACAATAGCCACACAAACGGACCCCCGGACATAAACGTTTAGATCGTCTGTTTTTGATACTGAACAAATGTGTTGCAAATGAAATGACCAACTTAGTATACCGCTCATCTTATGAGGCGGGTATAAGAAGAAAAACTCACCCATACTAATCAGCATCTGCGTTACTTGTTCCGAACGCGGCACATTAATGTTAATAAAACGTTTCGGTTTTTTGGGAAAAAATGTTTGAACCGCTTCTGGTAATTCCAATGGCCTAATAGCACTTTTAATTTTCTCCGGTCCATGCATTATCAAACTAACAACCTATTCAATGGATTCTTAAAATATTCACATTAGCAAACTGAATAATGAATCTTTTTACCTGCAAAACATTACGACTGAGATTATTAACACCGTCCACGTAGTGAAGCGGCAAACTGTCTACATTATTAATAATTAATTCCAATTGTTTGTAGACATTGGGAGCGGGTACTTGTAACAGTTCTTTGTGTAGCATCTTAGAACCGTGCTCTTCGGTTAATGTACAATTTTTGTGACAATTCTTCAGCAGTTGGGGAAAATCCAAAACATAATGAAATGCATACGACTGCAGTTGCATATCAACAGCTAATTGGTATTGAAACTAGGGGAAGGTTGAAGAAATGTTGAATTTTAATTGTATCATTTCAAGACAATACCAAACAGTACCTTGGCCATGTGCTTCAAATATTCGTGCATGGTGCGATCTAATTTGAAATCCTCATAAATCAAATGCAAACAATAAAATACAGCTGGTATCATTTGAAATAAAGCCGCTGTTGCATCCACATTGCTACATTGAGTATTATCTACATCTGGCACACTTTTGAATTGTTGCGGCTTCTCGCCCAACACTTTCAACACAAATTGCCAGTGCTCCTCAGTGCCCGTGACATTTTCATCATTCTTTTTCCGCTTTTTCGGCTCTTCAGCATTAAATGATGCGTTCGTACTACCGCTTAAATCGTGTAGAGCGGCCGACAAGCCCATCAAATCGTACAGAACAATTTGAAAAGTTTCCCATTCTTGTTCAACGCTACAATTGCCCGAACCAGGAGGATTACGCATACAGTACCACTTGATAATTAATTGTACATATTGTTCCCGTTTCAAAAAATGTCGCAAGCCCTTCAAACAGCGGCTAACCAGTTTGCTTTCACTTAGTAGAGGCAAAGTGATGCGTATCATTTTACCGATGGCATATACTATGGTCAGACGATTGCCAGCTGGATCACGTAAACCGACACAAATGTTAGAAGATCTAAAAACACAAAGGGCAAAATTTTGAATCCCTTAGAATGATTTTTACACGGATACGGACAGAGACAAAACTCAATATGTAACAGGTTTTTCACCAAGAACATAACAATTTTGTATTTTAATACGAACGGGTCTTTAAATGTTTTTCATGATCTGTCACTCTCAAAAGGTTAACCAAGGTTCACATTTTTATTATGGTAAAGTTTACAAACGAGGGAGATTTGGAAATTATTAAAAATCGTCTTTTGGGCATTAGATGTGTAGTGTAAATTATTTATAACTTACCTGAGAGGAAATTGTTGTAGAGGTTGTACCGGTGACAGTAAATGTAATGCTTCTTCTAAAGTGCTATCGTGAGCTTTTTGTTTGGTCGGCAATAAACTGCTGCGTCTAAATGAACTATGCGGCGTTTTATCGCACATATTAGCCCCGATACTGGCCTCACTAAGTGGCGTATTAGTAGGATTTAATAATCTTGAACTGGAGCAACTTTTAACAAAAATATTTGGTACATGAACTTTTGCAATTAGGGCCAAGCCTGTGTACAAAATTAAACTGCCAGATGGATCCAATATGGCCAACATGTTTAGCCGCTTTAATTGAATTAATTACAATATATTAACTTTTTAAATATAATTTTTCATAATCCCACAATTAGGAGAACACAATAAGAAAATATCGCTTACTTTATATACATTATATCTAGCACTACATCATGAAGAATGTAAAATAATTATGATGTTTGATCTGTTCTATGTGTTCTCCCAATTGTGCTGGTATTTTTGATATACCTCTAATGGTGCAGCATCTTTTGCTGGTATCGTATGGGACAGTGTGGCCACTTGCAATTCTGTTGTATTGTAATTATTTAAGAGTACAAGTTGCAATTTTCCAGAGCGTGGCAATAGATAACATATATAAGTTTGGCCCACAATATCCGTGTGTATAAAAGCTTTTGTGGCCAACTCAATTAAATCTCGATTACTAAATAAAATCAAAATATGTTATCTTTACTTGTTAAACGCTACTCTCACACTCACCTTCCCGTACTATTTTCTGTCCAGATATATTCTAAACACAACTCTGGTGTAATTGGCTTAGGTGGTTGATAAGGACCAGATTTGCGTATATCATAAACTAATATCGATTGTTGGCTCCTAATGGATTGTATATAGCTTAGAGGGGATCCCGTTGTTGATGTACGACTAATAAATTAATAAATTATTTAAAAATTAGAATAATTACATTTCCCAAAAACTTACTGTAAATTTCCGAAAGCTCCAGTTAAAGAATGAGCACTGTCTAGGAATTTGCTGACATGTGTTGAATAATTAGCAGCTCCTGCATGTGTGGTACTATTTTTTGCACCTGCCCATTGTCCAACACCACTCGGCATACTGTTAACGACCACATTACCGCCCAAATTGCTCACCTGATGTACAGAACTACTCAGGCCGGTTTCATTAGAGGCACTAAGATGCTGTATTTCATCGGGTGTTGCTTTACGCACTTGCGACAAGAAGTGTTTACCAATTTTTGTATCATACAACAGTAATAAATCTGAATTTTCATCGGAAAAAACTATATGATAGTCGGGTTCGGTTAGGTAGGAAATAACATTAGTGGGAGATTTAATTAATACTGGACATATCTCTTGTAAGGGATGAGCCAAGGAAAATAGGCGTGGCATAGATATATTATGATTTTGTATAATGGTAGTGGAAGCGACCTTCTCCAATAGAACCCCAAAACGAGTAATCCAAACATTTGAAACGGGAAACTCCATTTTCACTACATAATCTTCACCATTGGTGCAATACACATGCAAGCAATTTTCATCTAAAATTGAAGAAACAATTCATATATATTCCTAAATATATATATATTAAAGAAAAAAAACACTACCAATTAAACAAATTGAAGAAAACAGTTCATTATCTTCGTTTTCCTCCTCCTCACTTGTTAAACCCAAAAACGAATTTGGACAAAAGAAAGCAAACTTAATCGGGGTATCACAAGTGAAACATAAATGTGATAAATTGCTGTAATCATCAGGCAAACCTGTACGTACATAAAATTTCTTTTTATTAATTGCTGTTAACTATTATTTTATTGTTTGTACCTCTAGTCCATACTGCTGTACACTTTTTGATATATAACTCTTCTTCCGCATTCACCAAGTACTCACATGTACCATTACTTTTAGGCTTAACATAATTATTAAATTCACTTGCAGTTTTTTGTACATTAGTTTTTTTGTTTGTATTATTATTTTGTCTTTGTTTTCTATTATTTTTATTATCAGAGCCTTTTATATGTTGAAATAAATCTTTTTCATATATTTCTCTAATACACCAAAATTCATTCTGTTCAGATTCTTTAGATGATATATTAACGTTATGTAGACGCTGTAATAATATGTGCTCTGGTGGTAGACGTGGATTTGGTTGGGGTTCGGCAGAACTGGGATGCTCCTCGACCGCCGGTCGACCTCGTGGATTATACTCCAATGGAGGTTCTGATGCGGCGATCATTATTTCACCGTTTTCATCCAGATTTGCGTGTATTTACAAAGAACCAACGAAAATCCTACACTTGTAATAATATTCCCTTTATCAATGCTGCTTATTCAATAGTTTTTTTATTATATTATTTTAATTTTAATACATTTTTTATTGAATAAGACTTTTTATATACCATTTGTAAAGAAAATAAAATTTAGCGGTTTCGCTTTTGCTTTATAATAAAAATTACGTCAATCAGAGGTGCTTAATAACATAATTCCATATATAATTCATACCATTTATGAGAGGAATGCGACATTTGAGTATAATCAAAAAAACTGTTTGATTAAAAAGTGAGAGAGAGAAAGAAAAATACGGACTTTAGAGATGTGATTTCAATTTTATAAAATTTAACAGTTCCTCTTAAGGATTCATTAATATTACGTTTTCGTATAATTAACATAAATAATCGCGACAAAAAATATTTAAAACTTTAAATAAATAAAAAAAATATACCATTGGTACTTTTAATTACTTAGGGAGGATTATTATATTTTGAAACGCAAAATCTCTATTGTATGCATGTGTGCTTAGCTTTGGTGTAATATCAAATTCTTATTATTTACCTTAGTAATAAAAAAATTAAAATTCTTTCAAAAGTACTGTTTAGAATGGAATAATATATTGATTTATACACATTACGCTCTATAATTACCCACCTAATAAATAAAAACAACGAAACCAAAAAAAAAATTTGTTTAAAAAGAATAACAAAGTGATTACTATAACTTTTAAATAGATTAAAAAATGTAACAAACTTCAAAAATAGTCAAAATAAAAAATAAGCAAAGTTATTGCAAAAAATATGTTGATTAATGAACTCCGTTTGCTGAGACGCCCCTTATTTCGTATAGATATGCCAAACGAAAAGATATGGGGCGGTAAAAAGATCAGACAATATCTTTCGGGTAAAAATATGCTGCTGTGGTCATCAAGGGTATTAAGAATACTGCAATTAAATTGGAAAGTGATAATGTCTTCCTTAAGCTTCATACTATTCAGCATACTTTGGTATTATCCCAGGTTCTTTGTACTGTTACTCTTTACATTTTATTCATTAATATTAATAATTGCCGGTAAGTAGAAGAAGAATGTTGTTCAATATGATTGCTTTGTGACATTAATTTAAAAAATATATTTAGCTGCATTTTGTACTCTGTATGTACATCATTTATTAACCACCAATGAACCACCAAAGCTTAAACGAGAACCACTAACAGGTTTACAGCTGGCCACACAGTAAGTAATTGTTAACAAATAATTGCTATTTGAATAATTTAATTAACAGTTTTCTTTTCTTTTAGAAACCGTTTATTTGATCCGCCGAATCCAATAAGGAATCCTTCAAATTTACCATTAATTTTTTGCAAAACAGTTGATCTACAATTACAACAAATTATTGAATATATACTGAGAGATTTTATGACTTCCTGGTTGGGGTAAGAATGCATAAACATTTTAAACAAATAACAATAATAATAATTTTTGATTATATTTAATATGGAATAGACATGTGGTGGCCAAACCAAAGCTAATTACCGATATAGTGCGTGAAGATATATGGAATGGTATACAAAAGTTACATGAAAGAGTCAAAAAATTGGATGCTTCTAAAATTATCGCGGTTGATATGGTGAATAGAGTAACGGTGCATTTGGAAAAAATACGTATTGCCGAGGCTAGAGCGTAAGTTGTACAGTTGTTGTGTTATAAGTTCTATATAATATTTCCATTCGTCCATCATTTTTTTATATTTGCAAAAAGAGCTGAAACGTTTAGTGCTCCCGTGTTTTCTACAAATTCCTATTTGGTCAGTGACGAAAAGGAAATGGAATTTTTAAAAAAACTGTGCGAATTAATTATTATTATATTAATGCCGAGAGGCTATTCAACGGCTCCCTTAAAAGTTCTACTCTGCGAAATGCTAACGTTTAAAAGTAAGCTGTAATGTATTTAGTATATAAATGGCAAACACTTTAATGAAAGATTTTCCATTTCAGTTTTATTCCCTCTTATTAAAATGCTGACATCACCCGATTACATTAATCAGAAGGTAGTGCAGAATATTGAAAATCGTTTAGCAGCGGCCGCCATTACTAAACGTAGCTACGATTATGCCAACAGTTTTGAGGAATTCTTGAAAATCATCAATAATACGGGCAATCTGGAAGAGTTGTCTCTAATCCGTAAAACCATAATAAATGATCTACTGCATGCCACCACTATGCAAAATTTACAACGTGCCAAAGGCATCGACCCCGATCATGACCCGGATCACAATCTTAGTAAGGCTGACATTTCCGCCGCCAGCAAACTAAAGCGTTACGTACAACAATTATCCTTGGCCAAGGCGCAGTGTGAGAAAAATTTAGAAAAATTCGGTTGGAATGGGAATTATTCTAATGATCTGGACTTGACATTGGTGGAAATTCTGCATACAACTCTGGGTAGACGTTATTTAACGTTATTTTTGGAGCCCTTAAAAGCCGGAGCTTTAGTGGGATTTTATTTAGCGGTGGAAGAAATGAGGCAGGCACCTAAATCAGCCGCCCATCAATTGGGTACAGAAATATATTACAGCTATATACGAGTACCTAAACCCGAAATACAAATTGAGAAGCACGAACGTAAATTGATTGAAAACTTTCTATTGGGTAATTCCGGCAGCGACATATTCTACGATATTCAGAAACAGGTGCTTAAAACACTTGAAGACAAATACTATCAACCGTTTGTGTTGAGCGAACAATATCGTCTGTTGAAAGATGCCCTAGATGCTGATGAGTACAAAGATCCCACTCTGCTGTTTAATGCCTTAAGTGATGATCATCTCGGGGTGGATGAGCCTCTGCCCGCCCTGGACAGTGTCATAATGGGTGATGTTGGTAGTGCAGCTCTAGATGTGGTCACACATACAACTTATGCACGAAAAAAGCTGGAACAGATTCAGGAACGTATTGATAAAAAGAATCAAGCTTTGGAGGCATTAAAATATTCCGTTAAGCCAGATTCGAAGGTATTGAAAATATTGGAAAAAGAAATGGAATGGTTGAAGGGCGTGAAGCGTCAGACGGAAGCTCATTTATCACGCACAGATGCATGGACTGAACATTTGGGCAAATGGAAAGCCACCATACAAAGTGTTGATGTAATTAGAACAAAAAAAAAAAACTTTGATACAAAAAGAATAAAAACAAAATTTTTTCCCTGCAAAGGTATCCGATGAAAAAGAATGTCTACAATTTATGATATTGGTACATGTGGATGAAAATATTAATGTACCGACTGGACAGAAAAGCGGTAGCGGTAAACTTGAAGCACGTCCTGGCAGCATTTCAAGTGGTTGGGTATTAATGAGAACTTTAAGTCATGTTCACGTAAGTGAAAAAGAAAAAGAAAAAAAATTGTGCCCCGGGTGAGGCTCGAACTCACGACCTTAAGATTATGAGACTTACGCGCTGCCTACTGCGCCACCGAGGCAATTAGCTCACATTACTTAATGAAATGTTTTATTCCATTACAGGACTTACAACGTAAGTTGAGACATGTGAAGCCGAGTCTAAAATCATTCGATTTGCCCACAAATTTTAAATTTTTCTTTTTGAAAAATGATCGCTCAGCTTTGGAAAAAGCCAAACAACAAACGCAAAGGTTTTTAAATGTAAGTATAATAATGCCAAAAATGGGCGTGGTCGAATAAAGGACAATTTTACAATTTGCAAAAAACTACTTACAAGAACATAACTGCACTCGAAATTCGAGGCGTAAAACATATTCTTTTAGAACAACGCAGCGCAATCAATTACCTGCCACGCCCCTCTTTTGTATGTAGATGCGTAGGGTATTTAATCTTAAATTACATTTAGATTTTTGATTTTTTTCTTGCTTTTTATCTTATAAAACATTTATCTTTTAGATAATACTCGAAGATGATCATTTAAATGGCAGTGAAGCGATTTATACATTTCTCAGTCCTACATCAGATTATTTAAAACAGAATCTACCCTCACCGAAAAAATCCAAATTCTCTCTCGCCACCCTATTCAAAACTGATAATGTTAAATTATCGGATACCGCCAAATCCACAGATAATCTGTGGGGATTACAACGAGACGAAGAAGATCTCTCTATCTATTTAGAGGGGGGAGACACAGCCCTGGACAGTAAATTGTTAACCGATTCGGATAGCAAAGATTCTATAGCAGAACCATTGTACGCCCTAATGGGCGAAATCTTTGATATGGGCGGTGTTTTTAAGTGGTTACGTAAAAGTCTAATATCATTCGTACAAATAACATATGGTCGTACGATAAATCGGCAGATACGCGAATCGGTGTCGTATCTATTTGAAGAGTCTATGTTACATTATTATTTCTCAGCGATTTTAAAATCATTTTGGCCAGGCGGTGTGTTGGCTTCATCTTATCCGGTGCGTTCAGATGATATGAAAGAAATGACTACCAATGCTGCCAGAGCTTTACTTATGGATAATACGCCCGAAGTTTTATGCAATCTGGTCGGTGCTCAAGCAGCCAAGCGAGGTATACTTAAAGTTTTCGATGCTCTACAAAATCCCATTTACAATAAGCAATTGTTCTATGTAAGTTGTACACCATGAATATGAAATGTAGTTGTAGTTAAACTGCTGTCTGATTATAGGAATTATTGGAAATCTTAATGATGGAATTCTTTCCGGAAATAAAACAATTAAAGTTGCGTACAAAACCGGCAACAATGACAAATGGTAATAACAGCGGTTGCACTAATACAACAACCCATACCACCTCTACTACTACCACCATCACTACCACCACCACAACCACTTCTTCTACTACTAGTAACAATAATAAAAGCAACAACTTGGGATTTGTCAGTAAAATGCAAAGTAATATAAATACAAGTAATAGCAGTATCAACAGCAATAATCCACAATCACAAGGCAAATAACTTATTTTATATGTAGGTACGTAGATAGAATGTTTAGATGAAATGAATAGAATATAAATAATATTCAACATTCATATAGCAAAGCGACATGGAGTTCTCTTACACAGCTTTAGTACATGTAAATAATATGAAATATTTTTTAAAAAAATATTTCTTGAATATCTTGATGATCGAAATACTTGAAATAATTATTTTTTAATATCTCTCAATGTTGAATGAATTAAAACTATAGCTTTCTATAGTTTCCTAATATGCAATTAAACATATTCAGTGAAAGTCCCTTTGAATAGTTAGCAACTTTTTATGTAGGAATACTTGGTAATAATTTTTCTTCCTTTAAGTTTAGAAACAATTTATTGATGCAATTTGAGAAAAGGATGTATTGAATATAATACAAAATATTTTTATTATAACTTTTCTCATTATTCTATTTTGGACGAATTTTTTACTTTAAGACTATGAAAAAATGTATTGCTTGTACGCCTAATGTTGTGGAGTAAAAAATTCTTCAAAAATAGAAAAATTGTAGAAATTATAAAAAAAATATACTTATTAGTATACATAATACATCCTTTCATCAAGTTGCAACATTACATTTTTTCTAAACTTTCCTTTAAGTTTAATTATTTAAGAAAAAACATCCTATTTAAAAAGTTCTTATCTAAGCAAGTGATCACCATTGTATGTCAATGCATATATATAGTTTTACCAAATGAAATATTTTTCATAAATCTTAACATACTGACGTGTATGGTTTTTCTTAAGTTCAATGTAAGTTTATTTCAATTTTCTATTCTGCTAGTCGTTTTATTTACGATCTTACTTTAATGTGAAAAATATCTTCAGGGTAAATTTTACGAATATTTCTTATAACCATAAAGTAAAGTAAAGTAAAGAGTACAAAACATTCCAAAAAGGAAATGTAATTTGTAAAAAAAAAAAAAAATATTGTAAATGTATGTTTAAGTAAAGAAGATAATTGATTAAGCCAAACGTTGAACCTATCACTGATATGCCAAAGCTATCCCAGACTTTTATTTGTTTATCCGTTTTTTACTTACATGACAAAAAATCGTAAAAAAACAGCTCCGTTATCTGTGGTTAGCGCAGTTCTTTAAAATTGCTTAACTTTAAGACTTCTGTCATATTTAGAAACTGTATCAGAAAAATGTCTATCGGACTGACGTACAAATCAGAGGAAAAAAACTTCCGAACTGACGTACAAAATGATTTTAGATTATGTTTTGTTCTACTCACCATGTATATTTATACTGTCTGAATATTATAAACGTTAAAGCAGTAAGATTATACACAATCTGTGTCCATCTCCAAAGTATTTGTTCGGGCCTTGATAATTTATAGTCAGGAAAATATTTATTTTGTTGCGTGCTAAAGAAAATATCACACTTTTTTTTTGTTTTTTTTTTGTATTGAATATAAAAATAATTAAGAATTCAAATATGCTCCATATACTGTATATGTTTGTATATTATTATAAAACACGTCAAATGCAACCAAAATAACAAGTTAAGAAACTAAATTTGGCTTAAGCCAAATCTTAAATATTCTCCACATGTGTACAATAGTGGGATTGGCAGGTTTTAATTACGCCCTTTAATAGTGTATGTATCAACTGTAAAGTTGAGTTTTACGCGGTGTAAGGTTTTTTGTTAATTGTGAGTGTATTTGTTTTCCGATCACGCCCATTTTTGGCACATTGATGAGAGGAATGATTATAAATATTTGTACTTTCAACTTCATAGCTCAATTTTTGTGGAGGTTACTTAAACTTTTGTCGATTGTGGGCGTGGCTCTAGACCGATTTTGACCAAAATCTGCGTTTTGAAAACGTTCAGAAGTGTCCGTAGAAAAATTTTCAGCACAATATGTCAAAGTTTACTAGCGTAGCAATGTCAATAAAAGACGGACACCCGGACACAAATACTGATCAAGAATATATATATATTGTAGGCACTCTAATGCCTCCTTTTAGGTATTGCAAATGGAATGACAAAGTTAGTATACCCTCCATTTTATGTGGAATCTATAAAAACTACACTCTTTGAATATTATTCCATATCGATCAAATGAAAAAATTTATTTATTTTGTAAAGTTAAGCTCAAGCCACATTTAATTTATCCTTATCCTAAATACTGTTATTATGATTTATGTGTGTATTAAATAAATGGAAAAATTGCAGAAAAACTATTTTCTTATAAAAATTTATTTTTACATACATATGTATATGTTAGATGGTATGTTTTATAAATCAGAATCTATACCAATATTGAAGAAATCCTGCATAAGACGACAGGCTTTATGGGGTAACACATTTTGTAACATATTTAGTGCCATAAAATAACCGGGTATTGTACACTCCTCCACACCAGTACGCTGAGCTTTAATAATGGCAGCGGCAGCATCTTGAGGATGAATCAATTTTAACCAACTGAAACGGTAACGAGGTCTTTTACACAACCCAGTATCCACCATATAGGGATAAATGGTAGTTAATTTAATCTGTAAAAAGTAATTAAATCAATCAAAAATTTTATTTATATATACTAAACAATTTACATTATTTTCAGAATTAATAGCACGCAATTCCTCAGCCAAACCTCTCATAACACCACGTACAGCGAATTTGCTACCACAGTACGGTACCAGATTAAATAAGCCGAATAAACCAGCACAAGATGATATTGCCACAATATGACCCTCATTGCGTTTCAACATGTCGGGCAGGAATGCTTGAAGAATCTATTCGAAATGAATTCCTTTAGCATTCGTTTTCATTTTATATGGTTTTAATCTGAATCTTTTATGACGTACCCAAAAGTGTGACAACACATTAATCTCATAGGTTAGTTTAATTTCATCTTCATTTTGTTGCAATAACGGGTGAGTAGGCATTATCCCAGCATTGTTAACAATGATATCAACAAAATCATGTTCTTTTTTAATTTTTGCTGCCAGTTCTTGCACTTCCGAACGTTTCGTTACATTACAACTACAATAATATATAATTCTTTTTTACATCACCTTGTACTTAATTTATAACAAATGTTAACTTACGTGTAACCAAACGCTATACCGCCTGCCCCCTTAATCTCTTTAACCGTATTGGCGTTTGTCTGCTCATTGATATCCCAGCAAATGACTTTGGCGCCCAATTTAGCATATTGTAATGCCATTTCTTTGCCCATACCATGACCGGAACCCGTTATCAAAACTACTTTATTTGCAACGCTTACTTCATTTTTGGGTAGAAATAATTTAATCACACTTTCGATGATGACATAGTAAATTTTTATATGAATAACGATTATGTCAATGATTAACTTAATCAAAGCATTGTAATTTACAGTGGAACTAAACAGTAAAAAAGTTATAAAAATAAGTGAATATGAATGAAAAATTAATTAAAACAAATAAGAAAACTAAATTTGATTTAGACCACATCTTAACTAGCCTCCACATCTGCAACGGCGGGAGTGTTAGGTGTATGATTATGCCTTCTAATAGTGTACGTATTATGTACTGGCTTGCAAATCGAGTTTTACGTGGAGTATGAATTTTTGTAAATTGTGGTCGCATTAGCTATTCGACCACGCCCATTGTTGACACATCAATGGATGGATGGATAACTATAGATATGCATACAAATTTCAGTTTTTTTATGCTGATCAAAAATTAAATAATTTCATTAACCAAGAATTAATTTCTCAATTATTAATTTAATTTGATAAATACTTTTTCAAATAAGAACGTTATATGGGAAGGGGTTCCAATAATGGTTCAATTTGGTTTATTTTCAATAGTCTTCGTCTTTAAGTCAATATATAACCTTGTACCAAATTTCATCGAAATATATTTAAAAAGACAAGATGTGCGTACAAATTTACATAGACAAAGAGATAAAAATAATAATAATATATAACAAGGGATGTTTATATAAATATTTATTTGATTTATGGTTGTTGCTTTCATTGTTTAAATATATCATTGAAAACAACTTTAAGTACAAAGATTAAATTATTGCAACAACTGTCTATCACTTTGTTAAATGATTATATCCTACACATGAGATTGCAGGTATACAGGTTTGTCATTGTATTTGCAGCAGAGGACCTTACAAAGTATTTACATATGTATATATGCTCAGCATCTAATATTTGTGTCCGTCTTGTTCTTGGCACTCTCTGATCGTAATTTTGGAGTTATTGATTTGATATTAAATTACAAACATTTCAATTTAAATTAGTTAAAATCGGTTAAGAGCCACACCCACAAACGACATAATTCAATTCCTGTCACGAAAATTGTACAAAATAGTTGAAATTTGGTATAATTTATTTATATTCATTGCGAGAGCAAAACTGGTCAAGGTCGAATAATGAACCCGCTCAATATTTATAAAAAACCGTACTTAGCGTAAAAATCGGTATTTAATGCATCTTTTATTAGAGGAAATACTCATATACCTTCCTCGCCCCCTATATGTATATGGGGGTGGAGGATATTTAAGATTTGGCCTAAACCAAATTTAGTAGCTTTTATTAATATTAAATTATAATTATTTGTATTATATGAAAAAACGTTTTGGGCAACTTTGCCTAAAGTTCAGTAGATTGTATTTAACGCAAACATCATTCAAACGGTCATATGTTTTTTATTGTATGTACTCGTATGTATTGTGGCTACAAAATAATTGTTGTACTCTTTGAAACCATTATCGTGAATTTACTGCAGCAAAAACTTGTATTTAACTTGACATGTTATGAACAAGTTCACTTTCATATATAATACATTAGGTGAAGGGCTGGCTCAGGTATTAATGAACACAAAGATATTTGTAATATATATAATATATAAACGAATTCATAATTTTGTACTCCTAACCTTACCAAAGATCTCTACATAGTTTAGTAAGAGAGGGTCACGTTCTAAATCTTAAGACCCCCTAGAGATTTCTAACCTTCATCCTATCTTGAGCAGCATATTAACTTTGTCATTTCATTTACAAGGATAGAAAATTGACCTCAGATAGCCCCTAAAATATTGATCAGCATTAAAATATGTTCGTACGTCTGTCTATGTTATGGGAAATTTGTTATATCATACATTACCTTGAAGTTTTTATAATTCTTTATTTACATTTTTAATGAAATTGGGCAAAATTGTGGCCAAAGCCACGCCCAAAAATGGTAAAAATATGTCTATCGTATAGAAAAAATGGAACTAAGAAGTTGAAATTTGGTATAAATACATATTTATAATGAAGCCATTCTTAAATGTGCCATAAATGGGCGTGGCTATATGGCAGACGTATTCACAACTTGCATCAAATCTTTTCATAAATTTCTAAAATGATACCTACAGAATAAGAAAATATAATTAGATGTGAATCTTTTTTTGTTTCGTTTCAAGTACTAATTGGATTTTTTTCTAGTTATTACATAAACTCCATTATATGGAGCAAATATATAAATGATCACACAAACCTGATAAACTTTGACACACAAGTATTATATTTTCATATTCTATATGTCAAAGCAGCATATATACATACATGTATGTAAATATTCACTTCAATGCTTCTATTTACTTAGTGTATTATTTTATGTTAAATGTTTTTTTCTCTAATTTCAGCTGAAATTTTATTGTAATTAGTGATGAGAAAGGTATACTAAGTTGCCTATTCCCTTTGCGCATCTAGAAGGAAACATCAAAAACTCAAACGATCTAGGTGTGTCTGTACGTCTGTCTTCTGTTGGCATTCTCACGATCGCTAATTTTGTGACATAAAGCTGAACTATTTTACCAACCCTTTCTGAACGCTGATCGCTATTTACATTGAATAAATGAGATTTATAGTCACGTCCACAATCGACAAAAATCTGCATATCTTCTACAAAAATTGACCCATTTCCCTTTTTTACTTCTTACATATAAGAAGATAGAAGATGAAAGAAAAATCAACACAAATACTTCTTAGAGGGCTGTTCTGCCTTGATCGTGGTGTAACGTAAGCTAAATTTATCTTTTTTAATTATTATAAATATTGTGCATATGAGATTACCTGGTGTCAGTTTCAGGCATTTTAATTATTGTTATTATTATTATTACTAATCAAATACTCTACTAAATTATTCTATACTGAGACACATTAACAAATATATATTTTTCCTTTTAATATGAATTGTTTGTACATTGATAATCACACTTAGTTATGGCCCACCTTCTATTCTGGCTGAACGTAAACTGAATTTTAAAAAAAGCAAACAAATAAAATAGAATTCTAAAATGTATACACGATGCCGGCTGGCATCGTCGTACATGGCGTATACGGAAGCTTTTTTCTTCATTGTATTATATATAATACATATAAACATATACAAATAAAGACTGATAACATTCAACAAAATTCTAAGATATGAATCAATTTCATTTATATTCAAATGTCTTCTAATTCTCTCTGTAACAATGAATACGTTTCAACGTTTTCAGGTATACCGTTCAGACTTGCAATGTAGAAAAGAACGAGATAATAGCGCTTTCTGCGGGTAAACATTGACCGAAGGCCTCAATTAGCAATGGTTCAGCATTTACGGTTGCTAAAAAATCCTCCAAAGAGACCTAAAATGTAAACATTTGTACACGCTGCATACTCGACGTACAAACATGACAAAATAGAGTTTTTCAATAAGGACATAACATAAGATAACGTTAGTATCGGCACTTCATATGATCAACAGTCTTCAGTTTTAACTTAACTTGATTTGGTAAGATTGTAAGTTAAGATTTTTATACAAAATTAACCACAATGTAATGCAATCGACTGATTTAACTCATTTTAAACTTGAAGCATTTGCGGCTAAAATATTTTCGGTATTTCGATTGGTTCGTTGTCTCACCTGGAACATTCAATAGTGAATATTTTGACTCGAGTATAGCTCAAATGCCGAAAATTAAGCACTCTTAAAGTTGCGGTAGTAATTTTTAATCATTTTCAAACATTGCTCGTTTATGAACTTCACCATGTTAAAAATGTTAACCTATCTTGACGTGTTGATGTGGACAGGTAATGGAAAACCCTGAAGGTTGTGTTGATATTAAAATACAAAATTGTTATGTCCCTATTGAACACCCCATGTACATGTAATTCCTATGATCACACTCACCTTTCCATCCTTATCTACATCGAATTTCTTTAAAACAATTTCCACCAAATCTTTAACACCCTCATCGGGATCTTCATCTTGTGGTTGTTTAATCAGAGAATTACGCAACAATATAAACATTTCATCTTTGGTTATGAAGCCATCACCGTTCAAGTCGTAAACACGAAAACAAAATGTCGCCTTCTCATTGCCTGAACCGCGTAAAAAAACCGATAAACCTATTAACCAGCTTTCCAAACGTAACGGCAGGCCCTCATACGTTTTATCCCAAGTGCAAAATATACGTTCCATTAAGATTTCCTCGGTGACAATATCAAAAGTACTGTGCAATAATTCCCGGAATACAATGCGATCTATACCCTGGTAAAGGCATGTGTTTAATGAAGAATAAGTTTAAATATTTATGAATATGATCAAAATACCTCTTGCTGCTGTGGTTTATCGATGGTAGCTCCCGAGCTACCAACGGTCAAGGTTTTTGTAACGTTTTGACAATTGTTGACCAATTTACGATAAATGCGACGCAATGCCTCCAATTCATTTCTAGGTTAAAAACAAAGAAAAATATTGCAATTGGTCAAGCCCAACTCTAACTACCATTTAATACCCTGCATCATGTAGTTGTGTCAGCAAACTCCTTGAGTCCTTGCCGTATAAGTTACTTTGTGAAATATCATTAGGGGGAAGGGGGTTCTAAAAATAGTCCGAATGGGTTCGAATTTGCAACAGCCAATTATTGAACTAATTAATTATTCTTCAGCAAATTTTGTCAAAAAATATTAAGAATTTAAGCGTTTTTTGCCATTCTTTACAATAGAACGTTGTATGGGAAGAGGTTCTAAAAATAGTCCAATTTGAACCATTTTCAATAGTGCACATCATTGTTTCAAAACCTAACCTTGTACCAAATTTCATCAAAATATCTCAAAAAAAAAGGACTTCTGTGACACTATTATAGGGCGTAACCAGGTACCTGCCATGCTCATTATTTGTATGTAGATGTGGAGGGTATTTAAGATTTGTTCTAACCCAAATTTAGTTTTTTTTTTCCAACTTACTTGGTAAATTTCGTTTTCTTACGCAACTGTTCCACTAATTTCGGACCAATTTTTCCACTTAATTCATTCATTTGATCACCTTTTAAAGACTTTTGTCCCTTTTTCTCGGATATTTGGGAAACTTTGGAATTTCGTTTACTTTTCGCTAAAAATACTGCAACCGTTCTCAATACGAGCGTAGACTTGATAGTATCAGCAGTAATGACGGTGTCATCGACAACACCTTCAGCGTTGCGGGCGGCACCTTGGGGTGTTGGTATACAATCATTGTTGCCATTGTTAACACCTGCGATAGGTTTTGTTGCCACTTCATATGTGTGTTGCGGGTGGTGTTTGGTGTAAACAAAGATACAATAATAATAATAATAACAACAACAAACCAAATGAATAAACAATATATATTAAAGCAACAACAATAACGAACGATATAATTGGAAAAATAACAAGAAAACTAAATTTGGCTTAAGCCAAATCTTAAACACCCTCTTCTTCTACTACTAATATTCTAAGGTATTACGTATCAGCTGGTAAGTCGAGTTCAACGCTGAATATAGTTTTTTTTCAATTGTGGGCATGTTATCCGATCACGCCTATTTTTAGTTTATCGATGGATGGCCTAATTATAGATACATATACTAAATTTCAACTTCATAGTTCGATTTTTGTAGCAAATAAATAGATTTCTGTCGATTGTGGGCGGGGCTCTTGACCAATTTTTCCCATTATCAATAGCAATCTGCGTGCAGAAAGTGCCTTTAAGTGTCAGCTCTATTTCTTAAAATTTACGACCGTGAGAATTACAACAAGAAACGGATAAATGGACGGACATGTCTAGATCAGAGAACTTTTTAGTGCTGATCAAGAATTTATATAATTAGTAAAGTCTCTAATGCGCCTCCTTCTGTTCATTTCAAATGAAATGACAAACTTAATATACCGTCCCTTTTATGTAATGAATGTAAAATCATTTGAAACATGCAATAATGCATTTGATCTGCCGCACCCCACCTATAAACAAACCACATAAACGCATAACGTATAGATTGCACGTAATCAAATATCGCTTCTATAATACGTACAATAATACGAAATATAAAACAACAAGTATAAATGGAATTTCCTTAAACACACATATTGCATATGCATTTACATGTCACTTGTACTCCTACAATAATTTGCTTTACATTTGAATACATTCGTCATGTGTTTTGGGCAGGTTTCTATAACTGCTACCATTATTGCGTCAATCAAAATCCAAGTCAAGTGCAAATCTAATATTGACTAAACATATATTTTAAAGTCTTATAACTTAGAAATGGCTGGACGGACTTTGTTCAAACCTGTGGTGGAAAACTTGTAAATTAATTCAGCTTTCAAACGGTTCATAATATATGGGCGTGGCACCACTTATTTGCTTATTAAATAACAAGTATTTGTAAACAGTTTCATTTCCTAAGCAAATAAGCAGTGCCACGCAAGTTGTTATTGTTGTTGGAGAATTTGGCAAAATTTGTCGAAATATTTTTTATCCCATTCTGTCACAATGTTTGTATTCAATAGCCCATAACTTTTGAACCGCTTAACGAATTTTGTTTAAACGAACTGCCCGTAGTTGGAAAATTCTTCAGCTTTACCATGACATATATTTTATGGGCATGGCATCGCCCATTAAATTATTATAACTACCTTTACAAAAATGATCCATCCTAGAACCTCGTTATCTTGATTAATGTATTCTTCAGCGAATTTAGAAAGGGGGGCGCAAAAATTTTCAGATCAATAGAAGCTACCGTTTCCGAGATATAGGCGTTCAAAGTTTTCATAGAGACAAACTAACTGAGAATGATTTTCATCGAGCCATTGAATGACTTCTTTATATAAACTACATTAGATCACTCTCTATTTGTCTGTCACAAAAATTTAGCTATTAAGTTAAAATTTGGTATGCAGTTATAATTATCCCAATAATTGTTGTATTAAAAATGGGCGTGCTTAGAACGACTAAAATTCAATGACTCTTCCACCTTTGCCAACACAGCCTTTTACAAAGTAAGTAGACCAAATTTGCCTATAGTTAGGATATAGCGTACCATATATTTCAACACAACATACCTTCAGACAATGAATGTGAATTTTTACTTACTTGGTAACAATATAGCGGAAATCCTTTTAGGACTTTTTCTTGATTGATATTATTGCTGTAAAGGAATTAAACCACACGTTCAATTTACAAAAATCACAAGAGTGTATAGAAAGCCCATGTAAGCAACCGTCTTAGTTTAGATAAATCGTTATAAAAAAAATGATTTTGTTTTATACTGATTTTTTTAAATCCACAAATTTCTCAATTTCTACAACCCCTTATAAACAAAGCTACAAAAGTACATGTGTACAAGATACATACTCCGAAGTAGAGGATTACATGACACATATATATATAAATATTTGTATGTATTGTATTTGGTAAGAAGTTCTTAACTCACTGATAAGAAAAACGACAAGTTTAACAATATTAAGGTTTCCATGGTACACCAACACAAATACAGACGTCTGTGCACATGTACAAGTATATAGTATATTATGTTAAAGATTACCTCTGCAGTCAAAATCAAATTTATTATATGCTACAAGTATGCATGACACAGCTAAAGACAAATTGTGCACACATGTGCATACAAGTGTGGCTGTGTTTGTTAAGTTATCCTTCAAGTTATTGGAAGGTAGAAAATGAAGAAGTACACGATTTTTCCTTTTTATCACCAATAAAGACACGTATTGACAAAACAACTCCTAATGAAGTAAGCAAAACACACATGTCCACTATGATAACACTGCAGTAAAGAAAAAAAATTATTTCATTCTATCTTTTTCCACCCTTCACATAATGTGGAAGGTATACTAAGTTTATCATTTCATTTACAATACCCAGGAGATGGCAGAAGCTTTACAAAATCGAAGTAGATATGTCGTTGAGTATGTCCGTTTGTTATTGTCTGTCTGTCCGTGTTTTGAAAACATTCTTCTGGTTTTTCGTTTATAAACTTCATCAACTTCAGGTAAAAATATTAAAAAGGATGCGTACGTATTACAAAACAAAATTGTCATGTCTCTGTTGAAAAGCCACATTATATAAAATAAAATTTATGAATGAAATTATTTGTTCACGCGTGTAATAAGGAGATGTTACATGGTTTATCAATTGTTTTACTGTTATTGTTTTTCTATTTTTATGCATTTATTTATTATTCATTTAAACTTTTAAACTTTAATTTCAAAACGTGTTTTTTAAACGTATTGTAATTAGTTGTAATATTAAATATATATATATGCCTACATATATATGTATACATGTTTTTCTTCTATTGATTTCAAGTTAAAAGCTAAAATACACTTTAAAAAACGAAATTCATAAATAGCTAATGATAGCAATTAAAAGTATTTTGTAATTATATTAGTTTGGAAGCAATAACTATAAATGATTATAATAAACAGAAAATTGTTGTTTTTCTTTTTTGTTTCCGATTTTGATTTTGTTTTCTTTATATTTTAATTTTGCAATTTTTCAATTCATTAAATTAACTGCATTTTGCAGAGCAGTATATGGTATAAAACAAACAAAAAAATGACTTAAAGTTATTCTAGTTAATAATTATAATTAAAGTAGACTAATTTTAAAATAATTAAAAAGAAAATTGCAAGAAAGGTCATTTTAACCGAATGCTTATATGCTTAAATTTATAAACAATAACAAAGGTGTACATTAATTTCAATTGTAAATTCCACAATTTGAAATGTGGAATCTAAATGGAATTTGAAAAAAATAAATACTTAAACTAACAACAACTATTGCAATTGGGATAGGTGTAATAAAGTGGTTTTTCAATAAGGACATAACAATTTTGCATTATAATACCAAAACATTTTTAAACGTTTTTCATAAACTGTCCATGTCAAACGGTCACTCAAGGTTTACATTTTTATTATGAGGAAGCAGTTTTTGATTATTATTAAAAATGATTATCGCAAATTTAAGAGTGTTTACTCTAATTTGTGATCATAATAATCTAACCCATCTGACAAGCTGTTTGTATTATAATGGATAAATTCGAGTCATAATATTCACTATTGAATGTTTAAGAAACAGTGAAGCAATGCCCTGGTTGAAAGTACCGAAAATATTGCAGCTGTGAGTTCTTCAATTCAGACGATTCCTTGCTGTTCACAGGAATTGGAAACTACATGGTGGCGAAATTTTCATAAAAATCTTGTCTTACACTCCTTCCAGATTCAACTCCAGAATTGAAGCCTCTTGACCATTCGATGCATTGAAACTTCTATTATATTAAGTTATGTCCTAATTGAAATACCCTTTTATACGTATGTATATGCTTTCATGTGTATATATATATAAGTTTTATAAGTTTGTATATATATATATAGGTGGATGGAGAGGTTGTTCAATTGATTGTTTAACACTTCTCTCATTGTATTATATTTAGGATACGTCAAGTTTTATTTTTTTCTGCTGTAAAAATGTGAAAATTCATATTTGGTTGAGGCTCAATTTTCTATACCCATTGTTGAGGCAAGAAAGCTTCCTCGTGGAGTATATATGTCAAAATATCTTTTTTAGTTTATAAATGAAATGGAATTTTTTTAATTGTTTCAGTTTTCAGTTTCAGTTGGTTGCATTGTGGGCATAAACAATTTCAATATCAACTCGTTTATAAACTCTACCAACACTTTGGCCATGTTTGGACAGGATATTTTAATTTTTCCGACCAGGAGAGTGATTATCACAGAACATTTACCCTGGACAGACGGACATATATTATTAATAGATTCAGTACTCGATTCTCCGATTACTAGTCTCTATTGTCTACTTTTGGGCATTTTGCACGTTTTCGCAAAGTCATATATACCAACATACGTAAACACATATGATGCTGGGTAAAAAAAGAAGAAGAAGATGGTATAGTGTGATGATGAGTAAGGAAAAATAGCTTTTGTGTGGAGGTTAGTTTGTGTTTGTTGTTGTTGTTGTTGTTAAAGTTACATTTATCAATTGAAATCTAATTTATAGCGATATTTTTGTTGTTTTTGTTTTTGTTTAACTCATAGCATTAATTTAATAAAAAACCGATATTATAATTCCATGTCTCGTGCCTCATCTTCACTATAGTCTGACATGCTCGATTCACTATCGCTGCTCTCCCTCTCCACTTGGGCCGCCCGTAACGCCTCCTCCGTAGCAAAACGTTGCACATAATCTGCTACTTTACGATCATACTCTTCCGGCTCATGTAAATACAATGAGGCAGCATCACGATTTAGCGGATCGACAGGATTGGGATACGTTAATAGTTGCGGCAAAAACGATTCGAATATATTCGAAAGGTCATATAGAGCTGTCCAGGCTTGATTAATAACATCCAAACAAACAGTGCCGGACGATTCATCGATATTGGGATGATAGATTTTATTCACGAACCCTATGCTGGGCGACTTGAAGGGGTAGTTGTCAGGTAAATAAACGCGCACTTTCCAAACGCCACCCTGATAGGGTGTACCGCGCGGTCCAAAGAATTTCACATGAAATTCATTAAGGCCCCCGATAATGGTCACCTCGTGCTTGGATTCGATCAATTTAATAACATCGTTGTCCATGCGACGTTTACCAGCACTCGGAGATGACATTTTTACGGTATTTACACTTAAATGTTTAATTCGAAACTATTCAATTATTTGCCTCCAAACGTTTCAAATGTTGTCGATTTGTGGAATCAAATATTACCCGCTCTGAAAAAAAAAAACGAACAAACAAAAGTAAATGTTATTCTGATTCGTTTTTTTTTTTTTTAAGAAAATATATATAAATATAAGAAGCCTTGTCAACAACCAATAACAAAAGAAAATTATGAAAATTGATTAGTGATTGTATTAATTCAGTAGCAAAGCAGCAAATACTCAAAGGCTGGGCATATTCTCCAACGGTAGCAATAATTCTTACAACCCTTAATACTTTCACTTAAGCATTCATAATGTTTAATGGGTTTTTGAAAAGAGTTTGAAGAAACTCATAGGTATACTCTACACATAACATGGGGGCGGTACACCAAGTTTGTGATTGCGTTTGTAACACTCTGAAGAAAAACGTCAGAGTCTTTACCAGGTTTATATTTCTTGATCATTAACAAATAACTCGAAACGATCTGGACATGTATTTAGTTTTGCAAATTTAGTTATTATACATTTCACATAAGATACATAATAGTTTATACATAGATATGCCAAAAATAGGCGAGGACACGCAAAAAATTTACAAAAAAATCTCTTTGTTGATGCAGAATCGGGCTTGATACGTATGTTAGTGTAATTATAAAGAGTTAACTGCCACTCCTACTTTTTGTATAAAAATGCGTAGAATATTTAATATGTATATAAAAACAAGTCCAAATATTATAGTCGACCATCAAATACCCTACACCACTTGAATTTTTCTGTTTGAACAATATAAAATTTTATTTTTCTACACCTTTCAAAAATTTCAAAATGATACATAAGTCAGAAAATTTTTTAAATTTTTTTATGCAAAAAAAAAAGGGGTTCTAAAAAGGGTCCGATCCTATCCATTTTCAAAAGGGTTTATTATTGGGCCAATATATTTCCTTGTACCAAATTTTATCAAAATATCTCAAAAAATGCGACGTGTTGCTTGCGACGGACATGGATAAATCGATTCAGATTTTGATTCTGAATCGATCAGTATAATTGGAGGTGGGTGTGGCATTTGCCGTATAGGAGTTACAAACATTCATACAAACTTAATATACCCTTTTCCACAGAGTGGTGCAGGATATAATAATTTTATTCTTTTTAAAGCATAAATTAAGGATGTTCGAATGTAATTTAATTGTCATGTAAATGTAAAAAGTTATAATTTATAATTTTATACATTAGTATAGACAAATATTGTAAATATTTAAGACACATGGACGAACATGGTCAAAAAGATTGACTTAGTTTTTGAAGCTGATTAAATCACTGAAGCCTTCTCTGAAGATGTCGCAAACAGAACAATAAACTTAATACCCTCTCATCACTATATCACTAACATGGAGAGTATAAAAACAACATATGGAAATTTTATTAAATATTATTCATTGTTTGTATGTATGTTTTCAAATTTGATGCACAACACAACTGCACAGATTCTATGTTAGTCATAATTAAAATTTTCATATGTTTTGAAAAAAAGGAAACTTTCTCTTTCCCCGTTCTCATTCCCTCTAACAATATCTCATTCACTCACACACACAATTTCACTCTCTCTCACTCACCCTTCTAGCAATGAGATGTTCTCTTTATTATGTATAACAGCTGCCATTAGTTCATTTTTTAACTAACAGCTGACTAATATTTACATACACTTGGTTATATGCTATTGACTTTCTTTTATTACAATTATTAATATTGTAGATATAATGATGGAAGTCGAGGGTTTATGGCCATTTAGAAAAAGGCTAAAAAATAATTGTTTGTGTGACAATAAAATCATTTGTTTTTTTTTTTTTATTACAATTTTTTGTGCATTTACATATACTACATATACATATGTATTACATGTATGCATATATAAAAAATAATTAACTCACTTTAGGAAAAATTGCGTTGGATACGTATACTCTCAAAACCAGTTCGTCAAATAGTAAACAATGTTTATTTTTTTTCTGGGAATAATTAACTATCGTGCTCAGCTGTTTTGTTTGTTCATATTTACACAACTTCTATGAACAAGAAAGAATTTAAAACTAAAAATGTGAATCCACCACAACAGTAGATACACTCTCTCTATCAACATAAAACATTAGCAATCTATATACTGAATATGTATATATATAAATATACTTGTATATATGCACCACGCAAAAGCAAAGTTATATGAAATACTAAAAAGTTGATAAATAGAAGACCTTACAATAAAGAACTGAACAGAATATATAACTACTATATAACATAATATCTATATGATATATGATAAATGTGGAAGTTTACTCGAACCTAAATTGCTTTAAAGCTTCTATAGAATTATTGCACATTGTGCGTATTTAAATTTAATAGATCAAATGGTTGTCCGTTGGTCTGTCGAGATAAATTTGAGCTCAAGCTACAGGTTGCACTTTTTAAAATATTTCGATTGACATTTGGTACATGGGATGTGTTTTAACTCAAAGAGGAACCCTATTGAAAACGATTTAAATTGAACCATTCTTAGAACCCCTCTCCATACAGGATTCTATTATAGTGAAAGTCTTTACATAGCAAAATTCTTAATATTTTTAATAAAGTTTGGTGATGAATAGTTAATGAGCTTAATAATTGGTTGAAAAAAATTTCAGCTCAATCGGACTAATTTTGGAACCTCCCCCCGTATAAGATTCTATTTTAAAGTAAACCTTTATATGGTAAAAAAATTGCAATTTTTAAAAATTTTTGACAAATATTGTTCAAGTTTATGAGTTAATTAGCTTAATAATTGCCTGTAACAAATTTGAACACGATCACACCATTTTTAGAACCCTTTGCCATATAATTGATAATTCAAGAAGCGACTTGTGATAATTTACTGATACAACATACATACACATATATATATGGCTTTGGTTCTAAATTACATTATATTTTAGGTGGCAGTGACCAGGAATCACAAAAAGAACGATGGAACATTCCATTTTTTTATTTTTATATACTAAGTTAATAGTTCTGCATCCTACACCAGGCAGGAGCACTTCCTTTCTACAACGGACGAAATATAAATATGTTAATTTTGACTTGTACAGGCCACTTTAAACAATTAGAAAAGAAATTTTATCAAAACTATACCTGATGCATACACTCTGCCCATCCCTTAAGTACAAGAGAACAAGAATTTCTTGTTTCTACAGGTAAAGGATTGTGGCAGTGTAAATTGTACATACTTAGTGATGTATGTGCATCATCAATTACATACATTTGTATATAACACATAGTGAATGCGATTGACGTCTGGTTCAGCTGTTTTTCTATTTCCTCTTTTTCATTCTTTCAGTATTTATTTGTTATCGTTTTATATCTTCATGTTTTTATTTTCCTACACATGCATTCACATGCATTTGTTAAATTCTAAAAACGAAAAAAAAAAACAAACAAAAAATAGACACACATTTTTCTAGTAACTAGTATTTTTCGCGTTAAAGTTTCAATTAAAAAAATATATGAAACATCTAAGTAAATGATAAATTAATGTAAACATATATATTTATATATATATATAAATCCAAAAGATATAAAATATTATAAAAACAGAACCCACACAGGCATTTCGATTGCATATTTGAACTCGTACATGTACGAACAATATAAAATATTTACGTATATACACTTACAAATATCAAACACGGAAATATCCATTCAAACACTCTAATATATCTTTTTATTTTTGTTTGATAAATATTTCTTTTTCTTATTGCACGTTTATCGTTTTTTCAATAATTATTTTAAGTAATTTTTAAATAATTCACTTCTTTGTTTGCAGTTAGTCTCTCCGATAACAAACGGCACACTCTCAATATCAACAACTTATACCACTGAATAACAAAATGACACTGAGAAAAACTGAATCTCCCACTATGTGTGTGGTGTAGAACACACACACCACATCTTGACAACAATAAATATTACAGTGCACTGTTGCTTATGCAAATAGTTTTACACTAAAAAAAACAAGTAGCATTGTTTCTAAAAATTAATATTATTCAATGTTTTTTATAATAAATAAGGCAATGATTTTAATACAAGTTATGTGAAAATTTCTACATTTCACGCTGTATGGAGAATTTTTACCATTTATTAACAACACTGTTGGCACATATCTTAACAAGCACCACAAGTGATATGTAACAAATTTTATTGAGAATAGCTTATTACAAAAAATTTAAAAGGACATGAACATTCATACAAATTTATGGAAATGAACATAAGAAATAATAATCGTAAATATTTGAAAAAAAAAAACCATCGTATAATGATTAGCTAAATGTAATAATAATAATGTAACAAAGTTGAAAAATAGTCAACTTAAGATCTGATAACAGGTGTCCCGTGATACAAAACTAATGCAAACATACACAAACTCAAATCTATCAGTTTTGTAAGACGTATTAAGGAAAAAAATCGCTACCAAAGTCCTAAACCATCATGCCCATTTCAAAGGCATGTTCCATTGTATTTGGTAAAACGGAATAAATTATTAAAGAAAAAATTAATATACATATGTTTATTTTTTATCGAATGCCATGGGGAGACTCCTGTCCAATCCAGTCCAATTTGTTCATGCATTTACAATTGTTAAATCAAATTGTTTGAATTTCATGACATTTCTGCTTACATATATGTATATCAGATGATGCTTTAAAACAAACCAAGTAAATAGTAATAATAAAAGGTGCTCGTTTGTATATTTAAAATACACAAAGCCAACTTAAATCTTTAGAGTGGTTTTATAGAGTTAGAGACAAAAACTTTAGACGAGTCCCTGTGCAATCACAATAAAAAAACAAGGCTTATAAAATTAAACTATATTTGCACTTATAATTATTGTTCATTGTTAACTGCCCAACTAATAATTGCAAAATATATAATTATCTTGCATACAAAGAAATGTTCATGAAATACACATTTTGTTCACATTGCAATATCACTTACTTCAGCAAGTTTCCCTGTATAGAAGTTAATTGGAAGTCCTTCAATGGAGACCTTCAGAATTTCAATTATTCTTTAGCACATTCAATGAAGGCCATCATTCTTTTTTATAATTTTAAATAAGTATACTTTATATACGTATGCATCCGACATTTCACTTAATCATTAATATATCATGTACACTTTATTTTTTTATATATATTTATCTTACGTATAATTTACTACTAAAGAACTTGCATTAGCATATATGATTACGAATAATCGAAAAAAATCAAACGAATTAAAATATTATAATGTTATACAATTCGATACGAAATAAAAAGGAACAATAATAGTCCAACATAATTGAAACTAAACTGAAACGAACCGAATTGCACTGAAAACCATTTGATATGAACTGAGCAAATTTTTAAGAATTTTTTTTCTTAGAAGTGAGTGCAAGCAAGACAAAAATATACGCTCTATCGTTAATCTCTGTTTCGTTAAAAAGAGATATAGGTGTTGGCCAAACTGTCATCTATAAAATTGTACACCACTTATTCATAAAGTAGTGTGTAAAATTGAATTTCATAAAGAAATAATCATTAAACTGTTTATGATTATCAAAATTATTGCTAAATATTTATATTAAAGTGTAATTAGGTTAAATCATTAAATTTAGTATAAAATTATGCAAAAGTAAGTGGGTTAGCATGTATTATATATCGATAAAAGTCCAAAAGTTATATTTATATATAAAAATATGAAATGAGAAATTTTTCTGCTATTGCGAAGAAGGAGACAAATACTAATTTTTTTTTTCTTTTAATCTGTTATCTCCATCTCCGTTATAAATGTGGATTTTTTTCTATTTGTTGCGACCGCGACAAATATTGCCTGCCATAAAATTGTTTCGTTAAATTTGTTTGCTCACCCCATACACCACTTTATTCGTTTTCTACAAAGAAGTAATCTCCCCCAAAATAATCGGTGGTGCAAATTGCAATTTTGGTGTACAAAAAAGTGAAAGAGAACGATAGCAGTGAAAATTTGTATTGCGGTGGAAAAAGTTGGCAAAAATATAAAACATTATTATATTTTTAACAGTATATACTACAAAATTTTATGTCGTTTTGCACAATATTAAAAAATTACCGCACAATTTGCTAGTAATATCTCATTCGTGACATCAATCTGGTGTGTTATTGAAAAGACGAAAAAAGTTTATACATAGCACAAAACTAGGCGTAAGAGAGGGGACTCACGGACACCAGGAGAGGAAGTGTTTAAGGCTAATATTCCGAACTCATTTTTCATAAGAAAACTAGGAAAAGGATATTTTGCAACACTTTGGAAAATTAGAAGGTGGAGAAAAAGTAAAAGGTATGTATGTATGACACCAATCTTATAATAGGCCTTCTTTATTATTTTTGTCTATTACAAAAAATGACTTTCAAATATTTGTTGGCAGCCGCACAATCCATCTTGAAGATTTAGTAGTAGAGTCACTACACAAACGCAGATATATACAGAGCAGTAATAAGAGTAACAGTCACTTGCTGCAACAATGAATGAGCTGGATAGCCTAAGGCAGGAAGCCGAATCCTTGAAAAATGCTATACGGGATGCACGCAAAGCCGCTTGCGACACAAGTCTTGTACAGGCGGCCGCTTCCCTAGAACCAATTGGCCGCATACAGATGCGAACAAGACGTACATTGCGCGGCCATTTAGCTAAGATTTATGCTATGCATTGGGGCAATGATTCCCGTAATTTAGTATCAGCCTCCCAGGATGGAAAATTGATTGTTTGGGATTCGCACACCACCAACAAAGTACATGCCATACCATTGCGATCGTCATGGGTGATGACCTGTGCATACGCTCCGTCGGGCAGTTATGTTGCCTGCGGTGGCCTGGATAATATGTGTTCAATCTATAATCTGAAGACGCGCGAGGGGAATGTGCGAGTTTCCCGCGAATTGCCCGGTCATGGCGGCTACTTATCATGCTGCCGCTTCCTAGACGACAATCAAATCGTTACCAGCTCTGGCGATATGACCTGTGGTCTTTGGGACATTGAGACCGGTCAACAAGTCACTTCATTCCTGGGGCATACAGGAGATGTCATGGCACTCTCCTTAGCCCCCGGTTGTCAAACATTTGTGTCGGGTGCCTGTGATGCATCGGCCAAGCTGTGGGATATTAGGGAAGGCGTTTGCAAACAAACGTTCCCTGGCCACGAGTCCGATATAAATGCCGTGACATTTTTCCCAAATGGCCAAGCTTTTGCCACCGGTTCAGACGATGCGACATGTCGTCTGTTCGATATACGGGCCGACCAAGAGCTGGCAATGTACTCGCACGACAATATTATTTGCGGCATCACATCGGTAGCATTCTCAAAAAGTGGTCGTCTGTTGCTAGCTGGCTATGATGACTTCAACTGCAATGTATGGGACACAATGAAAGCGGAACGTTCCGGCATTCTGGCCGGTCATGATAATCGTGTTTCGTGTCTAGGAGTTACTGAAAATGGTATGGCCGTGGCAACGGGTTCATGGGACTCGTTCTTGCGCGTTTGGAATTAAAAATGTCACCGCCCCTCCCCCCTTCACACCATAAATGTTGTAATTGAAAGCAAACAACAAGAAAGTAAAACAAATGCAACCAAAAATAAATTCAACACCATAACTTCTTATCAAATGTTCAGCTGGTCATAAGAAAAGGATGGGTAGCCAAGCAAGTAAAGTAACTTATGTTTAAGATTAAACGACTTAGATAAAAACCAACAGTAAATTGTAACTGTAAATGTGACAAATCCATCAAATCATTTAGATGCAAGTTTACACGTCCGCAGTTCTTTGTTAAAATGTCTTTTTCCGTTATTAATAATAAGCCTTAAAAGCAATTTATTATACTTCTTTTTTAAGTTACTCAATATTTGGCAACATCCTTTCTTATCGCCTAAAGTCAACAACTATCTAACCACCAAACAAAAAGGAAAATTCACTACGCGCAAATAAACACACATATACGCACATTTACACACACACAAATACAACTAATTATAATTACAATTAAAACTTGAATAAATTATTTATAATGCATATACAACATGCATACATACCTACATATACACAAAATTTGTAAAGCAACGTATATAAAGCATTAAATATGATTATGAGAGAAAATAACGATATCAGCAGAAGAAGATTGTTATCCCTAAAGAGAGTTACAACAATAATCCAATTTTCGATAAATTATCTCCAGTTTTAATTATACCATAACGGAAATCATATAGCACTGAATTTATCAAGCAAACAACAACAAAACTATTAGAGAACTTTTTTTCATTCTAAGAACCAAGCTACTACTATGCAAAGCACTGTATGTAAAGTAATTATCGTTAAATGCATTTACAAAACCACAGCAAGTTATTTCAATCGCACTCACTCACCCACTCATTCACTATCATTACATAAATATGCAAGAGAGGGTGATTAATTTTAAGATAAAACAAAAATATTAAAAATATAAATGACGAACAAGTAAGAAACTTGACTTTTTTTTTTTGGTTTTTTTTTTTAATGCAAATATACAAATGTAATGAAAAAATATTAATTGCGAGACGACAACAAAAGCAAAACGAGCGTTATACACACAAACTGAACAAACTTTATAAACCAAAATTTCGTATTGACTTTAATTTCTAAACAAAGAAAAATAAAAAATAACAATTTTATATATAATGTAAAAAACAAACAACAACAACAAATTACATACATACTATAAAATGAAGTAAAAAAGAAAAAGTTAAGGAATTCGTACATATATAAATAATTTATAAGTAAAAATTCAATTTATTCATATTCTATTAGTGGACATCACATAAGTAGAACCAATCCCTGAACACATAAAACAGCCGTTCTGACAACGTTTTCTATTTTAGTTACAATTATTTATAGCAGCAAGAAAATTAATATGTTTATTGTCCTTCAGTTTACCGGCTTGCTGTGATTTGTAAATGTAATCAATAATTGCCTCTCCATTCAGTCAGCCCTAACCAACTAATATTTACTTATAATGTGAAATACTTTTCTTTATTATTGGAATCAGGTTGATTTGTAAATGTTATACTTCTTCAATTAAACAAATACTTATGTAACCCAGACCATGATTAGTAGTTAGCCAAATGTATGGTATCGTGTTGTGTCTTGTTGGTAGCTGTTGCTACTGCTACGTAATCAAAGAAAAAAAGTGAATTTTTTTATTAATCTTCATTCATTTGCATTTATAAATATTTGCTATAATTATAATTTGCTATATTTATAAATATTTGCTATAATTATTACAATATATACTTAATGACAACAAGTGAATATGTTATAGTCGGTTAAGGCCGACCATTTAATACCTTACGCCACAAATTACGCTCCAATTAGTTGGGTTATGTCAGTAAACATGAGGCATTGCTACTTCAACAAATATCGTTATATGAGAAGGGGTTCTAAAAATGGTCTAATCCGATTTAAATTTGTGACAGCCAATTATTAAGATAATTAACTATTCTGGCAAGGCGTCAATTAGATACATTTTTCACAAGATTTTATCGAAATATCTTAAAAACACAAATTTATATAGACATACAACGGACAGACGGACATGGTTAAATTGATTCACAGTTTGATTCTGAATCGACTATTAAAATTGAAGGTGGGGTGTGGCCATCCACACTTAATATTTACCTTTCTCGCCACAAGTGGTGCTGGGTATATAAAATTGTCTAATTATACACACAAACCATAGACGAATGCATTTCCACGTTGGTTGAGATATGTGTATATATAGAAAAACATTAATGAAATCATACAAAACGTATGAATAATATAATTATTTAGTTGCTTTGTTTACCTTAATATATGATACTATATATATTATACATACGTACATATATATATATATATGCTTTTGTTGTTGTATATCTATAAGCAGCAGAGCTCCTTTTTGTTAAAGCATTTGATTATTTATTGTTTATGTTCTTCCTTCTATTGCCAATGAAGCAACTACAGTAAATGAGTAACGAAACGCAATAATGTAAAACGAATAGACGGACAGATAGATAAACTTTTTTCTAAACTCTGATACCCTATAATTTATTAAAATTGTGACAATTTTTTCTTTTCAATCTTTTGTTAAAATTGAAGATTCGCCTATAAATGTAAATGATTAAAAACCATAAAATATATAAAACATAGTCATACACATACACACACACACACGCTCACGCTCATATTGTACGTAATATCCAAATATCATATTAGAACATAAACAATGTTGGATGAATAAGTTCCACGGGCATACAAAAAAAGTCTTTGAAGAATAAATAACATTGCAGAATGAGAGAATAACAAAAACAACCACATTCAATATATACATTTTCAAGTAATTCAAAAAATAAATAAAGGAATAAGATAAAATTCAAATAAACATCTTAACTCGTATTTAAAAAAAAAAAACAATAATAAAAACTTTAAAATAAACATACCGTTTAGTGTACGAAATTTTGCCATAATTTCTCCATATTTGTACGAATATTCACTAAAACTCGGAATTATATACAGGATAAATCTCCGGAAGTTCCCCCGTATCAATGATAGGCCAAAACTTTTTTAAAGTATTAATACAAATTATAATTATTATAACAGAGATGTTGATTGAGGTATAGGAAGAGAGATAAATAATATGCTAACACATTTTAAATGTAAATTTTTATCTTTAAATAAGGGGTTAAAAATTACCGCACAAACTAAACCACTAAACCACAAGGATTTTATATAAAACAATTTCTTTTATTTAAACAAAGTTTCATCTTTATTTGCTTATAAATTGTCAATATAAACGGGTTTGTTAAGAAAATATTAAACAAAACCAGCAGTGGGTCCCATTTTTCAATTGATTAAATTATTAATTCGGCTATAATGGTTAAATAGTTCAAGTAAATGCCATAAGATAAATTGTATAGCGCCTAACACCAGAGGGCCAAATTTACTCAATAATTGCATAATCTTTCTTTTAAATTCATAAAATCACAAATGTCACATCACAAGAAATGTTTATTTTGTATTATTGTTCATTTCCACCTACATTCTATTACTGAAAATTTTTCGCGCTCTTTTTTATTGAAATGTAATTATATTGTAAATTATTTTCAAGTGATTTGTTAAAATTTGTTTTCCAATTATAAACATTTAATATAATATAAGATCCAAAATGCAACAGTCTAATAGCGGCGAAAAATCTATTGAGCAAGATGTGGAAGAAAAGATAAGTGCAAAGAAATTGGTGCAAGCTAGATTACCGTTTAAGCGAGTGGAACCGGGTTCATCGGCGAATGCGAATAAAATTACAACAACAGAAGCTGAGCTTACGAAGAATAATATGGAGGAAATTGGAAAGCGTAAGCTGTCCTTTGAATCGGAGGATGGAGATAACCATTCAAGTGAACAAAATTGTCAAAGTAAAGAGAATTTACGCGAGTCTGTGCAAAGTAAAAAGAAAAAGTTATCTCTTCATGTTGTCGAACAAGCAAAGGAAATAGTTGTACTTGGCGATAGCAGCGAAGATGGTTCATTGTTTTTAAATAATTTAGGAACAAATCGAGTAAAAAGTAATCCAGTTGAAGCAACCCCATCAACAAAAACAGAAACGGTTCATACTCCAAAGTTACAATTTAAGTTACAATTCTTTAATGAAAAGAAGAAGAATCGAAAGAGAAAATCTCAAGATAATATCACAATTTCATCAACATTTCAACTCGAAAATGATGAAGATGCGGTTGATGGAGAGATTCACCTGCAGAAAAAATCCAAATTAACTATTGATCCTATAAACTTGTGCGACGGAAAAGAAGATGAAGTGGTGGTAAAAATATAGTTTTTTTTTTTATTTTTTTTTACAATATCTCTGTTGTAGGTTAAAAAAACTATAGATGCAGATGTTAAAGCGAACCAGGTAGTGATGAGAAAAGAAGAAAATCTGCTTAGCATTAAGGAGTCTGCACAAAAATGTGACTACGATAGAGTAGGACAATGTTATGAAATTACTAAAAATGAAACGGTGGAAGATGTTGTTGAAGACAGTGAAAAATTATCATCGACCACATGTGCCAGTGCAGATGAGTGTAATCGTAATGATTCGAGTGCTACTGTAAACAATTCATTATTGAATTCTTGTAATGCACTTGATAAGCGTATAGACTTAACATCGAAACAAAAGAAACTCCTTGTACAGAGACGTAAGGTGCGTGAAGAGAAGGAACGTAAAATACAAGAACAAAGGAGGCAAAAACAACTAATGAAGGAACAAAAAGAATTGGCTAAGAAGCGGGAACGTGAAGAGCGGGAGCAATTGAAACGAAAAGAGCGCGAACAAAAAGAACTAAAACGTTTAGAAGAAGTGGAGGCGAGAATCAAAGAAAAGCATAAACGCAACGTAGCGAAAGAGCAGGAAATGCGTAGAAAGGAAGAGGAACGCAAACGTAAGGAACAGGAAAGGGAAGAGGCTGAATTGAAAAAAAAGAAGGCAGCAGAAGCGTTTACAAAGTTTTTTGTGCCCAAAACTCAACATAGTGTACAACCAGCAAAAAATAATAACGATGGCAAAACTGCTAATAATAGCAGCAATTTAGCATTTCAACCATTTCAAGTGAGGAACGATATGAAATTGGCACCAATGCAACGTAAACATTTGACATGTGAAGCTCACGACTATTTAGATGAAGCTCTATATGGGAAAATTGGTGATGATACGGCTATAAAGGAAAGCAAGGATTTATCGTATTTGGTTGAATTGAAAACGGGGAAAATTTTACCAGGGAAATGGGGAAGAACTTATGAGGAACCCAAAGATGATGTTATCATTTTAGGCAAGTATTCTTTAGTTAGATATTTAAATGCATCGAATACTGAATGTAAAACATTCTTGATATCCTTCCTAAAACTTGCTAAAAGTGTTGGTAGTCTCTGAATGCTATTTACTATTAAAATTGGGCAAAAAAAAAACGGTTTTATATATAATCAAGATTTGTCTTAAGTTAAATTTTTAACTTTACTTTTATTGTAAACAATTTATTTTATGGTACATATGTGTGTGAATTTTGTTTAACAGAAGATGAATTAGATCGTGTTGGTCAAGCCATTGTTGAAGAAACACCCAGTTCTGCCCGAGAATGTATGAAAGTGAAATTTTATAAATTTCATGATAATCGCAGGCCACCCTATTATGGAACATGGCGTAAAAAGTCATCTATTATTACTCCACGAACACCACTTGCTCAAGACAAGGTTAGTACAGTTAAAAATCATAGTTGAGAATGAAATACAATTTACGAAATTTTATCACAAAGGGTAAAAAAAAGTACTTCAATGTGAAGAGTTTCTATAGAACAGAATCTTGTTATCCTTACATTACATGAGGATCTCTATTTCAGAAATTTTTTGATTACGATGTGGACAGTGATGATGAATGGGAAGAAGAAGAACCTGGAGAATCCGTGGATGGCAGTGACGACGATAAGGACAAGGATTCTGAAGATGATGATTACGAGGTCGATAATGAATGGTTCGTGCCACATGGGCATTTAAGCGAAGAGGAGCTTCAAAACGAGGATGAGGTGAGAGGGGCCGAAACAGATAATACACGTGAAGCTCAAAAAATTAAATTGCAACTGTTGCAACAAGAATTTGCCCAAGAAATGAAAAAGAAAACAGAAAAAATTAAACCTCGTCTGATCGGTTGCATATGGGTGGATGAGAATGGCAATCAGCCGGAGGACTGTGCGAAAATAATTTGGGATAATTTACAACAACATGCAGTGCTTTGCTCTGAACCGCCCATTATCAAAGAAACTGAACTAGAATCTCACCCGCCCGATGGATGTGGTGCTACGGAAAAGATTGGAGAAAAACTGAAACCCCTCATCTTAACTGACGAATTGATTAAAAAGCTGGCTTGTTTAATGCATGGAAATAAACACTCGAAGAATTTTCTCATCAAGGAATATATAGCTTACGTGGAAAATACCGAGGATGCTATAAAAAGTGGTGAAGTTCGTGGTCCCCTGAAATCTGTGGTACGTGAGAAAATGGATGAAATTGCTGAATGGAAAGTGATTGAAAGCGTTGATGGCCTCCTACCTGCAGAAACACACTTGGATGTAGACGAAAATGATAAGAAGAAGAAGAAACAAAAAAGTAAAAAGAAATTGTGTTGGGTGGTGGGACAGGATACGTTGCAACGTATGGGTCTGCAAAGTCTCGACTTAAAAAACTCGTGGCATTATTCATTAACACCAACCAACAGTAAAGCGAAGAAAACACTACCTCAGGAAACAACTGATGCGAGTGCAATTGAAACAATTGCTGAACAAACGGAAAATGTTTTAGACGTAAACACAAACACGAAGAACACGAAGACGAAATCACCCGAAGAAGAAAATGTTAAAAAAAGACGTGTTTCCTTACCAGTAACGGTACCGCGTGATCAAAAAACTAAAACATCCCCTAAAACGAAATTAATTAGCGAATTTCTTAATAAAAGTCCCGTTACAAAAATCACAACGACCTCACATAGTAGTAAAAAGCTGGCATTAGACGGAAACGCTGCAGATGATGAAGTGATTATTTTGGATTAGAAATCCCTCTTTATTAATATCCATGTATTATTGAAAGTTTTGTAAGTTTTATAAATATATTTATGGTTTTGAAGGAGTTTTTTCTTTCATTCATTCAAATGGAAATCAATAACAGCAACAACAACAACAATAACAAAATGTAAATTATGTATAATTTTATTAAAGATTTTGTAAAAATGTTTATACAATGAAACATTTGACTACAGAGACCCTACAAAGTCTCTATATATTCTTGGTTAGCATCACACACTGAGTCGATCTATTTATTTGCCACAAAAATTGAGTTATAAACTTGAAATTTGGTATGAATCTCTATAAATATTATCTTCATTGATGGACCGAAAATGGACGTAATCGGATAACAGGAATGCCCACCGTTGTGGAGGTGGAGGGTATTTAAGATTTGGCCTAAGCTAAATTTAGTTTTCTTACTTGTTTTTCTCCAACATAGGTTCGACTATTGTAGTATCGGTATTATCGGCATCTACTCTGTTGTGGACGGGAGGCTTTAAACTAAAGTGAAATCAATGAATAAGCAAGTAAAACAACAGTTTTACCTTGAATATGGTTTTTTGTAAATTGTGGCACCAAGACAGGTCCTCATCTCAAAGTGAAAATGACTGGTTTCGTTGTAGAATTGAAAACGTTTATTTTTTTTATTATTTAAAACAAAAAGAATGTATACAGGAAATATTGAATGTTCGGTGTGTATATATATACATATATGTGTAGTATATGTGCATTTGCAATATACGTATATATACGTCCATATAATTCACTTATTCGTTATTTTCTTATTTTGCTTTTTTTACAAAAGTTTCATTCTAAACATACATACAAGGAAAAGAAAATGGACGAGGTTAGTTATTGCAGTCAATTCGTACGATATTGCTGTAGTTTACTTATGCTTTCATTGTGTGGTGGTTTTCTTTATTATATCCTCCACTTTGTAATTGTCAAAGGCCCCACAAAGCATTTACATTGTTGATTAGGATCACACACTGAGTCGATCTAGACATGTATGTCCGTGCGTCCGTCTATTGTTAACCCTCTCGGCCGGGCAAAATTGGTTAAGAGTTACGCCCACAATGGACATAAATCTATATATCTGCTAATAAGTTGAAATTCGGTACATATATTTACAATTACTTCATTCATCTTTACCAAAAATGGGAGTGATTTTATAACAGAAACTCCCACAATTTACCAAAAACTGTATTCAGCATAAAACTAAACTTGCCAGCTGATATGTAAAACGTACACTATTAGAGGTCGAAATCATGAACCTGCCACGCCCCCTGATTGTTTCTAGATGTGGAGGATATTTAAGATTTGGTTTAAGCCAAGTTTAGTATTTTATTTTTTTTCATTTTACAATTTGAACTTTAAATTTTGTTATTATGACAGACCAGTCAATATGGCCGACTGTCATAAGTCCCGAATGTACTACAATTATTGTATCATTTTTTTAACTTAATATTAATAAGGCCATAACATTAAAAACTCAGAGAAAAGTAAAAAAATATTTCCCCCACTCCCTCCCCACCAACCTTCTTTATATCAAAACAAATCTAAGAGTTAAATGTTCCCAGATCAAATGGACCCAAAAACAAAGATACTTATACTCGTACACTTTAATAAACAGTGACGACAAAAAACACAATGGCGTATGTAAACCATGTTTGAAAATTAAAAGTGGGCTACACGTATAACAAGGAGCCGAACTTCAAACCAGAGGTTGAATATAAATAAAAATAAATGGAAATGTTACAGTCGGTAAAGCCGGTTCAAATTTGGCACAGCCAGTTATTATGCTAATTTTGTCAAAACATATTTAAAATTGCGACATAAACTTATTTAAATTTCATCAAATTATGTGAAGAAATGTGACCTGCAGCTTAAGCACAAATTTACGGGGACAGATGGACATGGTTAAATCGATTCAGATTTCAATTCTGAATCTTAATATACCTTTGGTCACGTGTATAAATATCGGAGTGATCAACCATTTGGTTTATCATGTAAGAAACATGTACGAAAAATAAACGTAACACATTCACAAGATAACATTTTATCCATTTTTCATTTCTTTAATAATTAAATCGAGTCTCTGGTGACAGAGGTTGTGTGTACTCTTCCAACCCCCAAGTTAAGTCGAATAAAATTTTAACCATTTGTTAACATAACGCAGTACATGCAATCATAATTGATGTGTGTATGTGTGTGTTTGTGTGTGTTTCAGTTGTATGAATAAAATCCCTTTGACCGCTATAAACCTTTATATACATGTAAATATGTACCTTAAAAATAGTCTTTTTTCGTTCTTTCTTTTTTCATTTTTTATAACTTTGCAACTATGTTGCGGACGTTACATTTTCACGTAAGTAGAGTAAAACGTGGCGGCATCAGGTTGCCTTCTCGTCAAGGAATTAACAGTAATGGTTTGAAATAGGCGCGACATAAAATTGTCGCCGCTGATGGCGGTAAATCTTGATTGCGATAATAGGTGTTGCATTCATGTTCGGTTACTTTATCAAAGGCGGCCGCATACTCACGATGAAACGTTAACATATCCACGTTGGAGCGACCAATGGCAGTCAGTGCCAAAAACAATATATCTCTATAAATAGAGTGTGTCCGCTCAATGCCGCCCATTTTCAATTTATGCCGTTCATTTGCCAATTTCTTAACTGGCGTAACAAGATCATTACACCGTATAGCGGTAACGATTTGTTGGATGACGCTGTAAAAATAAATGAAATATAAAACATTACAGATTGTTTCAAGGTTGTATGAATATTTGTCCCACAAATGCCACACCCTCTTCCAATTATAATTCGATTTAATCAAGTTCCCACCTTTCTCTCTCTCTTTCTCTGTCCTTATTAATTTGTTTTCTAGCTACATATCATATTTTTTTGGAGACATTTCAATTTGGTAATGGTTTTTCCAATAGGAACATAACTCTTTCATATGTTAATACTAAAGCAACTTTGAACGTTTTTCATGAACTGTTTACATCCAAATATCAGACAAGGTTAACATTTTTATTATAGTGAAGTTTAAAAATAAAAATTTTGAAACTTTTAATGCACCACAAGAAAGATTTCCATATAAAGACGGACGGACAGACGTGGTTATAAATTTAAAGGGTTTTTCAATAGGAAGCAAGCCATTCCCATATAAAGTTGTGACATTTGCTCTTAGTGTTTTTTTAAATATTTACTTTTTATTTAATTGAGCTTGATCGGTGAGCAGAGCTTTCACCAAAGGGCTCGTCGTTTGAGGTTGACGATATAGAATGTACAATGGGAGGCCGGCTTCATTGTGCATTTGTATATTATCCCATAAACATTGAATTTTTATATGCTTCACTTTACTTAAAGGATCGGATTCGCTGTCGGCCTAGCAAGAAAAGAAAAAGATTTATTAAAAACATTCATCATATTGCAAATGTCAGTTTACCGCATCAGGTGCACATAATTCGGGTAAATGGGTTTTACTTTCAATTCGTTCCATGATCCACAATAAATTCCAGAATATTATGGGATGCTCGGACACAAAGCTGGGCTTTAGTAAGGCCACATCACCCTCTTGCGTCAATATATTTTCTAGTTCTTTGCGCAACACCAAAGGATTTAGAAATGGTATGGTCAAGTCATTCACTTGTTGATGGTTGGTGGCTGGTGATGCCAAAGCATTATCGTTGTGCACAAAGTGTACGCTAAGGAAGGGTACGGTAAGTTTATTGCATGCATGACAAGTTGTATTCAAATTAGAATCTTCAGCTGACCAACCGGACATGATCTCTTCATCGTACAATAACACCGAACAGTTGTGACATTGAGAACATGAAGTCATTTGTATTAAAACATCATAATCGTTACCGGTCGCAATGTCGCCCTAACAACGTAAGGGAAATTAAAGAAAAATTCTACAAAAATGTAAATTAAAGGCATACCTCGATTGGTGTTTGATATAAATTCTCGGGTAATGCTAATAAGGCGGTATTTAAATTCATGCTTGAACTGTGTTCCCCCAACGGCACCAGATTATTATAACTGGATTTCCGAGATTCGCTTAACCTACCCCATGGATCCAAATCACTGGAGACGCGACGTATTTTTAAATTTCCATCTTCATGCGCCAACACATCCTCTTCCATTAAACCACTGTCGTTATAATTTTGGGCAATTAAGCTGGTTTTAACAGGCGTGGAATTGGCGGAAATGGCACCTTTAATCTCATCAATTTTGCGCGTTATCGAATTCGCTGCATACTTAATACTACTTAGACTTCCTTGTATAATTTCGTTCGATTTCTTGCCAGTTAAACTGGGGCTACATAGGAAAGGCGGGAATTATGAATGAAAATAATGCAACAAATGTAACTTAGATTACCATTAATTTGTAAGGAATTTTTAAAAAATTATTTATTATCTGTACTTAAGGTTCAAGTTTTTTAGATGTGAATCGAATTCATATTAAATGTATAGAAATCTACCTATTTCTACACTCACATTTTGAAGGACTTTTCAATAAGGTCATAACAATTTTCTATTTAAATAAAATACAGAATAATTGAAATATTGGGCTGAAATTTATTCCAGATTTAGTACACATGTTACATTTAACTGTGGAATTCGATGTTTTATCATCTGTCTCACGCGAGCGCGTTAGAAGCAACAGATTCTTGTAATTCGCCTGATTTGGCTCACTTTTAATAATCGATCGATTCAGAATCAAAAACTGAATCTATTTAATCAAGGGCGTCCCTCCTATGTAGGTTCATGAAAATTTTAGTCACAGTATTTAAGATATTTCGCTGAAATTGTCTGGACCCAAAGATGTGTACTATTGAAAATTATTCAAATTGGACCATTTTTGGAGCCCTTCTCATATGATGCTCTTATTTTAAACAAGTCTTTATATGGCAAAAAATTGCAATTCTTAATATTCTATGACAAAATTAAGTGAAGAAAAGTTGGCATAATGTTTGACTGTGGCCAAAGGATATTTCACAAAGTGACTTCGATGACATTTCACCAAATTGCAATGCTTCTGATTTCACTTATGCAACTCAACTAATTGTAACATAATATGTGATGCAGGGTATTATATGATCGCGCCTAACCGTTTCCACTTATTCATCTTTACAAATTACACTCTACACTACACATACTACGCTACTCCAATCTAATGTGATTAATTGAATAATTTGATTGATTTTAAGTTTCAAACATAAACATTAGCGTCTAGCTACTTACCTTATGTTGGATATGTTTTCTATAATATTGGTGGGCAATTTCAAGTCCTTCTTAAAGGACAAGCGTGCAGGCGAATAACGTCTACGAAAACATTTCAAATAATTGTACAAAAATAAATGATTAAAATAAATAAATAATAAATAAAAAAAAAAAACTAAAAATTGAAGCGACAGCACAAAGCTCGAATATCGAGACATTAGCGATGGGCATGCTCAGTTAGTGAAAGTGATTGATACAACATACATAACATATGTACACATACGTACAACAATACATTTTCGTGCATAAACACTTACGCAAAATTGAATTTTAATGTTGAACCCAAATTGGCCAGACTGGAAGCGACACTGGACCCCGGCATTGTTTCTGAACGTTGCATACTTTTATTAAGCTGAGTAGACTCGTCAAAGGTGGCGCTACGTTGACCTTTAAATAAGATTGGTACATCGCTGTACAGACTATTATTGTTGTGCGTTGTTATGGTGCTGGCCGACATACTATTCAATACTCGTTTTTGATTCGGATTGATGGCGGAAATTTGTTCTTCATCCAATGCTCCCAAAGGATCATTCTGCGTAACCACGGTACGTGGTGAAATTCTGTAATACAATCTTATTACAATTTATATGAAATGATTGAAAAAACAAAAAAAAATTAAATTTGGCTCAAGCCAAATCTTAAAAACCCTTCACATTTACAAGCAAACGGGGCCTGATGATGTCCCTCAATATATATATTACATTATGTATCAAGTGATGCATGTCGAGTTCGGTTTTTTTCTAGATTGTTGGTGTGTCCGTTATTCGGCCACGCCCATTTTTGGCTTATCGATGAATATGGTAATATGTATACCAAACTTCAGCTTTATGGCCCACTTTTTGTGTTAAATAAATAGATTTTTGTTGATTGTAGGCGTGGCCTTGACAGATTTTGCCAAATTTAAGTAGCGATCTGCATACAAAAACCAAGTGTCTGCACAATATACATGAAATCTCAAAAGTTACGACCGCGACAGTCCCAAAAATAGACGTAAATACGAACACACATCTCTGGATCAAGCATATAAATACTTTGTACAGTATCTGATATTGCTAATGAAATGACCAACTTACTATACCCGCCACCTTGCGTGAAGGATATAACTAAAAGCTAGATTATAATAATCATTGTGATTCATTTAAATTTAAATAAATCGAAAATCGATTTATATAACGGTTAAAAAAAAAACGAACTGACTCAAAATTTAAAAAACCTTTTTTTGTCGTTTGAAATGATTGAATTATGATTTTTAAAAATCTAAAACAAGTGAAAACGTTGTGGTCGGCGAAGCCCAATCATTTTATACCCTACACCACTTATGCTACAATTAGTTTAGTTGTATCAGTAAACTCAGAGTCCTTTGGTAAGTTCCTTTGAAATATCGTTATATGAAATGGGATTCTAAAAATGATCCAATTCGGTCCATTTTCAATAGTGTTGTTCTTTGGTTTATAACGTATCCTTGTACTAAACTTCATTGAAATATTTTAAAGGATAAAGCTACACATCGCTTGCGTACAAATAAAAATGAGACACGGACGTACAGACGGACATGGTTAATTTAGCCTTTAGGAAAAATACTTTTTTTTATGATTCATAATTTTTTTATACTTTGTGGGACTTTGCAATTGACACTCCAAGTTCCTGTGAGCATACTCGTCATCATCATGTTGGAGTTCTTCTTTTGAGTTCCCCATGCCGCTCAATAAACTTGTATTGGCTTCACAACCTTTTTCCTGAACATCATTACTTGCTTCCCTTTCATTATTTTCTTTTTCATCATCAACGATATTAATCAGTTTTTCTGTCTTCACATCTACTGCTGTTTGTTGGCATTGTTGCAACTTGTTTAGTAATTCAGCATCACCACCAAAACTTTCCCGATTCGAAAGTGGACATTTGCCTGTAACGTTCATGTCTAGAGTCTGTGTAATTGGTGGGGTTGGGGGTAGGTGTTTAGTGGGAGACGAACCTTCTCCTGATATTAATAGACCAGCGCTACTGATCACATCATCGGTAGCATCCTGAGAGCCCATCGATTGTCGCACAATACTGCCCAGTTTCGATCGTAACTTATCTAAGGCCGAAAAGTCTAAAAGAATGGTAGTACCCAAACCATCGCCACCTCCCATCATTACTGATCGATTATCATGCAGTTGGACCGTTTGAGAATTTGTTGAGTTGAGACTGGTGCGGGAGGTGCCATCAACCGTTTCCAGAGTACTCAAATTATTATCACATGAGGCGGATAGAGGTTTTCTTGTGGCTCTAATGCGACCAGCCCTCTTAAAACGAGCTGCTCCGAACACGACATTTTTTATACGATTCCATCTTATCTGACTCATGGTGGTGCTGTCACTGGGCCATTCCGACTCCAAAACGCAACGATTATAAAAACCATATGTCAGAGCATTGGGCTGGACGCCCGATCGTTTCATCAGATAGTGCAAACGAACAGCCAAAACGGGCAAATTATAATTACCGCACAATTGCATCATAATTCGAAAGCAAAACTCATCACAAGTAATTTTCAATTTGCTGGCCTTCACTAGTAAATCATAGGCACCTCGCAAAATGTCCCGTTCTTTGCCACTGCGACGCGTATCCAACAGCATGGCGGGCAATGTTAAAAAGTATAGAGAGTAACAAGTGGCCAACAGATATTTAGCCCATAACTCGGGATGCACCTGGCACCGTAGAGCCAGCTTTTGTGATAATTTAATCTCATGCTTGGTGCGACGTGCTATTGGTGATCCAGGTGCCAAACTTCCATTAAGTTGCTGCTGTTGCATTAAGTGCGTCAACTGTGTCCTCCTGGCAGACTTTAACAATTTCTCATCCAGTGTAAAACTTTTATAGTTATATACCGTGGACGAATTGTTGTCTAAAAAAATGAAAATAAAAACAAAAAAAACTAAATTTAATAATTAAAAAATTAAAAAGCTATCCAGCACTCCTACCTTTGCCGACAGTTGATATATCCGGTGGGAAAATATATTTTGTCCGTTCACTATTCTGCCCCATCTCCCATTCCACTAAACGCACTTCGGATGGTGTTTCATCGTACGAGCCGACCTTTTCAGCGCACTCATCAAAAAATGTCAAACCATGATCAGCATCTGATACGAAGGAACGTTCCTCAATGAAGCGTATAAACATTTGAGTTTTCATCAATAACTCGAAAAACTTTTGATAGGCCTGAGAATATTACCCAAATTTGGTTTTAGTATCAAAAAAGTGAGCTCGTGTAAGAGAATACAATTCATTACCTTATCGCGAGACCGTAAAAAAGCTTTTAATTGAAATAAGGCACTGGGATCGGTGGCGCCCACTGAAGGAGCCTTTGAAATAGGTACCAAATAATCACGATAACCTCGCAATATTGATGCCATAAATAAAAGAAAGGCTTCTTGTATACGTTGCTCCAAGTTTAACTGGAAAATTCATAGAACGTAAGGACGCAGTTATTTCACAACATATTTTTATACCCTCCACAAAAGTTTAGCACCCAGAAGGAGACGTCAAACACCTTACAAAGTATTTAAAGTTTTCGTTAGCTTTGAAAATTTTAGTTGATTGAGTCTTTGACGCCTTCTTCTGCCTTCGTCTGTTGCAAATGGAATTACAAACTTAGTATAACTCTCTTATACAAATACAAACCTCCCGTTTACGCCTTCTCAGATCACGATCCAAACTATTAGTGGAATCCATATTGAAAGGTTTCAATGAATCGAGTTCATTAAGCGTTTGACGTAGAATGCGAGCAGCACGCTTGGGTAAAAGTTTTACAGTCAAATGTTTTTGGGACTCACACAACTTTCATTTAAAAAAAAGGAGTAAAATTATTATTATAATGCAATGATGTAGATAAATAGATTTCTATACTTACGCTGATGGTGTTTGTGTCCAAATCAATGCACGTTACATCTGTTGGCGGTTCGTAGAGATCGAAAAATCTTGAATCGACACCAATCAGATAAGGCAGGGGTGCGTGCAGTACTTCGGCTAAACCTAAAGGGCACAAGGGAATGTATGGGCATTGCCATTTAAAAGGAAACAACAGTGACATAATGGCTTCTGCAACAGCCGTTAAGGTGGCCGGTCTATAAAATCAAGAGCAAGAATTAATATAAATAATAAATATATGGAAGATCAGGATTATTATTTACCTAAGTGAATGGATGAGTATTTTTTGTTCAGTCAATGCTAAAAGTAGAACATGCAGACAATTGTCGGTGCCCAATGTTTGCAATAATATATGAAAACCAGCCCCACTGCGTGGCAATGGGGAATCCTCTGGCTGAGTTAACAATATGCGATCATTGGTTTCATTAGATAACTAAGAAATGAATGATGGAAGGAATTTGTAAACAAAGAAAATTAAATTAATTTACGATTTACGATATTTATAAAACGTATAAATGTGGCTAGGCTCGAGCTCGACATTAGGTGGTTTTCATAAACTGGCTAGTGTGTGATTCGATTTTTGCCAAGGCGAATATTTTAAAAATGAGCTCACGAACGGACATAACTGGTTTTTTATAGAATCTCTTTAATATGAATGATAAAAAAAAGAGGAAAATTCATGATGCTATTACTTGTAAGTGTATGCTTGGTGATGGAAATGGCACTTCATCTAAAAGTTGAGTGATGTACCGTTCAATGGGTATTGGCAAGTCCACAGCAAAAACGGCCATTCTCTGTTAAAAAATGTAGAGTTATATATAATTATTATATAACGGATCACTTCATCTTACATGCAAATACTTCAGCCATTTGTCAAATGTGTCTCCAAAGGGATAGTGGGACAGTACACATATTGCTTTTATAATATGTAAAGAATGATTTTGTGCACATTGCTCAGTCCAGCCCAACAAGTCGCGCTGTTGTTCCGTTAACACTGCGTCACTATATTGCGGTTTCAATTGAAAATATTTTTACATTTAATTAAATTTAAATTACTTACTCATAGTCTTCATAGAATGTCAGAGCAGAACCATATACTTTATAAGTGCCATCATTTACCGTTAGAACGAATGTACTAAACACTGGATTGATGGGTTTTCTTTTTTTGTTACCATCGACATATGGCCAAGCTTCCAGGGATGCTCCCATTGGTAAACAAAATAACGGTACACTAGGACACAAGTTCAAGGGGAAATCATTGTGATCGATGGTTGGATAACGTAGTAATATTTCTGGCTGATAACTAATATGTTTTGGACGGTACATTGATTTCTTGTAACATAAATAAACATCGCTACTGGTGAAGGCTTTGTTAAGACTCTTATAGATTAGACAAAAGGCATGCGGCGGTTTTTCTCCCTTACTACTCACTATTACACACAAATCTGTAACAACGAGTTCATTGCAAGGCATATCCGGACGGGCACGCCTATACGTGAGAAATGTCTTGGCAGATGAATTATTTACATTGGCTACTCGTCCACCCGGCGTTTCAGCCACTATTTCTGCATCCGACATTATACGTTCATGCCCCTCATACAGAACACCTAAAAGTAAATATATTTAAATAATTTCTATAGATTAAGTGCAAAGTCCAGCGTCGTAAAATTACCAATATCAACTAAAGGTGGACGGTTTTTGCCTCGGCGGTAATATATATAGCATTCGGTAGCACGCAAAGATCCGTGATTTAAATTGGCTGGTATACCTGTGGGCGTGCTGTCCAATACTTCATAATCATCGGGTACCTCTTCACCCAGCAATGGAAAATATACTCCAATATCGGTTATTGGTTCAATTGAGTTGGCAGCTCTTAAGTGTCCCGATTCCTTAAAGTTACTTTCTTGTAACAATTGTGGTTTCTCTGGCATACCGGCCACCACAAAGTAATCAGCAATGCGTTTCTCCTCCATGGTAACTGTAATTAATACAATTAATTGAATTTCTTAAAATTTACATTTTTTAAGCAATTTCCGCTCTTGACTGGATGCTCCTTAAGGTGATAGGAAAACGTTTATAAGTCTGTAATTTAAGTATTGATGTGTGGTCGTTGAATCATCGACAATGGTAAAAAAAATTATACACATAATGCACGCTCTACTGCACACTATTTTTTATTAAACAACTCCACAAAATAAAAATATAAATATTTAATATTAATAATTAGTCATTGATATATTGCCGTAGTTGACTAAACGATAATGCTCCGCCTTTTTACTCGAAATTTTATTGTTTTTATTTATTTGATTCTTCTTCTTATACTTTATGATTTATGCACCATTCGTTTCATAAACCACAACCAGGTCTATCATGATTTTAGACGTTTTGCTGTATTTTAAAATATCACAAACATAATTTTAACTCACATTTATTGTTTTAATACATAAAATTAATAATAATATTTCTATTTTACACAGTAAGAACTTTAATTTATATATGTTTTACACCATATATGTGGGAACTGATTGTATTGCCATTGATCGTTTATACTAAACATGCGTAGTTTACTAACGAACTAAAGGATCAGTCAGAAACGGTACATTACTGCACGTAAATGTCAAACACAATGCTGTTAAGTATTAATGCAGCAATTCAATTCAACTTTTTTGTTGCACACATAGCTATACGGACAAACAAATAATAAAATTAGTTTTGTAAAATACTACACCACAAATAATTGACATAGCACATAAATTGACATACATATAACAAGATATCATTTGATCTTGGTCCAGCAAGGAATGCATTTGCTACGTATTACCTTGTAATTCAATCTGAACTGTAGTTACTTTTGAGAGTTGGAATTTAAATTTTAAACTTATTCATAAACAATATTCTGAAAGTGGTAATAATAAAAAATATATTTAGAAAAAAAAGTGATAATATTAGTCTTCTAAGTCTAGTAAATCAGTATACTATAAAAAAAACCCAACAATGCATTTTTAAGCAGGTGCCTTGAGCGATTTATAACAAAAAAAAAGTAGGCTTTCGCTATAGTAAGAAAACCGGGGATGTAAAACACCATTCTTATTAATTTATTATAAAATTGTTACCAAAATTAACTAAAATTTAATAAGTTTGGCATTTAATTCTGTGTTTATTTAATTTAAATATAGTGACAGTGTATTATAATATACTTGCCATGGAGAAAGAACACGCCAGTAAATCTCACTGTTTAGGAATACCTGGTGTACAATTTAAAGCAAATAAAAATTTTCAAACGAAAAATAAATTATATGGAGGTGACAGTGGGTTTCTATGTTATCGTCGAAAATGGGGTGGACAGCCTCGTGGCAATAACCAAGGTAATCGTGAAGTATTAAAGACATTGTTAACTACTTATGATGCTAATGTCCGCAATATGGAATGTGCTGAAAAGCTACTAGCCGAAGATATAAATTACGGAGATTTAGCTACTTTATCGCACAAAGATTTAGAGTTAGTGGGATTTAATAATTATAAACAAAGAGAAGAATTGTTACAAGTTTTTACACAACTACCTAATCAAGATCCAAGTTATAATGATATATGCCATTTGGAGGAGGCTTCTGGCTACAATAATCAGATTATGTCCCGAGCTAGTAATCATTTGGAAGCAATGCGTTCATCTTTAGCGGCTGCCAATTATAAATTACAAATTGTACCACCCACTGATGTTATTGTAGGTGATAAATATTTCGCAAGTCGTTTTTTGTTAGAAGCTCTCAACGAGTTAACCGCTGTTACCGATGACATCGATAAACAATTAAATCAATTGAAGACAATAACTTTAAACAATTCAGAGAAACAACCATCACACGTACAAACGAATTCGTATCAAAAGTGTGTTAAAATTTCGTTGATATTAATGAATTCAATTTCAAGTTTTGCTCTGCTATTCGCTATTTACTATTGGAAATTTTGTAAATAATTTTTGTAATAGATAATTAAGAAAGTTTTATAACAATAATTTTGACACTTGCCTTACAGTACAAAGAAAACTACGTTCCATAACTAAAACAAGAAGTGTCCAATGTAATTTACATAAATTTTAATGATAATGAATTCTCACCATTAAATAATAAAAAGGTAATATTCAAATGAAACAATTCACGAAAATTCAATTCACAAAAAAAATTAAGTATTTTTCTCAAACTTTATATATTGAAATTCAATTAATTAACAAAGTGCTAAATTATCTAAAGTGTAAAATTGCGTACATTGGAAATTAAATGGAGAATTTTCTGCAGTATTATGTGGTTGCGTGTTAATTAAATGGTGGAAAATGTTGTGCAGTATTTCGTGGTGTTGTGTAATTATTAAATGATGGCAAATGTCCTGCAGTATTTTGTGCATGATGATGATTGAGTGTTGGAGCACTTTCTGCTGCAACAGGTACATTCGGCGGCTTTACAATTGTGTATTTTCTCGGTGGCCCCGAAGGTATTTGTACTGTGTCGTCATTTAAAATTCGAACAGAAAATTGTGTACTTCTGGATGGGGGAACAATGTGATCACTTGAGGGAATCAATTTATCCATAGAAACACATTTAAGTTTACGCTCGGGTGGTGCAATGGATGCTTGTAAACGGATATCTTCGGCAATTGTTACATCATCATGCTCCATTAATACAACATCATTATTTTCGTTACAGCACCCGTTATCTGGAATTTCATCCTGAGGCTCGCTTTTTATTTTCATTATTATATGATTTTCAATTTGTTTTATATCCATTTGAAAAGGATTTAGGGATTTAATATTTAAGCAATCATTGGAAGCAAGCTGACAATTTAGTTTAAGTTGTTCTTTGGGATGTTTGATGCTAAAGTGTTCCTCACATCCCTGCAGAGTGGGCAGGTGTTGTTGGCAATATTCACAAAAATACATTAAAATAAATTTATGATAATGTTTAAGATGCAACGTTAGAGTATCTGCTGTCATGTGGCACTCTTCACAACAGAAACAATTGCGCATAGTGGAAAATCTGCGTAAGCCGGTAGCAAACACAATAAACACCTCGGCATATATATCTGAATTTTTTTTCAATAAATGAAGTACAGTTACATCCCGAGCATCATGATGCGCTTTAATATGTTCGGTTGCTTTGGTCCGGCGATAGAATTTAGCCAAACAGACACAACATACATACAAAAGAGTGTTAGCGTGAATTCTTATATGCTCCAACGCAACATCCCAAGTGTTAATATTTATAATATTAAAGTAACACTGATTGCAGCTAAAAGTAACACCGTTGGGCTGATGTTGAGAACGCATATGATTAAATAAAATATCGATGTCCATTGTACGAAAAGAGCAGCGCGGTTCATTAAAGCACACTTTAATTAGTTTCTGATGTAAAATATTTTGAGAAAACTCTTCCAGCCATGAAGTTGTGACCGGCACCAACCATTGGCGTTGTACTTTTTCCAATTTACTTTCTTCCATTTGCTTTAAGCGTTTCTCGAGAATAAACTGAAATTCTCGCAAAAAGTCGAAACGTTCTTTATGAAGTTCAGCGTCGATCAGCACATGATACGACCCGTAAAGGCTAACACTAATTTTCTCGAAACGCACTCCCACCAACTGATGAACAGTTGTGCCGTGAACACGAATTTCATTTTCATACTTAAATGTATCCGGACAGTGGAAGCACGCGTATGTGTGGCGGCGATGTTTTTCAAAATGTTCTTTAAATTTATCCACAGATAACAAAGTATTGTCTTTATCATCACAATTAACGGGGCAATGTGGGCACAAACCCAACATTAGCTGATGCCGATTTTTCATGTGGCGCAACCATAAAGCAAACACAGAAAAGTAGCCGCCACAACCACTTTCGGGACAACGATAGAGGTGGACTAAATCGATACCTGTATGTTCGGTTAACTTTCGCAACCGAACTTTTACGGTATCTTCAACGCCGGCCATGAGTTCTTTCAAATCTGGCTTAACGTCTGGCGCATCATTATCCACAGCCGCTTCGGCGCTGTTGGCTTCACTTACAGTTTTCAGCATCATCGATGGAATTTCATTACTCATATTGCGTAACTGTAAGGATTTCACATCGTCCACCTAAACAATTTTCAACATTAATTGTGATGAATAGATAATGTTCAAGTGCTAGTGATGGCATTAATAAATTATACCTGATCGTTGTCAGTAACATTGTGATCGCGTATGTAGGGCAGTTCATTGGGATGATTTAGGGCCAAATGTTCGTGTATACCCTTCTTACCCCTGTCGCTGAAATCACAATATATGCACGAGAAAGTCTTCATCACGTCCATTTGAAATGCATATATTTTATGGATTGTGCTCAAATGTTTTTCCAAATGAGGGGCTGCATAGAATTTTGTTTCGCAATCTTTTCAAAAATTTAAAAATAACAAAAAAAACAGTGAAAAGCCAAATCTTAAATACTCTACACATTTACATACAAAAGTGGGCGTGGTTGGTACATGATTACACTTGAAAGTCAAGTTTTACGCTGAGAAGGAATTTTTGTAAATTGTGAGCATGTCTGATATTCGACCATGCCCATATTTAGCTTGATCGTAGGCATGGCTATTTTTTCGATTTTCCCCAAACTAAATAAATTCAAAAAAATGTCTTTTCAGCTTAAAACTTACGATTGTTAGATTAATAGCAACAGACGGACGCACAGTTATCCGATACATAGATCGAGAATACGAATACTTTGAATTTCCTCTTTTTCAGTACTGCAAATAGAATGACAAGCCCCTTCATCTCATATAGAGCTAAATTTGGACTTGGGGTCCTGATGCATGAAATCCTTCTTAAGGTATAAGTGTCCAATTTGAAGTTTCTACTTTCTAAATCTTAACATTTCGAACTGATATACATTTTATACCCCGGGAAACTGATTTCTAGACGGGGTGATATATTATAATCATGGTTAGATTGATGTCAATTCAGAATATATGGTTTCTTGGGTCTTCGAATTATTCTCTTGAGTGTAGAAAATGGTTTCGACAAACCCATCCCCTCAACCTCGTTAAAAAGCAGTTTCCCCAAATGTGTATCAAGCAAAATATTACTTACATGGACAAGGTATCTTCAGTTTGCATTCTAATTTTAATTTTTCTAAATTTGACTTCCTTTCTTCATAAGTTAACTCGGAACCAGCACATTTATAAACGAAGCGCTCACCATGGACAAAGGTATGCTTCAATTGCTGATGTAAATAAACATTTGAAGCGTCACAACTGCGATAGCAACACATGAAACACTGATACAGATTGTGCTGATGTTTTTCGCGAACATGTTGAACCAATTCCGCTGGAGTATTGCATTCACCCAAGTGCAAGACACAATAGGGGCATTGAATATAACCCTGCAGGGGACATTCGCTATTTGTGTGATCCATCAGATGATTCAGCATTTCGGTGTCGTTGTCGGTCGAATAGTAACAGTCGTCCGCCATGCATTTATATAAACCAAAATAATGGACGTTGGCCGGAATCGATCGATAAATTAGAGGCGGTTCATTGTATTGCTTTTTATTCGACAACTTAGGTGAAGAGGGCAGAATTTTTGTTTGTGTTGCATTTTGATTATAAATTAATTCGTCACTGTTCGATTCCTCGATTATTAAAGATTCATATTTGAAGTTGCCTTCGTTTGCATAAAATGGTTTTAGGGTTTGATAAGAGTCAGTTGCCGTGGTCGATTCGTTACAAACAGTTCGATTATTGTTATTATTAGATGAAATTGATTCATTTTCAGCTTCTTCCATTTCTACATCTTCACGCAACGCTTCATTACGTACAACAATATTTTCATCTATAGCTTCGGCATTATCTGGCCGATTCAATAAATTACTGTCCGGTTCATGGGTGTCGCTGGCATCTTGTATGGCAGCTAAAACACATTTCTTAACATTTGAGGGTACCGCCTTCCGCGTGCCGTGATGTTCACGCAGGTGCTTTAAAACGTTCGCTTCATTCAATTGCACGAAATTACAAATGTAACAATAATAGATGTGAATGACCGTGTTGTGGGGTGGATAGCGATAAAAAATTTGTACGTTTGCCTTGTGGCAATTTTTCGAGTGCTGTTGATGTGACATAATGTCGGCCCGAAACGGTTTAGAGAGTGAACAGAAACTGCACAGGTAGGCGTATTCGCCGGTATGTTTCGAGAAGTGATCGTACAGCTTCAAGAATGGTTGTATTATCTCATCCTCGCAAAACGGACACATTACCTTGTAGGGTGTGTTAGGTGATCTTGTACTTGTACTATTATTGTGACTGTTTCTGTTGTGAGGTTTAGCAAAATTAAGATTCACCATCAAGTCGTCCAATTGTGTCCAAGTGAGGCGCGACACGTAAGATTCGGTTTTGTGTTTGCGTATGTAATGGTTGGTGAGATCGGCCGGTTTCGAAGTGCAGAGTACACAGAATCGTGTATCAATTTCTGTCATTTGACAGTCGTTGTTAAGCCTTTTCGGCAGCCCTTGTTTCACACTTGCTGGTAAAGACTGTCCTTTCTTAGACGGTGGACTAACTTTCACAGGTTTATCACCCTTTTCTTGCCTTTTAGGCCTTGGCGCTGACCTACCTTTATCTTCGTTCGTTTTCACCTTTAATTGTGGATTCTGCAAAATGATTTCTTCTTGGGTAAGCCGGTGCAATTTTATAGTAGGCTGCTTTAAAACATAACCTTTGTGGCTGCGATTCTTTATCATTGTCTCTGAATTGGTCTTTTCCGCTGTTGAAGCTACATATGCTTCAATGTCAAAATCGGTGTCCGACTCACTTTGAATTCGATAAGTACGTGCTTTCTTTTTACCATTCCTTTTCTCGCCAAAATTCATATCAATACTCATATCCGATTCATCGCTATCAATATTCAACTGTTCAGATATTACACCGCGAGCATGCACACTGGAGCGTCTTTTCGCTCCAATGGTCGTAGGTACGAAGTCTTTTATTTGGTTAAAACCTTCCATTGTACATTGCAGCTCTTTAAAGATACGTTCGATTTTATTATTTTTAACCTTTTGCTGTATTTTTTCCGTTTCCTTCTGAGGAGGCTCTCTTTTCTCCTTTGACGGAATTTCTACGACTGATTTGTTATTTGTTTTGGTCTTTGCATGTTCGTTCCAAGCACTCTCCAGTTTGTCTTCAATACCTTCTAAACTCGAGAACAATATGGAACGAATCTCTTTTTGTGATTTCTCTCTTTCCTCCATTTCTAATCTTTTGGCTTCTTGCTGTTCCGATTGGACTTGATTGTTGACATTTTTCACAGTGGAATTTTGTTGCGCTTCAGCTTTTCTTCTCTTATATTCAGTGTAGGATATATTTAGACCCTTTAACATTAGACGACTTCCCACCGTTGGTAGACAAGGATCAACAGCTGGAGAATTGGAGCTTCCCACCGTTTCGAATACGGTTCGCTGGTTAAGATTATGCGCAACATTTGCTCTGACCTGATATAAAGAGTTGGTTGTTGGTTGGCTGTTAAATGGGATTGGAGGTATATAGTTTCGGAGATATATGCTAGCGGTTTCACGCATGGTTGCCGAGACTTTGGTTGAGTTTTGTACGAATTGTAATTGTTTCACTATGCGCGGGTCCTTTAAATTTATCTTGGGTTGTAAAGGATATTTTGGCATAGCAGGTGTTGGTAATAAAGGGGGACGGGGAGTTGGGAATTGAACCATGGGTATCGATTGAGGCGGTTGGTGCAGTTGATGCTGCTGTAGGCCAAAGTCTTGAGGTAGAATTGTGGGCGCTAGACCCAAGATATCAGACCCTCTGGTCATGTCTTTTAAGGCCTCTTGTGATTTTGCACATGTGGATGCCGTTGAAGTATCTGCTGAGTTCACTTCCGCTTTATTTTCTTTATTATCTTGTTTTGTCATGATATTAATAAATCTTTCCAAATTGTCTGGATTTGCTAGAAGGTTACCACGCTTTCCCAATTGATCGAGGAAGACTTTACACAATTCTTCAATAGTTAATTTCTCCAAATTATCGAAATCCCATTCCGAAGATTTTGTCTTTTTCGGAGACTCTTTTAGCTCCTGCTTAGACAATGAATTCGGATACTCCGGATCCTTTGGATTGTCATTTAAAGTTGTGCTGGTATTTAACATTTGAGGCTTTTCTATAACATTTTTTTCAATATTTGTTTCTACTGAAGTATTAGGCACGTGTACTTCACTGATCAAGGTCTTTGGGGGTCTTCTTGTAAAAGGCTCATTATCATCTTGATTGGGAGCTTCGCTGGTGGTCGCACTCTCCTCTTCCTCTTCACCAGAAGACAGCGTTATGGTTTCAAAACTTTTTTTCCGCTTCGATTTATGTTTTGTTTTATCTTTATAACGTCTTTTATGCGTTTTTGTTTTTCCCGACTCACTGAAGAAATCCGTTCTTCTTGTGAACAATTTTTCTTCTGCCGTATCCCGACCATTTCTCAAATCTGACACAACATTTTCTATTTGGTTCAACAGTTCAGCTGTGTGTTCATCCAAATCATTTTCGATTTGATTAACCACAGAGTTTTTTGTATCGAACTTTTTCCCTGGGAATTCATTTGAATCATCAATTATTTCCAAATCATCGTCACTATCACTTTCCAGCCGTGCTGTCTTTTTTTTCGAACTAATTTGTTTAATCTCACCTTTTTCCTTTTCCTCCTCCTCGTCCTCCTTTTCAGAACACAAATCAACAAAGCCCGTCAATTTCTTTGGCTCAACAAGTATCTCTCTTAACTTGTTTGGTATTTCCTAGTTAAATAATAAAATAGTAGATTTTGTGTTAATATTTCTTCGGTGGTGTGAACATTTGTAAAATCCTTACCACGTCTTCATGGATCTGTATGTTTCTAAATTGAGTGGTTATAGATTTTTCAATCTTTCGCAGATCACTTAATGGATACCTGAAAATGTGCATTTTTAAAACCTCCACAATAATAAGAATGTTGTGTGTTGTGTACCTTCTCTTATTAATTATCCAATTTTTAATATCTATGAATTTTTTATATTTCGCCTGATCAATATTAATCATAAAATCAATGATGGGCACATATTTTTGTAATGACTGAATTTTTTCATCAATTTCCTTATCCATCTTTTATCTGGAAATAAATTAAATGGTTATATTAAAAATAAATATGCAAAACATAATACCAAATATTGTTTGCCTTTTATTCTATTGAGATATGTACGTAAAACTTTTTTTTTTTTTTTTTTTTAGTTATTCTCGAAGGTCCAATGGAATGTATTTGTCGAATCGACCTGTTGTGGTCAAAACTTTTAATATAACTAAAATTAATCATATATCTGTCGCGCCCATCATTTATATGTAGATGTGGAGGATAACACTGTACACTGTAAATAAATTGAATTTACTATGCTAGGATGAAATTTCAGAATATTATACGCTTTGTCTAGTGACGATTAAAACAAGCGATCGGTGAAATGTTTGATGCCTCAGACTTTTAAAGAGTGCAAATGGTTTGTGCTCGGTTAACGGTTGTTTAACGTTTCATGAGCGACAGTATCCACGGTGTATGACAGCATAGAATTTTGTCCATCCTCTACAAATATAGTTCGCTAGAACTTTGTATACATCCAATACTCTTTAAAATTTTTATCTTCCATTCCCGACCGGATTATTAAATTTCAGCACCTTATTTGGATTATTCTGGTCTATAAAACAATCTAGCTGCTTCTCGAATTTTTCATCAATTAAGTAAGCAGTACTGACGCCAATTTGATGTAAATGTAAATTATGTTCCACTGTCAAACCTATAACCATTCCGACTGTATCAGATCTCACTATTGGCGAATAAATCTTGACATAATTAACTTCACTCTTTAGCTACTAAGTTAAAGTTTAAGTTTATTGAGACTTTCTTATTATAAGACATTTTAAAAGTACAAAAAAAAAAAAAAATTGACAACATTATTATTATTACGTGTTGGGGGTAAAGTAGACATATTTGCGTACGTCGCTACAATTACACGTCGACGGCAACATATATGAATGTTAGGGAGGAATGATTTATCTGTCTATTGTAGTATGTATGTGATGGTGTGTTCCACGCGCATATAACCATAAATCAACATATGCTAGAAGGAATCTGTTTCCGGAGCGCACATGGCAAAGCTGAGTTGAAGATTTAATAAAATTAGATTTTTCAACCACTTCATGACGATGTTGCGTATTGGTAGAGAGATGCGCGAAGCAAGAGGTGTGCATATTCTAATGCATTATCAATCTACTAATAATTTTTTCCGGACCGAAAACAGTGAAGAATTGGTTTTTTGTTTATGTTATTTTCTATCCTATGAATGAATGAATAAATAAATAATTAAAATTAAATAAGAGCGTTCTTTCATTTTTCTTCGTTCGACTTTTCCATTTTTCGTCCATTTATACATTTTTCATTGATGTTTTGAAAATCTGTGTTTTATCAACTTTTTTTTATTGTATTATTGGGTAAAAAGTATTAAAAAATCCTTTAAAAAATACATAAAACCAGTAAACACATGCCACGATTATTACAATATTTATAATTATGCGATGTATAATATACGATATTCTTGCATTACGATATGGGCCTGTAATTTGGCTTAAGATTGTGCCCGCAAAATTTAAGTCTAAATCAACTGTTTTTTAACGCTGATCAAGAATATATATATTTTGTAGGGTCTTCGCCTCCTTCTGGGTGTTGAAACGAAAGAACAAACTTACTCTCATCACTGAGGTGGACGGTTTAAAAGCATGAGTTTTCCGATTTGATAACTAATTTATACGAATGTTTTCACTAAATTAACCTAATTTCTTTTTTTTACGAAATTAACCTAATTTCTTGTGCGAATAAAGTGGCGATAATATTTAACTTCACTACACATATGCACATATGCAAGTTTTTTTTTTTTCTTTTATATAATACTTTATAGCATTTGTTATACATATATGTGTAGTATAAACTACATTAATAATATGAAATATGTATAATAGGGCACTTTTCTATTAAAAACTACACAGATTATTTTCACACAACCTTTCTCTTCGAATTCTAATTTCCTACTACAAAGAAAATGTCAATCTTTTATAGAAAGCACTGAAAAGTATAGGTATTCACAATAGTATTTTCAATAGATAAATGTTCGGAAACTTGCGCACAGAAAGCAACATACAAGAATTATAGCACGTCTGCATTTCGCATCATATGTAACACTATATAACAAACTGTAACAGGCCGAAAAAATCACTATTTTAGTCTTATATATAGTCTATTTGTATTTATTTATCAATATCAATATGTTTCGTGGTTTTCTTTTTTCAATTTGTTATTTCAAGATTTGTAATTTTGGTCTGCACAAACATTTTAAGGTTTGTAATATTGACTTATTATTATAGCACAAACACTAATATATTTATACCATTATTTGTAAAAAAAAATTTTCTAGTAGTTTTATTCTGCCGTCGGTATCAAATTGCACAGCCTTTTGATGCTTTAACAAATTCGGTATTAATTTATAAGAAATTTTTTAAATTATTTGAAATAATAAAAATAAATTTGACATTTATTTTGCTACTGAGCTTTTATATATATATATCACTTTTTACTATGTAGATAAATGCTCGTTCGTTAACTGAATGATTTTAGATAATCGCTGTCATGTTTGCAGTTGAAGAAAGTGTACATGTTGAGCGAAAATTCTTTCGTTCCTTTTTTATTAAAATGTTCCTCGTCGCAACTTATCGTGGAAATTTGTTCGAATATGAGGTATGTAAAAATAATAGGGGATAATTTGTGATGTGAGTATAAATTGAACTTTGCCGTTATATTTTAGGGATTGTGAACTTTTTTATTATTTGTGCGGATGTTTGTTACTACTACTCTGTAAATTCTTAAACAGCTTCAAAAACCTCATCGACCTGGGCATGTTTCTTTTGTGGGAACGCTTACATTCATAAATTTTGAGATGCCAAGCTCAAATTTTATACAACTATTTCTGGGTTCCTACTTAAATTAACAAAATCGGGGAAGTTCCATCCCCATAATCAATTATTGTCCCACCCATCGATGTACTATAAATAGGCGTGGTGAGGTAACGAATACGCCCACGATTTCCCATAAAAGCTTTCCTTGTTTAGAATGCAACGTGTGCGTTAACACGTACACTCACAGGGTGTACCATTGCATACGGAGGTGGAGGGTATTTAAGATTTCGTTTCAATCAAATAAAAACAAAACAAGTGAAAATATTATAGTCGGTCAAGCCTGACTATCAAATACCCTACACCAACTCATGTATTATACAATTAAAAATTTTTTTTTGATAATAAAATAAATGTTTTTTATATTTCCAATAATTTCAAAATGATTATTATGTCACAAAAATCTATTTTTATTTTTTAAAAAAATAAATATAAATTTTTTTTTTCTAAAAATGGCTCGATTCTATTTTCGAAAGGGTTTTTTTTTGGGCCAATACATATCTTTAAACCAAATTCCATCGAAATATGTCAAAAGATCTGTAGCTTACGCACAAATATACATGGACAGCCAGACGGACATGATTAAATCGATTCAAATTTTAATTTTGAAGTGATCGGTATAATTGAAGGAGAGTTTGGCATTTGCCGTTTAAGAGTTACAAACACCAGCGCAGTACCTCAGCACGTCTATGTACGGGACATACTTTTGGTATCAGTTTTGCTTCAACTGCAAACAAAGCTTTTATATCAGCTTTTTTAACTAGCTAAGCAAGCCGAACAAGAAAAAAATTTAGCTTACACGAATGATTTGACTTAACAACAAAATGGTGATTATTTATCTTTACATATATACACATATATATACAAAAATGCCTTTAAAAATTTTTATATACGTACATGTATTAGAAACGATTCATTTATTTTATTAATATAATTATATTTTTCAGTTTTTCTTTTTCTTTTTAGATTACAACTCTTTCTTATCCTCTTCTCACAACCACACCGTCCAAACGCCAATTACTTACTGTTTGGAAAATATATATTCTACAATAACGTAATTAAAAAATTTATCATTCACAATAGTGCTTTGAATAGTTATTCATAGATAAATGTTTGAAAACTTACATGTGCACGAGAATACATGAAGAGAGACACTATTTTATAAAACGGAACAAAATGGAATGTAAAATCGGTAGAAAAAGTACCGCATTTAATGCATTCAACATAAATGGAGCTTTAAAGATCTCTAAACATCTTTATAATACATTATTACATTCCGTTAATGCATTTATAATACATTAATCGGAAAAAGCTTCTCTTTGCGTAATGTGAATATATAATATGTAAGTCGTGTCTCTTATGTAACAAAAATTTTAAGAAATTCTTTGGATTCTACCAATCGGTGATTGATATATGGAAAAATGGAAGGCGTTTTCAATATTTAGCTGTTTATTCGGTGTTGCCTCCACACCGCTCTAACCACCATAGTTCAAATATATAAAATTCCATCCTGTTTACACACACCCCTGTCTTACGAAGATCAACTATATGGTACGCACGAGTTTTATAAGCTTAAGTTGATTTGAAGATAATATTAGAGGCGTGGCTCTACTCATATAATTTATCAAAAATTTTAAAGTGTCATAATAAATAATATAACAATTCTATATATAAGAACTTTGCAACTGAATTAGAACATTGTAGATTTCTTCTCATATTTTCATAATTTTTTACATTTTATGTTTGCGTTGCACTTTTTTACTTATGCATATGCATAATAATAAATGTTTGGTTGTGTTTCTTGTATTCTTTACTAAACCTTTTTCTCACTACCACAAAATGATGCACAACCACACACCACAAATTTTAATGATTGACTAACAGTAAAGAATAAGAGCATGACAGATTAAGTATAAATAAAAGAACCCAACCACTAATACATATAATTTTTTGGCATCAGCTGATTCGTAGATATATAATATAATGGGAGTGCGCGTTTGACTTTTGGACTAAACAAACGTATGGTAGGATTCCGCGCTCACGTTTATTTTAAGCTAATAAGCACTCACTTAAATATTACAAAAATAAGAAAAGAATATAAGAAGAAAAACTAATAATTCTTTGCAATTGGTACTTTATTAAGAACATGACAGTTATCTAGTGTACACGGTGTTCTTTACATAACTCAACGCTGCTTGGTAGCTGTGGTTGGCATTCTCAGCCTACATGAAGAAGAACAAGATATAATATAATGGAAAAAATATCAAAATGGTTAAGCAAACGAAAACTCAAATTCAAAATAAAATAATCTGGCAGGCATATGCATCAACCTCTTATATGTAATTATGCAAAAATATAACAAAAAATATTGTGATTGCATATGAATTATTGTATTATATTTTTGATGTTGTGGCTTAATTTTTTTTTAAATTAAAATTTAATCAAGTAACTAATTAGAATTTTAAATAAATAATAATAAAAAAGAGTTTTCAAATAAACGAAAACCTAATTGCGGCGATTTTTTATTTAAAACGGTTGGCAACCCATTTATTGTGTGAAACTTTGCCTCATGTTGTGTTGATATGTTTTGCAACAAAATTCACTTGTACTCTAAACATCACACAAAACATTGCAAAATTTAGTCAAGTTACGAGTTTCTATGTGAGTGGTAATGAAAAAAATTATAATTTTTTAATGTAATACATGTAAAATCAGAACTGATTTAATAAATTTAACATATCTTCAACATATAACTAAAATTCGGATTTTATTTCACATGTATTTGGAATATTTATGAAAGTAGTGAATCTAATGTCGTGTGCAATATTAAAGTATTTCAATATTCACATTAGATAGGAAAACAGAAACTGATGATATGCCATTAGCTTAACGTGTAGGTACAATAATGTAATGTGCGAGTATGGATTAGAGTTAGTGTTAAATTGTACAAATATATGTGTGTATAAATAAGTATTTATCTATGTGCGCCAAAAAATTAATGGCTTACATTAACCTTATCTTAATTGGTGGCACATTATTACTTCTCTTGCTACATATATATTGTAAATGTAATTATTAAATTCATAATGCAAAAACAAGTGAAAATGTTTTGGTCCGTTAAACCGTGTTATAATTCAGTAAACAGCCATATAAATCACTTTGTGAAATATCATTATATGGAAAGAGGTTCTATTGTCTGATCGGATCCAAATTTAGTAATTTAAATTAAATATTAAGCTAATTAACTAATATTCACCGAATTCTGTCAAAAAATATTTAAAATTACGATTTTTTGTCATATAAAGACCTTCACAATGAGAGGCTTTAAGAAAGGTTTTACTCAACACATTTTAATAAGCGTTTCCGTTTCATTCAAAATATGGCCTTATACGCAAATTCATCGAAATCGACTTGTAGCTTAAGCATAAATTTACAATGGACAGACCGACGGACATGGTTAAATCGTTTCCTATTGTGATTCTGAATTAATCTGTATATCTGAAAAAAAGGTGTGGCATGTCCGTTTATGACTTACAAACACTTGCATAAACTTAATATACTCTTTGCCTTTACTATCATGCGGTGTAGGGTATAAATATAAAATTAATTATTTATAGAAAAGTGTGTGCATATAAATAATAAAAATGTACAATGTTTATTTAAAAATTTATAAATTATACAAACTCAAGTGCCATTAAGTTTGCGTATGTACACGCAAAAATTCTGCGGTTAAATTTAACTGAAAAATAGATTTGCAGCAACTGGAAAACAATTATTTTAAGGTAAATATTTAATCTGTAGTAGTAGTGGTATTTTCTCCTATAGTATTTAATTGTGTAAAGTGATCACAATAAGTGTATTTCTAATATGTTTAAAAGAGTAGACGTTAGTATGACGTTTGCTATCAGCAATTATTTTAATAACAATAACAGATGAAGCTTTAAATAAAATTTTATCATGGGAGGAGTGTTTTAGTTACTTTGGTTTATTTATTATGCGTTTGAAGAGTGTACGGGGGTTGATTAAAATAATATGAATACCTGACATAAAGAGTTTCACCATTGCAGCCTTTTCTTGTTAGCAGTATTACTCGAGTGAGTGTGCTATCGCTTATGCCACGGTTTTTTTAATGTTCATCGGTCTTTGACAGTTAACAGTTTGAGTTTCGCCTACTATTCTCTTCGCCGATAATGTTTTACCATGTTTTTTGTACGCTGTCGTTCGTGAAACATTAAACAATTCAACTGCACCAATGATTCGTCCCCGTTCGAAATCTGAGAGATCACACATTTCACCGGTCGCTTGTTTTAACCGTCGCAGAACAAGGCGTATAATACTGAAATATAACCTACAAGACTTGGTACATAAACTGTGCAATACGTACGCGTTATGTACACGAAAGCAGTGTTGCCAACATGCAACAAAATATAATATATTGCATGGTGTTTTTATTATTTTGTTTATTCTCTGTATTTCATATCATACGACTTTCCAAGATAAAAAGTCTTCTCAAACTCTATAAAAAAAGATGACCTCAATGTTACATAAAAAGTTATCTTTTGGCTTTCTTTCTTTTAGCTTAATAACACTAGTTAGGAACTTGTTAACCTTTCACTTTTCCTGAATCATTATGTCTACTCTTTCTTCTTACTTTTTATAGCTAATTAAACTAAACCGCAAACTGTTAAAGAAGCTTGCAGTGCTAACGATAACGATAATGAAATAAAGTTTCTTTGAAAGTTTTCATTTAGTGAAAAACTGCTGTAACATTGGCGTGGCTTGTCAGCGCTCGTTGTGGAATTATAATTTAAAGTAAATTAAAAATCGCCACATTAGGTGAATTCCATAATTGGTTGAATATTATAATCGGTTTAATTAATAAAAAGATTGAAAAATCTACTTTTCTTCCTTCTTCTGATTTTAATAAAGAGAAAGAAAACGGAAAGACCTAAAGAATATAAGCAGATTGTTATTTTCAAATGCACGTACAACAGTAAAACTCGTTTTATTATCAAACCTTGATATTAATTCTCTTAAGAAAAACAGTTTAAAAAGAGCGCTAGAACCAGGAAACCTCTATGATTGTTCATATTCGTTAAATACCATGGAACAGGCGTTATTTTCCTTTCAATGTTAATCACATTGGAAGCACAAGGAGTTCTGCACAGTTCAATAAGTTCAGAAGGGTTTCATAATGTCCTTGTACAACAGCACTTTATTGTCTAGACAGTGTCTAGTGTTATAATACGTTACCCTTTAACTTTAATTGTGCAATTTCTGACGTCTATGTGTATATAAAAGATACAAAACTGCCTTGTCGGATGCCTGCTGAGATTTGTCTGGCTGATGATAAATAATCTTTGTTCCTTATTACGAACGAGATAGTTGTTAAGCAGAGCGTGAGATTAGAAAGGCATAAATCTGTAATAAAATAAAATAAATAATAAATTTTTTTAAAATAATATACTGAGGCCTCCTTCTGGGTGCAGCAAATGTATTTTCTCATCCCTAAGATGGAGCGAAAAAAAAAAGATTTCATTATTTAATATTTACATTTAATAAGGTAGGGAGTATAAAAATGAATATTTTTACTGCCTGTTACAGCACTTGTAACAAAATGGCGGGTAAAACATCAACAATATCAGCAGAATAATATGCAAAGATAATATTTTTAGATAAATTATATACAATTTTTTTTTTATATACAGTAGTGTATAATTTACAACCAATTGGCATTCATGTGTTTACAATAAGTCTACAAATGTGAATACAGTTCAATATACCCTTGGGTATTTTTCTAATCTGGAATACTGCCATCAATGCTTACATATGTATGCAATATGTTTGAATGTGTGCTTTGTTGATATTGTGGCGTAAAGCGTTGTTGTTTGTTCGTTTGTTATGCTTTTACTTGTTTATCTCTCTTTTGGAGTAAAGTTATTACTATTCTTTCATTTCTCATAACACCCACATCCATATATTACACAGGATAATATATGGCTGGCATCAAATCTGCTTAGATGCATATGTTAACTGTTAACATACATACAGGATGGAAGGATTATTTGCCACAACAAAATTTTCGTTATACGAACTAGTTTGATAATGTATTAAAAATTAAATTAAAATTATAATTTATGCATTTACATACAACATAAACTTAAAATGTGTTAAAAACTCATTCAAAAGCTGACTCTTGTGGAAAACTATTAAGAAGCACACATAGGATTTCCTTTGCAAAGGAAATTTATTATCCCCCAAAGTTATTAAAATTATTGATTAAGAATCTTTCACGCTTGACAGTAGACATCGCCACAAGTAAAACTGAAGCGTATGTATGTACGTTGTATTATCAAAAAAGTAGTATTAGAGGCAATTGTCTGTGATAGGATTTTTTCATTTGTTGAACATTTTATTTATTTGTCTTTTTTATTCTATTATTTTTATGACCTTTATCTTAACTTTAGACAGCTTTACAATCATGATCCTTTTATTAGCTCATCGAAAGAATAAGAAAAAAAGAATAACAAAAGTAACAAAACTTGGCTTAGGTCAAATCTTTAATAACCTCTACAGTTATATACAATGGGTGAGGGTGGTTGGTATATGATTACACACTCTAATAAAGTATATATTACACATCAGTTTGAAAGTCGAGGTTTATCCTGAAAAGAGTTTTTTGTAAATTGCGGGCATTTCTGTTATCCGACCATGCCCATTTTTAGCACATCGATGCCTAGAATAACTGTAAATATGCATATCAAATTTCAACTTTAAAGCAAAATTTTTGTGACAGATTGTTGATTGTGGGCGTGGCTACTAACCGAATCTGGGTACAAAACAAAAAGAAATAAATATGTGTATATATGTACGAAATTTCAATTCAATTTTTTAAAAATTACTTTCTGTGAGAGTTCCAACAACAGATGGACGTACGGACAGTGGTGTCTAAATTGACTCGTAACTATGATTTTGAATTTATAATAAATTCTCAAAAGACGAGTTCATGCTTATAAATCGATGAAATAAATAATGTTATACATTAACGATAATGTTTAAATAATGTGAAAAATAAAAAAAATTTACAAAAACTTTAGTTTTCTTTTTATCATTCATTTGATCATAAAATATTTACTTTGTACATAGCCGTTAAACGGGCGACTTGTTTATTGTTGATGTACAAAAACAAAAACCAGATGTTAAACGATTGTACAATACTATTCTGACATGTCACACAATTTTGTTATATTGTACAAACAATCTTATCATTCATTTTGTTAAACTTAGAAATACAATGTTATTAGGAGAAGAAAGGATAAAAAGTAAACAATTTTATTACTAAATATTTATTTATATGGATATTATTCATTCAATCACATATAATTGGTAGCCATTCAATATATAGGATTTTTTAATAAGGACACAAAGTAACACACCATAACATAACATAAGTTTCGGCGACTACAAAGGATTTTCGTAGTAATTTTTAATAATGTTCAAATTTGATTGACTTTTTGACATTATTGGATCATGAAAAATATTCAAGAGTGCGTTCGTATTAAACTAAAAAATTGTTATGTTCGTAATGAAAAATCTTATTTTTTATAGTAAACTTTTAGGTAATTATGTGTATGTAAATATGTAGCAGTTCAAATGGCTGAATAAGAAAGCTTGGATGGGTGTCAATATGGTAGAAACAAATAGAAAGAAACAAATTCATTTCTGTATGCAAGTAAGTATTATTTTATAAATGGAGAGAGCAAAAAAGAAAAAGAAGAAGTAGTAGTAGTAAGAAATGAAAAGTAATTATAGCTTCACTACATTAGTGATGAGTTTGTTTAGTTTGCTATTCCGTTTGAAACATCCAGAAAGAGGTGTCAGAGACTGTACTTATTCCATATGTGGATATACTAAAAATGGGCGAGATTGGATAACAGACCCGCCCACAATTGATTAACATTTATTTATTTAAACCTCGCCCACTGTTTGCTTGTGCAGGTGGATAGTATTTAAGAGTTGCTTTAAGGTAAATTGAAACTCTTTATTTGTATTTTTAAATAAAATGTCTACTTGCGTCCACTTTGGAACATTTTTCCATATCTTTCTTTATCATTCAATTAGCCTTGTTACTTCTACAAACATTTACATTACAGTTTCATTTACACTGCATACACATACACATACCATTTGCATTTTGTTACAAATGAAAGAGAAGTTTGAAAAAAAGAGAATTGTTTTCTTTTTACCTATTTAATATATTTAATTAATTACAATAATGTCTTATACAAATAAAACATTGATACATGTTATTTTAACCTAACGTTATAGTAATAGATATATGGACAAAATAATATGAACATCTGACATATACACAATATTTATTTGTTAATGAAATGTTGGGCCACCTTTTGCTTTTAGAACAGCTGCAATCCTTCGTGAAGTAGATTCGTAGAGTGTCTGAATAATTCTGCTGTCACGTTTGCCGCGATAGTTTTATGTTATCTTGCCATAGTTTTTTTTTTAAATGTTCGTTGGTTTCTGTCCATTAACTTTATGTTTCGCTCACTACTCCTCTTTTAACTAAAACAACTTTGTTAACAAGACTAAAAAAAGTGATAGAATAAATCTTTGTATATATGTGTATACGGAACATAGAAAAACAAAGGCAGATAATATATAATAATTGAAGAAGTTTTTAGAAGAGTATTTATTGTCCGTAATCCGTCTTTTTAAAAATGAGGTAAAGAGTCCGATAAGCGTAAAATTTTAAACATTTAATCAAAAGGATAACTAAGTCTATATATCTCACGCTCGCAAAATTTAAGATGTTGAGGGTAAAACTCGACGTGCAAGTTTTAAAGTAATATATACAATATTTGGAAGAGTGATATGTAGATTTGCTTTTCAATCATTTTCAGTCCCTGAAAAAGAATAACAACCTATCTAAATTTAATTAAAAGATACATTTCATGCAAGGCTTTTCATTTTCATTGTCTAACCAGCAGACCAGCTACATCCAGCCTACATTACGGCTTCAACAACACTCAACACTATAGAACAAGTTTAAATGTTAAAGGAAATGCTTTCTTGTATTTAATGATTCTTTCATTAAATACATTTAAGGAGCACAGAGAAAAACTTCAATAATATGTCATTGAATGAATGCCAGATGCACGAAGAGAATAAATCCCGGGAGGTGTGTTCCACTTATTTTATACATCTACCATATACGTACATATCACACCAACACGCAACTACTTATAATGTACGTAATTTTTTTTTTTTCTATGTGTATATTTCTCCCGTTATGTGGCTGCGGGCAACACGTTTTTAATGTTTCCTATCTTGACGTGTTCAGCTAAATAAACTTTTAATACAACTTCTGTTGAGTTTTTCTTACTTTCCGAGGGTGTAAATACACGAAGGAAAATGAATTACTTACAATGTAAACTTCGTTTGAGTTGAGCTGAGTTGAGTTGAAAAACTATAATTTCAATTTTGCTTAATTACAGGACAAATTGTGTTTTTCTTTTGTTTTACATAACTCGGCCGTGACGATGTTATACATGTTGTTACGTTTTTATTATATCAGCAAGTGAGCTGTCATATTAGTATTGTGTGGTTGATTTATAACTTTTCATATCCATCACTCTGCTCGCTTGGTGAAAATGGTTGTAAATACTTATAGAAGAAGAAAGCATAAGAGGTCATACAAAGTGTAAATAAAACTTGAATATCTTTAATATCTAGGGCGTGGCAGTTAAGTGATGACGCCCTCTAAGAGTGCTTGTATTACGAATCATCTTAAAAGTCGAGTTTAACGCTTTATACGATTTTTTATAAATTGTGTGGACCACGCCTATTTTTGGCTTATCGATGGATCGGTTTTATAAATATATGTATCAAATTTCAAGTTTTTGGCATAATATTTTACCAGATAAATAAATATTTTTTTATTGTGGGCGTGGATCTTCACCGATTTTGCCCAATTCAAAAAATCATTTACGTACTGAACTGTTTGAATTTCATTACAATCTCTCAATATTTACGATCATGAGAATGCCAATAACAGATGGACACTCGGACATATTCTGACATATTTGTCAAGAGTGACTTAGTTTTTAAAACTGATCAAGAATATAATATAAATATTTTATAAGGTAAGTGACTGAAATTTAGAACATCTTAAGAAAGTCGTGGATTTTAAGGTAACGTAATATATGATTGACTTTTCTTTCTTTGTTAGAAGAATTCTTCTGAAGTAAGATTTGTTGGCATTATTTTCTTATTAATTCGGCAAGTACTAGAGTGATATTCTGCATAATGACGGTGGATATTTCAAATTTGTTGTACACCGTTTGTTTTTATATCTTTTTCTATACTCTTGTTCTTATCAGTATTTCAGTACTGCCTTTGTAATCAAAGCTACAGCATTAAGCTGCATCATTAACTAATAATTAATATAACGGCAAATTATAAATTAATGCTAAATGTTATGTGCAGTTATCTATAATTAAATCTTTCCATTATATGAAAATGTGTATAAACATCGACAATATGGATGGAATTTTCAATTTTTCATTAAAGAGCGCAAACATTTGAATTATTAAAAAAAACATTTGGAAAGTTCAGATTAAATTTTAGAATTCTTCTTAGCAGGATTAAAATTTGACATCCTGAATCGTTTTTGGCATGTCCGTCAAGATGTGTGTAGTCGAAATGCTCACGGTCGCAAAAATTGATATATTGAGATGTTAGCTAAACCAAAATCTTGTTTAAATCCTTCCACTTAATATTTTACTGCTACAATTGAAGCAGCAGACTACCCCAGAGTAAGCTTTAAAAGGCAGATACTTTTTATCGGGATAATTTCATTTTAATTAATAACCGTCATTTGTGCCACTGAAATGGTATATTTTTGGGACTACCCTCGTACATGAAATACTGAGGGTGTTCTTTTATTTTGCTGCATATACAACTTTCTCCTCCTTTTCCTCTTTGTACATTTATCCAATTAGTCGATTGTTTATGAGTTATTTGATGGAATGGAAGAAATAATTTTTTCCAATAATGTTTTTGAACAAACATTTCCATTTTATACAATTGGAGGGTATAAAATTAATGGATTGACATGGAGAATTAGAAAATGAATAATTCCGTCTTTTCAATATATGTCAATTGATTTTTTCTCTCATATCATATCAAATTTATATAAATACTGAAGTGAAACGTTTGCAAAAAGTTCTGTGAAATAAAATCGTTTGATTTGATAAAAGAAAATGATTGACAGAAAAATGATTCTTTCTGCAACCTTTGCATTAATGTTGTCACATATTTATTGAGGTATCTATTGATACCATGATTGGATTTATTACTTTATTAAGTTTCTTTTCCAATATAAATCCTTTTGAGAAAATATTTTATACAAAATCCATGATTAAAGTTTATTGTTGCATAGGCCTCCTTTCAGTAGCTGAGTAGGCTAAAAGAAGGAGAGGGGTTCAAATCCAAAGGGAAAAAAGTAAAGAGATTTCTCAACTGGACTTTGAAAACTAGAAATAAATAACCCCTTAGCGGTTAGGCTTTCCATGCAAACCTTCACTCATCCATTTAAATTAGGTAGCTCCTTTATTTACATAACAATCGTATAGTCATACTATTATAAAATACATTACTAAGCTTTGATATATAAGCTTACCTATACACAATGCATTTATACATACTTAGCATTAACTAACTAAATATATCAATGCCCTGTGCAGCACAACCACCATAATTGTTAAAAACAATTTTTTAATATATATTTAATTCAACTACGTACATCTATATATATATATATATATTTATATGTATTGTACTGGTGATATATACAGTCGGCCAACATAACAGTTCAACAAATTCAGCAGAGATTTAAAATATTATACGTTACGTATAGAAAAAGTAAGAGAACACCGAATGTACATAAGCAGGAATGTTAGGCTTTTTATTTTACACTAGTTTAAGGATACAATTGAACTTGCTTTTGGTTTAATTATGATGAATTTTTAAATATCATTATAATACTAAATATATAGAATTTTCACTTTTAATATGCAAATATTTTAGAATTCCAAGCACACTTGAAATTACATGCAAAATTTCATGCTTTAATTCTTTATAAATTTCGAAAAACTTGTTAATTGTAATCTCAAGCTCTTATATGCGGAGAGTTATACCTCTGTTGTAATCTTATGAATATTCAAATATTTAACTTTTTTGATTTAAAACTATTGTATTAATAAAATACATTTGTTGGGACTTTCCAACATCTCTTGTTTTTTGATTAATTTGGGATGATAAAAAAAAGTTAGGATGCACAGACTCCCATAAAAAAAATCTTCATAATTAACCAAGTTATATAACTACTAATAAACTCTTTTCACTTTAAGATTATATATGTTTTCGATTGATAGCACGTTGTTTCAAATAGTGGACGTACAGACTAAATATACTGCATTGTAAATTTACATTTACATTCGTCTAAAAATGTATGATTTGAATGAAAATTCGTACTTTACCTTACGCTTAAGAAAGCCGATTAATTAATAACTTCAACTATACTTAAGCTAAGTATACAACATCAAAGTGTTGCTGCATGTTAAACAAGAAATTCTAATATAGCTTAGGCTTTAGTTTGATTTATATATATGTATATGTGAATGTATATTAATTGTCAATGCTTTCATGTTCATATCATTGCAAATTAACATGTAAACAAAACATTTCAATAAATGTCAAAAAGTTTTTCACTCTTCTTATTCGAACTTTTCCTTCAAATGTTACTTTATTTCACATAAAAGTCAACATATCAAAATTCAAAAAGAGATTTCGGAGAAAAGTTCCTCACGCACTTAATTTATACTAAGTGCTTTTATAAAAGAACAACTTAAATTTAACTTTGTGAAAAGATCCATATAATATGTCTAAGTAATATAGCAACAAAAACAAAATATTTTGTTTTCATTTAAAGTTTTAAAATAAATGTTTAATTTCATTCTGTGTTGTTTTTGACAGAAATCTTACACAAACACACAAACACACAAACACATATACGAGTATATGTTGTAAAAGATATTCAGAAAGCAAAAGACAGTAGAAAAGTGCAATATGATATGTAATATAATATATATAATACGTACAGACACATATGAAAACAAGACTTTTCCTCTGTAATGTAATCATACTGAAAAGATTTACTGGATAGTAAGCAAATACGCAAAAAAGCATTTAATAGGAAAAAAAAAGGAGAAAAAGAAGTGATAATGTTATAATAGGTTAATTCAGTTCTTTAATACCTTAGACAACTTAGTTGTATCAGTAAACTCAGAGGCAGTGCTGTATAAGTCACTTCGTGACATAACTTTGTATGGAGAGGGGTCCTAAAAATGATGCTTTCGGGTATAAATTTGTTACATCCAATTATTAAGTTAATTAACTATTTAATACAGTTTTATTTATTATAAAACTAATCAACTATTTTTCATTAAATTTTGTCAAAAAGTATTTTTCCCATATAAAGAATTACATTACAATGGGACTTTATATTGGGAGAGGTTCTAAAATTAGTCCGATTCGGTTCATTTTCAGTAGAATTCCTTTCTGAGATGTGCTTTTACTAAATTTCATCAAAATATCTTTAAAAATGCCACCTGTAGCTTAAACACAAATTTATATGGACAGACAGACGTACATGATTAAATAGACTCAGAATTTGAATCTGGATGAATTTGTATGATTGAGGATGGGCATAATATAAGCCATTTAGGAGTTATAAACATCTGCATAAACTTAATATACTCTTTGCCACTAGTGGCAGGCAATCGTAATGGTCATTACAATAAATCAAAAACAAATGAAAATTTTTACAGTCAACTAAACCCAACCAATGCACAATACCATTCATAACACTATAAAAATCCATAAATTTAAATTGCATTGAAAAATAGAAAAAATTTGTAGAATATTACTTGAAATTTTAATAAATAGGAGAACTAATAATAATAGTAACATTCTGAACGTACGAAACGATTTTTATACAATGCCATCGAGTCATTGAATAACTCTTTATATACAGGAGATGAACAAAATAATATGAACACCATCAGTTACATCATATTGCATGTAAATAATGCGATGTGTATGTATTGCACAGTGCCAAGTCTTGTACGCTTTGCACATTTTTTTGTTGCACTATGAGCGCATCGTTTAACTGATATTCCATAGAAGAGCATACAAGCGGACCGACAGACAAACAGTAACTTTTTTGCTGCCTTATATACCATAAGATATAATATAAATATGTTAATGGATGCTAATATCACAGCTGCTTCAACAAATAAATACTGTTTTCCAAAAACAAAACGAAGGTGACTTTTAAAATAAAATAAAATGCAAAGTGTCACATTGGCTGTGTATACATTCATGCATTTAACAAAACATTTCCATGAAATTTCCATTTACATAGAAGCTCCTTCATAACAATTCATTTTGTAAAAATTTACTGCAAAAAAAAAAAAAAAGAAAAGAAAGTTTATCAAGTTTTTTCATAAACATTCGCGTTAAGTTATGTTGTGTTTGTTGATTCATTCAGTTAATACGCAGATGTTTGTGTAGATATGCATTTTTTTTTCATTTGTATACGCTTCACATAAGATAGGAGGTATACTAAGTTTGTCATTCCATTTGAAACACCCAGAAGTAGATTTCATAGTTTCTACAAAATATACATCAATCGATTTAGATATGTAAGTCCGTGCGTCCATGTTTATGTTGGTGGTTGTTATTTTCGCGGTCGTAAATTAAGCTAAAATTTTGTCCAATTTTATTTGTTTCAGATTTAAACCGAGCAAATATCGGTCAATAGCCATGCCCATAATCAACAAAAATCTATTTATCTGCCACAAAAATTGATCTATAAAATTGGAATTTGATATACATTAATTACCCCCATTCATGGATGTGCCAAAAAGTGGGCGTGGTCGTATAATAGATGCCTTCAGAATTACAATAAACCGAATTCGGTGTAAAAGTTGACTTTCCATTTTATACACTATTAGAGGGCGCAATCAGGTATCTGCCATGTTATATGTATCTACACAGGGTATTTAATACAACAGGTTTACAAAAGTAACATCAAGAGGATTAACAGTGATTTAAGTGTAATTTTAGGAGTTAAATTGACAACTTTTCTAGTAAATAAAATAAAGTGAAATTAAATTTTCCATCCATCACAAGAACTTGGTATTTCAGAGAGTTCATCGAGGGGAATTTTTCTATAAGAACTTGAGTTTGTACTCTTAGAAAGTCCAACCGATCCAGGAATTTGACAACAAACAATCATTTACAATGCAATGCCGTGTATTCACTGATAAGTCTCTTAAGCAGTTGGAAGTTAAGAAAAATTTCATCAAACAAATCATTTTTAGAGATGAAGCTGCCGATTAAGAGTCACCAAGCAAATTCGCGGGGAACATTTTAGCGATGTTGTAAGCCATATTTAATGCCATAACATGCACTTTCAAATGAAGAAAATTTAAGTGCATATTTCAAGCACAACTTGTTCTATTTATGTACATTAGAAAATCTAATGTTTTTATGGATCCAACTCTATATGAATCACCCATTAATACAATGAAATTGGAATAGGTAAGAGTTTGATGGCGATAGTTTATTACTTATCTGTTACTAAAGAGAACACACTTCATATTTTAGTGGCGCAATGCAATAAAAAGGTATTCTCCATAAACACAGCCATAAAAGATAAGAAATAAAAAAATTGCATAATTTTCCCATAAAACTTACACTGGTAAGCAATTACAAGCTATCGAACTGTAAAAATATTCACTACAATTTATTTATTTATCCGTTTGAGACAATGTTTGCCGGGTTACATCATTTACGATATAGGTTTTATGATATACAGTTAAACAGTGCAGTCATACTTGACTAATTGTGCGAATAAACATAGCATACGATTATACTATGCTTTACTGGACTTGTTTTTATATCCTGAGCTTATTATTATTAAGTTTGTAATCCAGTTTTAAATAAATGCAGGAGGAGGCGTCAGAGACTCTATAAAGTAAATATGTATTCTTCATCTTCATCAAAACTTAATACAGATATGTCCGTCTGTGTGTCCATGCATTGTTCGTTATTTACATTTTCACAGTCGTAAAATTTTGAGATGTTGAACCGAAACTTTGTACATAGCTTTTGCACTCCATTTAAATTAGATAAAAAAAATAAAATCTTTAATTTTTCAAAAAAAAAAAAAATATATAAATTGGATTATACAGCATGTGACGTAGGGTATTTGATGGTCGCGCTTGACTGACTATTATTTTCACTTGTTTTTATCTGCACTCCATTTGTTTTAGCTGTTTCAGTAGGTAGAATATATTTTATACCAAAATGCACTTTTCCACGTATACATATATATACATACATACATATATGATATATGTATATGTTAAGCATACTTTTATACACATGAAATTTATGGGTCTTTTATGTAAATTTTTTTTAGAAGAACACAAAAAATCTCGTTAAATATTTATAAAAATATTTTTTTTAGTTTTTTTTTTATATTTAAAGATTTTTTGTATACTTTTTTTTGCGGTTATACAGACAACAGAAACCACTGACATTTTACTGACATAGTTAAAAATAAGTAAGAAAACCAAATGTCGCTTAAGCCAAATCTTAAATACACGAACAATAGTGGACGTAGCAGGTATATGATTTTGACCCAATTTCCATATCAACCTATATATTTATCAACACATTGTGTCAACCTTATTTTTGATATGATAAAAATGTATACAATATTTGCAGAGTCTCTGATATTTTCTTTTTTGTGTGTAAAGACCGTTTTGACAAAGTGGTGGTGGTTATGGGTGGGTGAAGCCTTAATATATGAAAAATTATGATGGACTTAATACATGAAAAACTGAGAAAATACTAATGAATGTAAAAAATTGTGAAAATTTAAGTTATGTGCATAAAATTTTTAACAAATGTAATGTAAGTTAGGGTGGTTATGATGTTACAAATATACGAGTATACAGGGGATGAACTTAAATAATAATATCAACACCATGCAATATAATCAACTGATTGCATGCTAGCAATATTAACTTTTTCCTTTTTTTTTTAATATTTCATTACAATTAAATAATAAAACGAGCTATTCGAAGTAAAAATATTATCATAAATTAAGTGACTATTATTGTATTGTACACAATCTTTCTAAAATGCCAAAATAGCAAAAAGAAAAAAATTACAATTTTATTATTATTACAACTTAATTATTTTAATTTTTTTTACTGATATTTTATTTTATTATTGTGTAATATTTATATCCTCCAAAAATTATATGTATAGTAAGATCCTTTGTAGGGTTTCTGGTGCCTCCTTTTGGGTGTTGCAAACAGAATGACAAAATTTATACCAATATTTCTAAATCATTAAATCTATATAGTCTCTGTTGATTTTTGCTAGTTCGAGGCTTTTGTTTATGTGTTGAAAACCTGCCCCCCCTTAATGTCTATTAAAGTTTCTTCTGTAGCTACATATTTTGGCAAATGTGGTTCACATGTCAAATGATTAAATTTTGAAGTACACACAATGAAACCACGCTCCTTTGGATTACCGGACACTTCAGCTACATGCCATGACATGATTAAGTACAGAATGTGCTTATTAGTGTTGGTATGTTTCGCAATTAAACTTTCAATGCTATGCAGCCATGCGTGGCCTTACCCATGAGTTTTCATCCTTTACATCTTTTCACGGTTTTAATTGCAGGCATGGAAAGTTTCTTTGTTCACTACATTTTATGTGCAAATGTACTACCTCTGATGATAGAGATATTAACATATTAAATGCTGGTCATTTAATGTTTATAAAATTTTTATTTCACAAAAGTAAAGGAGGCCTCATAGACCCTACACATCAGCATCAATAACCGATTCGATTTAGACTAAGTGTGTCTGCCTATTATCGACATTCTTACGAGCGTAAATTTTAAGATATTGAGCCGAAATTTTGTACAGAGACTTTTAGTTTTTGTATGCAGATTACTAGTGTTCATATTTTTCATTAAAACTGTACTTTAAATATTCTTTCGTTTATTTTTCTTTTCAAACTATAACTTGTTGACTTTATTTTAATTAGAATAATTAATGAAAGATATTAAAAACTTTATCTGCAAAATTCACGAAATTGTAATTTGCTGATCTCTCTTTACTTTCATACCTCTGTCACTTGCTACCCTCCACATGTAATACACAGTTTGTACTTTCAAGCAGAGATGTATTCGTATATGTGTGCGTATGTCACTATTGCATAGTGTTCATATTATTTTGTTCATATGTATATGTACATTTTTGCAAAACTCAATATTAACACTCATACGCCATGTTGGCCGAAAATAATATTTGTGTAATAAGTGTGTAGTTAAAAGTCTTTATACTGTTAATATATCTAAATAGAGTGTTGTCGATTGTGGGCGTAACTCCTTATCAATTTTGCCTAATATAAATGGTGATTTACGTACAAAAACTAGAGTGCTTAGACGCGCCAAATTTCAGCTCAATATCTCAAAATTTTGTAACAACAATTGAACAATTGAGAGTAGGTGATTACAACTATAAGAGCTCTTACCAGGTAGGCATACATTTGAGTCAAAATATTCACTATTGAATAATCGTGTAACAGTAAAATGACGCCCTTTAAGTGCTTTAATTCAAAATAAGCCAAATCAATACATTCCACGCTCATTACAGGAGTTGAAAATCTTTTAATTTACCATAAAGACTTTGACTTGCAGCCTTACAAGATCAAAATAACTCAATAACTGAAGCCTTTTAAACATTTGAAGCCCTGAAACTTATGCTATCTTATGTTATGTCCTTATTGAAAATCTCTTTGTATGCAATATTTTTTAAGTAGTACATAAAGTTACGTATAATATACCTCAAGTAAAGCACACCGACCTTGTCATGGCATTGGAATGTGTTTATAAAATATATTTGCATGTGTAAAAAAGTGTAAAATTATGATGGTATTTATATTATATTGGATTCCTGAGTGTCCAATAAAATGTGCAAACTTTGCATAACACATTGTTGTTGTTGTAAATGAAGTGATCAAAAGGTTTTATTGTTATAATGGAATGTATATGCATTAGTTGTTGAATAATTAGCATACGCTTTAATAATTAAGTATTAAGGTATTGGTAAAATATTTAAGAAATGTTTTATCTTAAAATTTTCCCATTTTCTCTACTTTCAGATATTTATGTAACAACAAGAAATTTTGCCAACCAATGTAATGAAATGCAACGTAACTTAAAAAGTATCTGAAAGTTCAGTAATTGTTGTTTGAGGAACTGGTCCATGCAACATAACTAATTAACAATATGCCAAAACTATCTGCATCAGAAGCCCATTCATTATACCACAAATTCTCTTAAAGGCTTCACACACATGCATCACAACAATAATAATGTACAACAACAGCAGTTTATTTTCTCCGGCTCACCTAACTCATTGGCTACAGTGCATTACCTTCGTCATGACCGGTGAATTTCAGTAATTGCTGGTATTCACCCAACTCAGGTCATAACATGACAGCACCCAACATAACCAGCACGTTAACTTTAGATAATATGCTGGAAATGGATTTTGACACGAATAATACGTGGCCATTGGAACGTGTTGTGTCAACGGTGGTACCAATATTTTTTGGTATTATTGGTTTTGCCGGCTTGCTAGGCAACGGTTTAGTGATTTTGGGTAAGTACTCTACACTTACTCTACTTATACTCTGCTTGTAATAGATACTTTTCATCCCTTAATACAACATGAAAAGTATACTAAGTTGATTATTCCATTTGTCCCAGAAGGAGGCATTAGACACTCTACAAAGTATATCAAAGTGTATGATACAAAAATTGAGCGATTAAGTTGAAATTTGGTGAAAATATTTATAATTAGTCATTTCATTGAGGTGACAAAAATGGGTATGGTGGGATAAGAGGTACGCTCACTAGTAACGAAAAACCGAATTCTCAAAGTAAACTCGACTTACCAGCTAATGAATAAAGGGCAAAATCATGTATCTGCCACGCCCATTATTTCTATGTAGATAAGTGGGGTATTTAACATTTTAAATAAAATTTTTTTTTAATTTTAATTCTATTCCAAGATTTTCTACAATATTTTGTAAGAACCCAGAAATGACAAAAGACCTTCAGTGAAAAGCCACAACATAGAAAATGGTAACAACAAGAATACATGAACAAATATTTGTGGACACGTCTAGGACATGTATATGCATACCGTGGTTGCACGTTTATAGTTAAGAACAAAGAATAAACACACATATAACTTACGATCCGTTGTGTCACATTTTTTGAATTCATGCTTCATAAAAATCCTCTTAAATATCCAGTTAAGGGCAAACAAAGTTTGAATCTTTCTTTGAATACCAAATAACTTAAGGCGATTTTTATTTTTATATTTATAGGTTTCAAAAATTCCATACTGTTGTTTATTTACATTTGTTTGAGTCTTACAAACATTAAAAGAAAGTGGGGTAGCTTCCCTTTACCAAAGGTTACATGTAAGGCTGAAATTTTAATTTACTGGAGTTATCATCGATTTAATACATATTTTGGCTGCCAGCTTTATTTTTTAATCAATATTCAAACAAATGCTTAAGAAATTATAATTTGTCTGTGTAGTCTGTCCATTAATACTTTGTGGATAAACCAAATAAAGCTTAGGCGAAATCTTAAATAACTTCTACATCTACATATAAAAAGTGATGTGGCGTGGTGGACAGTTTGGAAAGAGAAATAATGTTCTGACCACTCCTTTTTAACTATAAATTATGTACATAAAATTTCAACTTCTTAGTTCAAATAACGATTGTGAGCGCAACTTTTGATCGATTTTATATAATATAAATTTTGCAAATGCAATGAAAAATTTAGTATAATCTCCATTTCATATGAATGGTATGCTTTGGCTTATAAGGACATTTTTTTATGGGTAAACTCAAAAACACTCACAAATTTTTAATGGAAGCACACAAACACCAAGTAAGCGTAAAGCGTGCCTGTAAACAGAATCCACGCATTTCAGAAACATGTGTTTACTTTCTAAACCTGCAGCAGCAGCTAGTCGCAAGCTCTCTTGCTTTGCCATCTACCACCCTGAAGGTAAAGGAAATATATTATAAGTAATAAAACTTGTTACACCTATGTGAGTTTATAGTAGCATTATTATGCTGCTAAATGTGTTCAGGGATGCCAAGCTATATGACTCTATATGGGTACGGTTATAGTTGTTTTTGTTCTTGTTTTGTTGTTTCCTAATGGTGGGTAAAGTACTTAAACTGTGCAGATTACGTTATCCTGTAATTGTCGGCATTTTATAGACATACAATAAATATTAAAGCCCAGAGAGTGTCGGTAAATGTATTTAGCATTTTTTTTATAGAATACATCCCCTCCTCTTGCCAGCTTTACTGCAACCATTTAAAAACCATTAATGCACTAAAGTTGACACATGATCTCCGATAGCTAGCAGTCCAATATAACTACTACGTCTTCATACGTTTGCACTATTTCAATAAACTTAAGTAAATGTATTGGTTTTGTGGTTTTTTCTTTTTTGCTTTCCATTCTATTTTCATAGAATAATAAGATAAATGTTTTCTTTGTGGTTAGTTAAGCTGCTTATTCTATTTTGTACGAATAAATTGAATATACTCGTACCACACAAAGGGGTGTTAATTTTACTTTTTTTTTTCTTACACAATTTCAACTACTTACGAGTTTTTATGCAGAATTGGAATATTAAAGGCTGAAATCTTCAATTTTTTAGAAATACAGGAAAAGACAAAAGAGATGCATTGAAGCATTTATAAGTGTGCTTCAGAAACTACAACTACTTTATATAATCTATGCTGCCTTCATTTATGGTCATTTTCACAAGTAGTTATATGTGTACGGGGGTACTCCCAGAAGAAACTTATATGGTCAGTATTTAAAAAAAAATCACTCTGATAGTAAGTACCTCTTTAAAGCTTAAGTTTCAACTTTGAATTGGAAGCCATCAATAGAGAACGCTCCCAGTGCATTTCATAATATGAGAACAAAATTGTCCTTAAGTTTTGTGATACAATTCTTTTATTTGAAAGGTCTCCAGACTTATATTAAAGCTGAGCGAAACACACACTCTGAGAGAATGTGTTCCTTTTTTACAATGGTTATGTTTCAAAATACTTTTATTTGAAAAAGGTTTTAAACCAATTAATAATAAAACAAACAATGGGTATTGAAAACGATATGACAAACTCAGTATACCCATCATCTTATGATATTACACTTTCCAACTTAAATGATTTTTAAAACAATCTTTTCATTGTAATTGTAGAATATAAAAAAACGCCTGAATTATAGTAATTTATTACGATCACTCACAGGCAATGAAAATGTCAAATGTGTCTCATGAATAACATTTTCAAAAAATACATCTTTTGATATATAAGTGAAGCAATTACTATAAACGTCAAGTTCTTTTATATTAACTTCTTCTCGTTTGTCTCTTACCTTTATATAAGTGCCAACAACTTGAGAGTAGTTATGACTATTTAAAATATATATAAATGGAATAATAATGGAATAATAATTATATATATAAATAAGTTTGCATTTATATACTTTTATGTTCATTTCAAGTGCCATTATTTAATTGTTCAAGTATGTCTTACTTGTGTTGTTCAAAAAAGACAACGAAAGTACATAATACCCATTGTAAGATTGGTGGTATAAATATATCATTAATGTTTGTCATACAATAAATTCCATTATAGACTAATGTGTAAATATTCCCGCTATACAATACGTTTGGTAAATTAAGTCCACCGGTACGCAATTGTATTGCATTGCAATGTTTACTTTACATATTTCAACGCCAAAATAATTATATTCTCTGTTTGTCATTCTATTTGTAATATTGAGAAGGAGGCGTCAGAGACCTTGCAAACCATCCAAAACTGAGTCTGAACTGAACATGTATGTCTGTATGTCCGGAAGTATATTGGTGATATCTTGAGATATTGAGCTGAAATTTTGTTCATATACGTATTGCTTTTACACGCACATCGTTATTGAACAACATCGATAAAGAGCCAAGCCTACAATCGATAAAAATCTATTTATATAAATTGAGCTATGAAGTTGAAGTTGTACGTATTTAAAAGTATCCCATCTATGTGTAAAAATGGGCGCAGTTGGATAAAGGAAACGCTCACAAGAAGTATTTTAAATTTTTTTAGCTCAATGTCAACAACATAACAACAGAAACATCCGGACGTACGGACATACGTGTCTATATCGACCTCAGTTTTTAATGCTTTGTAAGATCTCTGACACTTTCTTCTGAGTGTTTCAAATAAATGCCTTGATAAACTTAGTATATCCTATGTGGAGGGTATAACAACACAAGTGTAAAACTTGTGCACTTACTTATTGTATAGGTGGTAATAGCAATCAATTCAAAAGTGACAATTAAGCACAAGTGAAAACTTGGTTTCAGATCCTTGAAGTGTTCATATGTTGCAAACATATTTTCTTTTACTTATTGTATTCACATTTACTGTAACTCTTTTACATTGTGAGCATATAAAAAGAAAACGACAACAAAAAATATAATTCAAGGTTAGTGAAATGTGCAAAATATGCAACAGCACAGGTAGTAGTGAAATGGACTTTTACGTCATGCCCTTACAAAATGTACAAATGTGAAAGTCTTTCACATCCGGATTGACATTGTTGATAAGAGATCTTGAACGGACATATACATAATATATATATAAAGTGTATTGCATACGGAAGCATGTAATTTAATATTGTTATCGAGGAGCGGCAATATCTTGTTAACAAAAGTATAAAATTTCATATTTATTGTGATATATACGAATGTACAGTACAATGATATTTGGCGCATATTCATATTCTTAAAATATTTGTAATTTTCTGAAGGAAATTACTCAAACATACGTAAATGTACATATGACAGAGTATTTTTATGTCTATACATCCGTCAATTGCCCGTACGTCCATTAATTGCTAGTTGTTAAAAGTATAATACATTCAAAATTTTTATAAACATAATTAGAATATTACCTAACAGTTTCTGACCAATTTTTAACTTGATTCCAAAACTACACAGAGCAGTACTTTTTCAATGAATTTAAAAATTTATAAACATCCTGGGAACCCTCCTTACAAACTTGTAAAAACAATCACAATAATGTTACAGTTTTGTTTTCCAACTAGTCAGACCATATTCATGATACATGTGCTTGATGTAATTTTAAGATTTGATTAAATTGAACTTTTTTTAATTCTTGATTTATCTTATAACGGTTGTACAAATACATATTTATTGCATTTAACGTTGAATAAGTGTCCCTCGTAAGTTTTATATCCTTCACCTTAGTGATAATGAGTATACTAAGCCTGTCAGACCGTTTGTAACACCCAGAAGACGTAAAATGTTTTATATCCCATTCTGTCACAATGGGCGCACAAATTTTCAGATCGATAGAAGCTGCCTTTTCCGATATATAAGCGTTCGAAATGTTCGTAGAAACAAACTGACTGAGAATGATTGCCATTGAGCCATTGAATGACTTCTTTGTATATATTAAAATAGACTATTTTCTGTGCTTTTAGATAAATATAAACTTATGTTCCTAAAACTCCTACTGTTTTTAAGTACATGCGGAGGGTATTTAAAATTTGGTCTAAGCCAATTTTGGTTTCTTTTTTACTTAATTTTCTTTATTTATTTTATATATTTTGTTAGTATTTACAAAATGTCTTAACTGTTGCTGTTGGTGGATGTTGTATTCTGTGCTACGGTATTATGTACATTGTAACTGCTGCTTCTTGCTTTCATTGTCAAATGTCAACATAGCCAAGTGTAGACTGTGAAGATGTAGAATAAACTTGTAACAAAACGTACACATACACAGAAGCCACACACCCACCAACCCTATTAGCTATTGACGGTGGTAATGGTCGCGATGGTCGATGTTGCAAAAATAACAGACATTAAGTAAATTAATCATTGAAGCTTGTGATTCATGTGATGGGTGGAAGAGAGCATCAAGCGTTCTTGAGTATTTTCTTAAATCAACTTTAAACGGCATTTTAATATTTTACAAACAAAATGACAATACATGTGTCCTAAATAAGCGGGATTATTTGCTCTATAAAATGGTTGAACATTCTACAAAAATACCCCAAGACGTGCTTGGTTAACTTATTTATGGTTTTTCCTATTACATAAAAATTATTTTCCATTCTACGACAGTTTAACACAATTTTTCTCTTCTCTATATTCTAATAAAAGGAATACGAGTAAATATAAATAATAGCAGATATACTAAATTTCATTCAGTTTGCAGCATCGAAAAGGTGTTGCCACAGATTTTATAAAGTACATATACAACATATATTCTTGATTAACATCAACAACTGAATCTATCTAGAGATAATTGTCCGTGTGTCCGTATATCTACAAGTTGTTCGCACTCTCATGGTCGATTTTGAGATATCAATTTAAAATTTTATACAAATATTTTTAGTTTGTAAACGCTATTTAAATTGGGCAAAGAGTTACGCCCACAATCACTCTATTTATTTGCCATAAAAAATGAGCTAAATTCAAAATCAAAATCTGAATTGAATTAAATATGTCCGTCTGTCCATATAAATTTGTGCATCGCATTTTTAAAGATATTTCGATGAAATTTAATACAATTTCTTATTTTAGGTCATAGAGGAACCTTATTGAAAATTAACCGAATCGGACCACTTTTTTAGAACCCCTCCCCTTATGAGATTTCTATTGTAATGAAAGTCTTTATATGAATTTCTTAATATTTTTTTACCTTATTTGGTGATAAATAGTTGTTTAGCTTAATAATAGGCTGTAACAAATTTGAATTTTTAGTTTTCTTCCCATATTAAGTGTTTATAACAAAAAAACTTTATAATATAAAGATTTTTGACAAAATTTGATGAAGCATGGTCAATTAGCATAATAATTAGCACCCAATCGAACCACTAGAACTATTTTTCCTGTAGTGATATTTCATAAAGAAACTTAGGTGGTTAGGACTCTGAGTTTACTGATACAACTAATTGGTGTAAAGTGTTAAATGTTCGGTTTTGACTAATTATAACATAAACAATAGTTTTTCTTGTTTTTCTGTAACTTATTATAGGCACGTCCCAATTTGAAACTAATTTGGAAGTGCATGAGTTTTGTTTTGAAAAATTGTTTCCAATTTTTCTTTTGTTTTCATTTCTCATACACCCAGCACTTGTAACCTTCTGCTATTTTTACTTCTTTTGGCTTTTGGAACAAAGAAAACAATACAATTGCCAACACTATCATCACCAACAACATCATCATCATTATCGTTCTTGTATCCATTTAAAAATCATTTAAAAACTGTTGTTACTTCTAAGCAATTACCTTTGCCTAAAAGCCAAACCTTTATGTTTCTATGTACATGTAATATATATTGAAAGCACAACATCATGTTTCACCTTGTTTCGAGAATTTCTACTTTTATAACGTTATATTATAAGTTACCATGGGGTTTTGGGGAGTATAAGAATTTTGTATTATCATCATTAAATAGTTTCTAAATTTAAAGAAAGAAAAAGCTTCGAGCTGTTAATGAAATAAATTAATAAATAAATAAAAAAAATTATATTCACTTACTTGCACTAATCATTCACTTTATTATATTTACTTAAGCATTAATTTAGTTCAATTTTTTTTTGTTCTGTTTATATTTTCAGTGGTTCTAGTAAATCAACAGATGCGTTCCACCACAAATTTATTGATTATAAATTTGGCTATTTCGGATATTTTGTTTGTGTTCTTCTGCGTACCATTCACGGCCACCGATTATATGTTACCCGATTGGCCTTTTGGTAATTTATGGTGTAAAATTGTTCAGTATATGATTGTAGTGACGTGTCATTCAAGCGTGTACACTTTGGTGTTAATGTCATTTGATCGTTTTTTGGCGGTAGTACATCCGGTCACCAGTATGTCGTTACGTACCGAACGTAATGCTACACTGTAAGTAAACTTTTCATAATAATATTATATCATTCTATATATGTATATATCTATATGTAGCTGTGAGCATCTTTGTATTTTTCCTGCAAATTGTCACGTTTTGTGTTCAAAATTAAATAATGTTGCTTTTAATATTTGTGCGCTGTTTACTGTACTTCCTCTTTCTATTTTATAATTATAGTGCTATAATATTGACATGGATATTAATAGTAACCACAGCTATACCGGCGGCATTGGCCCATTCGGTGAGCATTGAGTACTTTCACGGTGTTCGACATACGATTTGTACATTTTCACAGGACAGAGACGTGTGGAGTCATTTAGGGTTTCAGGTAAGTTGCAGGCATGTACAAATGCACAACCTGTGTAGTACCAAACGCGTTAGAAACTCATATTATGAAATATACTCTAATCGTAACCAATTTTGACCATTTTCAAGAGGAATCTTTCCAGAGGAACTAAAAATTTTCTTTCATTATAACAAGTATGACAACCGCGAAATGTTTTAACATCAAATCCAAGCTCAAATATGGCTAGATTGATTTAAAATTTCACGCTGGTCAAGAATATTTTATATATGATAGTATTTTTCAATAAGAACATAACAATTTTGTATTTAAATAAAATACAGAATAATTTAACATATTGAACTGAAAGTTATTCCAGTTTTAGTACACATATTACATTTAATTATGTAATCTATACCTCGTTACGTTCTTGATTGATCTTGTAGGAGTGTAAACCAAAATCCTTATGCAAAAATGTGGATTGAGAGATTCCTAATTCCTGTGAACGAAGAAAAATCTTCTGATTTAGCTCATTTTAAACATTAATCATTTATGCAATATTTATGTTATTTCGACCGGTGCATTGTCTCACTGTTATAGAAACATTTAATGGTAAACATTTTCACTCGAATTTATCGCACGCATATTCCGCCTGGTGAGATGATTATTAAGCGCCACCATTAACTCAGAATTGCGGTAGTAATTATTAATAGTCATCAAACATTACTTGTTTGTATATTTCACCTAGATAAAAATGTTAACTTTGGCTGACATTTTGATGTTGACAGTTGACGGTAAACGTTCAAGCGTGCGTCCGTATTATAATACAAAATTGTTATGTCCCTATTGAAAAACTTGTTATATACTTTGTAAAGTCTCTGACCTATACTCCTAATACTGTAACGCGGTTTTGAGAGAATAAAATCTGACACTTGTTAGAATGCAATTTCCTCTTGCTGTTTTGTTACATCATTACTTTCCAATACTTTATCTTAAACGTGACATTGCGACTTTATTGCGGATTTTAAATCTAGATTCATGTAATACTACACAACCACACAAACTTATACGTGTAGGTGCTGTATTATAGAATTTATAAAATTTGCTTAAAGAAAATAGATGCGATGGATAATAATAAGTGAAAAATAAACAAGATTTTTTATATTATTAAAATTTTTTATGCACATTTTCCACACTTTTTTTACACAATCTTTTTTTTTTTCTTTTTTTTTAATTAATTACTTTCTTGTCGTGGTTGTTACTTTTTATAAAACGAATATGATTTTTTTTTTATTTTTCGCTTTCTATTTTCTTCTTTAAAAAACAATTAAAATTTTATAGATAATAAGGGAAATGTGAACAAAATTTTTACACAATTTTTTAACACTTTCGTTTTCTTTTTAAAATAATTATTTTTTCATCAGGGATGTTGTGACAAGTTTTGTTGTTATTGTTGCTTTTTTCTATTTATTTTGATTTAGTTTTTAACACTTAAATTATTAAATTATTCTGCACAGGGGATGGACAAAATAATATGAACACCATATGAACCATAGTACATCTTGTTACTTGTTGACAAACGGAATAACAAACTTACTATATATCCATCTTATGTGAAGGGTTTAAAAGATTTTATGCAAGAAGAAGACTTTAATATATCATTTATATCGATATATGTATATACACATCCATACGTATTTAGTGACTTTTGTTAGACAAATACCCCAAAGTTACAAAATACTGTTAAGAGATCAAGTAAATGAAGCATGAAGCCAATGAAAATACATTTTCGTAAATGATATTCGTTATTGAATAAATAAAGTTTAAAGAGAATAAACATAACTTGGGCGACTAGCTTAGTGTAAAGATTGAACAAATCCTTGTGATCACTCATACAAGGAAATGCTACCATATGCACTTCCAGATATTAGAATTTTGAAAAGTTGCTGAGTGTTTGCATAATACTGGCATGTCATATTAATAATGATGGTAAATAGTTGCTGAGTGTCTTCTTTCTATTTCGTAAACTTTAGACCGTTTACAAGGATGAGATAAATGTAAGAAAATACCTTTAAAATGTATGGCTCAAATAATCTTTCTGCCAGTATTCGTATGAAAAACTATCAAGCATTTTCATACTCTATACATAAGATAATAGGTATACTAAGTTTATCATTTCATTTCAACACCAAGAAGAAATATTTGATTTTAGGAGCTTGACTTCATCCATTTAGTGATTAAAAAAGAGGTATTAAAACGTCCTTTTCTAAGCTGTTTTCAAGCAATGCCACGCCCATTAATTAAACATACCCGAAAAGCTACAGAAATTTTCAAATGTTTGCAAAAAATTTGATCAAAATCGAAGTTGTCGTTGGATAGTTATAAACAAATCAATATGATCCTCTTTTTAGTGTGGTTTTTATTGTTGTTATAAAATTTACCAAAATTTGTCGAAATATTTTTTAAACCATTTTGTCACAATGTTCGTATTCAGAAGCCTATAACTTTTGAACGGGTGTACGGATTTAGTTCAAACTAACTGCCCGTAGCTGGAAAATTCTTCAGCTTTACAATGATATATATTTTATGGGCGTGGCACTGCCCACTTAATTATAATAACCCGTTTTACAAAGTATTTTTTTGTTCAAAAATAGTTTAACTTATGACCTCAACAGCTCGATTAATGGATTCTTCATTACAATTAGAAAAAGGGGCGCAAAAATTTTCAGATCGATAGGAGCTACCGTTTCAGAGATATAAGCGTTCAAAGTTTTCTTAGAAACAAACTGACTGAGAATGACTTCCATACAACGTCGCCATAGAGTCATTTTATGACACCCTATATATATGGAATATAATGATATATTAAATAATTCAGCTATGATATCTTCTGTGCTTTAGCTAAATTAAAATTTGGCAAATTTTTGCAAACATTTTCTTATAAAAATTTGTAATAATTTTGAAGTAATTTTCTAAAAGAATGTTTCACATTATTTTCCCTTCTTGTCACTATATGTCATCCGAAAAGAATATAGAACTTGTTCGATAATAAAAAAGTTTTTTACTGTTGGTAGTAGTTTTTTAAATAACTTTGCAAAGCAACTTCGTATGCATGGAATCGTTGTCTCTTTTAGAAACTTTTCAAAACCTTGTCGCACACTGTACACCGTATGCAAACTTTTGAAGGTTTTTAGTTCGTTTATGTTAAGTAAGATTGCTTAATTAAACTTAAGTGCTGATTAAAATATTTTTTTATCGCTTACAAGGAAAGCTTTTTCTTAATCAACCTAAATGAAAGCAAATGGTTAAAACAAGTAAAGGTTTTCCAATAAGCACATAACAATTTTGTATTGAAATAAAATATAGAATAATATGAGATATTGGGCTGAAATTTATTCCACTTGCAGTACACGTATTACATTTAACTGTAGAATTCAATCTTGAAAATTGGAGTAACGGAATTAGGGATTGCGTTAGTAATTTTTATTAATTTCCAAACATTGCTCGTTTTTGTATTTCACCCTGATAAAAATGGTAATCTTGACTCCCATTTTGACGTGAACTACTCATGAAAAACGTTTAAAGATGCGTTCGTATTAAAATAGAAAATTGTTTTGTTTTTATTGAAAAGCCCATAACAATACAAATTTGAAAGTTTTGTCATGTTGAAAAAATCTATTGTACGCTTAATATTAACTAATTAATTAAAAGCAATGTCAGACAAGTATAATTAGAGAAATGTAAAATGTATATTGACCATGATTTGTAAAGGGTTGCCACATTTTAGAATTCCAAACACAATTATTTTGTTTGAAAAACTCTCCTCATAAAATACTTCAATGGCAGAATAAATTTTTCCTCTTTTTTTTTGTTATTTCAAAAATGTTTCTTCAATAGCCAAAAGCGATTTTTATTTACGTATTTAGAATAAATTCATGCGACTGTTTAGAAATATGGAGGATGAAAAAGAAAAATCAATTTATTTTCAATACAGAGCGTTTTGCTATATCATCGAGGATTTGGATTTATATGTGTACGTTTGTATAAGTATCATCACTACTATATATTGAGTGATATTGCGTTTAGCATTTTCATTTGGCACCAATTTACACTTTGATTAAAGTGTATGCAACACACATTTAGTCCGAAAAATATTGTGTATGTCGATAAGGATGACTGCCAAGAAGAGTATATTTGTACATAACAAATGGACGATTGCTGCGTTACCGCTGTGGTGGTATAGATTTTGCCTAAGACAAATTTAGTCTTCATACCTTAGGTATACTAAGTTTATCATTCCGTTAGAAACAGGATAACAGACACGCCCATTACTTACCAAAAATACTCAAATACTCAACGTAAAAGTAGACTTGCATGCTGATACGTAATACGTACACTATTAGAGGGCGCAATATACATATATAATTGTCACGCCCACCGTTGTGTAGCCAACTTATTTTATCTCTCTTCCATTTAACAACGTTTTTTACAACGTTTTGGTAAGCAGTAATACTGCTTGCATCTAATCCTTACTTTTATAGATGTTCGCGCATGTATGTGCTTGTTCGTGTATTTATGGCATTCATTTTCATGTTCAATTGGAGCTCTTTTTCAGGGACATGGAATTTATTCACATTTTATTGGTTTTTAGAAAAACGTCGCGTCATACGCTTGTTTGTTCGCTTCCCTACATTCATTACCTACACAAGTACTTGCTTATCAATTGAAGTATTTGTAATTTTGTAGATTGCCTAAGTATGTAGTTGTGCGTGTGCGTGTTTAAGTTGACGCCAAAGTGTATGCACATAGCCAGACGGTCGTAAAATGTCACTTTGTTTTTGTTTTTGTTTATTGTTTTTTTTTTTCATTCTTTATTCTGAATGCACTACAATTTATAATATGTGCGAATATCACCAGAAACCAATACCACCTACCCAGCACCAGCACAGTTGCTTCTATTGCGTACAGGCAGCTGCCATAATGTATTAGTGTAGAACGAACTCAGCATCAAAAACTAAATCAATTTAGACATGTCCATTCAAAAAAACGAAAAAAAGAAGAAACATTTTCCATTTTACTTATGGGATACAGCGGATAAATAAACATAAATACTCGTCAGGAAACTTTGAAGCATCGACAGTGGGTTTTTAAGATTTGGTTTCAGTTAAATGTACGAGTACATATTTTCACCTGCACCATTTAACAACTTAAGTCAAGAGAACAACGAAAGATTTTTTGTCAATATTTTTCTTTTTTTTTAGGGTTTTCTTCAACTTTAATTAATTTCACATGTTGTTTTATAGCTCTGTACATATACGAGTATATATTTAATATATATTCGCTCTGTACATATATAATAAGTGTTGAAGGAAAAAGCTTTTTCCAAATATTTACACATCCATTCACGTGCTGCCGCCCTCTTTCATATAAGCAAACATTTTTATGACATTTATGATACTTTTTGCAGTTTTCCTTTTTTTTGTCCTCGTACTTGGTGCCGCTGACGTTGATATGTTTCTTATATATGGGCATGTTGGCGCGTTTGTGGCGTAGCCCACCCGGCTGTAAACCATCAGAAGAATCACGGTGAGTACGATTCTTGTCAAGTATTTCCCTTTTATTATTTTACATTATATATGCTGTCCAGATGCGTATGTTTCATACTAGAAAAAAAAAAAACCTCATTAATATATGTTCCATGAATTTACTGTTGTTTAGATTTGTGTTTTTATGCCACACCCACTATTGTAGATGTGTTTTTCCGAAGCCAAATTTACTTTTCTTACTTGTTTTATTAATATACTTTTACAAAACTCAATTAGCACTAAATTGTATTCAATTAAATATTTTTAAAATTAATTAAATTTAAATTGAAATTAAAATGAATTTTAATCAAAATTTATTGCACTCAATTGACCAGTAAAGGTCGATTTTATAATAAACAAGTATAATTAATTTAACAAAAAAAAAAAATAATTTTATTTTATTTTGGTGTCCACTATAATTTATTTAAAATAAGGTTATGACATTCTAATTATTAAGCTCTTTCATCGCATATCAATATTATATACATTTTGTTGAATAGTAATTGGACAATTTTTGTGGCTGCCATTTTAACTTTAGTATAAAATCATTGCATTTAATTCATCAAGCTTTTTACGAAAACTCTAATCAACCTTCTTTGGGCAATGGCCATATTACATAATTTCTATAATAACTTAAAATTTTTCCAGAAAATTTTTGAGATCTCATTAAAAAATTTGTAATTTGTTTTCTTCAAACAGCCGCCATATTTTATTTTATAGTCTTCTTCTAATTCAATAACATTCTATTCATAACATATTAAAATTTTCTGTTATTTTAATTCTCTATTTCTCTGCTCATGCCATGCTATGCCTATGTTGTCTATTTCCTTCTGCCAAAAAGGAAAGGTAAACGTCGAGTGACACGTATGGTGGTGGTAGTTGTGTTTGTTTTTGCCCTTTGCTGGTTACCAATACATGTAAGTAGTGTGTAAACGTATTAAAAATAAAATTTATTTTTTGTTTTTGGAAGAAAATCTCTAAAAATATTTCATTTGAAACAAAATATGTTACAATTAAAATTCAAAGGAAATGTGTTATTTATTGGAGCAGGATTGGAAGTTTCACAGATGCTGCCCAGAGCACAAATTTGTTACAAAGAACAGAAATATTTGAAAAGAATATTTTCATTTAAAAGACAATTCTTGGCATTGACTACAAATGTTATTTCATATTATACATTTCGATACACACACATACAATGCTTACATAGCAGGGCAGAGGATTGCATAAATTGACTGGAACATACAAGCAAAATGAATATTTGCTTAGGCATCAGAATCAAAATGTTAATTAAGAAGAAGCTAAAAACTCATGAATACATACAAAAATTATACAATATGTATGTGTTTATGTAGAGCGGATGGACAAAATAATATATACAAAGTCACTATTTCACAATGTAAATGACTTGTTTACCTAACATGGTTAGTTTCCATTCTTTTTATGCTTATTGTGAATATAATACAATCAATGCTTGTTGTGAATTTACAAGTTAATTATGGTGAAAATACTCAGGGGGTAGGCAATAAAAAATATAATGAAACCATAAAATGATCGTCATACTAGGCAATAAAAAAATATATTGTAGCAATATGTTGAACGGTGATTGCAGCTCCTCTGCAGAACTTTCTTTTTAAGCATATGTATTATGAAACAAAATTTAGTTGTAAAACTATCACCATTTTTTCGAGTTTTAACCCTTATTTATCCCCCTATTTTTCCCACCCATTTCCCTGCTTCCTCTATATTGCTTACTACGTTAAACAATTCAGCTGTTTTTATCACAGATGCTCCCGCTAACTGAGCATCAACGATTTGCTCGATTTGCTTCTTCGAATTCTGAGAGATCACACATTTCACCGATCGCTTGTTTTAACACTTGCAGAAGAAAACATATAATACAGTCAAATATAACCTAAAAGTCTTGGCACGTTAACTGTCTCTTGTCTTATTTTGTCCATCCCTTTAAAGGATGTATAGCGCCTCCTTCTTAGTTTACTTTCCATTTTATTGAAATTTCCTATTACAGGTTATTTTGGTATTGAAGGCCTTCAATATGCTTGATAACAATTATGTGATGGTATCGCTGCAAATCACATCTCATGTGCTAGCCTACACAAATTCATGTATGAATCCGTTTTTGTATGCATTTCTCTCTGATAATTTTCGTAAAGCATTCCGCAAGGTAAGCAAACAGTTTACATCACTTTAGTGAACCACATGACCACACAATCTAATATTTACCAATTTGCTATTTTCATAAATTATGAAATTGTTTATTAGGTGGTATGGTGCGGTCCCCCACCCATTGTAATAACGAATCAACAAGTGACCAAAACAACGCGCACTACTACGGGTAATGGCACCTCACACATTGAAATGCTGTAAAACATTTTTATTTTTCCACGTTTAGGTGAGTAGATTAATCAACCGTATAAATCTAAAATGCAGCTTGACACACAATATCATAAATTAAACACACCATGTTACACACTCGCACACACACACACTCAATGGTAATAAGATTGAAAATATTTTGCAGTTGACCAGCCGTGGTTGGGAGTACAGCACCAATATCTAAACAGCTGATTTATTGTTGATGGAAAGCGCACAATTTGGAATACCATCCAACGCCCACAGATAATACCCTAAAAGACTAAGTCAACCCGGGTGCTCAAATTATAATTAACAGAGTGTTGTTTAAAGTGTTTGCATACAAATGAACTGATGCGAAATTCATAAACAACAGCACAGTATTTAAATGACAGCAACAACAACGTTAGCAGCAAATAATATTACATAAATGAAGAGTATTATCCTTGTTTGGAAATATTGTATATCCTAAAACAAGCATTGTGTTGAGACCACAAAAAACCCCACCACAAATGAGAATTTAAACAATAACAAAAATAATAGAATAAAAGAAAAAGACACTCTTCATGTTCATACAACAGTGATTGTGTCCGCTTTTATACCCTTCACATAAAATACGAGGTTATACTAAGTTTGTCATTCCATTTGAAAGATCTCAAAGAGGGGAGCGTCAAAGATTTATACAAAGTATAAACTTTCTTGATCCAGATATGTATGTCCGTGTGTCTGTAAGTCCAGTTGTTGTTGGCACTCTCCCGATGTTCAAACACTTCTAGTTTCTGCAGCCACATTGATTGAAATTGAACAAATTCGGTCAGAAGTCGCGCCCACAATCGATAAAAATCTATTTGTCTGCCACAAAAATTGAACGATAAAGTTGAATTTTGGTATACATATAACTATGTAGCTTCCCCATGGATGTGCTAAAAATGGGCGTTATTGAATAACAGACACGCTTTCAATTTACAAAAAACCGTACCCAGCGTTAAACTCGATTTTTAGGATGATACATATAACATACATTATTAAAAGGCGTAATCATAAACCACTCCCACCTATATGTCGATGTGAAGGGTATTTAAGATTTGGCCTAAGCCAATTTTAGTTTTTTTTTTTTACTAGTTAATTAATAAAACTCTGTTCTGTAACATATTTCTTAGCTCAAAATTTTATCTTTTGAAGACTTTTCGTACCCGGCATCAAGATATATATTAAGTTTGGACAACAATTTGTAACTTCGAAATGGCAAATACATTATACATCGTTAATTATGTCGATTGATCCCAGAATTACGTACTGAAGCGCTTTAACCTTGTCCGTAACTCTGTCTATTGTGTGTAAGTTGTGTATAAGCTACAGATAGCATTTCTTTGAGATATTATGATGAAATTAACTGTATAGGTATGTTTTCACCTAAAGGAAAACGTTATTGAAAATGAACCAATTTGTATAATTTTCAGAATTCCTCTCCATTTAAGGTTTTATAGTAAAAAGAGTCTTGATATGGAGGTAGCTGGTATTTCTTAAAATTTTCTGTCAAAATTTGGTGAAAAAAAGTTAATTAGCTAAATAATTAGACCTAATCGGACTATTTTTAGAACCCCTTCCCATCTTTCACTAATTATAGAGCAATTTGTGCAACTAAATGGTGTAGGGTATTAAACTGGTTGGGTTTAAACGACTTCACTCAAAATTACCAATAAACTGATAAACGTAGTGTTGTTCCTTTACTAACGAGAAGGGTTTTAAAATAATGTAACTACTAAAATAAATTCTGCTTCACAGTAAGATATTATACAATATTATAGAATTAAATTAAAAAATTTTTTTTAAACTTAAGTACTCGTATTAAAATATTAGTTAGACCGTTAGTTAAGAGAGATTTTTGGGTACAATGATTTGTAAATCAAAACATAGAAACTTAATTAAACTTTGAAAGAATGAATGAAATGGAAAAAAAAACCCAGTTTAAGCCAAATTCAAAATGATGCAGTAAAATCTGAAATACCGTCTTGACTACTCATCCCCTTTAATAAGGTCACATTTTTAAATAAAAATGTTAATTATAATAATAAATGAATTGTAGTTTAAGGATAAACTATTAGACAGATGTACGGACATTAATAAAGATTGAGGCAATGGGAAAGTAATATGATTTGAAATTGAAAGTGATAAATGTATAAGCGATATGACATTTGCATATATATAAAGATGACCAACAAATTTTAATAAAATTATAAATAAAATTATGGTAAATGATTATGATTTTTATTCCCTCCACATAAGATGGATAAGTTTGTCATTCCGTTTGCAACACCAAGAAGGGACACTTTAGAGACAAAGTATATATATTTTTGATCAGCATCAAAAACTGAGTCGATCCAAACATGTATGTGTCCGTTTTTCTGTCTGTTGTTGGCATTCTCAGGGGCGTCAATTTTGAGATATTAAGCTGACGTTTTAAACAGAATGTTTCTTTAGGTTCCGTGTGCAGATCGCTATTTAAAATGATCAAAATCGGGCCAGATCCATTCGTATAAATGACAGAAATTCATTTATCTGCCATAAAGATTGACCTATGAAATGATTCCATTCATCGATGTGGTAAAAATGGCCGTGGTCGAATAACTAATGGGCCCACAATTTACAAAAAACCGTACTCCACGTCAAAGTCAACTGCCAAGGTGATACGTGATACATACACTATTAGAGGACGTCATGCTGCCACTCCCATTGTTTAAATGTGGAGGGTCGTTTAAGAATTGGCTTAAGCCAAATTTTTTTAAAATGATTTGATTGATATTTTATTAATTTCAACTTGTTGTCCCTGCTTTGAATATTTTATGTACACATACCCACACGCACAAACGCGTCACTCAAATTATTACATCTCGGTTTCAATATCAATAAAAGTGCACAAATAAATATATATGTGTTATCTGACCAATAGAACAATAACAATAATAATAATAACAACTGTAACAGTAACAATAAATAAAACACGAAATAATAAAAGAGTAACACACCCATATATTATATATGTAATAACATCTACTTGTGTGCATAATAATTAAAAATGTTCAAAAAAATTTTAATCAACTTCACTAACTTGCATAAAATAGATTTTACGAGATAATTGAAGTATTTTGTTACACTTTGATTATCAGCAACAACATCAACAGCAACCGCTTTATTATTTATTAAGCATTGGCATAAAATACAATATTTGTTAAAATATGTGATAGTTAGATAAATGAATATGATCACATGTGTACAATATTCACGATTTAAGGTATTTATACCCGGCACCACTTGTGGCAAAGGATTCTGTAGATGTTTACAACTCCCAGATGACAAATGTCACACTCACCTTTAACTATACCAATTAATTAAGAATGACAATCTATCTTCGCCTTTCACTATTTGTAATCACTTTTTGTATCTTCTTAACCACGTTTGTACACCAGTTCGCATTTTTTGAGATATTTTGATGAAAATTGATACAAGAATATTTTTTGACCCGATCAGACCATTTTTAGAACCTTTTTCCATATAATGATCATCACAAAGAGACTGACAATGGCAATGCCTCTGATGATTTGTGGCACTAAGTGGTGTAGGGTATAATGAAGTCGGGCTTGATCGACTACAACATTTTTACTTTTTTAATGTATATATATATATATAAACATATATTCGTTTCGTTCCCATCTGCCAATACGTTGCTTGTATACATACTCTTAGATAGTTAATTAATATAATTTATATTGAAAGCATTTTAAAATCATTTTAGTTATTTAGAACTTTTACATTGCAATGAATACTGAGTGTAATGAAATAAAATATATGTTGATTTGAATAAAAAAATATTTAAAAATAAAAATGAATTTTTTACTACAGACGTGACCGTGTTGGAGAAATTAAAAGTGTATTAAAATGTATATGAATGCCTGACTAATTGAATACAAAAAAGGCATTTAATGACTCTGTGGCGACGTTGTGTGAAAATCATTCTCAGTCAGTTTGTTTCTAAGAAAACTTTGAACGCTTATATCTCTGAAACGGTAGCTCCTATCGATCTGAAAATTTTTGCGCCCCTTTTTCTAATTGTAATGAAGAATCCATTAATCGAGCTGTTGAGGTCATAAGTTAAACTATTTTTGAACAAAAGAATACTTTGTAAAACGGGTTATTATAATTAAGTGGGCAGTGCCATGCCCATTAAATATATATCATTGTAAAGCTGAAGAATTTTCCAGCTACGGGCAGTTAGTTTGAACTAAATCCGTACACCCGTTCAAAAGTTATAGGCTTCTGAATACGAACATTGTAACAAAATGGTTTAAAAAATATTTCGACAAATTTTGCTAAATTTTATAACAACAATAAAAACTACACTAAAAAGAGGATCATATTGCTTTGTTTATAACTATACAACGACAACTTCGATTTTGATCAAATTTTTTGCAAACATTTGAAAATTTCTGTAGCTTTTCGGGTATGTTTAATTAATGGGCGTGGCTTCAATCATATGCTTAGGAAATGGAACTTTTTAGAAATACCTGCTAATTAATAACTAAATGGGTAGTAGTGCCGCGCCTCTTAAATCAGCATCAATTGAAAACTGAATCTATTTAAAAATTTTCACAAAAAGTTTGAACAAAATCCGTTGTAGGCAGGGAAGGTACATGATTATGCTCTCTAACAGTTTACGCATTGGGTATCAAGTTTTTACGGTTGTTTGTAAATTGTAAGCGTGTTTGTTATTTGACCACACCTATTTTTGGCACATAGATGAATGGCGTAATTATAAATAGAGGGTGTACCAAATTTCAACTGTATATAGCAAATTTTTACATTTTTCCGACAGTGTGACAACGGCAGCCGCACATATGGGCACAGAAATATCCATGTCTAGATCTATTCAGTTTTTGATAATGATCAAGAATGTATATACTTTGTGGAGTCTCTAACGTTCCAAATAGAATGACAAACATAGTACGCCTCCATCTTATGGGGGGATATAAAAACCACAAAGGTAAGTTATAACAATCAAAAGATTGCTGCATTGTATAAATGCGTGGTCAGAACATTTTTAGAAAAACAATCGTAACATTTTTCTTCTCTTTTTCTATTTACTTATTTACATGCACAAATTGGTGCAATAAAGTTTTACACGATTACATATCATATCATATAATGGCATAGATAACAAGCAGACACAAAACTCCAATTGTAGGTAAACAAACAAACAATACTTAGGGAGCGTACAGCGGTAATGAAATGCAACGGAGGTACAAATCCAAGCCATTCATTTATAAATATTATGTGTTTATTTATTCTGTTTGTACAAAGGTGTGCGATGGATAAATTTAACACACAAATTATGGCTTACCGGGAATGGCCAATGTCAACCAACGTCAATGACAACATATTTAATAGCAACCAACACAGTTAGTTGGATAAAATATTTGTGATCATAAAATTCAGTGGAGAAATTTCAAAATCACACTCAGGATGAGCAGCAATAGCAGCAGCATTCCATTGATAATGGATGGCATGATGAAAAGACAACGCAGTCTGCATTTAGCCTTCGACCAACGAGGCACAATAAACACTAAAGGTGTGTGTGTGTCTGTATGTGTGCGTGTGAACAAAGTGTCCCAGAGAAGATTCATTTGTGAGAAATGGATTCTGGCATTAAACAATATTCCTCGGAATTGTTTATAATTTTATTAATTCTTCTATTCTCAAACTGGGTGGCTGCTGTGCACACCGAAGAGGGCTTAGAGCTGCTGTTTCGAGAAAGGCAAGCACATGTGAAAATGTTTTCTTAACAATCTGAAATAAAATTGCTTTTTAGATCTCAATCGGATTGGGAAAATGTTTGGCATCATGAAACTCATTCAAGATGTCGCGACAAATTGCTACGTCAATTATATTGGGCATGCGAAAAAGATATTTATCGTTTAACGCGTCGCAATGATAAGCGCAGCAATGAATCGTGGCGTAAAAATGATAAAAGTAAGATTTTTACTATCTGTACCCTGTAACACTTGTGGTCACGCTTCTCTTCAATTGTGTAATCGTCAGAATTCAATTAAACAATTCCGTCCGTCCCTCTGTCTCTTTATGTAAACTTATTACACGCTAGCTACGGATCGTATTTTTTAACATATTTTAATGAAATTTGGTACAAGGATATGTTTTAAACAAAAATTAATCCTATTTTTTAGAACCCCTTTCCATATAAGAATATTTCACAAAGTGACTTATATGGCAATGCCTAGCTGGAAACTCAGCTAATTATAGCAAAATTTGTAGAACTAAGAAATGTAGGGTATTAACCAACCATAACATATATACGCACATATTGTATGTGTAAAAGTTTTTGCGAATAGTTTTTTATTCTTGTTAGAATTTCATTCTTTGAGCGATTTATGGTTAAGACCCGAAGAAGCTCATCTTTTGATAAGAACACGTCGTTCACACATCTCCTCGATTACGAATGAATGTTGTACAAAAATTGGCTGCACCTGGGAGGAGTATGCTGAATACTGTCCCTCCAATAAACGACGTAATCATTATTAAAGGCCAGCTTGTTTAGAAGGCGGTTCAAGGTGATTAAGAATGAAAAAAAAAAAAACATGTTAGCGATTGATGTTATATAAAATTAAAAACAAATGACTTGTATAAAATATGTCTTCTTATATAGAAAATTTAAAATAAAAAAATTTTGGATGTACATTTGTTTTTCTTAACAACTCCTGCATATCTTCGAAAATTCAAAATTTTGCAATGAGAAACTGGAAATCTTAGAGAATAGTTTGGACTAAAAAAATTTATTGGGCAACCGCTACGCCTTATGATTATAAGAGAAAAACAAGGAAGAAGGCTAAATTTGGTTTTGGCCAAATATTAAATATCCTCCACATCTACAATAGTTGGAGGATTCCAAAAAATCTTGGTTTTTTAATCTATTTAAAGCGCCAGACCTCATTAGGATTTTTTTATAACATATGTTTCTTATAACAATTTCACTTAAGTTTTACAAAAGTCATCTGTTGCGGATAATTACAAGTATTCGATAATTTTAGCAACAAAAGCCAAAATTTTAAAACCATAACCTTTAGTCAATGATCAGTGATTTTGATCTTGTAACCATTTATAATATTTTTAAGCATTTTTTTGCTAATAAATGAGAAATTAAAAAACCATCTGAGAAAACCGCATTGTTTTTGGTTAAATATTAATGAATTAAATATATAATTATAAACACATTTTTATTTTTTATGTTCAAATGTTACTTTCAATCATTTAATAACTGTTACAAGTGCTCCTTTAAAATCATGATCTAATGGATGTGCTTGGTTCAATATTAATATACTTGGTGCAGCTTATATTAATTTAATATTTTACTTAAGTAAAGTAAAACTGCTTAATGTACATGTAAAGATCGACTTGGTGGGATCAAGACTATTATCCGAATCTTGAACCTTTTGATTATCGATGAAGCTGATCTTGACTGAGACCAAATTTTTTTTATTAAAAGACACTGCAACTGTTGCAAATTATAATTTTTAAATATAATTTATTTACAAGATGGACTGGGTACAATTTTAATTGTTATTAAACGATTATATTTAATCCCAACCGCCACCATGACCACCGTGACCACCTCCTCCACCTCCACCTCCACCTCCACCGCCACCACTAACTTTGATAACCTTGATCACTTTGGTGCCACCTCCCCCTCCGCCACCGCCACCACCTCCTGAAGACCATCCTCCTCCGCCGCCACTACCTCCCGAATACCATCCTCCACCACCACCACCACCACCACCACCACCACCTCCGCTACCCAAATTATATATTTTAACTAATTTAATATCACCGCCGCCTCCTCCACCACCACCGCCGCCAGATGACCATCCCCCTCCACCACCTGAGGACCATCCTCCACCACCTCCACTTGATGACCAGCCACCACCACCACCTCCACCTCCGTTCTCCGTGATAACTTTAATAACTTGAACACCACCACCACCACCGCCGCCGCCCCCACCTCCGCCAGAGGACCATCCACCACCCGGTTTTGGTTTAGCTATCACTGAAGCTACAACAGTCAAAAGCAAACACACACAAGCCTGAAAGTATACACGAATTTTTATTAGAGAAAAAAACAAGTGGGACGGAACAATTAATTCAAAAACAAATTTCAGTTTAAATTTAGTTTAAAGTTTTTCACATTCAAGTACAAAAATTAAACACATTTCTTTAAAAAAAATTAATAGGTTGTGCAGACTATTAAAGGATCACACATTATCACTTTGTTTAGCTTCCATGGCTTCAACTTTGAAATATTTCATATTTCAATTTTTACTTTAGATTTTCATTCCTTAATTATCACAATTTTCTCTTCTTCTACTTCTTCTAAGAGGCGCGATTATGTAATTTTATGTTAGGAAAAAAAAAAAAACAATTTCCACACATTCACATTTTAACTTACTTTCATTTTTAGATTTATTTGATCGCCAATTAAAGTCCTCTAGGACGCAATTCCAATTATTTAAATTATTATTATTATAATTTTTTCTTTATGTTTAATTTTGTAACTATACAAACGCTACAACTTAACTGACAGCCACTGGCAGATGGTCTTTAACTTTTATACCCGAAACAAAAGCAGTCTTAGATGAAGACACTGCCATCTTGCCAATACATGTTTGAAGCATGCTAAGCGCTCACTCACTTGCACTGGGTTACTAAGTTGGCCTTTCTATGACATCGTAACACATAAAAACCACATACAACCGGAAAAATATGTACGAATCTTCAATGTGCTGCATGTACCACCTGTATGATTAAAGGCAAGTGGATAAGATGGTAAATCGTTTTGTTTTTATAAGCAACAGGTCGGTTAATAAATATAATAAAAATGTACATAACATTTATTGTACGAGTAATACATTTTACTGTTAAAATGGGTTATTATTGAAAATTTCATGAACTCTACATTAATGTAAAAATTATTTAAGAAACTTTTTTATTTAGATTTACTTTCTGACACTTCATAATTATGTTGTACATGAAAGCATAATTCACAAAACATTGTTCATAATTTAATATTGTATTTATGTAACTCTTATACCCACAATGTAGCAGTTGGAAGTAAATTCATTTGGTCGAAACGTCGCAATAGCCTCAGTGGGAATATCTGAAACCATATTGTAATAAATTTTACATAAAAATTTTAACTTACCCCTTAACAAGATCAAATTAACTCAAGAGCTGAAACTTCTTCATCATTTTTAACTGTCAAAACTTATATTGTGTCCTTACTTAACCATTAGCAGAGAACGGATGAAAACCACATAACTTTACCTATAGTTTTTCTTAGTATAAATAAATATTTCGAAAACTGTCCTTAGCTTATTGCTACCACTACCACATAGAGGTTTAGTGTAAATATAATGATTGTACATAGTTTGTCTTGGGCCAAGTATAACTTTTTTTTATTTGCTTTTTATTACTATTTGAAAAATTAACAACTTTATCTTTCTTATAATATACTGCTTACTATTAACGTTACCTCTAATTGAGACTAATAGTTTCGCTCTCACAATATCCAAATATATATAAAAATCTATTTTATATCATGTAATGTTAATAAAAATATTTTTTGAATGCATCCCACGGGAATAATGAAATTGTCAAACAAAACAACTGAGTTGTATACACCAAAGTCTCTTTTTTAGGTGTACTATATAAGTTATTCTAATAAAAAAAAAATAAATAAAAAAAATCAAAGCTAATGATTTATATAACAGCTTATATTAATTATTATTAAGTGTCGTGGTGATGTAACGTGGTTTCTGTTTCCGTCCCACAAAGAGATGCGCATCGAAGTTTTGGAAAAAGTGAAATATCTTCTTTTGATTTGTATTCTCCTTTAATAGCTGATCTTAGTATGTATGTTAAACAATCACACAGTAAACCCACAAAAGCAGAAAAACATACATACGCACATACATACATTGCATAATTTCACTTTTGTTTTTTGTTATTGTTATTTTTGTGTGTGAGAGAGTTTTTCCATGTACAAGGCAACTTTTTCTATAGATTTGGGTGAATCTGTGTATGACATAAAAATTTTGAGGAGCTTTCTTTTTCTTAACATAGCACGAATTATTATTATAAAGCGGAAAAGTGTCTGCAGGCAGACATTATATAGTGAACAATGACTAAGGAAAACTGGTATAAATGTGTAATTTTTTTTTTTTTTTGTTTCTTTGCCAACTCCTCTGACTAGTATAAAAAAGCATCCACACATAAACTTACATCATCTTTATAATTGCAGCAATTCTCAGCAGTAAATGAATACAATGCCGTTTTTGTTTTATTGATGTTTGGGCAAATGTGTGACGTTGAGGGTATATTGATTTTGTTCAAATGTATTTGCATCTGAACAAATTGGTAAAGCGTCATATTCTTCGGGGATCAAAAACTGAACCGTTTGTAAGAGAATAATTCGAATTATTTAAATTAAAATTACACCAAAAAAACTTAATTTTATTATAAAAACTATAATATTTATATGCTTTGAAACAAATTAAGCAAACATTGAAAAAAAAAACTGAAATTTATAATAAATTGAATAAAACTGCAACTGATCATGAGCATATTGGCAAAGAGAACCTTTTCATATCAAAATTAGAGTAATTTCCGTAAATAATCTCGAAAATGTGATTTATTAAATATAAACTGATTATCATTGGGCATGAAGCATAAGAGAAATAAACGTACAGTCACATATCCAAGTCAAGTCATTTCAAGTCAAGATCCTCATCATCAGATAAATAGACATATTTACTACTAGCCTGATAAGTTGATGATAATCCAGGATTATGTATAGTAGAGGAGGGTGTTTTGCGACGTGTCCTAATTAATGATATTGTTGGTGATTTAATAGTTGTCGAATGGTTATGTGCTCTTCTAAGATTATAATTATCACCATCATCGGAGTCGTCATCTTCGCTAATTTCTTGTGCAGCTATTGTGGTGTTGTTGTGTGCTTCGTGGTCCTTTCCATCAACACTCACATCACTATCGTCCCCGCTAAAATCAGCCGTATATTGAGAAGATTCAAAATGTAGAAATTCCTCATCACGTAAATGTGATTCTCCCTCAACAAAGGCTGCAAAGCGACAGGGATCTCGTAACTTAGTCATCATCTAAAGAAAAGAGAAATAAAAAATTTTAATTTTATTCGTAAGCGATTTTCGTCAATTCTGTGTGTTTCACAAATTTGTCTCCTAGTAAATATGAAATTAATTGCAGAAATTAAAAACATCTAAATCATATTCAGTCCAATGTTTTAATTTTTGTTAATGTAAGTGTTTCCGACCTACTGACGCACGGACATTTTGTTATATATACTTTGTAGAGTATCTTCTTCGGAGTATGGCAAAAGCAATAACAAACTTAATATACCCTTAACATTGCAGGGGGAGCTTTCATACCTTTAATACCTAAATTCAATGGATTATGAAAAATAAAATTTTAATATTTTTAATACTAATTATCGATAATCAACATTTTTAAAGCAACTGCTAGCCTTGTAATTTTTCTAAATTTCACATTTAAGGAAAAAAATTGAAGAGAATTTTTTTACTTACTTTCCATTGTTTACACTCAGGGCTACTGGCATAGGTGCGCAGCTCCTCAAGAGCTTTGGTAGTTTCCCGAACACCCTGTTCATAATATTCTGCATTAGTAAGTAAACGGCGCTTAGGCGGAAATTTCCTTTTCCATAAAGTCCGACATTTATGCCACATTGAACGGGGAGCGTAATGCATCATTATTGTTAATATAATAATAGAGATATTAGCCTCCTCGTAGTGGCTAGATGTATATACAAGGGCCAGCGCCTTTAGTTGCAGTATCCATTTAATTATATTTCTCGAACGTTTATTAGTCGGTGGACCCCAACGATAACAAAAGAAAAATGATATCAAGCCAGTTGTAAAAATATACCAAAACACATAAGACTTGTAGGTGACAATAATGGTCTGTAAGTTTTCCCAGAGTATTTGTAAAACATAGAAACCGATTGCCCAGCCACCAATTAAAGTGCCATACATTACAGGGCCCCTGAAATGAAGAATTGTTTTTTCCTACTCATGTTCATTTTTCCATTGAAGCATTTCCACATACCTTGGTATCAGTTTACTTGTTAGCCATATCAACAGCATAAAAGAGGAACATATACCTAAAGTAATGCCGATAATGTAGTAGAATATAGCATTCTGACTTAGTTTGGCTGCATAGTGAAACATCATGCAGCCCACAATCATTTGTACTACACGCCAAAAATCGATGCGTGTCCTTTGTAAGTGCACTGTATAGGATTGTAGAGTCTCGATACCTAAACAATTAGCAATGAATGGTGACAATTGTAGGCGGGTACGTTTTTGTGAAAACAAAGTAAAGCTGAATAATGAACGATGCTCATTGTAATGTTCTTCCACTTGCTCTGCGGTAACTCCATCATACTGTGTGTAATCATCACCATCTATGTCTAAGTGTAACTCTAAACTTTCAAACAAGCGCCTTAATGTTTTCTTTTGGGGTCTGTAGCAGTAGGTGCGCAAATCATTGTCGAAAAACGGACGATACTTTTTGTTTGGCTTGTAACTGAACACCTCACCCGGTTCCAAATAGTTAACTAGAAATTGCAGAAAAGTTTGTTCAACCATCTAATCTTTACATAAGATTTGCATATCTCTCACCCTTTTTTGAGTTGACTACTCTAAGTTCTTCTGTTTGAATAAGACTTGATTTGGCAATAATTAGGGCAATCACATAGAGACCTATTTTTGTCATTCTTGCAACTTTTATTCAAAAATGGAATCAACGTAAATTTTATAAAAATAACATTTCAATAAAATTCAACCGGCTTTATTTTCTGTTAGTAATTTCATTGCCACACGATGAGAATATTTATATGCGATAAGGTTGCCATCTATTCAGTTATAAATAAAACGGTACAAGTCACAATTGTTCTATTAATTTCAACTACTTTTTAAGTAAAATTCTATAAAAGTGAAATTTATCAAAAATGTCTTAATTGGAAATAAATTATTTATAAATTATAAATATATAATATAATATAAAATAATAATAATTCTTCTTCTTTTTTCGTGTATTCCTCCTAATTATTTGGAGTTAATTATATTATGTATATATACTTAGCTGTTTAAAGAATCAAAAAAATGCAAAAAAAAAATTCATTTACTTTATTTGTTTTTGTATCTTAGGGAAGAAATTTTATGTTTATAATTAATATGTTTATGTTTGTATAGATTATTATTATTGAAACAATATTGTTAATATAATAATAAAGATATTAACCACCTCGTTACAGCTAGATGTATATATAAGGGCCAGCGCCTTTAGTTGCAGTATCCATTTAATTATATTTCTCGAACGTCCATTAGTCGGTGGAGCCCAACGATAACAAAAGAAAAACGATATCAAGCCAGTTGTAAAAATATACCAAAACACATATGATTTGTAGGTGACCATAATGGTTTGTAAGTTTTCCCAACATATACAGACACCGATCATCCAGCCACCAATTAAAGCGCCATACATTACAGGGCTCCTGATATAAAAAATTGTTTTTTCCTACTCATGTTCATTTTTCCATTGAAGCATTTCCACATACCTTGGTATCAGTTTACTTGTTAGCCATATCAAGATCATAAATGAGAAACATATACCTAAAATAGTGCCGATAATGTGGTAAAATGTGGCATTCCGACTGAGTTTGGCTGCATAGTGAAACATCATGCAGCCCACAATCATTTGTACTACACGCCATAAATCGGGGCCTGACCTTTCTAAGTGCACTGTATAGGATTGTACAGTCTTGATACCCAAACAATTAGCAACGAATGGTGACAATTGTCGACGCGTTCGTTTTTGTGAAAACAAAGTAAAGCTGAATGATGAACGATGCTCATTGTAATATTCTTCCACTTGCTCTGCGGTAGCTCCATCATACAGTGTGTAATCATCACCATCTATGTCTAAGCGTAACTCTAAACTTTCAAACAAGCTATATGAAGTTTCGTTTTGGGGTCGGTAGCAGTAGGTGCGCAAATCATTGTCGAAAAATGGGTGATACTCTTTGTTTGGCTTGTAACTGAACACGTCACCCGGTTCCAAATAGTTAACTAGAAATTGTAGAAAAGTTTGTTCAACCATCTAATCTTTACATAAGATTTGCATATCTCTCACCCTTTTTTGAGTTGACTACTGCAAGTTCTCCTGTTTGAATAAGACTTGATTTGCCAATAATTAGGGCAATCACATAGAGACCTATTTTTATCATTCTTGCAACTTTTATTCAAAAATGGAATCAACGTAAATTTTATAAAAATAACATTTCAATAAAATTCAACTGGTTTTATTTTCTGCTAGTAATTTAATTGCCACACGATGAGAATTTGCGATAAGTTTGCCATCAATTTCAGTTATAAATAAAACTGTACAAGTCACAATGGTTCTATTAATTTCAACTACTTTTTAAGTAAAATTCTATAAAAGTGAAATTTATCAAAAATGTCTTAATTGGAAATAAATTATAAATATATAAATAATTCTTCCTCTTTTTTTTCATGTATTCCTCTTAATTTCAGATCATCTATACTCTTTTATTTTTTAAACTTGTAGTTAATTATATTATGTATATATACTTAGCTGTTTAAAGAATCCAGAAAATTAAAATAAAAAAATTCATTTGCTTTTTGTTGTTTTTTTATCTTAAGGAAGAAATTTTATGTTTATAATTCATATGCTTATGTTTGTATAGTATATGTAGATAGTAAATAAACGTGCGCATTGTATTTTAATAAAAAGAGGATTTTTTTTTAAGGAAAGGTACTTATATTTTTTGTTATTGGTATTTTGTTTTTTCAAGTTGACTTAAATTAATGTTGATAACATTCAGTGATAATTAATGTTATTTAATTTAATTTATATTTGAATTATATCATTAGAGTAGTGGTTGGGTGTTGCTTTTAGTTGGTTTTGTTTTGTATTTATCTTTTTATTTATATAACATTATATATAATATGTTTTATTTCCACAACATTCTGAATATGTTGCAGTTTGTACAACAAAAATATATATTTTTATTATATTTAGAAATTTTTTTAAAGTATTTCTCTTGAAAATTTTTATTCTCCATATTGTTTTTTTTTTCTTTTTGTTATTGAAAAATCTGCAAGATGGCACACACCACTGAAGAGTTGTTTAGTTGTTTGTTTTTTCACGACTACATTCTTAGTGAATACAATACTTTTAAAAATATTTATTTTGTGGTAATATTTTATCAAACAGAAAAACATATATTAAGTACACATTTTAAAGCAATTCCATTACTTTCAGGTTTAAATAGATAATTGAACCTCAGGAAGGAAATTTTTAATATGAAAAATATTAATTTCCTGTTGGTAAGAAGTGAAGCTTAAGTTCAGTCCATTCCTTTAAACTTGAAAATTGTTGTTGTATTGGAGAATAGAAGAAGTGAAATATAAACAAATTTCACATTTAGTTTTCTACTTGGAAACGAAGAATATATAAGATTTGGTTTAAGCCAAATTTAGTTTTCTTATTAGTTTTACAATTGAAAAGTTTCCTTTTAAAGGGAAAATGGTAGAGAACTGCGTTGCAAAGAGAGTTGTCCTTAAATGTCTCTTCTTCTGTAAGTTATTTTGTTGTTGTTATTAATTTATGATTTAAAATATTAAATATTTCGTATATTTATAGTTGATATTCAATATTGCCTAAATATTTTATTACAATACATATTTTTTTTTAATCTTGTAATAGTTCGCATAATTTCTCTTCCTCTATATCTTTTCATTCGTTTTTATGATTTTTTTTTTTTTTTGTCTGAGAAAAATGGATAATTTCAAGTTTTACGGTTATAATAATATTAATATGTTAATGTGTAAAATTGTTATTTGGAAAATCTTCTTAAGGTTGTTAAAAAAAATGCAAGCGCAATTCATTTTTGTATATAATCCATATCCCAAATTCAAATATGATATAATTTATATAGTGTTTTTTTTTTTTTTTTGTTAGTTGGTTGTTGTTGTTGTTGTTGTTCGTAGCGAGATTTTTTTCATTATTACTATAATTTATGTGTATAGATTACTTAGAATAGTTAAATTGGCATTTCGATATATTTTTTATGACACGGGTATGCATTGAATTAATGATTTCAAGATGAAGGGGAAAAAAAAAAACGAAACCCATAATTTTTTTAACAATTTAAAATAATAAGTATTTTATTTAGATTTACATTTTTAGAATGTCCTCAATTCACGATTTGTTCGCACTTTAGTTTCTAACACTTGAAAAGTTTTGTATTCAATAACAAATTTCACAACCTGTACCAAACCGGCAAAGCCCCTATGTCTCATTCGCTATTGAGATACAGGACCTAATTAAAATGCTACAATTAATTTATTTCATAAAAAATATTTATTGAACTTAAACAGCTATGTATAACAGGAAATTAAATAACAAAAAAGCAATTAAATTAAATTAATGTGTTGCGAGGGAAATAACTGACTGATGACTTGCTTGAGATTCCGCGCGAGAGACATGATTTGCATTAAAATCGACTGGGGTGGGAAAAAGGATTGAGTTGAAGATGACTTTATAAATAAAATAGTTATGAATTTAATATTTAATTCATCACATATTTAGGCGCCTATAACTTTGTTTTTATATTTTAAATATACACTTATTAAGTTACGTAAAACATGACTAAGAAAATAATGGCACGTACAAGACCGCATTCATAATAATCACCAGAGAGAGTTTAGATGCAGAAAAAGCCCCAGTTGGGACATTTTTTCTATTGCATCATCGTATTGCTGATTATGATCTATTTTAATAAATAATCAGGTAAAAAAAAGCTTAACAAATAAATTAAATTGAAAGGCTGCAGTTCGGGAAGAGTGAAGTGGGCTTTGGGAAGTTATAATAAATGTAAAGAAAATAAATGCTAGAAAGGAAGGAAACAGTAGGTTCGATAATATTCAACACAAAGTTTGCTTCTTCTTCTTAATAAGATTCCATTTTATCCACACCTTTTTAACCATCTTAACATTTATAAGTAACTCTGACATATACCCAATTTTTTTATAATGAACAAGCCCTGAACTGTACTGCAGGATACTGGCATCGCTCAAATTAACTGAGGATGCAACGGAAAGATAAAATATAAAATTTGGAAACAAGGCGGGTTCAAAATTTGTATCAATATTTGGCTTTTACCCCATACGACACATGATGGTAAACTATCAAACTGTATGCCCTTAACTAATATCTATCGCTTGACTTAGAATTATCCGTTGATTGTATTTGTATTGCCCGCAGTTGCACTAGCGTTAGCGTTAGCCGTAGCAGCGGCTGCTTGCGAAAGCGATTTTTGATCCTCTTCCGAAGGTGAAGGGGTTGGGTCTCGTCTTGGCGGCATACGCTCGTTTACGGCATCCAATCCTTTCGCCTCGGCGAACGAGGTGATTTTATGATTTGGCGAAAAGCCTTGCATAGCATTTTTCAGGGATTGTTTTCCACCCGACAGAGCACCCAACGGTAGCGCCCCGGTGGGGGTAAGACCCTTCAACTGCAACACCGATTCCGATTCTTCGCGTAGTACAGAGAATACACGCGCCATTTTACCGATAGCCCGTATCTTATTGCGTATGACCTCCTTTCGTAGAGCTGCCTCATCATCGGAGCATGGCTCTTCATTCTCTTCGGACATCATCAATTCATCATCCGAGCATATGTTCAAGACATTCACCAGCATTTCGGTCACCTTCTCACCCACAAATGGTAATGACCAGGTAAAGACATCCATAAAATTGGGCAGCCAGTAGGGGTGGGGCGAGCAATTAAATTGACGTATATTCATAACATTGTTCTCATACTTGAGCACGGCTGCCTTGTTGTTATACACATCCAAATAGTTGGGTGCTGAGAATATAGTGATGAGAGATGGAAAGCCGGTGGTTTGGCTTTTGCGATACATACGATAGCCGGCATCCTGAGCTTCGTGAGCTCGTATTATCGACAAGAGGTTGTTGTTCTGCAGGAAATCACAACAAGCAGCATAACTGTAAAAATACGAACAACCACGCACCGAATTGTGCGTATAAAAATCGGAATTTTTCTCATTGCCGAATTCCTCCAAAGGATCGGACCACAGCAAATCGCACATCGGTCCGAATGCCGGTGGCTCCTTAAATCGATCTAGTCTTCTGATATCCTCCAATTCGTGAATTTCTGGCGAAAGACCACCGTGCACACACAAAAATTGTTGATTCATTAAAGCGGCCAATGGCAAGCAATCGAATGCGTCCATGCATGCATCATATATGCGTTCCGAATATTTAATTTTGCACTCCTGCTTAAAGGTGAAATATTCCGTCAAGTGACGGCACTCATGATTTCCCCTCAACAAGAACAAAGTATTCGGATAAGTTATTTTCAGGGACCACAGGTAAAGGACACATTCAATGCTGAAATAACCGCGATCCACGTAATCACCTAAGAACAGATATTTCGTGCTGGCTGGGGAGCCACCAATCTCAAACAGTTTCATCAAATCGTAAAACTGACCGTGAATGTCCCCGCATACCGTTACGGGTGCCTCAATATCGATCATCGTTTTCTCCTGACGCAACAGTGCAGCTCCTTCTTGTATTATGCGTAGAGCGGCTGCCTCCTCTATGCGGCCCTCCAATATAAAGTGCTGCTTAAGTACATCGTGTTGCGGTTTGCCGGTACGGCTATCAAATACATCGTTTACGGTTAGTTTGCGAGCCGGCGGAAAGGGTACCGTATCGACGACACGTTCTTTAGTATTCGAAGGTGGTTTCTTGGTGGGACTTTGATGAGTGTTAGCCCCCTCTCCACCACCATTACCGGCTTCATTCACAGAGCTTTTGTTGGCCACCGTTGATGCTGCTGACTTTTCTGATGTATTATTATTATTATTATTGTTGTTGTTATTGTTCATGGCTGCCACTTGATGGGGGGCCTTTTGCATTTTATTACTGGATGTGTGTTGCTGCGTAGCGGATGCAGACATTGTGAACTGTTGCCTTGATTCTTGGTTCAACACAAACTCGTTAAGCGTAGCTGACCACTCTACTCTCTCAAGGTGTCAAGGCCTTTATCCACACAATGTCGCAACGGTCTACAAGAAATGAAAAAAATTTACATAAATAAATTTTTTGTTGCTTCTACATGAAGGGGACATAGGTTGTATGATATGTGCGTGTGTGCATGTATATCAGCAGCAAAAAACAAAAACTACAACTATAAATTTATTTTGTCGAATAGGTGGCGTTTACCTCCTCGTATTCTTTTTTCGTGGCTGCCAAAATTGCAAAGTTCTCATCAGCCGCAGCATGAACATGGGAAAAAATTACGACTACTTCCCAAACCAATGTGGATATGAGCCCACATTGTTAAACAAAATTTCCATTGTGAGCAGATTTACAAGCGCATTGACTCAGATTTTCATGCTGATTAAGAAAGTTTTTCTTAATTGCATGCGAAATGAAAGACTTAGTATATCATCCATCTTATGTGGACGGTGCGAAAAAATCGTGAAGAGAAAACCCTTTCATTTGTACACAAGCACATGTCATCCAACCTGTTTTATTTTGTGTTCGTGAACTGTAGTTTTATGAAAACAATTTCTTTTTAATTATAATTACGTTTTAATGCAACAACAACAATAACAACAATTGTGTTGCCAATCATAAACTAAATAGTTCGTGTGTTGTGTGTATTAATTGTGTATGCAGAGGAATTGTCACAAAAATGTGTTGTAAAATATATGACACACGAACAGCAAAAATAAAAGATAATATCTATTGCAGAATTACTTGCATTAGTATAAAGTATTTTTAGTATATGGCTGGTCCCGGTATTTGACTGACAAATAATGTCGAGACGTAAAATGCTACTTATGCACATAAGTATACAAAATTTATACTGCTGCGTTTAATGAATAAAAACAGAAATGTACAGTATAGATAGAAGATGTTTAGGTTTATTTATGTACAATTTAAGAAGGACCATTCCAGTGAGGATCCCAAAATATATTGTACTTCCGGAAAGTTACAGAAAACCAATTGAAAATTTACAACATAATGGACTCTTGAAAGGCCGTAGATGGGAAACTTAAATTTAACGTGAAATGAGAGCATTAAAGAGAGTAAAATTTAATGCTACATAAATACACACAACCACACATTATGCTAACGGATATTCCAAAATATACTTCCCATTGTATATTTATAAACATTTTCTTTTTTTTTTTCAAATTAATTATAACATAAATTTATAGTTGTCTTTAAGCGGATAGGCAAGCTTTGCTTGCATTCAACGTAACATTTGTGCTTTCTATAAATTCAAAAACCGTGCCGATCTTACCCCTTACTTAGAAATTACCCTCCCATGAAGAAACATATTTTTTAAAACACCCCCTGAAGAGTACAAGAATATATTTTATGCTTTTTAAATAAAAAGAAACATGTAACGGTTTTTAAAGACTTTGAACAGAATAAAGTTTGACGAGCTCTGTTAGCTTAGCATGCTTTTATAAAGGAGAGAGAAAATGTGAGATGTGTGTGTAGTTTTGTTTACATAAAAAAACAGATGAATAGTCAAAGCTAATGATGCTTCTTAAAAAGTGAAGCATCTTTCAAAATGTTCAATTTCAATATCATAAATCTCTACATGTACACAATAATATAATGCATGAGGCGCGGAAATGTTGAACTACCACTTTTTTTTTTAAAACCATCTCTATATTCAGATTCAAATTTCACTTATTTTGCTCTATTAACATATCCGCCTAGGGATTAGTAAAAATTGGAATTCTTGTAGACAGTAATTTCTCATATATTATTCATATTATTATATTTTTTTCGTCATATAAAAACCACTACAATTGCGTGTTCTACACTACAACTTTGTAATTAACACCAAGCGGATAATATTTTATTATTATTAAACACCAACAGTATGTGACTTATTTTAATATGTAGGTCAAATTAAAAAGAAAGTAAGAAAGAAAAAATGCGCATACGCACGCATAGCTACTCAAATAAGGTGTTGAATACGGTTTTAAACAATTTTTTTAACTCGACGTAACGCTGCTGTTCTTAAAATTTAACGCATTTTATCCAAGTTACACATTCTTTACACTTGATATTTAAAACTAAATCAGAGCAATTATTTTTAAAATAGTACAAATTGCTGTAACGTACGTAAGTACTCGTCGACTAAGTGTTTGTTTTAACGAAACAACCCTCCGACTAAGATTCCGCACCGAATGAGGGCTTTGCCAGGTAGCACTCAGGCTGTTTCAATTGAAGCAAATGCATGAATACACACAGGCACAATCATTTATAAATTCACACCGTGTATTATGCCGCTGTTGGCCTTTTTCCCTATTTACTTTCTCTTCTGTTAAAACCAACTTGCCACATATTCACTTCATTTTCCTCTAGTTTTTTTAAACAACACTTTATACGTTAAATAAAAACCGTTAAAAATAATTTAATAATTTAGACTATTTGAAATTTTCTTTAACCTGTCAAATAACTTTTGAAACATACTTTGCTTATCTTATTTTCTCTTCACTGTCGTATTTTTCCTTTTCTTGTATGTTGTTGCGCAGAGTGTACGGGATTTTATCTTGTGAAGAGAAGGCTCAAGCAGAGCACATATAGTATATGGAGGCACTTGTTATTTTTATTAAATGCCAATTATCTCACTTGTTTACTTCATTATTTTATATTAAATTATTCTATATATTTTCTTTTTTAGTCACATGTTCAGTTCAATTTAAAACAAAAATTTGCTTAACTTTTCATGTGTTTTCCTGTAACGGTTCATGTATTTTTTTTTCTTATACGAGACTTTTTAATATTCTCCTTTAACAATAATAAAGTAGAGATGTTTCCACTTAACTGTGGTATTGCAGTCTGATTATTTTTTTTATTTGGTTGAGCTTTGTTTTCTTATTAATGTTGTACAAACTTCATTTATTATAAACTATTAACTCACACTTATAACTAATTATAATTTTTTGCAATATCTTTTATTATAAATTTTGCAAGAAACACCACTTTTTAAAATTAAAACTGAACCGAAAATCTACTGTCTGCCGTCGACACACGATGACTAATTTTTACTTGCTCTGCAACACGACAAATAACAATTGACCCAATTAGGGAACTGTTATATATATTTTTTGCTCTCTATATTTCTCTCTGTTAAGTATATGTATTTATAAATATTTACAACTATGAAGAATGTGAGAATTTTCTTACAAAATTCTTAAAACATGTGGGCATTTTTTAAGGTATTTCTTCCAAGCGTATGTTTAACAAAAAACATACACTGCGCGCTTCAAACACTACTGATATAATAATTTAATTTGTTTAATTAATCAAACAATTTTAAGTGTTATAAAATTTGATTACATGCATAAACAAATTCATAATAAAACAATCAACAACAATCAACACTTCCGGATAAGACGTTTCGTAGAAAATTGCCTTTAGATTTAGTCTTCCACCAAAAACAGTCTTTTAAGATTTGGAACAAGAATATTTCTAATAACGATTTCAATTAATATTCAAATACTTGTATATCTCTCAATAATAATATACTAATTAATAATACATCCCTGACATATGATGCATACGTTGTGCATTTTATTATGCATACTTTTATTTAATGTATAGAATTGAATTCTCTTCTTTTTCTCTTGATGTATACTTATACTTATTCAACGTTTGAGCGCATTTTTTGGAACTCATATATATAGTTTTTTAAGATTTATACTTTTGATATGCTTTAAAGAGAATATGGAAAATAAGAAAGTTTCATGCATGCTTTTTATCTGTTCTTACCTTTACGCATACGTACGACTGAGTCGCCCATAATATTTTGTTGATAATGTGTTCGGTAGAATTAAATCCATTATGTCAGTTTATAATAGATAAGTTTTGTATGTGGTTGGTTGCTAATGTGACGGCGTACGGTAATCGTGTTGTATTTTCGTTTTGTTTACCCGGCATATTGTCCTAAAAGAATTTTTTTATACTAATTAAACCAATAAGTGCTTTATATATTAAGAAATTTCAAAAATATCATTACTAACCTAAGAAAAATACTGGTCGCTGCTTAATAATTGTGCTAAAAAAATAAATTGAAAATTTACAATAATTATCTAAGCTCATAAAAAACAACAGGTTTCCAATCGCTTTTAACTGAAGGCTTCATTTTTTCAACTAAGCAAATGAAACAATAAAAAGAAGATTTTTTGTAGACCGACTCTAAAACGCCCTTCACCTTTTTATGAAAGAGTTTATAATCGCAAAGGTTAACCGATTAAATCTCAGTTCAATTTAATACGTGCTCAAAATAAACTAAATGATAATTTAAATATATATATATAGTAAATATCATGTTTGTGCGGGTGAGTTTTAGTTTAATCTGAGCACATTTAGAAATACTATGCTCCGTAGATTAATTGTTGGAAAATACAGGAAGATTTTGATACTAAACGTGATTTACTTCATTCCATTTGGTTGCCTTTTTTAGAATGATTTGAAATTATAATGACGGATCCGTAAAGGATAACTCAGTTATTACTTAAAAAAAAATTAGAGCAGAAATCTATGCAGTTAACATTCTCTGAACATTGCAAACCACAAAGAAAAAAAAATTATTAAATATTGATTAATTTGCGATATTTGTGCCAACAGCACTGCTGCCATCACATGAAATTCTTGCTATCATTGTGGATTGTAATTGTTGGTATTGGTTTATTACCGATGTTGTTATTATTGTTTTTTATTTCATACAAGTAAAAGATTTTCCTTTTAATTTTATTTGCACGTACGTGTGTGTACGCTGCAAAGAATTCTGCAAGACTCGTTATAAATTAATTAAAATGACAACAAGAACTAAAAGAATAATAACAAACCAGCAAAGGCAACTGTTGCGCAAATGAAGGAAAAGAGAAAAACAAGAAAAAAATTATACACACACACACGCACACATAATAAAAACTGGTGCCAAGATCAGTGTCAGGCCTTAAATCGGAAGCACGCCATTGAAAAAAAAAGACGGGCAGCAACAAAAGCCTCAGCAACGCAGACGCGCCGCGTGCAAATACTATACGTACATATTTGTTACTCAACAATATTCATGCAAAAACGGCAACAACAAAAATATATTTTTATGGTACACGTTTAATTTAATGTTGAGTGTAAACGCTACATAAATTTTAACGTGAATTTAATGTCGGTGTCTAGCTATCCGGCTTCTAAAATGCGCCGTTCTTTTTTAAGCCGTAATCATTACTTTATGATCGGCTTACTACTGGGACTGCTACTATCCTTCTATATACCTCAGGATTTGTGGGAACTAGTCCAACAAGAGGAGTGTCCCCAAAAAGTTGCCGAAAATAGTCTAATTGAAAAATTCGGACAAGAATTTGAACCACATTTGAATTTAATCAACAAACCTTTAGCAGCCAAAAAACCGGTAATTTGTTCTCGTTATTGATAAAGAAAAAAATTATTTTTATTTTTATCATTAAAATAAGATTTTTTAATACCCAACACACTAAACTTTGTCATTCCATTTGTTTGCAACACCCAGAACGATACGTCACAGACCCAACAAAGTATATACATTTTTGATCGCTGTAACGCTTACAACCATAATTTACATAAAAATTCCTTTTGAGTGCAAAATTTAATTGCTGATGTAAATAAAGGAGCTAATGTTTTTTTGCCACGCCTACACGCTACATATAAATGTGGACCGTGTACAATATTTGCTCTAAGCCAACTATAACAATTTCATTAGCTTCTCTCTTAAATTAACTTTAATCAGCAGTTAAATTATAATTGGATTCTAAAAGCGGAAATGAAAAGAAATTTAATACTATTTTTTTTTCAAAGTTAATTTAACGTTCCGCATGGTGATAAACATGTGCAAATATATGAATTATTCTTAAGGTCACTCCCCATATAATATCTTAACTAATAATGAATAATTTCTGTTATTCTGTTCTGGCAATACCCTGCATAGCAGAACACGTCAGTGTCCGCTTCCTAATTAAAAAAAAAATCAAGTAAGAAAACTAAACTTACCTTATGCCAAATCTTAAATACTCTCCGCATCTACAACGGTGGGCGTGGCAAGCATATATGTATATAATGCGCCCTCTAATAGTGTATGTATTACGTATCAGCTTGTAAATCAAGTTTTATGATGAATATGATTTTTTTGTAAATTGTGAGTGTGTCTGTTATCCGACTATGCCCATTTTTAGCACATCGATAGATGAGATATCTATAAATATGTGCAACAAATTTCAAGTTCATAAGTCAATTTTTAAGGTATATATATAAGATTTTTGTAGAATGTGGGCGTGGCTCTTGGCCGATTTAAATAGCCACCATGCATGTAGAAACTAAAAGTGTCTGTACAAAATTTCTGTTCAATATTTCAAAATTACATCCGTGAGCATGCCAACAACAGACAGACACACGGACATACGGACATACATATCTACATTTACTCAGATTTTGATGCTGATCAAGAATGTATATACTTTATAGAGTCTCTAAGGCCTCCTTCTGGACGTGGAGTATACAAAAGAGATGTCATATCTTAATAATTCAATTAATTAATGCTGAAGTGATTTTCTTTTGATAAAAATCTGCGTACACTTTTAAGTAATTAGATCTTTTAAATCATATGAAGAATATAAAATTGAGATTTTATTACAATATATTTTTTACAAGTTATCTTTTCTCTTAATTAGTGTGGGTGCTGAGCTATTATGTTTTGCATTGCTTTGCATTTGATTTGAGTGCATCGCGTTCCAAGAACAAATTCAATAAATTCATGAAAATTAATACTTTAAAACCCCAAAGAAACATCCGCTCCATTACATGTGTTAATGTTTGCATGTGCGGGGATGCTTTCTTTACCATACACATGCATACAAGTTTCAATTGCTTACGATTCATACAGTAAACATTTCCACTTATGTGCATATTTTCTCATTGAGTTTATGAACAAAAACTATGCGCATAAAATTTTCAAGTAATATTGTGTTATGGAATAGAATAGAATGCATATGTATGTGCATTCATAAATCCCGCTTCTATTGTTATATCTTTTTTCTATGTTTACGTTTAATTTTTTAAGGCATTGTATAGGTGTCTGTAGAACTGGCACTAAAATGTCTTTTCATCTGTTTCTTGGTCATCATTTCAACGTGTTTAGCAAACGCTAAAGATTATGAAATGATTTCGTGCATGTGCACTTCTATCATATACGTATTGAATAAAAACAAATCAAAAATGTACAATTGGCTTAAGCCGAAGCGGAGACACCTCCCATTTTCCACTTTGTATAGAAAATATGGTCCTGTTTTGTATACTATGCACACTCCATGCATTTTACCCCAAAGATGGAATTTCGTATCATCTATGGTTGTGACGAGGGATGAGGTTTACATTCGGCTCAGAAGAAGCTTTTTTCTGCCATTTATAACACTTGTTATAAATAGGAAATAATTTTCATGCATTTTAAAGAAACTTTTATGAAATTTCAACGAATTTTTAACGCTTACATTTCAACACGAATTTTCTATTTTTATACATATTTTGATATTGACCAATACTATAAAAATTCTTCTTCAATAACTTGGTATATGCCCCTAACAAAATGGGAGGGATTATAAAGAAACAGTTTAAGGGAGAGAAAGTCATATTTATGCATGTTCATTATATAATTATTGTTGTTTATTGTTTTTTTTTTTTTTATTCCTTCAGGTGAAAAATGTAATACGGCCTCGCTATTACTCTTCCGAGCTAGGTATACGTGAAAAAATCTTTGTCGGCGTTATGACAACTCAGGGAAATATTGATACACTGTCAACAGCCATTAATCGTACCACCGCACATTTAGTGAACAAAATGAAATTTTTCATTAATGCCGACAATGTGAAGACGAATTATAAGCTAAAAAATATTGTCGGATTTATGGATACGCGGGAGAATCTACGACCATTCCATGTCATCAAATATATTGCCGATAATTATCTGGATGATTTTGATTACTTTTTAATTATGCGCGATAACGTTTATGTGGATGGGCGTAAACTGAAGGCGATGCTTCATCACATTAGTATTACATTCGATTTGTATATGGGAGCACGTTCGGCGGACAACGTGTTCGGTAGTTATGGTAACAATGATATGAAACAGTTCGATGGCAATGGGAAAAGTAATAATCTTAGTAGTAATGGCGGGAATGATGAATTCCGTATGCTGAGCGATCGCAATTATTGTGATCTGGATGCGGGCATTCTATTGAGTAGCAGTGTGATGCGAAAAATGCGCAATAATCTGGATTGGTGTGTGCGTAATGGTATCACTAATCTGCATACAGTTAATATTGGGCGTTGCGTCAAGTACTCGAGCAATATAAATGGCTGTCAGGAGAGCTTTCAGGTAGATTATTTTCATTTGCTTAATTTCATTTTCTTGTGCAAAAGCAATTACACTGAATTAGCGGAATTATGACACTTTAAAACTTTGAACTTTGCCAGAGTACGCTTTTTATTATCATAAATTATCCAATAAACGACAACATGATAGTTTTATATTTCACGGAATAGTTGCCTCCGCGAGATATCTGCTAGTTTGTGTACATACATACATTTTTCTTGTTAATTAACGTGTGTGTTCTTGTTTCATTAAAATTAAATAAATACATAAACTGATTGGGTTTACTAACACAAATTATACGACCGTATAATTACCGTATGATTTGTTTGCAGTTATTATTTGCGAGTTATTGGTTATAGAGAAATATATATATGGTCGAAGGTTGTCACAATAGTCTGGCTCGGTTCAAATTTCGAAATTGTTAATGTTGAACAAGTAAAAAATATAATCCTTTACTTGGGCCAAACCGTGAATACTCTCCGCATGTATATACATCACGTACACGATGACGTGTCCTAACCCTGAAAGAAAACCTCGTACAAAAATTAATTATACTTCCGCCAAGTTTGAACTCGACGTCTCAAACATGGCAATTAGAAGAATGCCTACCGACACAGACAGACAGACAGACAAATCTATAGAGAATTTTGGTCTTTGAAGCCTCCTTCTAGGTGTTACAAATATTTAGACATTTGAAGTATGTACGCACCACAATTTGGTGGGTGTAAAGAGATGTTCTAGGCATTTTGAGCACACATCTTTCAGCACGTAAACAGTAGTCATGCTTTTCAGACTCGTGCAGTTTATTGGGACACATAGTATTACAAGATACGTGCTTGCCAGCACATTATCAACAGCTTTATAAAGCCAAACTGAATAGTTCTTGGTAAATAAATATTTGGAAAACACATAAAACATTTTTATTGTTTAGTGATTTATTGTGCGAGAATTTGTATTGAAAGATAACACATATTGAAACCTGACGTTTTAAAAATAAGCAGACAGATATAATGATTGGGCATGTGCCTCACTTTACATACAGATTGTATCCAGATACTTACGGTTGCAGCGCGGGCAAAAGAACCACGAACTTGTACAAAGTTTTACATTTTAATTATTATTTCAAGCATGAATAGAAACTGAAATGTTTAAGTAAGTATAAAATTCAAATCTTTAAATCATAGTTAATTAATAGTAACTTAGGTAGTGAGAGCAATATAATAGCTGGGACCTTCAAAAGTCTACTTAAATACGTCTATTTACACGTTTAAAGCTGACTAAATATGCAAATATAAATTTATGACACTAATAATAAAATAATCAATAATAACATGTACACCTAAGATGTTATTATTTCATCAGTGTATACAATATATTATATCTGACACCATTCGTGGTGTCAAGTATAAAACGTTTGGGATAATTTTTGTGATTCATTGTCAATTAAAAGGAGATCTAGCCCTTAATACATTATTCAGAATAATTTTATCAATCAATTTAGCTGTTAATGTTAATATATAACTGTTTTTGGGATTGCGAGACTGAGAATCAAATCTAACATTATTTGGAGCTCCTCACCATGTAATGCTTTAAGAAAAACAACTTTAAATTTTTTAGCAAAAGTTGTAGAATAGATGCTAAGCATAAATATTAGTGTGACCTTAAGCGGACACTTCTTAGAACCCTTCTCCATGTAACGTTTTTTTTTTCAACATAAATCATTATAGGAAAAAAGTAACAATTTATTATATTTTTATAGAAATTTCAATTTCATCCACATTGAACCCTTTTTAGAACATCTCTCCTTATAATAAAATTTTTCATAAAATTACTTTTTTCATAAATCAAAAAAGTCTCGATTTATGAAACCATTAATAGAATTATTTGTTCCTCTAGACATTTGGAACTTCGAGTGTAAAGTATTTGATGGTAAAGTGTGATCGGCTGTACAATTTTCCTCTTAAATAAGAAACAAATTTAATAAACTTTGATAACATTTTCAGGGTGTACACCAAAGAACATATAAATTAAAGTCTGGCATTAAATTATTTAAAAATTTAAGTCATCTAGCCAATACTGAAGAGTTCCGAAATGCTACCACCATATATCCCGTCACAAATAAGGATGACTTCTACAGACTGCATGGCTATTTTTCGAAGGTAATTTAAAACAATTGAAAAAATCAAATTTGGCTTAGACCAAATCTTAAATACTCTCCACAACTATAATAGTGGGCCTGGCAGGTATATTATTACGTCTTCTATTAGAGTTTGTATTATGTGTCAGCTGGAAAGTTTAGTTTTATGGTGAATACGAATTTTTGTAAACTGTGGGAGTGTCTGTTATTCGACCATGACCATTTTTGACACATCGTAGGATGGGATAACTATAGCTATGTGCACCAAATTTCATGTTCATCGGTCAATAGCAAATTGCGTGCAGAAACTAAAAATACTTGACCAAAATTTCAACTCAATACCTTAAAATTTGAGCCCATGAGAAGGTCAGCAATAGACGGACATACGTACATAGAGACAGGCAGGTCACTTTTTCATCTTAATCAGAAATATATATACAACTGAATGTTGTAAATTGAATGACAAACTTAGTGTACTCCTCTTCTGTGGAGGTCATAATTAGCTATATCAAAAAAGGACATGAACCATGGACGAAAAAACAAAAAACATTTATTACTGATTTTAATTTTAGTGCCATTTAAGGAACATTCAACAATTAAGCAGCAATTTAGAGAAGAAATCCTATTACATTGCCAATGGAACAATTTCGAATAATATTTTAGAAATTCGATGGCCATTGGGTGTACCATTGGCCGTTGTACCCGAAACACGTCACGACATATTAATCTGGCATTTGATTAACGGCACCCACATATATTTACCCAATGACAACAATATCATTGAACCTCTAAACCATATAGAATCAATGGATCTCAATAAAATACTCGAAATGACGCAACAATATGCCAAACACAAATATCCCAGATTACGGTATAAAAACGTGCACACAATTTATAGACGATTCGATGCTACTCGGGGTATGGATTATCAAGTATTTTTGAATTTTGATGAACTCAATAAATCGAATAATGTGATAACGAAGAGCTTTCAAGTGGTTAAACCATTGGGTCGGGTGGAAGTGGTGCCATCGCCCTATGTCACCGAAAGTACACGTATTGTCATTTTGGTGCCAACATTCGAACATCACGTTGAAAGTGCGGCGGAATTTATTAGCCATTACGAGCACCTCTGCATGCACAATCAAGAGAATACATTCTTATTATTGGTATGTGAAAAATGGAAACAATTTATGTACTCTTGATTAGATCTTCCACCGGAGTAGTGTTTAGTATTAAGCTGCCATACTTTGGTGGAAGATATCCAAGAATTTAGTTAAATACTCGTTTTCCTTCCAGATATTTGTATATCGCTACGAGACATCGAGCAAAAACGATTCGGATCCTTTTAAATTATTGAAAACGCTTGCCATGGGTTTGTCCGCCAAATACCGTTCAGATGGTTCACGTATTGCATGGGTGTCTGTACGCTTGCCCATTTCCCTAAGTCAGCCCATTTCTAATGATCACGTCATGTTAAATTCCATATATGGTACCAAAGAGATTTTAAGTCTTGCCCTTGCCGATCTTGCCCTACCCAAAATTGGTCTTGAAAGTCTGGTATTGATGGCTTCCAATGCGATTACACTTAAGGCGGACTTTTTAAATCGGGTACATAAGAATAAATTCATAATATTTCTGTTTAATAATTGAAATGATCCATTTTTTCTGTCCCGCTAGGTGCGTATGAACACTATAGCTGGCTTTCAAGTGTACTCGCCCATCGGATTTATGCAGTATCCCTGCAAATTTGTTAATTTCTGTAAGGACTGTGAGGGTTGTGATGTCAGTCAAAGTACTGGATATTTTGACAAAGCCAATTATGATGTCATGTCCTTTTATAGTCGAGATTATGTTCAAGGTAAGACCTGTCAGAAACAATTTACGAAATAATTTTAAAAAAATCTTTTCCCTAAAGCTCGGAAACTGTTAGAATCTGTTCTGCCTATAGTGCGATCAGATGACGACATTGATTATTTGCTAACTAAATCAAATGTTGGTGTAAACAATATGTTGGATTTGTTTGTAACATTACAACTACCCGTACATGTGTTACGTGCTGTAGAACCGAATTTGCGTTATGGTGGAATTATTAAACATTTTATTGATAAACAAAAGGATCACCCCTATGTACTGCCCATTTGTACAGATGCAGCCAGAACTAAAGGAGGAACTACGGATATGTGGAGTAGAAGGGACAGGTGCATACATTTAGCTTCGCGCAAACAAATTGGTGATGCGATCATACGTTATGAAGATAGAAGTATTATACAAAAATAGACTGAAGTGGCAAATATAAGATAATTTTGGTATAATCGTGCTATCGATAGAAAAACAAGAAAAAATTATAAAAAAAATTTAGCTCAAAATTTTAAATTTACGAAAAAAAAGGAGAAAAATTATAAAAAAAATTTAAAAAATTGTTTATTTTGTACGAAAAAACGAAAATAATTAGAAACAGCCTCGTTATAATTTTTTTTTTATTTAATTTCCCAATACACAAGACACCATTTTATGTCTCTACACGTATATATGCAAGATTTTTTGCATAGTTTTCTTAACATCTACATACTTACATGTATTAGATAATTTATTTATTTAAGTAGTATAGTGTATGTTATGCACCGTGTCAGTGGTTGTCTACATTCCTACCCATTGTCTATAAAACCGATTGTAATTTTTAGTAAAATCACTTAGGATTAATTGTAAATTGTAAAGGTGCCAAAGTTGTGTGTATAATTGAACGTTAAGTTAGTTTCATATGAATGGTTTTTGCCTATTTATTTTAATGGTACAAACATATTTCAGATGCATTTTTCGAGTAACGTTTATATTGTTTTTGCTTTTTTCACAATGCCAATATCTTGCTAATTTTTATCAATCATTGTTTCCTATTAATTTTAAAAATACACAAGCACTAATTAAAACTCTTAAAATGGTGAATTAATACAATGTAAGACGAATTAGAATTACAAAAACATGCATACATTCGTATAACAAACCATGTGTTTGCGAGTATGAACGTTTTAGAATAATTAACACCTTTTGTTATATTTTTCTTTTAGTTTTTTCTCAAAATTTAATTGAGTATATTGTATATTGTATAGTATACAGTCAATGTTTTAGATTTTAAGTGAAATTTAATAAAAAAACACATACGCAATTGATATTCTTTTTTATTAACATTTCTCGCTGAATTGTGATATTTAGCACTTTTTCGCATTCATGAAATTCACTAATTGCATTATTTATACATATTAAGACTAAATATTATTTATTTAATGTTACACTTGAGCTTCGAACTCTTTTTACAGGTGTCTTTAGTAACTTGAACTACAAATTTATTTAGAAATTGTAGGATTCGAAGGAAACAGTATTACTGTCTCTTTTTATATATTCGCACTGTTCTGGAGATTGCTAGTTATTAGTTGTTGTTATTGTTAGAGTGACAAGTTCCGTTTTGTTATCTAGACTTGGGCCTTATTGCATGTAAAGTTAACAATCACAATTGTATTTTAATAAAAATTTCAATATTATTATATACAAAAATACAATTTTTCATATGAAAATAATCACTTAAACACTTAACATAAAATTCTCTCATAATTAAGAGATGAAAGGAGATAGATTGTTATCGTTTATGATTAATGAAAAGTCAATCATTTGTAGATAACAGTTTTTATTTAAAAATATTATGTAGATGGCGTTGTTTAGTAAAAATTTTAATACTTCTAAGCGAGCAGAACACACATTGCATACAGAAATATCCCTTTTGAAACAAAAAGAAATTTATACATATTTTATCTCTATGAAAACAATTAAAAAATTAAAGATTACAGTTATCAAGGGGATTAATTGGTTTATTACGAATGTGTAGAAAAAACTGAACTGTGCTTTTAGAAGTTGAGGAACCGAGTAAAACTGCATTTGATCTGCCGATGAAAAGCAAACATTGCGGGTGAATACAAAACAATGGCACAAAGAGCAATATTTTTGTTATCATCATCCCGAGTTCATTCTTATGGTTATTTAGAACATGCTAAGGAAGAGTTGATAAAGTTTCTTAACAAGTAAATGGAATGGTAGATAAGGTATATGTCCCTTAAGTCATCTGATCTGTGCATTTCAGGAAGCGTGTTAAAACAATATTATTTGTACCATATGCTCAAAAAGATTTAGACAAATATGCAACAACTGTACAGAAAGTTATACAAAGTTGGGGCTATAACTTCGAGAGTATTCATCAGAAGCCCAGTTTAAGTGATGCTGTACGTACGGCTGACGCAATTTTCATTGGAGGCGGCAATACTTTTTTACTATTAAAAACCTTGTATGATTTGAATTTAGTGGAAATAATACGTGATGCAGTACTAAACAAAGGAGTGCCGTATATTGGCAGTAGTGCTGGCACTAATGTGGCCACCCGTTCCATTCATACAACAAATGATATGCCAATCGTATATCCGCCAACATTTGAAGCACTTCACCTAGTACCGTTCAACATTAATCCCCATTATGTGGAAACGGATAGCAATACTCAGCATAAAGGGGAAACACGTGATGAGCGTATTAATGAATTTTTGGAATATCAACAGAAACCCGTACTGGGCTTGCGTGAAGGTACAGCTGTTGTTGTGTATGGTGATAAAGCAGTACTTGTTGGCGATAAAACAGCAAAATTATTTAAACCGTAAGCAGATAAGATTAGTTTTTATTGTTATGTAACGTTTTTCTTCTTCTTCTTCTTCTTATAATTTACAGTAACACTGACCCGGTTGAGTTGAAAACCAATGATGATTTAAGTTTCTTGCTGATGGAAAAATATTGAAAAATATTTTTTTATTGTTTAGCAAATTTTTATTATACTGAATCGATCTAATTTTTGTGCATGTTACTTGTCGCCATATATTTATCAAATAAATATTCGCCCAGGTGATTTTCACAACGATCGATTTGTTTTATATAATCACTCAACATTTTGATGGCATCGACTTGTTCCTGCAGAAAATGAGTTTCAATAAAATCGCACATATTGGGATCGTTGGCTTGTGAAGCAATGTTGTGAGCATCCAAAAGAGCCTAATCTCACGATTTATTATTTTTTTTTTAATTTCCACTAAATAAAACGTATTTCACCTGATTAATTTCTTTTTCCAATTCCAAAGCATCTGTTAGAGCTTCTTTGGCGCTATCAAAAGTCGCCTTTGGTTCAGGTAGAGCTTCCACTTTTATGCTGCCACCCCGCTTATTCAAATATTTCATTACCAGTTCAGCATGTTGACGCTCTTCCATGCTGGCCTCTTGAAAAAATTTAAACAAACCTGGTGAAGCAACATCACAACGGTCAAAGTGATAGGCCTAGGAGGCAGAGGAGTAGAAATGATTTTAAAAATCTATATAAAAAATGTTAATAAATGTTACCATTGCCAAGTAGGTGTGGCATGCTTTTAGTTCCATATTAATTTGTTTATTTAAGGCATCTTCGCATTCCTTTGAGAAATTTTGTCGCACCAGCAGACAAATATGCCGGCAAACTGATGATCGTTTAAAAAAATTCATAATTATCTTAAAAAATAAACGTGTTTGTATAAAAACAAATAACAAAATAAAATAAAACGTAAAATAATGACAAGCTTTGAATGTTGAATATTTATCACAAAAAAAAAAATTAACAAAAAATTCATAGTTAATACTTAGGATTGCAAAAAAATCAACAAAACCTTTATTAACTTGATTTTAAATTTGAATAAAACAACACACGCATATATATATATTATTAATGTCCTAATAATGCATAAAATCACAGTCGCGTCTTCAATTTTATTGCTTTGCAACTTAACGCTTCCTCTAAATAAGATCACAGGGCGATAATTGCGATTCACCCTCAGCCAAATAAATGTTCATTGCTTTGTACAGCAAGGCTATGCCCAAGTATTTCTTCTCCTTCATTGTCCACGTCTTAGCCGGACCATAATAATCACCGCGTTTACAATTTGTTAAATGTTTTAAGCTTAATGCCTCAATGATGGCTGCTTCGCGGGTATATGCCTCAATGGGAATAATGTTGTGAAAGACATGCAGGCAAACTACACCGTTACCGTTATCCCAAATCTCTAATATACGATCTAACTTTCTACTCTTCAATAAAAGCTTCTGTGAGGTTTTACCGCCATCAACATGAAGGGGTGGCTTTTTAACTGTAACAATATTTTAAAATATATTTCTCAGCTTTTGGCATTATTACCGTTAATACTTATAGAACACTTGTACCTTTATTTAAAGGTTTGGATGATGATTTTTTGTGCAACTCCTCGTAGTTTGTACGTGTGTGTAATTTCAGTGCATCGTATAAATGAGAATAGGGGCGTGATGTTTTTCCTTTGCCTACGTAAAAAATCGCTTGTAGAAAACGTTTCCATATATCAAACTTGTCCAAAAACTTCAAACAAATACAAATATTTTCATTTTACATGTTTCGAGCGTTCTCTTTTTCTTGTACTTTCTTACCACACTTTCTCCCGGCAAATTGCACGATATGCGCGGATCGATTAGCATATAAATGAAACTCTGCTTTAAGTGACCTTCTCGTAACGGTTTCTTCAGGTTATTGCTGTTGTTGTTATTAGCAAAATATTCCGTCGATTGAGTGTCAAATTTCATATAATCTTTAATGCCATCGAAGTGTTCCACTGATTTAACAGTGCGCTGCAATTCCACCGAGAATTCTTAAAAAAAATTTATGAAAAGTTTCATAAACGATTTTTATTGTATATAAAATATGAACAGACTTGATTTAGATTGCTGGCATTTAACGGCTAATTTAGCAAAATGTCGACTAAATGTTGGATTTTTGGTTGAAAATATAATAAAATTAATAAAAAACATAACAATGTAAAAAAAATGTAAAAAATATAATACTATAGACAAAATGAAATAAAAAAACAAAAAAACAAAAAAAAAAAAACATTAAAAATACAAAATTTGTGTATAATATTCGTCCCGGGTGTATTGATTTAGTAAGGAAAAATAATTATTATTTAATTGATTAATAGTTAATATTAAAAAATAATAAAAATTTAAAATATTTTAAATAATAAAAACAGTAAAAAAAATTATTTTTTCAAATAATTAAATAATTATCAAAAAAAAAATTACATTTAGTGACAATTAATTAATTATACCTACCATCCTATAATAAAAAAAAGATTTAAATTATTTCACTTAGAAATTTACTTACGATTGGCTGTACTTGAAAGTTTCTCTTCTAAAGCTTGCATGGAGTTCAGCTTACGTTTACATTTTATCAACTTTTTTATATATAAACGTTTGGTGGTACTTGTAATTGGTCCTGGTGGCTGTCCGAACATGGTAAGTTCAGCTCTTAACGCATCAGTTTCATAATCGGATGGTAATGTTAAATTGTCTGATTGCCTGGTTGAATGCATACTGTCCCTGTCAGTTGAGGGACATTTTTTAGGAATTTTCAAGTTACTAAAAAGTAAAGAAAAAGACAAGTTTATATAAAATTAAAGTTATATATCGCCATATCATCGTACCCATTTGTTTCGCTTCTATGTTGAGTACCTTTAAGGGCTTTATTGGTGAGCAATTTCGTTTCATAGAAAACCAAACCATTTTCATCGTCTGTGTGGACGTAAGCTTCCGTCATTTGTAAAAAGTACTCATTACGTTTGTCTCTTTCTGTTCCTTGCTGGTCCATTTCCAATACATTTTCCGGTATAGTTATGTAGCTGCTTTCTATCATTGAATTGGATAAATTCGTTTTGTTTGGTGATTTTTTTTCGCCATCAATTATTTTCGCTTCAGATATTTGTTGAACAATCTTATTGATAGACATTGGAGTTTTATATACTGAACGGATAGAATCATGCGGTATTGGTGTGTGCATAGGTGAGCCACACTTGGCTTCATTACTGCTTTCTTGAGTTTTTTCATTAAACTCTATATTGGTAAAGTTGATGTGATCGTTTTCAACAATTTCATCAATCATTTCATTAATGTTGTCGTATTGTTTCAAGATCGACTGACGAGTACGCGACTTCTGTACCTTTTCTTGCCATAATTTTATAAACGAAATTTTAGATTTTTCCTCCTCGCTTCTGGTTCTTGTTAACTCTTCAAGGTTTTCCTTAGTTAATGTGAAAATATCTACCGATTCAGTTGGGTGCATAAGCTGTGATATATATGTATATCATTATTATTATTTTTGGGAAGAAAACATATGTTATAAAATACCTTTTGAGTAGCTGTAGCCTGTTTATCCGGTGGTAACTGTTCATTGTTATCGGGAAAGCACGGCTGGGGCTTGTGACGTCTATGTGTAATATTTATATAATACGGTGACATCATATCGTAATTATATTGTAAACGCTTTGGTGTCAGATTATCATCATTTTCCCTTTCTCTGGTCTCCTTGTTCGAGATATTTGAATTTGTTATGTTTTTATTAATTAATCCATTGTGTACGTCGTTAGAAGAGGTGGTATTGTGAAGAGAGTTTAAGTGTTGTTGTTTTTTCTTTAAGCATTTTTTAAAATATATGTGATCCCGTATTAGTTGGACCACTTCAAAGTGACACTCATCAATGGCATACAGCAAAGGCGTCTTACGATCGTCATCGTATACATCCAAATCAGCACCATATTCCTTTAACAACGAAAAAGTGAATTTGTTTTAGTTGAATGATAATAATTTATAAAATTAATTACTTTGGAAATAGACCTTATATGTGAAGGACAGACAGACAGATTGATTTTGAATGGTTTTATAAAATTATGATTAATAAATTAATAGTAATTTTTTTATTTTATTACTAACTTACCAGCAAAAGTTTTACAATTTCCATTCGACCATACATAGCTGCAACATGTAATGGTGTCATATTATCATCGCTGCACACATTAGGATTTGCTGAAATTTAAACAATTAATTATTTTAATCCAACAGGGTCATGCCATATTACTAACCTCCCATTTCCATAAATCTTTTTGCCATTTCTTTGGCAATGTGTCCATTTTCCATGCCGCATACATAATGTAAAGGTGCTATACCGCGTTCCTGTGGTACATATGCAGCATCCACATATTTATTATTTTGCAGTATGTATAAAATGTCGCTGTTTATATAAAACATTTCATAAGATTAGGTATTTCCTTAAATTTAAATATTTACATTTTATAGGCCACCTTTCATTTTCATCTTCTAATGCATCCAAAAGTATTAAAGATAAATAATTGGCTCTTTGATCCATACTTGGGTTTATATTACTTAATGAATATCATTATTTATTACACTTGAGTACTAATCTTTTTATATTATAAACACTTTTATTAAATTTTTAACAAGTTTATTAATTTACAGAAATCAAGTTTTCTGCTTTAAGCTTACAACACATATAAAGCGACTTTTTATGATGCATAATGCAAGATGTTCGTTTCCGTTATTTGTGTCAATTTTGTTTACATTAATTTTAGGGTTACCTGATCACATTATATTTGCCTGATAATGCCGTGCCGACAGAAGATATCACCTCTTATTAAACTCGTGTATTTGAATTCTTACAAAAAGAGTTTGCAACAATATGAACTCATTTTTATAATATGTACATGATTTTTTATTACATTTTAACAACACTTTTTAATTAATTATAATTTTTCATATTTAAATATTCATGAAACCATTTTATCAGCACTTGGTATGCTTCTATTTTCAATAATCCTTTTGTAAAACAGAGACGATTGCTTGGGTATGCGTTCTTTTTCTATGCTGGTGAAATTAATATAATACAGTCCAAACTTTTCACTAAGCACACAGGAAAAAATACAACAGTATAGAAATTAATAACTGACATAATTTGTACTTAATAATATAATAAACTTACGTATAACCGCGTTGCCATTCAAAATTATCGATTAAGCTCCAATGTGTATAGTGTGTAACATTGCATCCATCGTTTATAGCATTTAACACAGCTTGTAGATGAGCCTGATGATGTAATTAATTAAGTATTAAAAGGCTGTAGTCATGTAAAATAAGTATAAAACTTGACTATTACCCGAATATAATCGATACGTTCGTTATCATTGATTTCTCCATTATCCGACCAGCCATTTTCCGTAATAATCACTTCAATGTTATTGTAATTATTGCGTATCCACCTATTTTTTATATTATTCAATAAATTCAATTAATAAATTTTAGAAGAATTCAACAGCTCTCACTTTAAAATCCCTTCTAGACCTTCTGGTACACAGTATAGCCATGTAGATTTGGCACGCTTCCATTTAGGATCTATTTTATATTTAAGACGTGAATCGTATTCCCAAGATGGTCGTTTACCCATAGGATTGTTAACCTCTTCAACAAAGCGTGAGGTATAATAGTTGAGTCCAAGAAAATCAGCCGAACCTTGTATTAAATTTTTAAAGTGAAGACTTAAACTTTTTAAGCGTGACCAAGCTCTGCCCTCCCTTTCACTATTATCCTTAATGTCTTTTAAAATTGTTGGCGAATAATTCCCAGTCGGACCGAATATGGGATATGCCAACCAACCCAGCTATACGAAAAATATTTACAAAAAACTATATTCACCATAATGGGCACAATATATATATTTTCCACGTCCAGTATTATACATGTGGAGGATATTTACCGAATATTGCATGGCTCGGTCAATTGTTGAAGCGTTGTTGGTTTCTGAGAAGTAGAAACGACTGCTAAGTGTTATACCGACTTTGCCTTGTTGCCTGTTTTTATAAGTGTTTCTATACAAATGATATACTTTGGCATGAGCTTTTATGGTGTTATCCATGCATAGGTAATCAGCTACGCCAGAATCTCTACCCATTGGTGGATAATTACCATCACCATAACCTGGGACACAGTAATCAAATGGTTCATTGAATGTAATCCAGTGTTTAACGCGATCACCAAACGTTTCGAATAAAAGTTGAGCATAAGCAGTAAAATAATCGGTGAAGAGAAAATTTGTAAATCCTCCATACAAATTTAAGGCTTCCGGCAGATCGTAATGAAACATGGTCACCAAAGGTTCTATACCACTTGCCAACAATTGATCGATCATCATATTATAGTAATCGATGCCTTTCTGGTTCTTGGAAGTGATATCAGCATTTGGTAAAATTCTGCTCCACGATATAGAAAATCGATAAAAATCGACCTGAAAAATTTTCGTGTTTAAATTCTTTTTTTCAAAAATTCGGCGAACACATATATTACTTTCAACTCCTTTAAAGCTTTCAAGTCTTTGGAGAATAAATGATACGAATCTGGACCAACATCACCATTTGAATGATCATCAATCATTTCGGGGTGTTGATGGGTAAAAGTGTCCCATATCGATAAACCGCGTCCGTCTGCATTCCAACCACCTTCAATTTGATAGGCGGCCGTCGAAACGCCAAATTTGAAATTTTCCGGAAAAAACGTATTTTGCTCCGTCGTTTTGGGTAACATACACATAGATTGTGCATTTAATTTGACAATGTAGACGATGTAGTAGATAATTGCATATATTCTGTAATATATCAAATTTGCATAAATATTCAATAATTGGTAAACTTTTAATAAAATTACTCGAAAATGTGCCAAATTTTATTGTATAACATTTTATTTTACTTCACTTCCACTTCCTGTAACCAGCAAAAGTAAATTGATTTTCTTTTTTACTGGAGTTTCAAAACATTTGAAACTAACAAGTAAGCAAAAAAAAGTCTATATTTAAATATTACAACAAATACAACTGCAAGTTCGAAGAAGATGATAAAACTAAAGCGTACTGCGTCAAGTTCACAGTACAATGAATTATTTATTACACTGGAATTTTTTTTAAAAAAGTAGTGATTCTCTTCGCGCTGCGATAATATAAGTATGTAGTTATTGCAAAAAATATAAGTAACAGTAAAGAAATGAAGTGAAAGGTTAAATAAATAAAAAAATTAATCAGAATGCAACGATAATTTACTATTTTTACTATGATAAGTAGTCTTGCAGCATAAAATATATCTATCTTCCTCCAACCACAAGCTATAATATTAAGCAGCATTCGGTACTTTTCCGTTAGCCGGGCGCGAGCGAAAAATCGCCACTCTTCTTTAGTATAACAGTTTGAAATAATAATAAAAAAATTGTAAAAAAAAAGTTGCATACACGTAGTGAATATAAGCGAAATCATGCATGCTTTTCATCTGTTTTAGGCTTAAGTTTATTTTAGCTAGCTAACGATAGTTAAAAATTTATCTCAATTAAATTGCAATGAAACTACAAAACAAAGTCTTAATTAGCGAACCAGTGGCTCATTTTTATCATTTTTCAAATCAAAAATTGAATGAAAATCCGGTTGACATATTAGATGAGCAATTATGTTTTAATTATAAAAATATAATACATCAGTTATGGCCGTTGGATTACAATGAGGAGGCTTTACATAAAAGTAAATAATTTTATTTATAAACATTTTTCAATTATTTACGTATTCTTTCCTTTGTAGAGTTGGCATCATATAAATATAAAGATTATTTAAAATGTTTTAGAAAATTAATTCCAATATTTCAATATGCGAGAAATACTATCCAAGATAATGAAACAAAGTTGGAGTTGGAATGGTTACAAAATACAAAGGAGTACTGGTGGTGGTGTGCAACAATGCCAACAGTTTCAAACAATCCAACACATACCTTAGAAAGTTTACTGTGTATGACAGCGCTGTTGGAAAATGCTTTAGCAAATATTTATTATACGGTTAGTGAAGGGAGAACGCCGCCGCATTTATTAAAGGAACTTGTAAGCAGTAATGAATTAAGAAAGGTGTTCGGCTGGGAGGCGGTAAATATTTTTTGTTTATTATTATGACCCTCAACGAATATTAAAATATTTTTAATTATTACAGATGATATTTTTAAAAATATTCTTAGGTTCACCGAATTCCATCAATTTACGAAATATATGTTGGCATGGCTTTCCTACACTTCAAAACAATTCGGATATTTACCAAGCTGTACTACTGCTTACCATACATAGTTTAGGTTTTCATTTAAATTCTATAAAATATCAAATAACTCTACATAGATGTCAAATAAGAGATTTTAGCAAATTTTTACAAAATTTTCCTTCAGAACTTACCACTACCAACAGTTTTAATGTTGCTGCTTTTGAAAAAGAATTATTAATAACTTGTGCAGACTTTCATGACAACTATTTACCTATTTGGCGTCAATTGCTTAAGTATTATAATCACAAAGAATTCGTCCGCTTTGTTATTTTAATATTACCACAAATTGAACTAATTTTACGTTTATATTATGGTCACATAAATCATTGTAATGTGCAAGCTAAATTGGATGAATATTACATAACTATGGACACAATATTTGCGGCTGAACTGCCTCCACCCAACACAGGTTGTAATCAGTTGCTACAGTTTGCGTGGCATTCCTCTGCAGAGGGATGTTTTAAATTAATGTATGATTTGTTTTTGGCTCCCAATGGCTGTCGCTTAAGGGACAAAGTCAGTCATGGTGAAGTGCTGTTAGAAGCCTTAAACAATTCCCAACTAAGTACCGTGCTGTTATATATCTTTGCCAGTTTACTAATGCCGGAGAGTATAACAATTTTAAAAACATACGAAAGTCAATTACATTTAAATTGTCAAACAAAAGTCATGCTTTTAAAAGGATTTCACCAAATACAAAATCTTTGCCAAACTGAAATGATTGAATTTAAAAAATGTCTTAAATTAGATGATAGACTGAATTCTCAAGTTTCAATATTTCAACGACCTCACAGAGAGCGTGAATTAATGCTTATTTTGTACAAAATAAGTAAAAATATTTATGAAACATTGGATCATTATGCAGCATCATTAAAGAAAAGTTTTACTAAACGCGAACTGCATTCAAGGCAGCGGCAGACATTAGAAAATTTACTCTCTGCTCTACCTGATATATGTAACTGTTTAATGGAAATGTGGGGAACAGTTAAAGAGTTTTTCATTCTTACACAAAAACATTCGCTTTTTATATCTGCTCAGCCATCCTTGGAGAAAACGATTAAGTAATAAAAAAATTTCATTAAAACTGAATGACAATTAAATAATTTTTTACATAAATTTTTCAGATTTTTTAAACATTTTTTAACCATAAGCGAAAATTTGATAAAGTATTCAGCGCCTGAAATCAACAAATGGATTAAAATGTTGGAATTATGTGAAAAGTTTAGAGAAAACAAAAACAAATATTGTATTGATGATGTGTTGAAAAACAATAATAATAAAAACATTGAGTACGTTGCGAGTGAATGTATGTGAATTTAATATTTTCAACATATTGTTTATATATAAACTGTATTGTGTAATTATGTAAATATATGTAAATTTGTTGACATTGTCCAACCTTTACAAATAATGCAATTTTTAAGCGCATAATGCATGGATCAACCAATTGTAGTGAAGCTTTACGAAATGTACTGGGACTGCAAAATATATTTAGTAAAAAATTTCATTTAAAATTTTAATTAGTTTTATAAAACTTGTTTTTTCTGCCTGCAAAGTGGAATCGAACGAACGATATTTTTTTACCCATTCTGTAATGAAAAATTAAATTTGATTCAATGAAAGTTGACCATTATCTACCACCAGAAAACTGTTTTCGATCAAATTTAGTACAAATTTAGTACAATATTAATATGATTAACTATTTTTCATCAAATTTTGTCAAAAAATATTAAGAATTGCAATTTTTGCCATAAAAGGTCTTCTTTTATATAATAAACCTTATATGGAAAGGGGTTCTAAAATTGATCCGATTTGGTCCATTTTTCAAAGGGTTTCTCTTTAGGCTAGTAGATGACCTGGCACCAAATTTCAACGAAATATCTCAAAAAATGCGACGTATAGCTTGCTTACAAATTTATATAAACAGACGGACGTACGGACGAACATGTTTAAAATGATGCAGATTTTGATTTTGAATCGATCTAATGATTAAAGGTGTGACATTTATCATTTAGGTGTTACAAACATTCGTACAAACTTAATATACGTTTTTACCGCATGTGCTGCAGGCTATAAATATTTTTATGTTATAATTTTGACCGGAATTACGGCTGCTTGATCGCATTGTAAATGCTTTGGTATGAAATGCGTCCTTAATGTAATTCGGAAATTATGCAGTATTGTATATATTGTACGTGTGTGTGTTTCTTAACGATTTTATTGTTAGATTCCATTCCATTTTCATTATATAAAATTATTGATTATTCTTGTAATTCCTTCAAGTATCAACATAAAGCGATTTATGCCCAGAATGCAATGTAACAATAAAATTATGATATTGCGCTTCAGCAATTTTTCAATGGAGGGAGTATATGCTTAATCACATTAGCGGAATCATACGCATACCAAGTACCGCACCTCCATGTGCGTTTAGTGAACTTCATTGTCAATTGTTAAGTGCATTAACACATGTGAACGATTTGCAGAGAAAATAAAAGTTCAGAGTATAGAACTGATTCTATGTAAAGGTTTCATTGCTGCTGTTGTACGGTTATGCTTCATGGATCTCTGCAGTCGCAGCCCTGACTTCCTACATGAATCGAACGATTTTCAACACGTACTGTTACACAATGGATTTATTTTCATTCTAAATAGATTTATTTTTGTACATGGCAGTTAACCTAAAGGGGCATCGTTTAGTTGCATTTTAACCGTCCATTCAAATAGTTTAGCTCTTGTTTTCGGGAATTATGTTATTTTTGTATTTTATACTTTTACAAGTGGCTGTAACCCATGTTCACTGTCAGTTTATGGGGGGTTTTCAAATCCCAAAAGATGTCGAAATACTCGATGGCTATGTTTTCGATGATTCAGCCGAGTATTACAGTAGCGATCCTAGCTTTTTAGAGAGCCGCAGCATAATACGAGGATTGCAGAACAAAGTGATACGCAATAAACGTTCAACTGTGGAGTACAACGAGGCTAAAGGATTATTAAGTAAAACGGCCTATAAGAAAATGGTGGAAAGATCGCTTGTACACCCCGTTGACAGTGATCTGGTTGAGTTATACAAATTTCCAAATACTAAAGAGGATACGCCAAAGCAAGAATTTGTTGTGGATAAAAGTTTAACGAAAGATGAAGAAAAGTTAGAAACTTTACCCAAAGCAGCAAAACAAATTATGGATCCTGACTATGATTATTATTCTCAGAGGCACTTGGCGGGTTGGAAGGATGCAGGGAAAACATTGAAACAAGATGATGATACAGTAGCTGAAGGCAGTGCAAGTCATGTAAATCATGGTCGACAAGCCAGAGTGAACTTTATAACGCAGACACGCAAAGAAAACGAATCACCGAAGGTGGTGATGCCAGAACCAGTTTTGACTAAAATGACAGAAGACCTGCATAGATCACAATACGATGGGAAATATGTTGCTTTGAAGCCAGTCTACAATTATGAAATGCATCCTTCACGATCCTACGATCCCTATTTACGACGTTACGATCGGTATGTCATAATATTTAGAAATTAAAATCAAATGAAAACAAGTAAGAAAACTAAATTTTGGCTTAGGCCAAATCTCAAATACCCTCCACATCTAGTGGGCCTCGTTTAATAAACTCTGATTGTGTTACAAATCAAAAAAATTAACTTTTAATGATCTCTAACGATTCCTTGTGGATATAGCTAAAGGAATAAGAAACTCAGTATTCCCTTCTGGTTGTTTGGAAAGTGTCTTTTTTTTGAAGAATTGTTTCAACTTTAGCGTGATCGGAAGATAATAGCCGATTCTATTTCTTTTTTGGCAGCTTATTAAATTTACCAATTCGCCACTTTTCCACTTTCGATGGTGGGTATCTAATATGTGGCCATTGTCAAATATGTTTTTTGTTTGTTTTTGTTTACTTTTATTTTATTTTACAATAAATTTGATTTTTTTTTAAATTTATTTTTATTCCAGTTACGATGAACAATATTCGCGTTATGATCCGCACAATTATGAAGAACACTTTCTGCATCGTCGCCATTACGATCCCTCTGATAGCTATAGTCCAAGAAAACCACGTTATCCAGAACCATATTACAACTATCCAGATCGGCGTTTTGATATACCCGAGTCACGTGAATACGTGTCTACGTATAATAATGAAATCTACGGTAAGAGCAAGTATGAAGCACCACCTTATCCCGATTCATATGTGGCAGCTACTGTACACTCGAAAAGATATCCGCGCAATTTCCGGCGCATTATTTATTACGCACATTTGCCAGAAATTGTACGAACTCGCGCTCCATACGATTATGGTGACAATAAGAATCGTTACAATTATGATTATAGGAGTGATAGTTACACGGGCTTATTAAGTACCCACAAACCCATATCATCAATTTACAAATTGGATAAACCGGCTGGTATAACTATGGCTACCAGCACTACAACTACCACTAAAAATACTAATTTAGATCATCATGAATATTTGAAGCGGGACAAAAAAGATCACGTAACACCAAAAACGGTAAAATTGAATAAAAATTTTCGAGAATAAATGATTCAGAAGAATGGGTTAAGGGGAGCTAAAGATGTACTTCATTAAAGTACATTTTAGAATTAGAATTAAGTTTTCGTGGAGTTAGTTTTATAAAAAGTTTTAATACAAACTCGATTTTTTTTGAGTATTCGAACAAGTTTTATATAAGACTTGAATACTAACATTTTTATATTGAATTTAGAGTGTAGGAGTTATTATGAATTAATTAAAGAACTATTTTAATTTTTATTAAATTGGATGTGAATTTCATTTTAAAGACACATAAATTATTTCCTACCTTTCAAAGAACATAGATAAGCCAGAATATTTACGCACAAAAGCAAGAAATATTTGTATAAAATTTCATATCGATATGTCAAAATTTACCACTGTGAGCATTCCAGTAAATGGACGGACATAACTAAATTATGTCATATTTAGATGCGGTGGAGTCTACGAGTCTTCTTTTTACAAATTGCAAACGGAAAAGCAAACATATTACACACTCATCACTAAAGTTGAAAATTTGAGCAAAAAATATCGTTTCACGAAATATATTTTAGCAATTCTTTGCTGACATCAAAGGAAGATATTTACGGAATTCTTAATGAAATTTACAATAAAAATTTTGCTCGTTTACATTTATAACAACAACAGCATAAAAATAAATTAGAAAATAAGTGTGCAGCAGATGGTGTATGGAAGAGAGGAGATACTTAATTATTCTATTAGTGCTAAAATTTCATCTTAAGCGTTTACATTATTTACATTCAAAAACAAAAGTTTTGGTTGCAGTTAAAAATCATAAAATTATTCGCTTCCGCCATAATTGAAATTTAAAACGCTCAGTTAAGTGGGTACTACTAGCCATACAAGATCGATCTAGAGATGTCCGTCCGTCATGTGTTTATTGTTGAAATGTCACAGTCATAAATTTTGAGATATTTACCTAAAATATTGAATTGGGCGAAATAGTTTAAGAGCCACGTCCACAAACAAAAAATCTATTTATCTGCCACAAAAATTGTCTTATGAAGTGTACTTTTGTTATATATATTGATAATCGATGTGGCAAAAGTGGGCGTGGTCAGGTAATAGATACGCCTACAATTAAAAAAAAAACCGTAATCTGCGTAAAACTCATCTTGCATTATAGGGCATAATCATGTACCTGCAACGCCTATTATTTGTAAGTACATATGGAGGGTATTTAAGATTTTGTCTCAACCAAACTTAGTCTTCTAACTTATTTTCATGAATGCTGTTGTATTTATTAAACACTCAATGCGGCAGCCAAGAAAACTTTACCAAAATGAAGAAAAAACTTAACTGAACTCAATCAACTGTCAATTTGTTGTTGTACAACACCTAAATGCAAACACACGTATACACACCCGCATGCACTCATACAATTTCATTTTATACGTCTATCATCTATTTTCCTGTTTTTGTTGGCGTGTCCAATTTTCTCAATGTCCCTGATGTTCATTTTTGGTAATTATTCTTCTTGTTGTTTTTATTTTATTTTTATGCTTTAATTTAGTGCTAAACGAATTTCGTTGTTATTGCTTGTAAGTGTTTTAGTAGACGTCTGTACTTTATGTCTGTTATGCGGTTTTTGTTTCAATATATATTATGGTGACGTTTTGTAATTTGTGTCCATCTGAGGTCCATTTGAAATTTCACACATTTTTGTTTGTTGTTATACAGTTTTACAGTTGTATTCATACTACAACTGACCCATTTGATCATGTCAACTTGAGCATAAACTAATGAGGGGGGGGGAGTCATTAAATTTCATATTAATCTTATGTTCTATGTTGTGTATGTATGTGTACATAGATGTATGTATTCTTTGAGTTATTAGTACGTTGTACTGTGTAGTTAGTTTTATGCATTTTGTAACAGTTTGCAACAAATGAAAATTATTTCAATACAGCCCAATTCAAAACTAGTAAAAAACTACATAAAAAATCGTAAATATAAATATTTTTTGTCAAAAATGTGTAGAGAATAGTTAATTGGCTTAATATTTAGCTGTGTGCGTGCATAATTAGAATTCGATCAGACCATTTTTAGAACCTCTCTCCATATAATGATATTTCACAAAATAACTTACATGGCAGATACAACTGAACTAATTGTAGTATAATTTTAGGAGTTAAGAGGATATTAAAGTAGGGTATTAAATGAACATAGCCGACTATAATATTTCTTTCACTTGTTTTCAAAATAAATTAAATAAATAATTAAATATTTTTTTTTTTTTTGCTAAAAGGCAATTTAATTTTTTTCTTTTGGATAATTCTCAAACAAGCTAGCGACTTGAAGACCCACCTTCATTGTGGTAATAAAGAGAATTAGTCTTTAAGACTAAGACCATGTGCTGTCAGTAGCAGATACCGCACAAATTATTTTATTTAATTAAAATACAAGTTGATGGCCCACAGCACTATAAAGTTGTACAATAAAGCCATCAAACAAATAATCTTTATACAAAACGTATTCACAAGTACTAAATGCCGATACTTGTTCACAAAACAATTATTAATAACAAACATAACTTGCTTCAATTTGATGTAAAAGAGAAAGACAGCGGAGTCAACACGGTTGACAAAATATGTAAACTTATGTAGATATTCTATGTATACATATGTAGTGTAGTCGACTACTAGGCACCTGCCATTTCTGTATTAGAAAGATTAATTTTTGAAGGGATGGGCAGTTATTAAGTTATGATGTTTTTATATACAGTGGCGGACATACTAAGTATTTGCATTTGCTGCAAGTTGGCTTTAAAGATCTTGAAAATTATACATATTTTGGATCATTTTTAAGAAAGATCTGTGCGTTTGCCTGTTAATGGAATGAATTCGATTGCAAGAATTAGAATATTAAAAATTTATTTGGATTTTGATTTTTACTTAAATGACTGTAACGACTAAAAAATAACTGAAACTAAAAAGGAAATTTTTACATTTAACAAAAATCTATGTTAACCTAATATATGAAAAAAAAAAAAATAATAATAATTTAAATAAAAACCAAAATCCAAATAAATTTTTATGTAACATTAAAATCGTTTTTAAATGCATTTATTTATTTTATATATATAAAACAATGACTCTCATTGGGTCAGTATTCAATTCAACTAACTGGAGTAAATTGTGCCACTAAGTGTTGTAGAGTATTAAATGGTTCACCTATTGAATCGTGTTTTTTCTTGTTTAACTTTACTTGTAAAAATTAAGTTACAAATGCTGTGTTAAAGTAAAGATACTTTCATTGTTGTAAAAGAACAACTTGACTGCCAAAAGACAAAATAATATTTGTCTTGTTATTGCTTCCTTTTCACTTTGTCCTTTGGCGTTGTTATCTCTTCTCCATGTAATGAACGCATCGCGGATATATTAAATATGTATATATGTTTGTATGTATGTACACAGCCATTTACTCGTACACACTGAACATTGTATTTGAGTTGGGAATAACTGCCGTGTTGATGTAGTGTTGCGATATTTCATAACATATCATTTATCTTAAGCTTTAATAATCCTTGGCAGGCGCAAATAAGACTGTTTATGTGTGTGTGTGTGTGTGGGTTTACTTTGTTTTCGATACAGTTGATTTGTTTCCCGGCATGTCGTTCCTACATTTTGGGGCTTCCGTTTCCTTCACAAAAATATCCCCACAAACACTTTGACACAATTTATAAAGACGACCAACCAACTACTACTACCCCAACATGTACGTCACTAATGTAAACGCTTCCTCCAACAATATAACGCAATTTGTTTGTATGTATGTTAGCTGTGTGCCTATCAATGTTAGCGGAAATATTTCCAGAGAAATTTTATGAGTTATAATACCGCGCCAATGTGGCATTTCCAACATGACGCTATACATACAAACAAACATAATTTATCTGTGTTTTTAGAGAAAAATTAAACCAAGCAACCAAGGACAGATAACGGGCGAAGATCTTAAAGCAATGGGAGATTGAAATATTAAATTTTCACATTTCTTTACCTTACATGCAATTACGTGCATGTCTGTCTGTATGAATATTCTTGACAAATTAAGTTGTCTACAATTTTATGATATCCACCAATACTGGTACGTAGTCCGTGTATTTTAAAATAAAAAAAAAAAAATTATTTTTTTATTAAAAAAGTTTTAAATGTGTTCATCATATATCATTTAATCGTATGGAATGGTATAAAATGGAATTCAGGCTTTTTGCTCCCCAACGCCTGGCACACACGCACACTCACAACAAACACAAACATTACTCGAATATTTACACATTAATTAATTATTTATAAAGAAATCACGCCTTCACGTGTGTGCATACATGTACCGTAATTCCAATACGCACACGCACACTAACGTGTATGCATGCAAATTAAATTATAATACTCCTCTCCAACCAATTGTAGTGGTATTGCTGATGTATAAATGTTTGTGCATACATATCAGCCTCAAACCAATCTTCACTACCTTGAGGCCGCAGGTATATACACTTGGTCAAAAAGTTTGCTTTTGATTCTCTCTCAAAAAATTTTGATTAGCACTATATTTAGAAAATCTGTCTGTCTGTCTGTCCGTCCGTGCACAAATATTTATAATTCGCCTATTTATTGATGTACGGTACAGCTTCTTTCGTGCAATATTCGATTGTTGAACATTCTTTATAAACCATTAAAAAAGTGTAATCTTGTGTTCAGGCCATACTGACAGATTATGTGGAAAAGTAAAGGGTGTCTGAGTTGTGTCATAAATAGCTTTTTGACTTGTTACTTGTTACTACGCTCTCAGCAACATGATATCGTAATTCGCAACACCAGTCATATATGGTCTGTTGTTTGGGGGGTATATATAATAATAATAATAATAATAATAATAACAACAACAACAACACACCATAACAAAACAGACCAGGTGCTAGATGTACCAAACACAAAATACACATTCACAAGCATCCACACAATACTTTCAACGCATTCGATATATGTGTATATTCTCCACCACTCTGTGTGATTAATAATTTGTTAGTTTTGAACTGCACATGCAAATACTCGGACGGAGAATATATCGTATGCAATATTTATGTTGTACTACTACATAGAGAATAAGATTTAAATAATCTCAAAAAATTATTATTGTATCCTCCACCTTAGTAATGGGAATATAGTAGATTTGCTATTCTATTCAAAAGGAGGCGTCAGAGACCCTACAAAGTATATATATTCTTGATCAGCATGCAAAACTGAGTCGATCTAGATTTATATGTCCGTATGTCTGTCTGTTGTTGGCACTATCACAAGCGTACATTTAAAGATATTGAGCTGAAATTTTGTAAGGACACTTTTTGTTTTTGAACTCAGATTGATATTTGAAATGGGTAAAATCGGTCAAGAGCCACGCCCACAATCGACTAAAATTTATATATCTGCTACAAAAAATGAGGTATCAAGTTGAAATTTGGTATGTTTATCTATAACTATTTTGTTCATCGATGTGCCAAAAATGGGCGTAATCGTATAACAGATACGCCTACAATCGATAAAAACTATATATCTACCACTAAAATTTTCCTATAAGCTGGAAAATTAATACACATATTTATGATTAGCCCATACAGCGATATACCAAAAATGGGCGTGGTCGAATAACAGGCATGTTCACATTTTGCAAAAAACTTTGTAAGTGTTAAACTCGACTGGCAAGCTCATACGTAATACATATGTAAATGATTAGAGAACGTAATTATATATATATGCCATGCCCACCTTTGTTGATTAGTATATGATGTAGATGTAGATATGTAAATATGAAATCATACCCTAACAATGACACGTAGAGTCAGACATGTTTAAATGGTTCTAGAATTTGTTGCTTTTTAAAGGTGTCTGGCATATCTTTCTTCAAATAAAATGTATGTAAAATATTTTACTTTAAATTTTAACCGAAAACAAACAACTTTACAGCACATTCTGAGCAGTAACGATGTTGTTGAATGCACAATAAAACTTTAAACTACATTTTGAATTATGTTTGTAACTCATTAGTACATAATTGATAACAACAAGCTAAAAAGCTTTAGGATATTTAATTACTAATTGTATATATTTCTGGTTAGTGCTGCTCTTTGACTGTCACCCCAAACCAATAAAAGTACAAGTAAGAGTATTGTAAACAATATAATGTTGAATAGCCAACCGACTGGCTTGTTTAGATCATAAAAAAACTAACAATTAATTGGAAAATAGAAATTGTATAATCGTTGAAATCAAATAAAAAAAAAACTAAATTGACCGTGGGCCCAGAAAATAAATATTATTATTTTTATAAAATTTTTTCTAACTTTTTGTGTCAGATGGGCGTGTGTGTGGCTCTTGACCGATTTTGCCGTATTTATCGATATGTGTGCAGAAGCTAGAAGTTAATATCTCAAATTTTACTCTCATGAGAATGCCAAAATAGATGGACATACGGAAATTTATGTCTAATTCGACTCAGTTTTTCATGTTTATCAAGATATATTTATACTTTGTAATGTACTGACGCCTTTATCTGGGTGATGCAAATGGAATGATAAACTTAATATACCCTTCATCTACTGTAGGGTATACAAATTATAAATAACTCACTTTTTAGTGATGTACGTTTAATTTACAATAGAAAGAATGCCAATTAGTCTAAACCACAAAATCACCCAATGACTTATAACCATAAATTAAGTGTTGGGTCACATTTCACACTCTTTTTACATGCAATTTAAAATTTTGTTTGTTTGTTTATAAACTAAACGCTGTGATATAAAGCATTATAAGTAAAAGTTAAGATTTCTTCCTTTTTATTTAAAGTAGAAGAAATTCTTGCCGCAATTACTTCAGTAACTTGAGTGTTGCGGTTTTGGCACCACATGTCATCCATAATTAGTATTTGAGAACGGTCGCGTTACTCTATATATCTAATACGTCTAGATTCAACTTATTGTACTGTCATAAGCAAAACTTTCCCAACACCTGGTAATAACAAAAATATAAGTTAAGTTTTCATCTTTTTGGAATTTTCTTTTTCTTTAAAAACGGGAATTTCCTCTTTCTCTTTTTTTATTATAACAGAGTAGAACGATTTAGGTTATATATATATAAAAGAAAGCTTATTACCAGAGCTTTCTTTTGTTTTGTTTCCATCTGTTCTGTTATATACAATTAATTTTACCCTACACTTGCCGCTCATGATTAATGTCACACTGTTGTTATTTTAACGAGCATACACTTTGGCGTTTTTTTTGCTGTTATTCTTCGTTTGATTTAAATATAGATTACTGTCCAGTTCTGTTTTGTTTTTCTTCTTCTAACTTAAACGCTTTAAATGGTGCTTTAATTTGTTTTTTTTATCTCTATCGTTTCGTAGTATTTGTTGCTTTAATCTGTTTTTTCCTGCGTATATAAACGTTCTCAACAAAAATCTTGTAATTATTTATTTAAGTAGACAGTTATAACAGTAATTATGCAATTAATCCATTGTAAGAGACTAGGTATACACAAATTTAGAGCATTTAATTAATGGGAGTTTGTTAAGTTTAAGGAGTGAATCGATTTTGGTAGCCTCAACACTTAAAGGAATATATACCTTCCATAAATATATGATGGTGGATATAAAAAATACGTGAGTAAACGACATTTATTAGAGAAAAATTGCAAATATTATTATACTTATGATATATACACTTATTTATATTACGATTGTATTGTAAAACTGTGAAATGTCGTTACGCATAAATTGCTGGCGTATAAATGGCAAACATTGAGAATATTAAAATTCACTTTGTTGGCATTAAAAACCAGATGTCAGTGCATAAAACGAACGTTACACCAATTTAAATAATATATGATCTGATATGTTGCGATATCCATTCCACACAAACACACACCATAGAAATGAATTTTTACCTGCTTACCGCTAGTAAAAGTTGCAGATGAAGCAGGCAGGCAGTAACAATCACTTGTCACATTAACATTTATGAGAGCAATAAACATGATTTTTATTATCTGTATTAGACGTTGTTTGTTCTTTTGCACATTTTTTTGTTTTTGCAAATAAGTAGATTCCGTTTTTATTTTGCGAAAACTTTTTAACATATTTGCAAGGTTTTTGGGGTGAGTTTTTATGGCTAGATTTTAAAGATTTTTCATGATATTCGCATAGTGCCAGATGCCTTATGAAAAAGAGACAAATTTAATTGAAATTTTATACTATTTTGAAGCATATTTTTCAGTTTTTCAGTATTTTTTTAAGGTTTTTTTTTTAACAAAATATTCAGCGATTAATTTTATTAGGAATATCAAGTGTTCATATTATTATGTCCAACCCATGTAATCAAAAACAATTTATACAGTTATGGATAAATTTTATATTGTAAACTTACCTGATACAAACAATATGGTAACCGGCATAATGATTTCCGAACAAATTTTATTGTATTTCCTTTTTACCCATTTTTTGCATTATTTAAAAACTTTATTGTTCAAAAATTCGATTCCAAAATGTTTTCACTCTTGCAATTATTTTATTTAATAATAATTCTTCCTTAACGGCGATTTGTAAGAGATTAATGAGAAATTATGCAAACACATTGATATTGACATGTATACGTGGGTTTGATTATTACGAACGGATACGAATATTTACGAGCAAGTGGAAAAATGTTCAAAGTATACAGAAAATTTTCAATTTTCAGGCTCCCGTATATATGTAAATGCATTGATGCTCTTATTAAACTGTATTGAACATTACAGAATTGACTTTTATATATAATTAAAATATTCTTTTATAAGGAAATGTAATTATTATAGACCACACACTGAACGAACAACAACGCATTTTTTCACAAACATTTCCGTGAACAAAATATTAAGCACTTCCTTTTCTCTGTTTTTTTAAATAAATATACTTTAAATTATATTAAACACTTTTTTATTAGTTTTATTTTTATTCAATTTAATTATATTATATTTCTTTTTATTATTTCATAATTTTCCTTATGTAAAAGACGTTCCTAAATAACCGATTAACAAGAACTGAAAAGAAAAGAATTCTTAACGAATTCAGTGAACTTAACCACCTGTTAGAAAGAGAGAGAAATAAGATCATGCAACCCAATATCAAAATACAGCAAATATGACTTAATGAAATGAAACATAAATTTATTGCCTAAGAGATGTTATGTTTTTTACCAGGAAATGATGGATGTTTTTTACCAGGAAATGCTACTGTTTGATAATATTGTTAATATATTTTGAATTTTCTGATGAGCTGCAAGCATCCAAATATATAATGAAAGCAAATATGTAACAATAGCAAATATGTAATTTTTAAATTAATCATTTCCGTTTCAATTGACAGATTGGTTTAAATGATCTATTATCTAACATCATCTAACACCTGTTTATCTGTTGCTGTAACTCGTTGTTTCTTTTCAGTTCTTGTTAATTGGTCGCGTCGGTTGTAATGTCGCAAAAATTAAAATATTTTTCCAAGTAATAGAAAAAGAAATTATCAAATTATTAAAATATATTCATTAGCACAATTATAAAAGTGTTCATTATGTTTCATTGCATCTTTATTCAATTTTATTGCTGATGCTTATATTAGGAAATAAAAATAAAGGAAATAAATGTGTTCAAGGAAATGGTTGTGAAATTGCAAAATGTGCCGGTTCGTTCGTTTTAACTAAATTCCTTTATAAAAATGATAAATTATATTAATAATATAAAAATCCGTGATAATATAATAATCCCTGATATATAATGTTAAATAAATTAAAATATGAAAAATTTGCATAAAAAAAAAGTGAAAATTTTATGTATGCCGTGAAAATTTTTTTATTAGTTCGTGAATGTTCTTTACACTCGTTACATGCATATGTATATGAAGAGTAACTATCGTGTTTGATTGCGCAATAGGAATATTTTCTTGATTCGTTAAAAAAATTACTTCTTTCCAATGTACATAAGTGCGCGAGTGTACTAAATACCTAGGAACACTGCATTTAAAATGAAGACTTTAGCTCGGTTTCGGTTTCGATATCCTGTATGTATATAAATGTGATTTAGTGTTTTCTTAACAACGTGCAACTCATTATTAAGAACTTCTTATTAGAGTGAAGGTAATTTTTACTTTTTTATTATTTTTATATAATTATGAAATTTGCATGAAATTTTTTCAAACTTTTTTACTTTATTCACAATTGCAATTGCACGGTAGCAAAGTGTAATTTCTAAAAATCCGTACGGATTGATACGCAATGACTTTATAAAAATTATTTAAAAGTAGTGACATGGAGATAACTTTAGAATAGAAGACAGGTGATGTTAAAGCTGACGAACTGTTTTTGCGATGAGTTACAGTGCAACAAAAACCATCATGGTTGTCTTTTTTATGCCTTAAATCGCACTTAATACCTTTTTGTCCATTTTACAAATGCATTCTTATTGCACTTTTTATCCATTTGTCATGAATTTGTGATATCATGAATGCTTTAATATCTACACGTGAGTAGTTGAAAGTAAATATTTGATAATATTTATTTTTTAATAAATCTTACGGATGATTAAAATTCAGTGCATTCGTAATAAAAAATGAAAACATGCCAACTTTTTTTCAAAAAGGATATGCATACGTGTTTGTTTTGTGAAAGCAAGTGGAAAAAAACTTGACACCTTTGTGTTCCATAAGGATATGTTTACATTTAAGCGGGAGAGAAGTTAAGGGAAATTTTTTCCAATAACATTAGCAATCATTTAAATATAAAAAACAAAAACGAGGAAAAAAAAAAAAATCTACCAATGAGTCGATTTTCTGCTTGTAAATACAAAGGTTTATCTTGTTTTTTTTGGGGGGAAAATAAAATTTAATTCACTTACGGGGCACATAGAACAAGAAAGAAATTGAAAACTTAAACGTTACAAAGACACGTTTTCCTCCCAAAAGTACAAGATGTAAAAACACAAGTTAAAGGTTGGAAGTGAATGCTTTCAAGCGTATTTGAAGCCAATTTCAAAACAGTTACACAACTAACAATAATAACAAAACATAACGACGGAAGAGTGCCTTTTACGTGCATATGTTTGGGAAAAGATATGTACATACATACTTGCATACACAGCCTGTGTGTGAGTGGAGAGGGGGGAAACATCTTTAAAATACTTTCAAAAGGATATTTACTTAAGGAATTAAACTACAATGTAATGTTTTGATGTAGGCTAAGTGTACACACGTAAACACATTACGTCGTGTAGGTATGTTACATGTAGAATATTTTCTTAGACATTCCAAGGATATTCAGTGATAAATCCACATACCTACACATGATTATTTCCATATGTCTGAATGTTTGTGTGTTTGTGTGCATTTCTCGCATTATCGTGGTTTTTCTGTTGGTTTCTATTTTCTGTTTTGATTTCAAATAAGCTTCTCTTACCCCCTTTATATGATGTTGTTGTTATTATTATTATTATTATTGTTGTTGTTTAAGTTTAATGAGGTTAAAGACATTTTAGAAGCCTAAGGGAAAGACATTTTCATGTATGATCCTAAACATATATTTAGTAAACACACACATGCATACACTCACAGAAATATATTGTTTGAATTAGAGAAATAATAGTTTTGGAAAACCTTCCGTTTTGTCTTGTATAAGGTTTCTTTCTCATCATAACAATAATCATATTATATGATGTTAAGCAGACGTAAGCGGCAATTAAATCTTTATTAATTATGCAACAAATTACTTTGTTATGGAATAAAAATCTTATTATTTCTTATATTTTTCAAAATGTCAGTTAAGTGTCAGAGCAGTGTGTTAACATTTCATGGAGTACTTCGAAAGTGACCCAAGTCGTAATTTTAAAAATATAGAAGAGAATATCCTTCCATTTCATAAAAGAAGTATTTCAACGAATAACAAAATATATACAGAGAGAGAGTGCATTATCCGTATTATAGAAAACATGTGTTATTGAAGTTTTATTCATCACAATAGCAAAAAAACGCTTAAGGTTGAAAATCAAATGTAAGTGGACAATAAATTTAACGAAACCCTGATAACAATGTTCAAGAGATTGTAAAAGTGCACAAAATCCTTTATCAGGGACACATGCAAAAAAAAACATAAGCCACCCACAATCGGAAGCTAATACACTTAACAATAAGTTAACCTCCCCAAAAGCTACTTAAATAATCACATAAATAAGTGAAACCTCGCAAAAGAACAACAATGGAAAAAATATCCTTTAGTTATTTGCTAAAGCTATGAATACCAAATGGAATCTTTCTGTAGATTTTTAGAGGTTTGTAGTATTGAAAAAAAAGAGAATGTTTGGGCTTAGGTAATAGAGAGGAGGCAATAAAAAGAAATTTCATACATTTGAATATGTTTCATGGTTTCATCTGTAATTGAATGGATAAGGAAGGAAGTTTAAGATGAGGGAAGGAGTTCTTAACATGAATATATAGAAAAATAGAAAACGCATCGGAACCTAGTGTTCAAATAAAGATAATTTGATTAGCAATAAAATCGGTTGCAACATTTTGATATTAAGCTGAAACTTTTGTTATGTGTAGGGTATAAAAATTAAAAAATATATTTTTTTTTTATGTGCGAAAATGTATTTTCATTTATCTGGCATTATTTGAAGTTTTATGTAATTTTTATATACTGTACCGGCAAAGGTTTTTCTTAAATTACACTTCATGTTGTAGCCTATTTATAATAAACAATTTTCTTTTGTTTTTTTCTTTGTTTTTTATTACCTTAAACCATCGCAAGGCAGTAAATTGTAATTACGCTTTCAATGCAGCTTTTTTCCTGTAACATTATGTTGAGCCAGCGACATTTTCATAATTTTTAAATGTTTTGTTTACGTATCCGGTGTCACGCATTAACCCTTTTTGTAAAAATTTAAAATACATAATTTTCATTAATTTAATATTAACCTACGGGGCACAAAACTGTCCGCCCGGAGTTCTTCCGAGAACAGCAATTGTCTGCTTTTTTTCACTCAGCAACAAATAATGTAAACCAGGGGATAAACAATTAAAAAGTGTTGCGTTTGAAGCGAATGTTAACAACAACCGCCAACTGCCAACCGATTCATTCTATAATTAGGCAGAGTCGCTACGTCTCTCTAGCTATTGCTTCTCCAGCTTAGCATTAATACCCACCATTCATGTGTTTATGTATCATCTTCCTTCCGCCTTACTTTATATAAACGTTCCATTTACTTCCTTGACATATTAATTTTTGCCTCCCGTTCGTGAATACGGTGTTGAGTACGAGCTGAGTACAGAGCCCTCAAGGGAAATCTTTGCAAACTATGTTGGAACTGTACGCTTGAACGGAGTGCAAATGTAGCGAAATGTATGAAATTGGCCTAAAAAAGAAACGAAAAAAAGAAACTTATTCAAATATTCATTCAACGACTGCTTTTTATTTACATTTTACCTGTGTGTTAATTATTTTTCCGCATATTTATGCTGGAGAAAAAAACCTGCTTGTAGATTGAAACGTAATTAAAATTTGAAAAATTTTTCTACTTTTCTTTTTCGAACACAGTACCATGCAGGTGTGTATGCACATGGTTAAGTATATGTATTTATGGAAAATGTTTTTTACATGTTCTAATTAATCAACAAATTCGGCAACGTGGAATACACATATTTTTCATATGAAAATGAGCAGCTGGCTGGCTGGTCTTGACTTTTCTTTCATATGAGTTGATGGAATTAATTTTGTAAAGGGCTTAAAACAATGTCGCTTCAAAAAGGAACAGTGCTTGATATTTAATTTTTAATAATATACTTGTACCCTACACTGTTTGTAGATGTAGAGTAGATTAAATGTGTGAGAATATTTGTAACGAACCCAATTTTTGACACCATTTCCACTTCAATCGAATATTTATCATACGCCTTTCTCATTCTAAATGATCACTAATGCTCGTTGTTGGATAAGTTTCCATAGCAGTAGTTTTCATCTGAAAATTTATTGTCCGATCATTATTAGTATAACTGACAGCGAATGACTTATATTTTACGCAAAATGTTTCTATGTCCCATTTTCATTTTGCACAACTTTTGCAAATTTATTTATTGCGAAAATGTTTCCTGGACTTGTCTTATTTGTTTTCACAGCACACAACACAGTTTATAATTATACGAGCATAATGGCTGGAACTTTTACAACCCAAACACTTGGTGTACATTTAACTAAAATATTTCCATGGACGTACAATAGAGTTTCTATGCGTATGTGTGAATATAGTGTTAAGTTATTGCTTTGTATTCATACGCGTGTGTGTCCTGGCAAGGTAATTACAAAAGTCTCATTTATTTACTAGGACTTACATACTCATAAGTACTCGTGTATAGAGTGCAATTAATGAGAATCAATGACTAAATATTTTAGCTATTAAACGTCTTTCATCATTCCAATGACTTGCCGTGCAAGGGGCTTAGCTTCTGTATTCATTTATTGTAAGTTTTTCAACAGTTACAGTTACTCGTAATAGCTCAACAAAGAGTATATAACGACCTCGTTGGGGTCAAAGATTTATTTCCTTCTTGATTAAAGCAACTTTTATTTTATGTACGCCTAAATCTAGAGAGAGAGAAAGAGAGAGAGAGATAGCAAATATTATACTATTGTTATTTATATCTAAACTTTTCATGTAATGTGTGTAAAGACAATTGTGTAGGCGTTCTTTAACTTCATTTATATGTATACTATGTATGTGGTACAACTTGAATGCATTAAGGAATGAAAAGTCACTGAAATATTGCTACTGTTACAGAGATTCTTAACGAAAAACTTAAATATTATGTGAATAAAATGAACAGCAACATTTCAACATTCAATTGTTGTAATTACAGAAACATTGTGAGTAGTAATAATTGTTTTTTCAGTAACTCGAGGTATAAAACATAGTTTGACGGCACATTAAGAATTTGATGATTATATTATCGTATATAATAAAACTTTCTAGCACCAAATGTATTCCTTAACTTAATACCGTTTCTTCTCTGCTTATAAAATCATCGCATAATATTTAATTTTATTTTTACTAGAAATTTTGTAAATTTTCATCTTAAACTGAACAAATGCGTTTCTACATAATCATTGAAATTTTATTGTAATGATTGTATTTAGCTGCTGCTACTATTAGATAAATCGTCCTGTAATTCAATACTCTGATAATAAATCGTACATACGCATTTAGTGGTGGAGTATTTCAAAACAACAAACTGTATTAATCATCAACTTGTTAACACAAAATAACAAAATTATTTACTGTTCAATGGTCACTTCTTTCTGGTCACATTATCAATGAATGTACGATAATTTTGACGTTTGAACATGAGCCGTACATACCCACATACGTGTCACTTTCATTTATCATTTCACTCCCCACTGCAATACAGAAAACAAAAAATAACAAAATCATGGTAAAAAACTAAATGTATTTATTGCCAAAGAACAAAAAACAGATTGAACTGGTGTACTATTGTTATATAAGTATAAAACAGTGGGATGACAAATTGTTTGTTTGTGTGACAACTGGTCAAAGGCATACTACAGTGTGGGTCACTTGAATAAGTTCAACTTTTCTTTAAATCGTATATTTTGTTATAATTACTAAAATGAAGTTTAAGTTTCGAAAGAAATGTAAAATGTGTAGAAATGTAAAAAATTTATTTAAAAAAGAAAAAATAAGGAATTAAAAAAAAATTTACACATATTATTAAAAATAGATCATTCCATTAAATTGTGTCAACATGGTTTTACAAATCAAAGAAAACAAAATTGTGGCACAGAATAAAACGTGTCCAAAATGTATACTTATTCCAAAGACTTCTACTGTAGCTTACCAGTGTCTATGACCACGTCGTTGTTTGTTACAAAAGAAAAAAAAAACAAAATCAATAATTTGACTTAATACAACTAATCTTTCCAATACAACAGGACCAGGACCAAACCTCAAACGCTTACACTGACATCCTTAACTTTTGTCTTCTATAAAAAAACAATCTTATGAACGGTTTTATGGTGTTAAGTATGTAATTAATTACGCATCAATCAAGTAAGGCCAACAATATATAAAAAAAAAGTAACAAAAATGTTGGCTACTGCTGATAATAAAAAGCATTTATAACTTTAACACAATTTGGTGTAATTTTTTTAAAGCAAGACAAAAAAATTATGTGTCTACCAAGAAGGCAATCTTTTAAGATGTTATTTAAGCATTTAACACAAGTTTATAAATCACTTGGAAATCAATAAAAGAAACTTTCTAAAGCATATAGCGGTTAAAGAGCAAGATTATCTCAAAGTTGTTTTTTTCATATATAAATATAAATAAACCTTTTATAGGTGTGTGCACCTGTCACAGTAAAGGAAGAGAATCGTTATGAAATCCCACAAATATATATATACCGTTATTGAGGTGCACTATATAATCAACAAGCATAGTGGCTGATGAAGAAACACTACAACGGACCACTTATTCAGAGTTCAATAAACACAATTGTTATGGGTAGCTAGGAATATTATAAACATACATACATACGTACATTTCTTTTTTGGCAAATTGTACGTGAAATGTTTACACAAGTTACTTAGTAGAAGGATTAACAATTGATGTATGGCCGGAATGTGAAACGTGGAATATTTTTTGTAAATTCACAATTATGTGAACAACATATGGTGTATACAGTGCTTGGGCATCTTAAAAACCTTAACAATAATTTTGCGTAAGTAGTGATGTTTAGCTGGTTAGTTTTTTTAAACAAGTAATTCGTCATATATTTAAGACATTACAATGGAAGTGTAGTGAATAAGTAGAGATGTTATATTTTACACAAGAACGGGGGTGGATTAGGAAGTAAGTGGTTAATTAGATGGTGGCATATGTATTAAAAGAATTTTGTGGTGGACAAACATTAACTGGATTAAAAACAAGTAAGAAAATTCAATTTGACTTAAGCCATGGATGGGGGTAACCATAAATATGTGCACTTTTGGCATAGCGGGGATAATTTTGGATAAACATATGAAGTTTCTAGGTCAATTTCTCTGGCAGATGTGTAAATTTTGTCGATAGTGGACGTGGTTTTTGACCGATTTTGCCTATTTTTATAAGCGATTTGCAAAATATCAGCACAATATCTAAAAATTTACGCCCGTAGGAATGCCATCAACAGACAGACGCACATGAACAGTCCGGCACACAGACATAAATGTCTAGATCAACTCGATTTTTAATGCTGAATATATATATATACTGTGTAGGGTTTCTGCTCCGTTGTTCTGGGTGTTGCAAACTTAGTATGGTGAGTATAAAAATTGGCAAAGAATTCCTCTACTACCAGCTTACACTTGACTTCTTGTAATGCCCTAAATCCCACCATCTCAAAGCGATTCATGAAAGTTTATCGAATTAAAAGAATTTTTTCCAAGCACATTTTCATTAACGCTACAACTGCCCTCGCATGTCACCACATAAATGTTATAAAACCAAATTAAAAGAGTGACTGAAATAAATTTGATTGAGTGGCTTATACTAGCAAAATGGGAAAAACTTATGACAAAACTAAAAAGAAGGACATTAAAATTCGTAGAATGTTTGGTAAGAAAATAAAGTATGAAAGGAAAAGGAAAAGTCTGTGTATTGCATATGTGACTGAAACACTTAATTAATCCCAATACGAACAATATATCACTACAAACATTATAGTTGATGTATGTATATGGTGGACAAACAAAACAACATATTGCACGTACATAATGTGTATGAAACAAATGTGTGCACATATGTTCTAAGAATCTTTTGACATTAACTGTATTTTTGGTTTTTGCGTGCAAAACTTGTGTATTTTTCTTTGGTACTCTTCATACATGGTACGCTTTTAAAGACTATGATTCCATGGTTGCCGTTGTTGGCTTGATGAGGAGAGTTAATCGATAGACGAGCAGACAAAACATCTCATTACGAGAAGAATTGTTAAATTGTTTTCTTAAGAGTGGCAAACACGTGATGTGATGATTTTGTAAACTAATGCGTGTACAGGTGTTTGTGTTGTGATAGTTTGTTTATTTGTTGGTATAATGTATAGTGCTCGGCACCCATATATAGATTTTATTGGACAAGGTGTGTACTACTGGTTGTTAACTGATAAGCATTTCATGTCACATGCCAATATATTGGCCCTTAAGCTTTTCCTTTCATGATTCTTAATTGCGTTTTGTTTTCTATTTTCATACCCTACACACATTAAGAAAGGTATAGAAAGTTTACTTGTTCGTTTGCAACAAAGCCAAAATCTAAAATCGTATTAGGTTCTGTCTGTTCTTGGGTACTCTCATGATCGAACAAAAATTACTTTATTGAGGAAATATTTTCAATTTGTGTTGGCAAGTTCATGATTTATTAAATATATTGAATTCATTGTTAGTTCATGTTGGGGAAATGTATGAGTAACTAAACCTTTCTTTTACTCACTGAAGCAGTCATGGTGGCTGGGTTTGTTAGTTTGCTTTTCCCAACTAAACAATCTTCACATTTTCTACGCAAGTTTTCCTTTAATTTCCGTTCTTTTATAGATAAAGACAAAAGCATACTTGTCGATATACATGTGATTCCAATAATGTGTCAACGTTAATGAGCCGTCGTCTATTAGAAGAACTACAAAAACTTTAGTTTATTGTGCTTTTTATTAGCAATTAAGTGTACGTTGTATTATGTGTCACTTTCATCATTTTCATTTTCCTACTCAGACGTACTCTTAACTATTTCTAAATTATATAAAAAGAAAAGAAAAAATTCATGAATGGACTCAATCAAGTTTATTAATTGAAATGTGATTATAAACGAGACATGAATACAATATTTCACGAAATATGCAATTCATAATTTGATTTATTAATTAGAGTTGGACAAAATCTTTTCGTAGCTACTTTTTGATTATATTGATCAACAAAAAAATAAAGCGACCAATTCTCTCACTATTTTAATGCCTAGCTGTCGACTAGACAGGATCAGATCATTGGTATTATTTGTGTGGAATCTTTGAATTCCTATTTTTTACTTTTCATAACGTGTTTACAAAATAAATATATATCCACGACCTGAAGATAGAGTGTATAAAATATAAACACCCTTCATTTACATTTCAATCCTTTTACATTTTCACATCACATAATAAAAATTCAGTTGATTTCGTGTTATCCGTACTTGAGTGTTCATTAATCAAGTTAGCACCAAGTTATCGATCAAGTTAATGGGGAGAGCATACGAATGCAAAAGATTGTGCATTTATCAAATATTGAATTATTATTCAAGAGAATATGTTGGGCAGCAAAAATGAAAGTGACCGAAATTTAGTTTCACACTTGAACGTAGCCTGTGTCCCCAAATGAAAAGTGTACATGTCCAAAGTCAAGTGCTGGCCATAAATATAATGAAAGACACATGTCACATTTATTATGTGGGGAAGGAAAAAAAGGCAATCCAAAGTAGTGTATGTTTCCTGTTTCGATTGCTTAGAGTTATAAATAATAAATTTTGAATATCTGCCATTTATTTATACTTTGATATCCAAACATCCTCCTCGTACTCGTACAAATAAATGATAACGGTAAAAGAAATAATCAGTTAATATATAGTATATAATAGATACCGTTCACTACATTTATTCGCCAACTTATGAGTATGTTGTGTGTGAGAGGAGGTTGTAAGATTTCCCAGGCGATGCGCTCTCTCTCTGATAGATAAAAGTGAGAATCATAAATCTTTATTGAACTTGTCATTATTTATTACGGTAGGGAAGTGAGTTTCAGCCAAGCTACATGTGTCGTAATGCGTTGAAAATTAAGCAAAAAGGAAGCAAAACTTTATTTGTATCTCTAGATGTTGGTTATTGCAGCGTTGTTTGATGATGATGATGACTTGCACAAAATAATATTTTTGTCGTATAAGTTTATTAGGTGTAGGAAGAAAGTTTTTCGATAGTTCTTGATTTTCAAAATATCCGTACTGTAGTGCAAATATGTGATGGTTGCCACAAACCGGTCATTTTCCGTTTGGTGGTCTCTCATCGTACTCACTGTAATCTCTATACTCATATTATTAGAAATTACTTTTACATGTATTAGTTATACACTCACTATGATGATATTTGTGTCTATGTATTAAAATTTTATTTTGGTCGTAAATCACTGCCTCATCTTTGTACAGAAGTTACAAATCTTTTTGTATGATAGTCTTCCATCCTCTTTCTCAGTTTTTTTTCCTGAACATTTGTCATAAATACTAAACGAACTTATCACATATCTTGTCCATGATTCATACATTTGTATACACACAAATATTTTGGTAAATTTATCATTTATTTATATGATTTGTTAATTATTTATACTAAAATATTGTACGTGGATGCTTGTTGTAGTTTTGTCTCCATTACATGCTGTAAGGACAGATAAAACTAAATGAATATTTTCTTAAAATTGTACAATTCTTCCAATTACAAAGTTTCATTTATTTGGGTATCTGATTTATGATTAATTTTAACAGTGTGTCGTCATGTGGACAATAACATGGGTTTACTATACCATAATGTCCAATATTTGTTTTTTTCTTTGAAAAATGTCAAAAAATATTATCAAAATGTTGTAGGGGGAAGTAAGGAGGCTACTGAAACTCCATAGAGTTTATTTATTCTTAGTTAACTTCAAAACCTGAATAAATTCAGACATGTTCGTCCGTATGTCCATATGAAACGCTCTCAAAAACAGAATAAACGTTTCCTTCTGGGTTTTCCAAACGGAATGACAAACCTTGTATACCCTTCATTTTATCCGGAGGGTATAAAACCTACCAGTCGAGTCCACTTACTTGTAATAATCACAAATAAGGTGAATAGTACTAAATTGTGATTGTGTTAAATTATTCCCAAGGTTTCTTAAACATGCACACACACACACACACACACACACGTATTTTCCAAAAGGAAATCTCATAAAAATTTGCCAAAATATTTACGAGATATATCATGCAATATATATTAAATCCATACGTATCATATGTATCGACTTGCGGCACGATTATATGATTGAGTCTTGATTATCATAACACTCTTGTCGCCTATAATGTGTTCATGTGATAAAGTGTTATGGTTGTCAAACCTTCTATTTTTATACATGTTTAACAAATTGGTAACATTTTCTTTTATTGCTCTTTCCCATTTCCCTTCCCTTCCACCTCTAACATAGTTCTTCCGCTTCAGAAAACATGTTTTTTGTTTTTTTGTTTTGTTTTTGGTAAAGTAAGGGTTACATCCAATAGATGATTTTATTGTATGTCTGTGTGTACAATATTTATTACCATTTATGAATTATTAGACGAGCGTCTAGAGAATATCCTAAGGGCCAAAAAAAACTAAAGGATTTATCCAACACATGCACACTCATCAACTTATAGAATATAAGCATAATTTAAGAATATATAATAATAAGCAGTTTATAAGTGAATTCAATTCGTTCATCAAGGGTTAGTAGTTGTAGTATGGCACAGAAGACACCTTGCCCTGTGTAAGTAACAATTACTGTTAATATACTCGTTGGAGAAAATTGAATTTTAAACGAATTAAAATATCAAAGAGATACAAAAATTGATGACAATTGATGACGTTGTAGTGAAATATTCTTTTATTCTAGCATCCCGAATATCTTTTTATGTAATTCAGCTCCCAAAGGAGCAAATGTTACAATGTTGCTTTGCACCCGAAGAGAGAAGAATATTTTTTTCATAAATTCATTTGACGTAAATCAACCAAAATTAATAAATATGACCGATCACAACCACTGTGTGCGTGGAGAGTTGCTGTAGCAAGGCTGGGTATTGAGGGCAATGTTATAAATTTTAGTAGAGAATGCGTGTGGTGTAAATCTCAAGGGGCGTAGGACAAATTTTTCAACTATATAAACAAGTAAAAAATATTTTTATTCAATTTAAGCCAAATTTTGAATACCCATCACCTTAGCATGTACTTAAATATATATTATTCATGCAAGAAGTTTCAACATTTTTATACGTAAGACGTGAATTATAATTGGAGTAGATATTAAATAATCCTTGTGCCTCATTGGGGTGACTGGGACAACTGTACATAAACTTCAGATCAAATTCGTAGTGATTTTTAATCAAATCAGTGTGACATCTATAACTAAGTGCCCAGACGACTGAAGAGTATTCCAGTGTTGGCCTAAGGAGAACAATATATAACCGCTTGGAGACGTAAGAACCCTTTATACCTTAGCGTTTATTGAGAGTTACTGAATTGATGTTGTAGCAGATTAGGAGTTAGTGTAGTCAAGGAGATTTTTGGAATCATTTAGACATTAAATCGACGCTTACTATAGCTGCGAAAAAAGAAATTTTCTACTGGCTTAAATGTTTCTAGATAATGTATGAGATCTACAACAACTTTTAATTGTAATCCTCTCTAATACTATAAGGCAGGCTAAAAAATAATTCTGCAAAATATATATATCTAATAATTAACAAGATTATTTTGATAGTGACCTAAGTCCACTTTTTCAAACATTCCAAATTTTGAAACCTTACAAAGAATATGTTTAGAAAAATAGCTTAAGCGATGTAATTTGTAAATGGACTTGCGTCACTTTAAAGAAATCATACATTTCATCCGACTGCTATGCACAAGCCACAATTCCAAAATAATTTTTACAGTCGATTATGTCTTATAAGTTTATAATATGTAGAGTGGGATATATTGTTTTAGTTACGCCCACTTTTGTAGATAACGGTTGTAGGGTATTTTAAATTTTCTTAAAATCAAATTTTGTGTTTTACTCGTTTTTAATATTTTATACTTGCCATTGGGATTGTTAATGTTGTGATTGTTGTTGTTGTTGTCTTTCTCAATAAATTGACCTTATTACGGCAATGAAGCAATAACGTACTATTTCATGTTAAAAGCCAAACCAATTTACGGGTGTAATGAAGCAAACCTGAAATCAATGGATTGGTGAAAAAAAGAACAGCTCAAAACGAATTTCCAAAGCTTTACCATATTCATACTTGTGCCACAACAGATTATTGATAGTCGATAGATATTGTTTCAAAAATTTCAGCAAAGCAACTGATTTTAAATATAATTTAAAATAAATTCAAACCTTTCACAGCTAAGTGACATAATCATCATGATCATCATGCAATCGCAATCATGACAATGACCTTTCGACATAATCAACAGTTTCATTGTTCATTGCTGTAAATTGTGATGTGATGGTTATTCATTTGTTGTTTATTTAGTAGATCGATGCCCAAGTGTAGATGTTGTTAATAAAAAATGTGTGGATAATAAATACTCGAATAGCAGAGCACCAGAGCACAGATAAATAACACATGAAAACCACTGAATGGCTGACCAAATGGAAGTGGACGTTTAGTGTATTTCTTATGTTTCGTTTTTCCGTTCCATGTTCTTGCAAAGCAGCCCGCCCGATAGAAGTTTAGTGCACCGGAAGTGAAAACAAAAAAAAATAAAAAAACAAAAATTGAGGTGAAACACACGTATAGGGTTATACCAATACTAATGAATTTTAACTAATACGAATAGAAATTTTATATTGCATCTATGTGTGTGTGTGTGTTTATATGGTGCTTTTTTAATACATATATAGTTTTTTTTATTTAGACTTTCAAACTTACCAACAAAGTGATAAATAAATTCAAATGTTTTGCGGGAAATGGTAACATTTGCTACAAGAGAATAATAACAACAACCACAAGTAACGACAACAACAAACAAACAAATGTAATCGATTTTTGTTTATAAAAAAAAAATAATAATAATAAAATGAAAATCGTGTGCTCTTAAAACAATTTCTCTAAAACGCTGCAAATACCTCAACATCCGTTGGCCAAGGATACGTTGGCCTAATATATTCGTGGCACGGTATGGTCTGCATACTAACTACTAACCATACACATACACACACAACCCATCAACTCAACTATCATTCGTTTTTTTTTTAGTCCCTCTCCTCCTCCACTTCATGTGTAGCATTGTAACGATTTGTATCGAACGGTATCAATGGCTCGTTTTTGGTTGGTTCCTTTTGTACGGCCACATATAAAATTTATAGTCGCATTGAATTGCTTGCTGTTTGCTTTTTTTCCGTCCCTTGGGTGTCGTAATTTTTCCTGTATGAATTTGAAATTATTTTCTATGGATTTTTGGTTGTTGCTATTGTTTTTTGTTTTTGTTTTTGGGGTTTTCCACTTAAAAACTCAGTAGTGGTCAATGGCTAGTGGATATATTATGGTTTGAAATTTTTCGATAGTATCGCTTTTATTTTATCAATTTCGTTTAAAAATTCTTTTTATTTATAATATTTTTCTATTTATTAATATCGTGTGCAGTTATTATTTAAAATGGGGGCATTTAAAAAAAAAAAGCGGAATTCATCCTATTGCCATTTTTTGCCTTTGCTTTTATTGGTCCAAGTGTGGGTGAATTAATAAAATGTGTATCCGTGCGTCCGTCTTTTCTTGGCACTTTTATGATCGTAACTTTTGAAATATTGAGATATTTAGTACCTGCTACGCCCACCGTATTTATGTTGATGTGGAGGGTATTTAGGATTTGGCCTAAGCCCAGTTTAATTTTCTTCCTTGTTTTGATAATTTTTTTTTAAAATTGGATTTATTTCATTTTCAAAATATAAGGTTAACAAACTTACCTTGCAAAAAGTCAATGCCTGCAATATCTCTCCACAAGACTTTTATACACCTTTCATCTTTTCTTACATTCTGAATATATTTTATATAAATTATCTTGTAATTGTTCAATTAAATATAACCTTTTCAATGAAGTAGTGCACGTTTAGCATAAGCTCTATTATGCTGCCTATACACACAAAAGCACAACAGAAGGCAAAAAGTGGTGCAGGGAGCTCGGAGCCTGTATAATTAAACGTATACAAACCAATTAATCAATTTGGTCCCCACTCATTACTTTTCATTATTATACACATTCCCTGAGAGTTGGCCAAACATGATACTTACCGCTCTCAATTTTCCTCACTCTCTCTCTCCGTAATCCCCATTGTACCGTTTTCGCTGCGTTTTTTGAATGGCAAAAACAATATAAAAACCGAAACCAAAACATGCCCTTAATGCGTAACGTGTCAATGTCAGAAGCAATTTTTTATATATATTTCAAGGACAACAATAACAACAATTAAATAACTATGTTCAACGTACAGTATAAAGGAAGAAAATAAATAAAATCTTGTTAACACACCATTCATCACTTTTTGTTTGCTTACTTGCCTTATTATTATTATTATTATTGTTGTTGTTGTTATTTGTCGCATTGGGATATTTTTTAGCGGATTCCTATACCGGACGTGACATTATGAACTCGGGAGTGATTCTTTCTTTCTTACTTTATTTATTTATTTATTATATGCACGGAGTGGTGGAGGGGAACAGCAGAACAACACAAATTGAAACAGAGACAAATTGTTGTCATTAATTAAAAGTCTAAAGTTACAGATACTGTAACTGAGAGAAGAACAACAAATGGTATTTGTGGGTATGGAAAGGGTAAATTATCAAAACCCTTTTCTTGTCATTGATGCGTTTGTGTTTTTGTGGAAGAGGGGGATGATGTGTGTAATTGGATCTGGGAAAAAGTAACATTTACCAAAAGCACATGTGTTTATCTTAAGTGGGTATTGTTGGGTATAAAGTTTATACGAATTTAATAAAATCAAAAAGTGTACGAAATCTTTTTCGTAGTGACCGGTAAAGGTTTGCAAGCTTTTAGAAAATTCTCAGTTATTATATACCCTACACTCTATATGGCAAATAAGGTTTGTGCAAATATTTGAAAATCCTAAACAGCAAATGCTACACTTATCTTTAATCATACCGATCAATTTAAAATCAAAATCTGCATCGATTTAATCATGTCCGTCTGTCTGTCCATGTAAATTTCTCATATCTTTGGGAGATATTTTGATGAAATTTGATACAGGGATATGATTTGGCCCAAAGAGAAACTTTAAATTATTTTTAGAATCCCTCCCCATATAACGAAAGGAAGTCTTCATATAGTGAATATGGGCAATTCTTTATATTTTTTGACAAAATTTGGTTTAGAGTCGTTTAATTAACTTCATAAATGGTTGTGCTAAATTTGGATCCGATTGGACTGTTTTTAGAACCCCTTCTCATATAATGATATTTCTCGAAATGACAAGGCTTCGCGTTTACTGATACAACTAAACTTATTGTAGCATAAATTGTGGAAATAAGTGGTGTAGGAAACATAGGAAACAAATCTACCTTAATCAGAGCTCCTTAGTAGACTTTTTAAAGTAATTGTTAAATAAATAAATGTTGAATGCAAACCTCAAATATTTACTTAATAAATGCAAGCCCACGGTCTGGCGAGGGAAGGGGTTCGCTTGGGCGCAATTTGCAATGTTTGACCAAATGTTAATCACTTTAATTGTTTTGACAGATTTCTTTGTCGGAGTATTCATTCGATTTTCAACAATTACTTTAGGCTGGCTTTAGCGTTTAATTTGTGTACATTATTGAAAAGAAAGAATGAACCACGCCTCATCTATGTCTTTTTTTTTTCATTTCGTAATCTATCCGTTTGATGTTTTAAATTAGAAAAACCTTTTAAGATGAATCTTAATTTCAGCAGTAAACGTATGCGTATGTTTATGATTTTTTCCAGCACAACTATGTCAACTTTGCTGAAAAGAAACAAATATAAAAGAAAAAAAAAAAAAAAAACAAGAGTAGCCGAGTTGAAAAGGGCAATGATTACATTGAAAATGATGATGCGTTACAGCGCATTCGGTCACCACAAACAGTCAGCCAGTCAGTCAACCCACAAAACGGCACAAAGCAGCAGCAGCAGGCCACTGTAATAATGTTTGACATATTTGAAATTTCAATAAAACTTTTAAATAACATACATAGCAGGCTCCGGATAAGGTAAGTTGTGCACCATGCATCCACTTTTACTCACACTTGCGAACAATACTCTTTGAATAATATTATTTTTATTCATTCGTTTGCCATTTAGAAAATAAATAAATAAGCTTATCTAAACCATCTAAAACAAACACACATACACCCACACATTTATGTTACAATACATTAGATACAATGCACAAACGAACAGATATTCTGTAACAAAAGAAGGGAACATGAACATGAACATGACCGTGAACGTAAAAGTCAAAGAGGCCACAAAATATGCTAAAGTATTTATGACCCATCTCTCATTTCTTTTTTGTCAACCGCGCGTTTAGCATTAAATTTTGCCATCATCATGAAACGTAAGCTTATGGAATTTTTTAATAACAAATTTTCTCCGTTACATGACAATTTAATAACGCCGTACAATTAGTGTAAAGTAGTAAAATGGACTAATGTCGATTTGCTTAACAAGTTTTTATTGATTTTCCTGTTTGTAACAAGACAATCTCTTTAAGCGGGTTTTGTAGTTGACACGTGCTGCAACGTACATTCTGTTATTTAATATTCTGGTTATAAATGATTCACGTCACAACGCATGTCATGAAAATATGATAATTGTGAAAGGTCGGCTCCCCCCCCTCTTATGGTTATTATTTGATAGGATTTTGTCATATTAAAGTTGGGTGCATTTAATTCTTCTTATTTTTATGATTGTGGAATAGTTGAGGTTTGATTTTATGCCTTTGTCGCGTCTCAAGTTCCTTGTAATTGAACTCAGGTTAATTAAAATTCAATGCAGTTATTATACCTTGACGAAATGCTTGAATGAAGAAAAAAAAATGGGGAGAATCATCCCATCCATTGATGTATCAAAAATGGGCGGGATCGAATAACAGTTGCGCCCACAATTTAGCAAAAACTTTTCGTGCCGAATTTAACCTGGAAGCTTATGTATTATAACTATGAAGGGCATAATGAAGTACATGCCACACCCACTGTTTGCATTTAGAGAAGCAGGATATTTAAGATTTCACCCCAGCTTTTTTCCTTGTTAATTACTTGTTTAACACAATTTCTTGTTTACAGTAAGCGGTGGTGTTAAATGTGTTTAAACAACATCCGAATCGATTTATCAATAGTGAAGAAAAAAGTTTCAAGTTTGTGCAAATAGCTGCATTCTCTGAACATAATTTCGATATAATTTTCCAAATGACTGGCGGAAATGAAGCAATTATTGCTCATGACATTATATTCAATTAAACGGTTAAGTATGATTAATGCCGAAATGTTCTGCTCACTTGTGAGGTGGTGAGCTCGTCACATTTGAAATTGCGTTAATATGCAAAACAGACGAAACCACACTGAAAATATAAATAATTTAAAATTTGTGTTGCAAACAGGTTTTTTGGCCGTTTGGTTGCCTTCCACACTTTCCATCATCGCTGGCAACTGCTACTGAGCCATTTAGTTGTTTTAGTTATTCAGCCATTATACAGCAGTGCGTTGATTCGTAGGCAAATGAGAATTTATGTTTGTTTATTGTTTTGTCTTGTAAGGAAGGAATGTTGTCGAGATAAATTTCACTTCTAAAGGCACACAAAGGAAAAAGAAAAAAATACATAATATTCTTGTTGTCGTTAGCACTTATTTGCTTATTTTATGACATTAGAAAGACCACCAGGTCACAGACATGCAATTGTAACTGGCCCGACCTAAGTAAGTAAGTTGGTGCCTTTTGCTTCTTCTTTTGAAGTTCGTTTTTTTGGTTTTATTTTTGTAATGTTTAAGTTTTGCTTTTGTTGGTGTGTATGTTTTTACAACCCTGAAGCATAAATTTTTTCAATCAATTAGTTTTCTTTAAAGTTAAACATTGTAAATGTGCGGGGAGGACGTGGACTTTTTTTAAAAGTAACTTTTCCTTTCAAATGAAGTGGGAGTGGGCCAATGAGTTTGTGTGTGTGTGCGTTTTCTTACATTTCTGTTTCATCGACTGATTTATGTGCTCTTTAATGCGACCAAAGTAAACGACATTTAATTACACACAATTTAATGGCATTTTCGCATTAACGGCATTTTACTACATTTTCTTGTGGCGGATAAGAATCAACCACTGCCTTGCCATAATACTATAAACATCATTGAATATTAAAAACTGTTGCTTTTTTACATAGCATAGCATAGTTTTAGGATTAAGGTTTTTTTTCTTTCTTTTTATAGTAATTGTTTCATTCTACTCGTATGATTATGGCAAACGTTTTTGGGCCAACATTTTTCTGGATGTTGGTGAAAGATTATAAATAAAATTTGTAAAACAATGCTACAAAATTTTGTCGAAATGTGTCTCCCTTAGAGACATATCGTGACAAGGAAGTTTTCGTTTTAATATTTTAGCATCAACATAAAGTTTTATGAATATTTTCTAACATAAATATTTGAGACCATGACCCTTAAAAATAATAAACAGGAAATTTCAATATTAGACAACAAACTTTTACAGCTCCGGCTTGCTAAAGAGGTTTAATATGCTTTACGCACTCACAAACATACGTACATAGGTTGAGTTCACAAAGGGTTAAAAGGAGTGCTAGAGAGTGAGAGAGTAACAGGAATATTTTCATAATTGCTAAGATGTTACAAATTACAAAAATAACAACTACAACAACAGCAACAACCTTATGTACAAGATAACAACACCGCATAACACAATAGAAGCAAACAGGACGCCTGGGAGCTTTAGTTAAGTATTAACTTAAAGATCAACAAACAAACATTGAAAATATTATAGTGGTTTAATAGAAGGGAGGATGAAGGATACAATGAATGAATTTAAGCAACAAAACCAAAAACAATTAACCATTATGCAAACAACGAGAAGACCTTGTAATCAACTCTTTTTGTTAAACATAAACATAAATAAAAAAACTGTATATCTGTAAGTGGACAGCAAAGTTAAAGAAATTTCTTTAAACATTTATTTTAATATAAATTTGTCAACAACTTTTTAAATTGAAAGAAATTTTACAATTTGGTTGAATTTTGTTAATTTTAGTGTTTATTATGAAGATTTTTACACCCCACACCAGATGGAGTAAGAAGGTATATTAAGTTGGTAACTTCTAAGCGGCAAATGCCACATTGCAGTTATTCCTATCGGTTCGGAATCAAAATCTGAATCGACTTAATCATGTCCATCTGTCCGTCTGGGTGTTTCAATTAAATTTGTTCGTAAGCTATGCCTTATTTTTTAAAATATTTCGATGAAATTTGTTATAAGGTTATGTTTTGGTCTAAAGAGAAACCATGGATTCGATAGGACCATTTTTAGAACCCCTTTCAATATAATGTTGGGTCACAAAATTACTTATATGATAATGGCCCGCATTTACTGATATAACTGAAATATTGGTAGCATAATTTGTGTTTCCCAAATTGCGCTCCGAAGAGTCCTGGGGTTCCGTGAGCCAATTTAAAAAATTTCACTGCATCAGCACTGGTTACATACACACAATTAGTGATAACTGCATCACTGGAGGGTTTCGTGGAAATTATTGTGCTTTTGAAGAGTTCCGCAGTTAAAAAAGTTTGAGAACCGCTAGTGTAGGGTATGATTTGGTCTATTTTGACCGACTTAAAAATGTTCCCAAGCTTTTTAATATTTGTTAATTTTACGTCTCAAAGGTTCTCTTATGAAGCGGCCAAAATCTATTAAAACAGATGCCACGTGCTTTTAAAAACCGCTTTAAAGCGTATATTTTATTTCAATTTATTTTATTTTTACTTGGGTTACGGTTCCAATATAATATCAGGTGCTTAGTAATAAAAGAAATTTTCGAAAAAGAAAATAACTGAATGGTACCAAAAGCTAAATTCAATACAAAGTATTTCGTTTTTTTTTGATTTTTTCCTACATAAAAGTTTCTATCCTATGCAGACGTTTACACCTAATTTTTGTGTACAATACATTATGGCAAAGTGTTTAAAGCATTAAACAAGTGATTTAGAAAATTGAAAAAACACCTGGTTTCTGTCAATTGGCGCCTAAAAATTGAATATTCACACACACCCAAACAGATAGCAAATGTAAACAATCGGTGGATATTTACGGTGTGCGTACAAGATAGAAACGGTATATTACGCACTCTGCTGCATTACAATTAAAGTCGAATAGAAACATGGATAATAATAGAAAAATAAGAAAGAAAACTTAAAAAAATATTGTAAACAACAATTACATGACTGTGGTGCTTTCGTTAAGATTAAAGCACAATCTGGGACTGGGACGTATTAAAAAAATAAACAGGTGTTGCAATTAGAGAGCTTACGCACACACTCATAGACAGCCATAGTTAAGTATATAAGTCCATCATTTCCTGAAACTGAGGTATCGCAGATTAGAGCAGAGCAGACAACAACAATAATAACAATAATAATAAGAACTGTAGTATTATGTGAAGAAGATTTCTGGTGTGTGTTCAGCGCTCCATCAAAGACGTTTACACGACCACTGACCATTAAGTGAGCTCATGTGAAATATGGTTTTTAATGTTCACCAAGTGTTTCTTCTTCTTCTTCTCTACACTTGCTGTCTACGTACAATGCAATTATAACAAAAAAATTATGTAAATTTCCTAAATGGGACCCACCTCGAAATTTGTTATACCCTTTATATAAATTTGGGGGAATAAATTAAGTTCGTTATATTATTTGCAACATTTAGAAGGTGGCGCCAGATTTTAATTGCTGTACAGACGCATGTTCGTACGTCTATTGTTAATGTAGCCTTTTTACTTATTATACCTGGCACGACTTATATTAAGTTTGTAACCCCTAAACCTCTAAACGGCAAATGTCACACCCATCTTCAATTATATCGATCGATTTATAACAAAAATCTGAATAGATTTAGCAATGTCCGTCTCTCCGTCTGTCTACAATTTAACTTATCAAAACATACTTTATGGAACCAAGTGATGTAAGGTATTAAAAAAATCGGCCTTGTTCGGCTATAACATTTTCATTGCTTTTTTTGTTTTTTTGTATCAAGTTTCAGCTTACTTTCGTGTACAGGTATCTCACACAATTATCTAAACTTAGTAGAAATGTCTCGTATTTTAATGAGGCACTTGTTGTTTTTATGATATTTTGTCTTGGTCTTTTTCCTTTTCAACTCAACTCAAGAGCACATAAAAACAGTGAATAGTACTTTATAATTGCCGCTGTAGACGTTCACAGTTTACAAAAGCGGATCTAATACCGTAACAGACTCTCAGTGTTTATGTGAACGGTAGCTTTTTAACCAGAAAGTTTAAAGCTTGTGAAGAGTATGTGTTATGTGTGTGTGCATAAAGTAAAAGAGGGCGTTCAAAGTGTAGGCGTACACTCCTCCAAAAACAATGTTTTACTTTTCTTTGCATTTTTCTCTGCTCGTTTCGTTCATGTACTCCAAGTCAAACTTTGTTCCGACCTGCATCGCCAAGCATCGCATATCGCATCATATTGCATAAACGTAACTTTTCTTCTTCATGTTGCTGTTATTATTGTTGTTGTACGTCAAGTATTGCTTTGACCATTCACGCTGTTCTAAATTTTACGCCATATTGAACCTGATTATAGCTGGCAGTCATTCATTCATTCATTCATTCATTCATTCATTCATTCAACTCACTCACTCACTCACTCTTCTATGCAGCAACAACAGCTTATTAATTCTCGTTTCATTTGTTGTTTGCTTTTGTTTTTTGCGCATTTTCGATCAAATGCATAAAAAGCATAGAGCAGTAGTAGGTACACACTCCACTCGACAACTTAAGTAAAATGTGAAACGTGTTCAGGCAGGACTTTATGTTTTATTTATTTTCAATGCGTATATAGCAGAGCATTGTTTTTGCTTGCAAGTAAAGCTTTCTGAAAGTATGTACATAAAATAATTTTTTTCTATTTATTGTTTTTTTTTTTTGTTGCTGCTGCAAAAAGGCAAACTTTTTAATTAGTACTAAGAAGTTTACGTTTTATTACATTTTGCAGGCCGTTTATAGACATATAATATTTTTCTTCTTCTTCTGCTTCTTCTTTTTGTTCTTTATCCGGCTAACAAGGAGTCATAAAAAATGAAAATGAAAAACTAAAACCAAAATACTTCAAAGACTAAAGTATCCTTATTCCAACCGAATATGAAATGTTTTGTACTGCGCATTGGAAGGAAATAAATAACTAATCAATTAGTGTCAATAATAATGAAGGGAACAGTTTGTTTACCTGTAATTAAGTACATAAATTAAATGCTAAATAAGTAATAAAGAATATTTTATATTTGCAACTTAATGGGGGAACAGAGCGGAGGGCACATTAAAGTTTCAAATATAAACAATCTTATGCAGCCACCATGGTTGCTCTAACGTCCTCTTTCTATTTTTTACAGTTTGTGAAGAAAATCTTAAAAAAAAAAACGCCTTTTTTTTCAGTTTTTCTTGTACTGTGGGCGTGCAGTTTGGCAAATTTTGCTTTATTTCAATACCAAGCAACGCTTAACTTGGTTAATTTGAAATAATTAGAACAAACGATTCATTTAGTTTAAGTTGAGACCTTAATTAATTCTCCGTTCAACTCATTTGCAGTTTCGTAATGCTTTTAGTTTATTCACAATGACGGATCACATTTCAGATTCGGCCTAATTCGAATACATTATGGATGGCGTGGTATGAACCGACGTGTGTCAACAATGCATGTACTTGTCATTACTTGTCAATCACATTGATTGTCGCCGACACTCTAATGGATGTTGTCGCATGTCCACGTCCAGCTTTTACATACATATTTGTAAAACTGGTGCTCTCACCTTATTTTAATATTTTTAGTAACAATGATTGACAAAAAATGTTTTCCATGAAATGTTAAAAAAGAAAAAAAAAAAACAATTTGTGAAAACCACTTATTTTTGTTCAAGTAAATGGAAAAATATACAAAAAACGAAAATTATGATGAGTCAACGTTGTAATAATGTTTCATGACGAAATGATAAAGGTGGGCAAGTCGCACCTTTCGAAAAAATTCAATTTCATTTCATAAATGATTTAATATAAATGATTTCCAAATATATTGATTGTTCAAGCGCAAATAAAATGCATGGCGCAGTATGATAGAAAGTAATTTTAAAAGGTTCCATTTGTATATGAAATTCACTCTTCTCACCTATTAATTAATACAATTTTGGAATGCATGTAAACATGCTAGAAGTAGGCTTGGGATGATTAGTTAAATCAGTAAAAGAATTGAATTTGACAGAAAATGTGGGCATTGCATACTTGGTAAAGTCAAATGACTTGCACTGCGTTAGCAGTAAATGTGTTTCATAAAATCTACAAAATAAAACAAATGCAAAATTTTCAAAAAAAAAAAAACTGAATTTTTCTTCTCTTTTTGATGTGTCTCCTTAAGCGATTTTACCCAATTTTAATATTAATGAGTCTGCAGAAATTGCCAAACCCTCTAGTCAATTGTCGCGACTAGGCAAATAATTTTTCATTCAGGACAGAACTTCATTGATTAACTTTCGGGCTTTCGAGAATACTTTTAGTCTTTTAATCTCCATTTGGGTTTTGTAGATATTTTAATAAAGTAACATTACCGCCAACCATTCTTATCCATTTGAAAGATTAAAACTATAAGAAGAAGTTGCAGTGTTTAAATAAAGGTCTGACGTGAGTCGTTAGCACGAAGCAGTAGTCTTGAATTCTTGAATCCTTTCCCCTCAGTGGACTTTTTTATTTACTCAATACGGCTGTTTGAAAATTAGATTTTGGTCAAAAATGCAGACAGATGGATAGAAAGAACGATCGTAACGGGTAAACAAAAGCCAAAAGAGAGATACCCGGAACATATTTGGATTAAGTGACCAAGCAGTTATCAAATCTGTGGCACCAATTAAATTTTTTTCTGACAATATTTTTTCCAATTTTTCATAAACAAATGTCTCGATAGTAAATATCTTTATTGGTGATAAATTAATGATTGCTGTAAAATGAAGATGTTATTTTTAAAAAATCTATTTTCTTTATTAAACCCATTAATTGCGAAATTGCCCTCGTATATGTGCTAATTAAACTTAGGTTAGATTGTCTTTGAATGTTAAATGAAAGAATTTTATTGGATTGCTGCTACTGTCGTCGTGTTTCATTAAAGTGAGGCTAAGCGTATATCCTCATCCCTACAATATTTATTCTCTAACAATACTTGTATGGATTGGATGCCACATGACGCAATAGTAATGATTGATTAATGTCACTATTGCGTGAATGTGATTTTTCATGATTGCTTTGGAAAAATATAAAAATAAAATAACTACGTGCAGAATTATGGCTGCTCTATATAACAATAGCAACAATATCAACAATATCAACAAATGTCATCACTTGTGTAATGTATTAGAAAATTTTCATTAAATGATGATTACGCAGAAGAGCGTGAGATGGAAAAACATATATAAACATAAATAAATATGGATGAAGGAAGGCAAAATGATGTGTCATGACGTTCTAATTAGAAGTTGTTAAAAGCATAGAAAGGAATGTACAAGAAACGGAGGAATGACATAAGGAAGGAATAATGTTACAAACGAAAATCAGTATCACGAGTGACGTCAGCAATTGGAATCCCTTTTCAACACATTTCTATTCTAGTTAAAGTTGGAGGGATGTGGTCAGTAAAGTCGGGCATATCAACAAATCGTAAAAGAACTAAATTTAGCTTAAGCTAAATATTAAATATCCTTCATATCCATCTTATGTAGAAAGTATAAAAAGGAGAATAACAAAATCACTTAATTTATGTGCGACATTTTATTTAATCGATTCAAAATGGCGGGTATTGAAGATTTTGTTCAAGTTTTTTACATTTTTTTTTTTATTAATATCCAACAAAGCCATTAATAGTCATTGTCAAGTGCATTACAATTAATACCAAAGTTTCTTATGAACAGCATGATGATCGTATTTAATTAATCAAATCTTATATCCTGGCAGAAAATTATAGGTTTGAAATGAAATGAAATGAAAAGAAACGCTTTCAATCATCTCTAGAAATTTTAAATTGAAAATAATAAGATATATAATGATGCACCCAGGGGAGCTCTGTCATTAGCGTCACCAACTCTCGATCGTAGCAGAAATATGGGCAAACATAAGCAGACAATAGAACATCATTCCTCATTTCGGAATGATCCTTTTGTCATTTTTGTCTGTGCCCTTCATAAAATTTATATCATTTTGTATGAGTGATATAAAGTGTAGAACAATTAAAGTTTAAAGAAAAAAACAGAAAAATATTTGAGGCAAACGCCAGATCGTGGATACTCTTCATATTGATTGACATGATATTGAAAGTTTTGTTTTGAAAATCTAACCTTAGAAGGGTTAGGCTTTATGAGGTCTTTGATTTAAATTATATTTTATATCTGCATCAAGCCTGGTCGAGTTTTCCTCTCTCCCAGAATTCATTCATATTACAACATTTTATCCCAGATAGATGAATTTTTAAATAATTTTTGTTATATAAAAGGAATATATAATGACCACTAATCCTTCTGCATGTTACAAATGAAATCATAAAATTAGTATGCACTCATTATCTGTACGACCGTTGCTAGAGTGTTATAACCAAAAGTCACATTTCATTGTCAGTGTCGTTCACATTTTCTCTTCTTCTTTCCTTTTGTTTCTCCTATTCAAGTGTACGTATAAGATTAAAGCGGGTTTTCTTTCTTCTTCTTCTTCTTCTTCTTGGCGGCATTCTAGACCCTACACATGTACGTACGTACTTGTTTTGATTTAGAACAAAAAAAGGAAAATGGCAATTGTCTGCACTTTTATTTTGATTTAAGCCTATTTTCAAAGAATGAAAAAATTGAATGTCATTGTCATCATGCCAAACACTCAACACTGAACCCTGTACTGCAGGCATTAAAAATACGTTTGTATGTTGCTGACTTTTCACTTTTTCAAGTGTTGGTGTGAGAATTGAGATAGTGTGTCATTACACTTGACTGCATAAGATGTTTTGCGACATCTCGTTTCATCTCATTTGGTACGCCTTTGATGAAGGTGAATTGTTTAAACACTTATTGTCACTGTGTTTGGTGGCTGTTCGGCCTGTGACAACAAGTGTTCTTTCTTTTAATTCTTTTTTGATTGTTGTTGTTTTTATTTGGTTTTTTTATACCACATACCTTAGCTGCGTAATAGATTGTACGTATGTTGAATTTATCATTTCGTTTGTGATGGTAAGAAGTAAGTTCTTATAGTTATCGAAATTTGTGTATACTATACTATATAGAAAATCAAAGGGTTATATCTGTTCATCAGGTTTAGAAAAACATTCATTTTTATACCCAACACTTTGATAAGGAGAGGGTACACACGATATCTAATCATTTGCGGGAAGCTTCAGAGACTCTACAAAGTATCTACATATATTCTTAATCAGTGTCGCACTCTAAATCGAATTAAAAAATATTTGTCTGTCCATTATGATTATGTGATATATTTGTCTATTCAACCGGTTTTACTCTATGAGATCAAATATTTCAAGTTTACTACAAAAATAGTTAAATTTCTTACCTTCGTCTTTCAGTTCAAGTAACTATATATTTAAATCAAGTGTATTTGAAGTACATTTGACTACTTTTACAGTAGAATTGACTGTTTATGAAATACACTTAACTGAAACAAAAGGACGCTTGAAAATATCAAGTCCATGACAAATAAAACGATTTTTCTTTGTCCTTCATGATTTAACAGTTTCCCGCAAGTTTTGAGTTTTCTCTAACCTGTGAACCTGTGAACTTGCAATACGGTATTAATATCTTTAGTTATCCCAATCATTGATGTGCTAAAAATGGGCGTGGTCGAATAACAAATATGCCTACAATTTACAAAAATTCATATTAACCCTAAAACTCAGCTTTCAAGTTAATGTGTATTAGTTACACTGTTAAAGGGCGTAATGGTATACCTGCCACGCCCACTATTGTACATGTAAGGATATTTATGATTTGGCCTAAGCTAAATTTAGTTTTCTTACTTGTTTTTCATGCTCTTCTGTCCATTTCTATACCTACGGGTATGGACTTTGTTTTCTTTTCTCTATTTGTTTCTTTTGCTGTGGTTTTCAATTTTTTTTCTTTTTTCACTTCTTGTAGTCAATTGTATTATTTTGTTGTTGTTTTTGGATTTTCCAAATTTGTTTTGATTATTCCCTTAAGTGTTACATTGTATTGTCTTCATGTAAAAAACTGGCATATAAGGATTGTCAATCCTTTTGTAACGATTTAAGGTTGGTAAATAATTAATAACTACGTACAATATAAGACGTAGAATATAAATATTAAATAATATAGAGAATAAGAAGTAGAATAGAATAGAATTCGAAGTTCGGGTACTCTAAAGTGCTGCCTTATCACATTTTTATGAAATCTTATATAATTATAGTTAGCGATAGCCGACTCTAGCCGTACATTTTATACTTTTTAAGTTGATTGTCAATATTCAATAAATTTTTGGTAGAACAATAATCATACGTTGGTCTGTGTTGTTTTAAATGAGGTGTTAAATTTATTAAGTCGGTATCCTTTACAGTTTACAAAGGACCAAAGTTAAATATTTAATTATAACTTATGCCACGGTATCATATATTCATGCCAGCCTATACCAAAGATTTAAATGTCAATAGGTTGTATAATGTGCTTCGTTGTAGCTGCTATTATTGAAAGTAAGGATTTAGGAATTGCAGGGAATGCTTTTATGAAGTTTTTAGCTAAATTTTTGTGACCGGCCAGAAATTCGCTAAATCACACTGATTCAAAATTTGATGCTAATAAAGAATGTATATATTTTTAGGGGTGTGGCAAGCCTTTTTCTGCGTTTTACAAACGTTTGCACTTAAACAATATACCCCCCTATCATTATGATGGTGTATATGATGAGTGTTTTGTTAAATTTTTTTTACACTGAGGCTTCTGTTCACGCACTTTTCACTTCATCTGTATACCTCATTAATAAATAATTATAGTCTCGCATTGCTTTAATACATTTGCACTCTAATCATTCTAAATATTCATGTCAAACTGGACCCTATTTATATAATTTTAATTCATTCACACACACAAAATATTTTATACTTTTATGAAAGCTATTAAAGAAATGTTAAGGCTGGGGACAGGTTATATAAACAAAAAAGAAAAAGAAGAAAATTTCCATTAAATGCCGAAAAAATACAAAGTTAAGGGTATTGCCGGAGTTTATTTTATACGATGAGAAGGCAATTAAAGGCATGCAACGTTTATGACGCAATTCGCAAGATGAGAATTTAAATGGATTTTACAAATGACACCTCAAGTGACGGCCAAACTGCCATCAACTGGACAAATAAAAAATAAAAAGGAAAAAAAAAAAAACAACACTCACACACACTCTTTATGATATATCAAAAAATGCTTTTGTAAGATCTTTGATCTTTGAAAGCCGACGGTTTCATCCTATCCCATCATATATAACAACACTATATTATCACAATGACTGACGATCGATGCGTTCATTTCGAATAGTAGACTCTCGCTCTCTCACTCTCTCCTCTCTATATATATATATATATTGTAACAGGTATTCTGTGGCTATTGTTGTAAAAATTATGCTGCACATCAGTCAGTTGTTGTTTGTTTGTTGTTGTTCCAATGTGTGAGCATGCGAGTGTGGGGAAGAATGTACAATAATGATGATATATATGTTTGTACGTCTGTTTACATGTACTTATCATAAAAATGAATTATGAGTTGGCGTTCTTTTATATGTGTATGTGTGTATACGTGTTATTAATTTTATCAAATTAATTGAGGCCATTAGTAGTTACCGATGCGTGCATAATCGGCCATGATTTCGTTTATTTGATTCAAGTAGGTTTCTCCACAAAAACCAAACATATACGTACGTACGTTTGTGTGTTCCTCTATATATATTATTATTGCCGCTCTTTAAATATTAGTTAAAAACCTTAGACACATAATTAATTGAATTTAAGTATTGTGATGGATTCGTTACACACTACGCTGCACGCAACAGCAGACGTGTGATAAACGAGAAATAAACACCCAGAAAAACTCTAGCTGTGCAATATGCTTGCAGGCGACAAACATATGTGCACACCATTGTGTAATCCTTCATCCAGCAGTCAACCAATTCCAATATATTCACACTGTGTTTGTTTCGCTTTAGTAGAAGATATCATTTATTGTGTTGTAGACGGACAGACCGTTTTTATAGTTGTCGTAAAGCGAGTGACGCTACTATTTCTCATAAATTGGCCTCCATTTTGTTATGCGATGTGTTGTGTGATATATAATTTTGTTTTTGTTATTTGTGGAAAGGACGAGTTTTTGTTCTTGTTTTTGGTTTTGTTTTTGTTTTTGTTTCATTGTTTTCATGGAACTCTACTCTTTTATATTTGCCGATTGTTGTGCTTCTCTTACTCAATTTAGGATTTATGATGCCATGACGATGGTCACATTAAAATATTCTTTAAAACAAGTGAAAATGTCATCCACTCTGACCAGATTAACACACTACACCACTGTATTCAAACTTTGCGATTTGAAAAGTAGTACGAATATCAATCAACAGTGAAGGGCGTAGAGAGAGGATTAGAGTTTCTAAGATTTGTCTAATTTTAGAACAAATCTTTTATTGTAATATATATAAAATGTTAATGGACCGACAGACGGACATTTATATTTATAAACCTTTCTTTAGTCCTTTTAGGGTTTCAAACGTTCCTGTAAACTTAATATACTTTATAGCACAAGTGGTGCGAGGTATGCTATAATTAATTTGTTCAAAAGAAAAAATCTACCCATGTAATATATCTACAAACATAATAGCATGTCCTTACTATATAATCGTGTTTATAAACATACCGAGGTCAACTCTTACATAATAATTCAAGCATACACATATATCGCGCTCTATGTTTATGTCACTAAGAACAACATAAAAACAATTGTTATTGATGGTCAAGTAAATGTTTGGAAATTTCCCAAATCACAAACATAACACCAACGCTACGATATAACCTTCAAGGCGTACAAATATCACAAGGGGTTAAATAGTTCGAATTTACACTTACAATTATATTTGTAGAGAAAGAAAGATTGTTTCGTGTTTTGAAAGGCTTTTAAAAACCGTAATAAGTAGATTTGTTAGAACTGTAAATTACCCAATTTTTGTTTACTTTACCTACGCGAATAACGAATTTCCACATAAACTTTTAGTCCAAGGATGTCTCAATATAATGTTAACCTAACCGTAACTATTTGATAATTATTTCTTATACTAAAATCTAAAAAAAGTGTGTCTTTATCCAAAATTTCAAGGGATTTCTCTGTACTCTCCTTCCAGTTCTGTCTTCAATAAACACGAAAATCATTTAAAAAAACGCATACCATCCATTTACGGTTTGTTATGGGCGTGGTCAATGTGATATAAAATCATTTAAACATATGTGTCAGTTTTAAGCTTTTAATCTTGAGAAGTTTTAAAGCAGCTTAAAAATTCTCAAATAATAATTCTTAATTCTTTTGCCGAATTATTGAATAAGGACAATTGTTGTTTAATTTATTACGAATAAATTTTGATATATTTTATATGAGTTTCTAGTAGTTTGATTAGCAATTTTCTTAATTTTAATTTTTGAAAATTGAAAATTGAAGGCTAGGTGAACTCTTTAATTGCTAAAGTTTTCCGATTCTATAAATCATTGATGCATAAGGTAAATATTTAGATTTTGTATTATTTTGATTAAAAAAAATTATGCTACCAGACTTGCTCTTGGGTAATAGTTGGAGATTTGTAATTACTTTGCATACGTTCATGTTAGTTATTAAGCTTGTACAACCTTTGACAACAGAGGAACAGAGTACTGTAGTACATAAAATATATACTCGTATATATATATATATATATTGTGGAAATGCTTCCTCCCACTTATATACAATTTCGGTATATTTGGGTTTATTTCTTTTTGATACGGAGTCTCTTTGTCTGGCAAATTAAAATATTTTCTTTTTAAAGGGAGAAAAAACAAGCCATGAATCCTAAAAAAACATTATTGAGCTAATGACATACTTCTGACATTTTCAATTACAATTTCATTCATATGCATGTTCATAATTAGCGAGAACATATAAAAGACTGTAAGAATATTACAAAGCTGCGGCAATACAAAACAAGTAGTAAAATGTGAGTTGTAGTTGACTTGGAAGTATCTTTTTTTGGGTGGAAAATTTTAATTTCTTTACTTTTTTATACCATGCGATAGGAAAGTTTTATTTATTGGGTGTAAGTTTATTTAACAATTCTGGCCTATACATACATTGTATGTCTAGGATAGAATTTTGTTTTAAATATAATTTTTTGAAAAGTTGTGGGCGTGTCGGTATTAGATCTCGTTTAAAATATACTTGAAGGAACTAAACAATCAAGAGTAAAACCTTTAACTTTTAACGTGTTTTTATGTACACTTTCTGATCTCAGACAATTCTGGATTTTAAATGGACTCAAATTTTAATGCCCATCAAGAATATATAAAACTCGTGTGCTTCTCAAGGCGTCCATCTGTTGCAATAGTTGCCAACGAAATGAAAAACTTAATATATGTGAATGGTGTAAAAGGGTGAAGGGTATAAAAATAAAAACCGCCAAATATAAAAACATGTGTGCGTGTATGTATTATGTGTACAATATATCATAGTATAAAATTAACCCTTGATTTATGCCTACGTACGTATATCATACAAACATACTTTAAATAAAGGAAACGTAGAGAGGAGAGGGCAACTACTTAAAGTCCTCTAAAATTGTTGATGACGATGTTGAGTCATATTAATTTTACTGTTAAGTGTTTTTTACGTTGCTCTGATTCGTGGGGTGTACTTGTACAATATTTTCGTATGATTGTGTACAGTTTGTGAAAACGTCATTAAATAAAAAAGCGGCTTCCTCTTCTTTTTTTTTTATTCAATATGAATGCAAAGATGATATTTTATGTATGTGTGTTACGTATGTGTTTATATCTCATTATTCATAATCCTTGCAATGGCTGTTGCCGCTTGCGTACACGTACAGCTACCATCGCAATGATGATGATGATGATGATGATGATGATGATGATGATTTTGATGATAATTACGCGGTGAATGTTGTTTTAGTAATTTTATATGAATCCTTTTTTTTTTCGACAGAGATTTTATTAAACCATAGGAAAAAAAAAATGAATGCGATTGACATGAGAAAATGAGAGTAAACACACTTACGTCCATTTATTACTGTATACGCAATATGAGCTTATGTTTGTGTTTGTACATCCCAGCTATTATCTCTCCCCTTGCATTTAGAAAATGAATCTTTCTGACACTCTGACTAGCCCGTCATCCACCATGGTTGTTTGTAATCAAGAACAATTTCAATGACAACATTCATTATGCAAAAATGTTGCTGATAATAAGCGACAAGCATACATTACACGTGCATGCGTCGTACAGGCATGTTCGTATATATTGGAACGTTAAGAAGAATTTTACATTTATTCATAATTTATATAAAGGACGCTCTAGATAAGCTGTTATAAAAATCTTTTTATGACCAAAATTTAAAATTATTTTAAAAGTTGTTCATAATGAATAAATAAAACTACAATAAAAATTAATAAAATGCGATAACTTTGAGCACAATCGGACAATGATTTGAATATAATTTATCATTCAAATTAAGGAAATACATAATCACTTATTATAAACGAATATAAATTAAAATTGAAGGTTTCAAAACGATACCAATTGTACAGCACTGTAGTGTGTACGTTGATAGCTTATGCATAAAAATATACGTATGGTGTGGTTTAAGGAATTCTAGCGTGCTTTTATTTGCAGCGTACATATTCAAATTTTGGGAAATATCGTTAAGGGTGGACAAGGTTATGATTTTTAATGATGACGTTCATTTTTACATTTCCGTTCTTTACACATTGATTCTCTTTAAAGGCAATGGCTGCCTTTAAGCTTGTGTTTGAATATGTTTGTGATTGTAAATTAAAATCATAATAGCGTGACATTTTATACGTGCCCATATACAGTAATTATTACTTTTTACTGTATGTATATGGAAAACTGGATGAAGGGTTGTTTGTAATGGCGAACATGGAGGATAATTAAAAAAAGATGAACTACTTGTATAACATAAAGTATATGAAGTTACATGTCCGTGTAATATATGGGAAAGGGAAAGAAAATATTGTCTACCTATCCGGAAAGTTTTTCTGCTTAAACAATATGAGTATTTTACGTATATTTACCCATAATGTCTGTACGTCCGTCTGCTTACTTTTAGTAAAATTCGTCATTTCAAATCATTCTTTTTATTCATTCATTTATATAGACATCAATCTTTAGGAGTAGACTTCTTGGTTAATGGGACATTTTGAAATTTCACCCAACAAAATAATTTTCCATCATTTACATGAACATGAAATTTGGCAAGACATGACAAGTTTATTAGAAAAAAACATTTGCTTTAGCATCAGTTGTACGTAAAAAGACAAAGTATTAGAGTGTAAGTTTTTTTTTTTTTTTGTAATAAATATGTCTTATGATCATATTTTCATTATATCAGTAGACTTGTTCGCATACGCTTTATTTACTAATCGGTATGTTTTTAACAAAATTGCCATATTGCATGTTTAAAACGAATAGCTCGTACATTTATACTGCAAGCAGTTATACTGTGTCTTATTTCATATTTTCGTTTTACCGATGATGTTGTCATTAGAATGGAACGCTGTTCTAGCCAACATACATCAGCCGTTGACGAGACTGCTGTTGGTACTCTATCTATGAAGTAGATAAATTTTATTTTATTTTTTTTTGAAAAAGAATTAGAAAGTAGCCTCAAGTTGTTAGCACAAATGAATGGCAGCCTTTTAAATGTCAGTTTAATATGCATTGCTATAATAAGCACCTTAGTGCAAGCGTATAGACTTTACATCTGTCGTCCGCAAGCACTGGCGTATATATGTAAAAATGTGTATATATGATGCCAACATATGGGTAAGAAAGTTCTCCACATTCATTTCAATCAGAGCTGTTCAAACTAATTGAGACTAAAGGGTCTCTGGTTGTTGTTTTTTGTAGATTAGCAAAGAATTATTTTCGATTTGGTCATATAATGAATTATTTGACTGGAATGAGAATCGTTCATGAAAAAAAATAAAATTTTTATAGATAAGGGCGTGGATCAAAATACACCTTTTTCTTGCAAATCTAATCCTTTCAGAATTTAAAAGAGTTACTTTTTTTTAAATCCTCTACATAAGATGGGTACTACAGTAAGTTTATCATTTCGAAAAAAATGTCACAGAAAAATATTTTTGATTAGCATCAAAATCCGAGTCAATCTAGACAGATATGTCCGTATGTCCGGGTCTATGGTTAACTCTCACAGTCGCAAATTTTAAGTTATTAAGCTGAAAACTCTTGTAACTTGAACGCTACTTAAATTGGCAAAAAATCGATCAAGAGCCACACCCACAAACGATAATTACTGCCGCTACCTTCCTAAACCTTACTTTCTTTCTTCATTTTCGAATCATATTATTATTCATTATACCCGTGCCACAGCTTGTACACATTGGAAATATATAGTTATTTAAATGCTGTCAAAGCGTAATAACTAGGATTTGAAAATTATTGGTTGCGGGTTGTTCACTATACTCTCTCTGCAGGATGCTGTTATCTTATAAATATACCAACTAATGGCTAATGGCGATGTAAAGGAATTTGTTGGTAACATTTCAATTATCCGATTGCCCAAAATGATTGTTAAGTTATATGAAAATTAATTGTCAGATGGCATGTGGTTAAATAGGCGTTTGTAATATATTAAAATATTAAAAGTATAAGTAAGTCTCTTGCGTTGCAGTTAGCATAATAAACATATTCGCATATTCCCAAAAATAATTATTATTTTAACTTTTCAACTTGTCATTGTCAATAAATGTGCTTTTGTAAAGAGCGTAAGTCCATTTTTCAAACACTTTTTTTTCACAATCTTTCATATTTTGATGTTTTTTTAAAAATAAACTTGGCCTACTTTCAAAATAACTCATATGGATTAAAGAAGCTTAAATTTAATCTCGGGCTCAAGATAGATTTCAAGTTTGGCTAAAAAGAGTGCTTTTTACACAGCTGTACCTCACTGGGAAAATTTTAATTGATTGTTGATTTCTATCATTTTCACACACGTTCAGAGGGTAACAATTTTATTGAGTACATATAAAAAATCGTTTAACATTTGCCCCCTATTTGGAATTCTACAAAATAATACTTTTTTATATATTCCACCTAAAATGGGAAAGTATAATAAGTTTGTTATTCCTTTTGAAACATCAAGAAGTTCTTAGATTTATATTTTTGGTTCATATCGAAAACTAAGTCAATCTAGACATGTATGTCCGTATGTGAAGAGCCACACCCACAATCAACAAAATTCTATTTATCTGCTACAAAAATTAACCTATGAACTTGAAATTTAGTTTGCGTATCTACAACTATATCATCGATTGATGTATAAAAAATGGGCGTGGTCTGATAACAGAGGCATTCACGATTCACTAAAACCTATAAGCAGCGTAAAACTCGCCTTGCAAGCTGATGTGTAATATATACACTATTAGAGGACCTAATCATATGTCTGCCACTCCCATAATTTGTAAATACATGGGGAGGGTATTTAAGATTTGACATAAGTCAAATTTAATTCACTTACTTGTCCTCACTATCGTTCTTTTCATTCCCTTCTGATCTACGGTATGTGAACAACTTTGCTCGTAATATAAAAAACTATTGTAGCATATATATGTAATGATTGTTTTTAATGTTAATATTTGATTAATGATTTAACATGATACATCATTATTATGAACTTATCTTTATTGAGAATATACTTTAAATGAAACGCTATAGTTCTGATCATTACCACTATTCCTACAATTCATATCATTTACCTACTTATACGAGGAATAAACCAGAATTAATCTCCGGAATTTTCATTTCAACTTTTTAATGTATTTTTTTAGTATTTTTTTTTAAATATATCAAAATATTTTCTGATAAGGGCACGGTTTGGCACAATAGACCCAATGGACGCAGTAAAAATAGCTCATCCTATAATCAAATGTAATGTACACTATTAAGATATGCAGCCGGCTAATTACGGTACTATCCTCGTATGTGTAAGAACTCTTTCTACCAACTTCAATGACCAAACGAACAAACAAAGCGAGTCTTAAATATTGTAGTAAAATTGTTGAAATTGTTTTGAAAAAATAACCTTTGCATTGTGCATTGTTTGGGTAATACTATTACAAATGAATAATTAACCAAATAGATCAAAGGAAACAAAACATGAGAAGACAGCATTTTATAAATTTCATTTAGCGCCATGCGCTTGCATGCATATTTCTATTGGAAAAAAGAAGCCGCTCTTACAAAAAGTTTACAATTTAAGACAGCATGTGGGCATTCCAATTCTTTTTTTTTAATACCAAGCATCTAACGCCACCTGTAACTGGACTGCAAAATGCACAAAGGGATCGGAAAAGAATTTATGCTTGAAAAAAGGGACATACACAAACAATTAATTACGGTTACAGGTCACAAGTGGATTTCCTTTTTGTTCTTAACAAAAAAAAACATAGAGATTATAACCTTCTTATTGTGATAGATGAATGTCATTTAAATAAAATCAGCCACTGTACATAATGGCAGCTCTCTTCTTTATCTTTAAACAAATTACAAAGATTTTAGGAGTGTTTTGCACATTGTTCACTTTTGTCAACTCATCAATTTTCACAGCGGTAGTTTGAAAAAATATCGGCCAGTGTTTAGATAGTTAATTTTTTTATTGAAGACAGCTGGTTTTGTTTGATCCTACCTATATTCATATATATTCAAAATACATTTCTACGTATCTATATTAGACTTGTATATAAAAATTTCATTAATCAAACAGTTTGATACATAAGTAATCAAGCAACAGAAATGTATTCTCAGTTTCAATACTATACCAGAAAAATATTAACTTTATAATCCACAATATATGTCATTACTACCATTGTGTGGACCATAAAATGTATATAAAAATGTATGTTTGATATAAAGATCGTTAATCGAACTAAAGAAATGAGTTAAGAAGATGATTTTTTTTAAAAAGAAAAGTTTTTGTGTAGTCATTATAACTTAAATCTAATCATAAAAAGAGGCTTAATATCTTTGAAAAACAAAGTGTAAAATGATTTTTTTTTTTTTTGTTGAATATTCCTTTGATTAATTCTGAGACAGCCCTCGTATATTTATATCCTCTACATAAGATGGGCTTATACTAGATGATGGTTTTTCCTTTTTAAAAAACCATATTAAAATGTCAGAGACTCTACAAAGTATATATATCATTTATGCTTGATTAAAATCAAAAACTGAGTCGATCTAGACATATCTGTCCGTCTGTTGTTGGCATTGTCATCTTGAGATATTGAGCTGAAACTTTTCTCTGCACGCAAATCATTATAGGTGAAAAGCTACATGCGTAGCTGCCACAAAATTTAACTTATGAAATTGAAATTTGGCGAACATGATTATAAATATCCCAACCATCGATGCGCCGATCTTTTTTCAAAATTCACCCATTTGAAAAAGTATTTAATATGATCGTTTTACATTATATATGTCTCCTGTCGTTACTCATAGATGATATGTAATCTTGAAAAATAATTTATTTTTATTCTTATCTGATCTTTTCAATACAAAAAAATATAAATCAAGTGACACAAATCAAATCATTGCAGCAATTTACTATCATCAGCAGAAAGGCAGTCAAAAAATTGGATTTTACTTTAAACCAAAAAAAAAAAAAATACTATCAAGACTTTGTCTCGGGTTTGCATTGCAAACTAAATTCACAAAATTTACTTAGCGAAAGCTTAGAATGCTTTATGGGGTAATAGAACAATCAGCCAAAGCTTGATTGACAATGAAGTCTACGTAATAATAGGTTTGATCGAATTGAAAATGGGACCACAATCAAAGTCATTCATTTTACGTACTTTTTAGTTGATAATCAAAGAAAACCTAACAAACGTAATTTAGTGAAAGATACCGCAAGTTTGAATGAAATACGTATAATTCATCAAGGTACAAGGTTGGTCCAGTCATAGGAGAAATTAATGATCAAAGTATAGAAAACTTGAACCTTTCTTGTTAAATATTTATTTGTAAAGCTGTACCGAATGGAACCGTATAGAAAACTGTGTAGAAAGGTTTTCATAACTTAAGCGTTGTGAGTTGCAAAAGTATGTTACAAATTAAATCGATGAATAATTTTTATAGCCATTGCCCAGGATTGATTGGTTGGATTGGAGCAAAATTAAACTACCTAGAATATTATATGGTGACTGAACCGACTATAACATTTATGTACTTTTGTTAAACATAATTTAAAACTCGTTATCATTTTCCAGGAAAACATTTATGTATCATACTATACTATAAAAGTATATACATATATACGAACAAGAAATGACAATTTTTATAACTTCCTATCCTTCTTCTATAGAGTACACATGTATGTTTAGAATTTTTTTACAGCATGCAACGACAACCTGGCGTCTTTGGACATTTTCTTTTCATTGTCAGCCATAGATGAATGAGGAGATCTGGTGCAATTAAGAAGATGCCCAGAGTTAAATGATGGCGTGCAGCAATTCACTTATTTCAATCAAATGACAATTTCAACACAAATAACAAACTTCAACAATAAATGACAACAAAACGCACGACTCTGGCTGATTCCTTGCTTAAATCAAAAGTTGTTCTAAAGGTTTCGTGACTGAATTGTTATGTTACTGTTTTTATGGTTATTCAGTATTCAGATTATTGAAGAGAATGGTGATTAAAAGCGTCTGTGTGTGTCACATGTCTTAATGTATGTACAATAAATGATTGACAAAGACTTTCGATTGCACCGCTTTTTAAAACGGTTCATGCCATAGAAAATTATATAGAAAAGCTTCTTGATTCAAAAACAATTTGTTAAAGAAAGAAAAAATTCTTTAATTTAAATTAACTTATATAGGTAGTGGACGGAGGTACGGACAAAACACAAAGAGACTTTACTTAAGTTATATGTCTGTCTGTTCGTTGTGTCACTTTTACGTCTGAAGAACTTTAGATATTTAGCTGAATCTTTGTAAAAACCGTTTAGACAATTTCTAAATAAAATCCTCTGTAGAAGGTGTAATCATGTACCTAACATACCCACAATTTACAAATAAATGTGTAGGGTTTCTTTTTGAACTCAACCTAAGACAACCTTAGTTTATTTTACTTGTTAGTAATAGTGCTGCATACTTATGCCCTGTCATGCAATACAGCAATTCAATTGACAAATTTGTCGTAATCATAAATGTAACCAAAATGTGTGTAAACGTCAATTTCGTTTTATAAAAACTTTACGTTTTCTTTTGTACAACAATTGAGATATCAACACAAATAAATGAGCTTTTAGCACGTTAACAGGCATTACAAAGGACATTAAATTGTTGTATCCTGTAAAAAAAAAAAAATTAATTGTTTTTAATCCAGAAAATATTACAGTATAAATGAAGTATGTATATGTTGTAACCTCCAATCATTTTAAAGCTGAATAGGAATGCAGAGAAATGGAGAAAAAAAGAACAAATTTCATTGAACATGATACATTCGCACAGATGGAGATTTCAATTGTTATATAAAAATGCCGATGCCGTTGTGTCATGCTGAGTTGTTGTTACGAGGGTGTAATATTGTATGTAACACATGCAGATTACATGAAGAAAAAAGGAATAAATTTCGCCATCCACTTTATGTTACACCCCACCAACAAAAAAAAAAAAAAATGGATTTCATTTTTCTCTCATATTTTGGCTAAAATATTAATTCGAAAGAAAAGACAGGAAGAACAAGTAAAAAAAGCAAAAAATAATAAGATTTGGTTTAGACCAAATTTTAAATACACTCCGCAGGCGCTTACAATAATGTGGGCGTGGCAAGGGTATGTAAGAGCTTCCAAGTCGTGTTTTACGCTTTATTCCTAAACAAACAAACAAAATTTTTCGAAAAAATTATATGTATTTAAAAAAATTCGTAAAAAATTCAAAGTAATTCGAAGGTGGGAATAAAAAAAATTTAAAAATCATTAATTTTTATAAAAATTTTAATAAAATTAAATATAAATTATAAAAATTTTGAAATTTTGAAATTATTATTTGCTTGATCTGCTTGCGCTGGAAGTGAACATACAAAATTTCAACTCGATACCTCAAGATGTATCACTGTGCTACACAAAAGACAGACGTACGAACGGTCATGTTTAAAATGACTTAATTTTCTATCTTCAACAAGATTATTATACTTTAAGTGTTGCAAACGAAATGACAAATTTAGTATATCCCTCATTTTATGTGAAGGGTATAAAATACAGTAATAATGAAAAATCATGAAAAATATTGCAAAAGCAATGAAGTGATCAAGCCGTAAGGGAACATTTTAATTCCATAGAAATGAAAGCATCCGACACAATCACAAAGGCAACAACAACAAATGTAGAAAAAAAAGCCGAACTGAACTGAAACTATGTGTGTGTGTGTGTGTGTGTGTGTGGGTGAGTGAAAACTGTACATATGTACCTTTAAACTTTTGGAAAACAATTCATCTCTTCTCCCTGCCACTGCCACTGCCACTGCCACTGCTTCTGTATCTTTAGAAAATGTCCATTTAAATATTTGTACGTGCATCACAGACAAAGGATATGATGAACAATCAGCAGCCAAAATATTTGCATGTATGCCAGCTCCCACATATTAGACCAGCTCAAAACGCGATTAAATAATGAAATGGAATCATCACGTTACATACTGAATAACGCAGAGCTTACAATCAGTGTTAAAATTGAGTGTTAGGGTAGGAGGTGAATTCATCAAATTGTCCTGTATTAATGCTGTCATTGATGATGGGGTAACAAACTCTAGCATAATTGTTTTTTGTTCTGTTTTTCATTTTACCGCTATTGCTTTGTATCATAACACGCAATTGTATACATAATGTATTCACCAGTACACACTAACACACTGTCCCCCTCCTTTGAACTACCAGTTGAGCCTGACAGAACAACTGTGTATAATAATAATAAAAAACAAAAAATGAAACAAATTTTTTTATTGAAGGTACATATCATGTTGTCATCGCTTGAGTATTCACTCAAGCTGGGCGAACCCTGAACTTCGGTGTTATATTCCGTTGGCCCCATCAACAATATGACATGATTTCTTTATAAAAGCCGTAAAAATAGCGGATTAATATCGCGCATTTTTTTGTTTCAGAAATCACCCTAGCTTTTACATGTTGTTGTTGTTGTTGTTGTTGTTTTGTTTTTTGTGTTTGAGAGTTTTGCCAGTTTTATGTGAAAAATTTTTCTTTCTTGAAAAAAAAAAAAAAAAAAAGATGAAGAATATTTTTGTCTTTAATTTCTTGAACCAAAAAAACAAAAAAAAAAAAAAGAATCCTACAAAGAATAGAAGTTATTCTTATGGTTTGCATGTCCTTTTATCATTTATTATTTCCTTTTTATTCCCCTTCACATTAATGATGATGCTATACTAAGTTTGTCTTTCCGTTTGCTACACCCAGAAGTGGGCGTCAGAGACCCTATAAAGTGCATATAAGGTTTATATATTAAAATTTATTAAAATTGTAAAATCGTGGATTTGGAAAAACTTAAAGTTCTCGGTAAGTGGATTAGGAAGAAGATTAAGAAGTTTGTTGAGTGTTTATTATTCGTTTGAATTTCACTACATTTTCTTCTTTTTCTTTTTTTTTGCGAGTATTTTTTTCCAATAGTATGCGAGTATTGCTTATTGTAGCATAATTTTTCTTGTGTAGACTTTTTCAATTTAGCCAATTTGTTAAGTTTTCCTTATAAGACTTTCCGTAAGACTTTTGCCAAAGTCTGTTGGGGGGGAGGTTTTCCACAATTTCTTTTATTTTTATAAATATATCTACCTTATATACATATATATATATATATATATATATATTGTTTGTTTCTTTATGTTGTTTGTCTTGAAATCTTTTTATTAAGTGTTTGAAATTGTTCTTTTATGATTTTGTTTGACTTGATTTTTATCGAGAGTTAGGGCTTATGTCTTAATTTGTTGCTTGAGTATCAAATGTTAATGTCTGTTAATATAGAATTTTGAAGATAAACAACGACTTATGTGTAAATAATCGGAATCAGAGTTTAGCTGTCAGAGATTAGCATTAAATTAACCATTTACTTTAACGTTTACTCGTTTAACAGACAAGATAAAATATTTAAGAAAAAAATATATTAAAATATTTAACACTTAATGGTTAATATTATGAATTTTTAATTTATTTATTCTGATTGTCACTAAGCAAGGACAACGGTTTCTTTTCATCATTTTTGGAAGATTTTACGTAGAGCGAAGAATTCTTGTATACAAGGGTTACGGGTAAAACAAAGAAAAAACTTTAAAAAACTTGTTATATGCACTTGTCTTAGCTACAAGAAATGGACAAAATAATATAAACACCCGACATAGGGTTTCGTAATTGCAGTTCTTCCATGAATGTTAGCTTTGTGTAGCTTTGCCATATAAAAACTTTCATTAGAATAGGAACTTATATGGTATGATTCGGTCCATTTTCAACAGAGTTCCTTCTTTCTTGTATCCATACATATCCTTGCACCAAATTTCATCAAAATATCTCAAAAAATTCGATTTGTAGTTTACGCACAAATTTATATGGACCGACAGACGGACATGGTTAACTTAAAGGTGAGTGTATGATTCATTCAGAATTTGTTTCTAAACCCCATTTTCTGGGTGTTGCAAACGAAATATCAAACTTAGTAGATACACCTCCACCACTAAGGTAACTAAATATAGAAATTTCAAATAACCATTACGTGTAAAACTATATGAAAAAAGGTGAAAAATCAAGTGTATTTTTCATGTCATATCAATAATAGTTTGTATCCATATTTTTTGTTTTTCTATTGTGTTGTAATTGTTCGAAAAAAAAAGCCACAGTCATGTACATCTTAAGAAACAAAAAAGTAAATAATAACACAAAAGGCGTTGACAACCGAACAAATCCATTGACAAAGTTACAGATAAAAGTGTAATCGAAAAGAAGAACAAAAAAAAAAAAAAATTGGGCAAATATCACTCAAGTGTACAATGCAGTAATAATAAATAGATCCCCGTAACAAAAGAAACAAATGACATGCGACTAATTAGAAAATAATAAATTATAGAAAAAGGACACAATTACCGAAAAAGGACAATAATGTCATATAATGATAAAAAAAAAAAGAAAAAAGAAAACTATTGTCGCTTAGTGTAGATGAGATTATCTTAAACAATATGACATTTAACGCATTTAAACGAAAAATACAAAAAAAAAAAAAAATAAATCGTTGTCTGAGAAAAATATGAAATCGAATAAAAGCAAGATTTTATTTATAAAAAATTATAAATAATTAAAAAGTGGACACAGTTGTCAGATTTGATTGATTTTGTGAGAAAACATACACACTAACTGTTATTGTGGTAAATTCAAAGCCTTAAAGCCAGCCATTCTGACTCGAATAGAGTGGTCGATCCCAAAATCGCAAATTATTTATTTCTTTAAAATTTAATTCGTAGCCATTTTCCTTAAAAGCACCATAAACGAAAGAGTTTTACAAAAACTTTACAGCATTACTACAAAATTTTTTTATAATTTCTACACCCTCCTCATAAGTTGGGAGTATATTGAGAGACCCTACAATATACTCGTATATGTATTCTTGATCAGCATCAATTTAGACACGTATGTCCGTATGTCCGGGTGTCTGCCTATTGTTGGCATTATCGCGGGCGCACATTTTGATATATTGAGCTGACATACAAGTTCGTTTAGTTTTTGAACGCAGATCATTATTTAAAATCAAGGCAAAAGCCACGCCCACAATTCACAAAAATCTATTTATCTGCCACAAAAGCTAAGCTATTAAATTGAACTTTGACACACTTGAACTTGAAATTTTGTATGCATATCTATAGTTATTCCATTGAAAATTGTGCCAAAAATGGGCATGGTTGGATAATGAAAAAGCCCACAATATGCCAAAAACCATACCTAACTCGACTTTAAGAGCTGATACACTATTAGAAGATGTAATTATATACCTGCCATGCCCACCATTATAGATTTGGCTGAAGTCAAATTTAGTTTTCTTATTTGTTTGTTTTAAATAATTACCTCTTGATAATTACAAGATGACATTTCGGAAAATTCATTTCAATTATACTTCCGCGTACTCGACTAACACAATATTGAACATTTGAAAATTCGAAAATAAAGAAGCCAGGAAAGTACATTCTTAAAAAAAAAATCAACATAAAAAATATCTCTAAAAGTTTATACACTTAAATCTGAGCACGTAATAGTGTAATATACACATATAGACAGACGTATTTATATATGTGTGTATGTACCTAATGTACAAAGTATAAAGAGCACCCTTTGCCAATAGAAAAGCATCTGGTAAATATTACTAACATGGAATCTTTTTCTCATCACATTCCGTACTTATTAATGTACTCGTATTTGTTTAAAGGGCGCATCACAATTACTCTGTTGCCAACCTTTACTTACTAAATACCACATATTCTCATTCCTTTTATATGCGTCGAGTAGGTAGGTAGGCATATAAAAGGAATAATTTTGTGTGCTGTTGTCCTCTTTTGCTTTGTATGATCTGAGCCGCTTTTAAACTTGCACAAATGTCGACCAGCTAACAAACTATAAGTATTTACTTCCCTTAAAAGATGGTGATTATGATTATGGTGATGGTGATGGAGATGTGTATTCATAACTAAGTATCTTTTATATTGCATCATGATGTCTTGTGTTGTGTTGTGTTGTGTTGTGTTGTGTAGTTTTGTTCAGGCCATACTGTACTGCATTGTTTTCATATACACACATATTATATATATTTGTGTACAAGTATAAGTAGGTATTATGTAAGCAGATGATATCTGCTGAATACAATACGATGATCCTTTTCTAACACAAATACACAATGATTGGCAAAACTATTGATAACATATTCACCCCAAATACATGCATAAAGTATTATAAATGAAATGCCATCTTGAATGGAAATGTGTTTGAAAATCCATAAATTTGAAACATTTGATATCTTTGTGAAATACCTGATGCGTACAGTTTTCAAATTACAAATAATTATTTCACAAATTCCTAAGTGTTACTTAATACCAAACACCATCATAACAAAGTATAATTAAAGTCATTTTTTTACAAAACGCTGCCAAGCGCTCCAATTTAATTCAAGTTTAGAATATTTGTAATTTTTTTGTAAACAAATGATGTTCAGTTCCTAAAAAAAGGCCTCACACACTTTACTACATTGAGGTGGTATAAAATTTCTTCTTTCTTTTTTATATGAATTAACAAAAATTATTCGATTTATGTTTTTTTTAATGCTTTCACATAACAATATAAAGGCAGAGAATGCAGCTTTTTAAACATCATCCATAATGACCCATTCCGTGGGTCAGTGTCGACATCAATCATTCCAATTAATAATTTATCAAATCCTAATGTTTACACATATGTTCATACATATGTACATATAAAGAAGCATAATCATTACAGTGTGTCGATAAGTTGAAAACCTAAAGTCAACGTGAATAACTTCTTAAGTATTATGAGGCATCAAGATTTTGACTGAAAAGTCTTTTTAAGATCTTTGTTTTTTTTTTTTCTTTTCTGAATATGTAAATTTATGTATTTGAATAGAGCAAAACAACAACAACGTCAATAATAAATAGCAAGTCAAATAAAATTAAAAAGGGTGGTTATAAAAGGCCGCCATTAAAATCTTTCAATTAATATTAAAATTAAGGGAATGTTAAATCTCTACACTACCGACAACGTACTCTCTTTGCAATGTATGTAGTATGTGAGTAATTATTATACCTAATAGTTTCATAATACAATACATACACAGGCATAAAAGAAGGAGGAAAAGAGCAGCCAACCTACCCTAAGGAGTTTTTAGTTATTACAAATTTACTTCTACATACATTTTACGCACAACGGCTGAATTTGAACTGAAAAGTATTGTAAACGGGTACACACACATACTCGTATATAAATGAGAGTGTGAGTATCTTACGTATGTACATAATGTTAATGGAATAGTAATTGGTGGTAATATAACAACTGTATCCATGCTGTGATCGTAGGATAACGTTTATCAGAAACCGCCTTTGTGGGTTTTCTCCCCTTTTTAAAAATGGGTAATGTGATATGACAATCGGCATAATTAAGTTGAAGCAACAAATATGCATTTAGGATAGAATGGCGGACAATTTTGGGCCAGAAGAGTGGAGAAAAATTTTGAAGGAAATATAATTGAAAATATTTAATTAAGAGATTTACACGGAAATGATACAATTATGTGTGAAATCATATAGAGAATATATGCAGAAATAATAATAATAATATTTCATATATCTAAACAATATGCTAAAATTTTGTTTCAATTTTTGAAGTTGTAACCTTTAATTATACAGATCCATTCAGAATCAAAAACTGAAACGATTTAACCATGTCCGTCTGTCCATGTAAATTTGTAATCAAGCTCGATGGAATTTGGTACAAAAACATTTAATGGCCCAAAGAGGAACCCTACCTAAAAGAGACCGAAAGGAACCATTTGTAGAATCCCTCCGCATATAAGATTTTCATTATGATAATAAAAGTCTTTATATAGCAAAAAAATCGCAATCCTTAATATTTAGCGATAATTGTAAAGATAAATATTTGTAAAAATTTTTAAGCAATTGTGGGCGTGGCTATTAATTGATTCTACAAAAATTAATAATATATGTTTTAAATTTAAACTTAATATCTCAATTATTGCAAACGTAAGCAAAGCAACAAAAGACGGAAGTACAGACATTGCTCCTACTGGTAGTTGCAAATGATATAATTTAACTCAAATAAAATCATAAAATTATGTTTTCATTTTTTTTTTTTATAACGTATATAAATCCCTTTTATCGCTTTTCATTTTCATTTGAGAATATTCCCCAAAATATTAAATATTGTCTCACTTATGGACTCATTGTGTTTAATGAAATTCATCAAATGAATTTAGTTAATCTCCGGCTGGGTATTGCCGGGTTGCTGGGTCAGTCATAACGTTGCCTGCAGCCAAGTGAAACATGCCGTACATGACTGTAACAAAAAGGGTTAATTTTATACTTGCTAATTGATTATTTTAATGTTTTTTTTGGCCAAGAGTAATATTCAGCCCACTTCCTTCCACTGCAAAATTTCTATTATTTATTGATACCATGGTACATAGCCTGGCATTTAACATATTATGTCGGGCACGTTTATTCGTAGCGACAATTTTAATGACTTTACTTAATATTGTGTTTATTTGCACAATTGTTTTGTTTGTCTTTAGTTATCATGGCGTTCATTTTGTTATGTGTGCCGCCTTTGTTATTTGTTCTATAACTGCAGGATATTGTATTTTCCGATTTTTCGCGCAAATCATTTTTACGTTCATTAAACTTTGTTAAATAACAAACTTTCTCTTTACTTACTTTTAATACAAATGCACATGTGAAGATGTGGGAAGATGTTCTGTACTCATCCGACCCATGTTAAGGTTATATTAAGTTTGTAATTGCGTTTACAAATAATGGAAGAAATAAAGGATTTAAGTCGCCAAAGCTATAGTTAGTATGTCTGTCTTTATATAATGAATAAAAACTCCCTAAGAGATATATTTGTGACTTGCACAATAATTTATAATGAAAGGACAGACGGACATGAATATTTTAAAACTCAGATTTTCAGGATAATGATAAATCTACATCCTTTATAGGATTTTTAAAAACGCGATCATTTGACTCGAACATGTGGACAAATTGAATACAATACCATTAGCTTGGTGGTTGAAACACAATGTCGTTCAAATATATCATAAACGATAATGCAGTATTTTGAATGATGAATTTCGAATTTCTAATAAAAATCATAAAAAAATATATAAATTTTGATAACATGCACTATATCCTTAGATTCCATTAAAGCGATGAATAAGCGTCAAAAGTGTAATTATATCGTTTTTCCTTAAAACTCTTCATCAAATATTCCTATTTTCACACATACATATATAATATATAAGGATAAACACTTATTTACATAAACTGTCTCGGGGTAGAGACGTCTGTTTACCTTTTCTAGTATGTAAGCTTTTCCGCCTTTTCTAAAACGGTTCACGAGAAGTTAGTGCAAAAATTTTTAAAGCAAATATTTTCATAATATCAACTCATACACATGCAAAGATTTAATAAGTATATAAACAGTTTCTATAGATATGTATGTATGTATGTATATGCTCGTGTTTACCTTATACATGTGTTTGAGTTTTTATATACATTTGAGTATAGAATGATTTCATTAAAACTGCGTAAAAGTGAAAGGGTTGATTTTTACCAGCTTAGATTATTTCTATATATTTACTTTACTAGCGTACATAGAACAGGATAAGTATAGTGTGTACACGTTTAGTAATCTTTTGCACTTTATTTATGATGTGAAAAATCAATACAAGTTTATATAAAAAGCAAACTTAAATTTCTACTTGATATTAAATGAAAATAAATTTTAAATTGTTTTAAAGTGATACACGTTGCGTTTTGTCACATTATGAAAAGTAAATGAAAATGTTATCGTAAGACAAGCCGTTTCTTTTTTGTCATATAAAAGTAGGTTCATGAGAAAACATTGAAAAAATCTTTAAAGCGTTTAAAAATTATACATTTATTTATACACTCTATATAAAACGAGAGTTATTCTAATTTTGTCAGTTTTATTTGCAACACACAGAAGAAGATCCTACAAAATATAAATATATCTGAACAGCATCAAAAACTGAGTCAATCTAGATATGTCCGTACGTGTGTCCAATTGTTGTTGGCATTCTTACGGTCGTAAATTGTAAGATATTGAGCTGAAATTTTTGTACAGATGCTTTCAGTTTCTACACGCAGACACAGTATTTAAAAAGGGCAAAATTGGTCAAAAGCCACGCCCACAAACGATAAAAATCCATTTATTTGCCACAAAACTTGAGCTATTAAGTTGAAATTTGGTACACATAATTATATTTATACCATCCATCGGTGTCCCAAGAATGGGCATGGTAGCAAAACAGGTGCGCCCATAATAGACAAAAATCTAAATGTCTGCCACAAAAATTGATCCATGATTTTGAAATTTAGTGTACATATCTATAATTAGCCTGTTCGTCAATGTGCCAAAAATTGGCGGCATCGTAAAGCACAGACAACGCCAAAATTGACAAAAAACCATACTCAGTTAACTTTAAGCTGATATGTGATACCTAAACCATAAAAGGGCGTAATCATACATCTGTCACTCCCACCTTTATACCGATCAATTGAGAATCAAAATCTGAATTGATTTAACCATGTCTGTCATGTTCATGTTAATTTGTACTCAAGCTGCACATCGTACTTTTTGAGATATTTCGATGAAATTCGGTACAAGAATCTGTATTGGTTCAAAAACGAATCCTACTAAATATGAACAAAATTATTCTTTAATATTGCTTACTGATACCATAATTTGTAGTAACTGCTGTTATAATCGATTTTCATTTATTTATTTATTTTTTTAAATTGTTTTTAAGCTTTCTATATAAAAAACTAAACATTTTTAGGTAGCGTACCACAAGTTTTTAATAACATGCACTTGATATACACAGATACTCGAGTTGAATTTCCTATGGTTTTTCCTATTGAATGATGATGATTTTAGATCAATTTATACAATGCATTCCATGCACACATAAACGCAAGCGAACTAGGATAAAAGGGGACGTCACAAAATTCATGTATACTGCAAGAGTTCTTTTTGGAGTGCTCTACCTCGGTGGCGTGATTATGTGTGTGCATCTTTATTACGTGCACTATTCTGCAAAATGACATGCTTTCTTTTTCCACCTCAATCGAAAAAACCACCAACTCCCTATTTAGATATTTATGAGAATTTGTAGTTTAATGCCATCTCTGTTGCACACTGTCAACTATATATGTAATATGTTGGGGGTATGGTGGCTGATTATTGGTACATCCGAGCTTGCTGGACTGTACCATACTAATGTAAAGCGTAACATTGTCAACAACATAAACAACAACATTACAAGAAAGACTCTTTGCTGTCCCTGGCCAAATTGTGTCTTGTTTCAAATAAATATAGTGCGCCATACAGTACAGTGCTAATACACCCATATACACATTCATACAGAGTCTCTGCATATGTGTGGGTGTGTGTAAAGGAAGAAAAATTCTTTTACTCTCCGAGTGGTATATGCGCACTAAACGTATACGAGGTAATGCTTTGATGCGTATAAGCCTGCATACGCGGGTACACATCATTCATTTTATAAAATAAACTGCAAGTAAATCCATTACGTTGGTTTTTCTCTTGTAAATTTGATGTCTCTCTCTCTCTCTCTCTCTCACATAAATTTCTGCTGTTCTCTTCTATTTACAACGAAACACTCTTTACCAACAACTACTTGTATTTATGTGGACTTCATCATACCCACACGTATGAATGATTTTTGGGTAAACTGATGAACTGTCCTTTAAAAAGTGGTTTGTGTTGCATTAGATTCGTGAATGTCCCCAGATTTTCGTTTCGTTACCATTCAGGTCTTTGGGTGTGACAGAGTTAAAGCATTGGTTTTTGCTTACATACATAGCCGTGCATGTGTGTTGTGTTCTAGATACAAAAAAGCATACAAGCACCGGCCCAGCCCTATATACGCTTATTTGCATGAATACGAATGAAACGGCAATTTATAAATTGTCGTCTTTGTCATCGTACTTTATCGGTTACCACTGTTGTTGGTACTGTTGTTAGTGTTTAGGTGGCTGCATTCTGCTGCTGCTGCTTACGCTTATGCTTATGCTTCTGCTTTAACGACACTCTACTACTACACATTACACAGTTATGGCAGTGTTGGCTTTACCAACTCTCTCTACTTAATGCTTCCGTTATTACTCTCCAACAGCGTGTGTGTGTGAATTACACACACACACACAAACAATTCTGCTCCTATTTATGCCCGGCTATGAATGGTTGTGCATTTTCTCTTACCATACGAGTTCATGTGTGTGTATGTGCTCTATACTCTATGGCTTTTATTGCAGCAAAATTATAACAACAACAACGATAAAAATTTGTCATTTGTCATGTCTCCATTTATTTTACATCTCTTTCTATCTTATAGAGAACCAGCTTGCTGATTGTATAACGATTGCTGTTTAATGCACATGCTGCTCTTTTCACTCCGGTTTTAAAATCTTGTCTATGTGTTGTGAATGTAGTGACATTTCTATAGTACAAGGGACGACTCTATTTACTTGTATATCTTCCCACGATATGGTGCCGAGCACAAAATACAGTTATTTACTCATATCGTCATTGCACCAATGATAGCTTAGTGTTTTTTATTTTTTTTATTCTATAATATAAGACGACAAAAGACATCTACTTGCAGTTATTTACATGTACACACAAGGCTACTTTTTATAAAGTTAAAACTAAAATATATAATTCTTCTATGTAAGCTTGTAAGTGACCGACTATGTGTTTATAGTACCTTAGCCGTAGACTAAGCAGTTAGGGATAAGGATAAGTAAATAAGGATTTATGTGCTTGTATAAATAAAATTTGGGTTGAGTTTGCGGCATTTTGTTTTTCTCTAAGTACAGATTAATAAATTTAAATTTTGGAGGATGCGTGGTATACCTTAGTGACGAGGGTATACCAAGTTTGCTAATCCAGCTTTAGATACCCTTTAAATATATATATATTCTGCATCAGCATCTAAAACTGAGTTAACCTAGGCATGTCCGTCCGTATGTCCATCTGTTTTTGCCTCTTTTATGGTCGAAAATTTTGAGATATTGAGCTGAAATTTTATACATAAATTTCTAAACGGAGATGGCTATTTGAACTAAATGAAATCAGTTGAGATCCACGCCCCCAATCAACATAAACCTGTATATCTGCCACTAAAATTGACCTATAACATTGAAACTTGCTATACATATTGAGTACAATTATTCCATCCATCGATGCAGTAAAAATGGGCGAGGTGGGATATCATTTACGCCCACAATCGACCAAAATCCAGATAACTTCCTTAAAAAATTTACATATGAAATTTGGTACACAATTTTTTCATATGTATAATCCAACATATATGATAAGTTAATAAGAAGAAGCACTATTAGAAGGCGTAATTACGTACCTTCTACGCCGTATATTAAATTGGTGCATACTTAAGAAATGAAAAACAAAATCATCCAAAAACATCAACATTCAGAATATACAAATAATTGTGCATATTTTAGTATATTTGGAAAATGATTAAAGCAAATCATTTATAAATATTTTTTGTTTTTCTAAAAGCTTCTTTCTGGATGTTGGAAACGAAATATCACACTTAGTAGTAAACTCCCTAAGGAGGGTATTTAGTCGTTTAATAAAAAACTTTACGTACTTTACTTTACTTTATATCTCTTTGTTCATAAGGAAAAAAACTGCTTTATCGGTTTCAGTGCTTGCCACTAGTTAGTCTGATTTTACAGGCATGTGCCAAGTATTTGTATCTACTGCTTAAAAACACTCTTTTTATGTTTTAACAAAAGAGTAAGATTCGACTAGAAGAGAAAATGTTTCATATACTAAGAGATTCTTTTATGTGTTATTTCCCTCTCTATCTCCTTCTATTCATATACATTTATTAACAAATGACACTTAATACAAAACAGTGCCGTAACTTTACTAAAAAATCAAATATTAGCTAAAAACCCATTTATTATAGCTTAAAAATTAATAAACTTTAATAATAATAATACATCATAATTATAAGTAAAAAAGTATGTGTGAGTAATTAAACCATTTATCCCTATACCCATAACCATAGGCAAAGAGACACCAACGAACACATGCCCATGCAATTAGTTGCCGGGTTTAGAGCAGAGAGTTAAATGAAGTGTTTGTGTTTTATAAGAGGGTATATATGCATGTATGCATGTGCGTACGTTTGGTTTGTCGCTTAAACCCGAAGCTGCTTGTCACTCGCTGGAGACATTTGTGGGCAGTTACAATGACTTTGTTGTCTTTTGTGTACTTTGTATATTTTCTTACACGCATATAGGTAAAATTAAAGAGAACATACTTTATGCATGTATTCTTAGCAGAGAATGAGATACTTGTACACACTCGCACGCGCTGACATAAAAGTATTTCGGCATTACATAAACCACCACAGTGTCCATTCTACTAATCAAATGTCGCCAAACACAAATGCAACAACAACAATAGCAACAACAGAAGGAGAACGATACGATTCACATATAATATGCTACTGATGTAGTAGTAAATTTAAGTAGCAGCACTACTACTACTACTATCAAATGAAATGCCACCATTAAACCTCGTTCTCATGGCATGCTGTTGAACATTCAGTGTCACCCACGACATTGTCAAGATTGGATGTGCGCGCAGAAATAACGAAATGTATAAAGTGTATTATTTCGATCAAAAAAAAACTTAAAAAAAAAAAACAAAATTAGAAGCAAAAATAAAAGCACTTCACACAATAATAATGACAAAAATGAAAAGCAAAATATAAATTTTAATATAAAAAATTAAAAACAATTTTTATTAAAAAAACAAAACAAAATAAGAATAATCAAAAGAATATATTGTAACAATACATGTATAGTCAGTCAGTGTTTGTTGTGATCAACCAAGTGAATCATTTTCCAAGGTGTTAATAATTCTACTTGTTCCCCAGTCAACGTAAGTATAACCAAAAATAGTTTATTGTTCCTTAGTATGCAAATAATAAAAAGGGTAGTGAGCGTTTAAAAAAAAATTCATTTAAAGAAATTCCGTCGGTTGTGGTAATATTTAAAAAAAAAAAAACTTTAAAGAAATCGCAACCGTTATGCCACATCTACTTATCTGTTTCAATTGTCGTATATTTTCGTAATTTTGCTAATTTCAAGGTTTTTGAAGACTTTTATAATGTATCAGAAGTATAAATAAAATTATTTTAAAAACTGACTTTAAAATATTTTAACTTTAATTTTTTTTAATTTAAAAAATTAAATCATTTTTAAAAATTTTAAATTTACTATATAAAAAAGGAATGAAAATATTTAAATAATCAATTGTGAAATTCTGTAATAACTGATTTTGTAATTAAAAATTGAAAATTTTATTTAAGAAAAAAAAAATTATAATATAATTTTGTATATTTTATTTTTATAATTAAAAAATATGTAAATTTTGAAATATTTTAAAAATTATTTTCGTTATACATTAATATTTAATTTAACAAATGACACGAATGAAACAGAGACAGTGCATTTTAGTATAAATATTTTTCTTTCTTAATTAACACCCAAAGTTTCATAACTTTATGCATTTAGAAATCTTGAAACCACACACAGATTGATAGATTTATTATGCATCAATATTGAACCGACGGCTTATAAATGTTATTACCAAACAACAATCTTAAGATTACCTTGAGTTCTACTCTTCTCATAAAAAAAACTTTAAATTCTTTTACGCAAATATTTGTAAATTATGGAAAATGCATTCATTTAGAAACGTCGAGTTTGAAGGGTGGGAACTATACGAGATATAGAAGTTAAGGTTTGCCAGAATATTAACAGAGACTTTTTACAGGAGATGGACTTAATAATATGAACAGCATGTAATATATTACATTTCGTTGCATATTGGCAACATTACTTTCGTGAAAATATTAATGCACACCCCAAATGGCGTGTTTGTTCAAATAAATTTGAGATGTTTTTTCCTTATTATTGTATTTAGAGCAGTAATATGGTCGTGTTCTATTTGGAAGAGGTTGATGATGATGGGTATCCTAGATTTGCCCCTTTTTCTTTGTGCTTTATGATGAAATTTCAATCAAAATTCTTTATATTGATCTTAAAGTTTGATCTTTTTTTTTTTCTTATAAAAAAAACTTAGAGAGAGAGCTGTTATAGCAAGCATTATATTTTAGGGCATTTTAGGGTAGGGTACTAAATAGTCGTACTTTACCAATTAGATTGGATTTATTGCTTTTTATTATTAGATTGAAATCCTAAGCTTCTACGAACGAAATGATTTTATAATGATAACAAATAAAATTTTCTGAGACTCTGTCTCTAAACAATTTCAAAACTAGCATAACTGGCATAAAAGCAGATAAATATGTAGTAGATTTGCAAAGTTTTTTTTTTTTTTTATCTATTTGTCATTCTTTCAAGGTCTCTACTGTTGTTTGTTACTGTTGTTGTTGTTATTGTTGTTGTTAAAACACTTACGAATCAAAATATTTAATTACTATTTTTATTTAGCAATTTCATGTTAATTTTCATTCGTTTGTTTGTATTGTATGTACGTTCGTTAATTCAATGGAAAAACGACACATAAAATAATGACTGAAACCAACAAAATAGCGAAAAATAATTAATATATATATAAAAAAATCTCATTTTAGCTAATCTTGATTGACAGTTTTAAGTGTCAGCAGTGGGTCCATGTGTAGATGTTTGTGTGGTAATGTTAATGCCAGACAACAAACGTAACAACAAGCTTTCACATAAGCTACGCATTTACGCTTTCGCATGTGTGCGTACCCCCGCGCGCACGCTCGTGTGTTTGTGTGTGTGTATGTGTCAGCATAAATTTATTTGTAAAAGATGAGCTACAGATTGTTGGAATTGACAAGTACAAAATACTTGAAACCAGATTACATCACACTTCCTTTAATTTGTTACAAAGATAGAGAATTATAAGAAAACTTGATTGTTTCCTTGACTTTTTCAATGGCTTGTATGAGTGCGTTTATACACGTATATGTACAGTTATATATAATTATTGGAATAAAAACAAATGATGATTTTAAGTAAACTTGACCTAAACGTAGTAGTTAAGAAGAAGAACATAAGACAGGATAAGGACTTGAGTCAATTTTATTGTGTATTTAAATAAAATGAATTTTACTAGTTTTCTATTGAGAAAAAAGGAAAAGAAGAAGAAACAAATTCTGTTGATAAGCACGTTAAAAATGTTCTGCCATCTTAGACATGAAGCTGCAAAGTGAAAAAATTGTTTTTGAAAGGATCGAATAAAGAAGGCGTTCATTTAACACGCCTCAAGAAATTCATAACAATTCATAATCGGTCTTATTATTTTTGACTTTTGAAACGGAAAATGGTGCAGTCCATGTTGTTGAAGATTGTATACAGAGAATGGACAAAATAATATGAACACCATGCAATCAATCGATGAAATGTGTAATCTCTCAGACTTTGAAAAAGTGTCTATGACGTAATCAGATGAATTGCTTAATGTGAGCGACAGCATACACAAAACGTGATAAAAAAAAACATCAGTGACAAAGAAAAATTGTGAGCGAAACTCAAAGTTAACTGACAGAGACTGGCGAACATTAAAAAGAAAAGACTGCGACAAAAGTGACAGCAAAACTAATCAGACACTCTACGGATCTGTTCCGCAACTGTTCTAAAATCAAAAGGTGCCTTATGGTCTATGTCAGGTGTTCATATTGTTTTGTCCAACCCCCCCGTATATATGTTTTCTAGGGCCTGGGAAGGTTTACAAATGTTATAAAAATATCTCTGCCACATAAACACACATTTTTTTTCACAATTGCTCTTCCTGTTCTTCCGTGAATTATATGTAAAGAATTTAAAAAAAAAAAAACTAAATCCGAATGCAGTTATTATGTATGGGGGAGACGGATGCAAAGACACACGCACACAGGTAGAAATGTAGATGCAGATGGGGAGAGGTAGGCAGAATAAATAAATCATATTTCAAGTTTTTAAATCGATTTCCTCTGTTTATAATTAAGAGTTGAGTCGCTGTTGGATTTATCGTAAATATATAAACTGAGAACGATAAAACAAATTCCCATTTGAACCGGTTCCTTTTTTGTTTTTTGTTTTTTTTTTTTCCCTTTATTATTACAACCGTTACTGATCACTATGGTATAAATACATATGAAAAGATTTATATACTATTATAGAGCTATTAACTTAGATTATAGGTTCCACAAACTGCTGTTGCATTGACACATGCACACGAACGTATAAAACACATATAATGGTCACACTGCGGCTGCTGTAGCGCTGCTGTTAACAATTGCTTTTGTCAACGTTTTTTTTTTTTTTTTTTCTTTTTTGTGGATAAGTTGTGTGTGCGTCACTTGAATGCGGTTAATATTTAATTAATGTTTAGATGAATTTTTTTTTATACGATCGGTATTGGTAAGACAACAAAGGCAACCTTTCAAGCAACTTTTCAGAACTGAAAAGTGTTGTTTTTTTTTCTTCACTTTCCATAAATCATAAATCATGGAAAATTTAATTTCGATTTACATAAATAGAGAATATTTATTCGATTCATAGATAGATTGTATAATAGGTCATAAAACATGAAAATGTTTTGTAACAATTTATAGCTTTGTCACCTTTAGGGGGCAGTCACCATATATGTTATCCATAAAAAAAGTTGACCATCTTCAAAGTTCATCTTTTATACCAAATAAATATTTAACTGGATCGTATATAATGGCAGCGACTCATTATTTTTTCTATTTATTCATTTAATGAAAAAGGTTTCAAATACATCGGGTTCCAATCAATCGCTATATAGTAATGTCTGTCTGTCTGTTTATTAATAAAAGCTATTAAAGAACATGCCCACAATGCTAGCAGCAAAAACTGTTTAGTCAACAATTGCATTAGAAGCGCGCCCAATTTTATAATCCTTGGTGCTAATTGTGAATTTTATTTCAATATTCTGTTTAAATAACACATTTGTACAAAATATATTTTTTTAATTGCAAGGCATTCTTGAAACGATTAAAAGCTTTATTTATTGTATGAAACATGACGTCTTTGCGCCAAGTTTTACTAAATAACCTTTAGTCTCGTTTTCTTTGCAGATTCCTCTAAAAAAAAAAAAAAAAAAAAACAATTTTAAATCATAGCTGTACCCACCACCCACCCACCCACACACACACACACACACACATAAACATGGAACATTTAATGAATGCTTTCATGCCACCCGCCTACCTATTAAGGCATCCCAGCCCTACAATGTCTAGCGTATCGCCTACCGCATCACCAGCTATTTCGCCCAATACTCAAATGCTTAACAAACCGAAACGATGGGGTTCGCCACCTATTAATATGGGCGGACAATTTATCAATCCTGCTACGGGTAAAAAACGTGTCCAATGTTCGATTTGCTTGAAAACATTTTGCGACAAGGGTGCTTTGAAAATACACTTCTCTGCTGTGCATCTGCGCGAAATGCACAAGTGCACGGTGGACGGTTGCAACATGGTGTTTTCATCGCGACGATCGCGTAATCGTCACAGCGCCAACCCCAATCCGAAACTGCATTCACCACATGTACGACGCAAAATTTCACCACATGACGGCCGCACAGCACAACAGTTTCCTGTATTCAGTCTACCGCCAGCTGCCTTAATGCCAAATGTTGAAGCTGTCAAAACATTTTCTGGTCTATTAAATTCACCGACTGCAACAACCGGTTTCGTTCCTCATCCTGTGACAATATTTGGTGAACTGACGCAACCGCCACCACCAGCACCACCACCGCCCTCCCACCACACCATCAATGCCTTACATCACGTTATGTTGGACAATCATGAGAAATTTTCGACAGTTTCTTCATCGCGCAGCAGTGCAACGTCAACCAATTCAGATCATGATGACGATGATGATGATGGTTATATTTTAGATGTACAGGGTGATTCTAATGCTAGTCAGAGTTGCCACATGGATGATGTGGATGATTATTTTAGTGAAATGGCGGATAATGAAGTGGTTAGTAAAGTGGAGGATGAACATTGCTCAACGATTCGAATGGAAGACGGCACGCCTCAACAATCGAAACACAAACAAGACGACAATTCGAACGAGCCTTTAGATTTTAGTATAAATAGGCGTTTCTCCTCATCATCACCAGCATCAACAACAACAACAACAACCACAGCAACAACCCCGCAGAAGTCTTTGAATAATTTTTCCATGGAAAGACTTTTAGGCACAAAACAACAACAACAACAACAACAACCTTCCTGTAGTGCATCAAAAATATTTTCTACCGATAATTCCTCCAAAATGATAAAAATGGAAAACGATCATTTTATCGAATCGATCCGGAATTGTACACATGCCTCAAATAATCTAAGCAGCGTCAACAGTTCAGCTTTCAATGGAATCTCAGCGAAAGTACAGCACATTCGAATGTTACAATCACAAATGTTGGCTGCTGCCGCTGTTGCTGCTGTTGCCCAAGACCAAAGCTCTTTAAATCCCGACATAGTTCCTTTATCTACATTCCCTACGCCGCCCGTTTTGAATTTATTGTCAGAAGTGTACCGGTCAATGTTCATAAACAACAATAACAACATTAACAACAACAACAACAATAATAATAATGATAATATGAAAAATCCTCAAGCGTATAACGAAATGTCCACAAATGCTATCTCAGTTTAAAGCCTTGCCTTGCGACACTTTGCTGGTCTGGCTGAGCAGTAATAAATTTTCAATCGCTTTAGCTATTACCCACCCTCCTACCATTAATAGAGGTATACAATGTAAGAGCGAGAGTTGTTTGTGTATGAGCATTATATAATTGTATTTGTTATATAAATAGTTGATATACTTTTTTGGCATATAGAAAGTTTACAGCTCTCACATCAATCAATTTATGTAAAAAGTAAAAATTATTCAAATCTTTTTTATTTAATTTTTTTAATCTATTATAAAACAATTGTTTTATACGAAGCTGAACTATAAACAATCTTTATTATTGATCTCTGTCTCTATACAACGCCCTCGGGCATTCGCTATCGCTCTATATCTTATCCATACATACGAACATTTTAATCTTTACTCACTTTCTTTACGCCTTTGTGCAATACTTTACAAATGCTTCTCCTCTGTTAAGTGTATTTTTAATATATTTTATAAATTTTTCAAAATTTTTCTTTGTATTTTGTATTTTTTCATTTTGTATATCATAAGATGTCAGCAAATTGAACACATATCGTTGTTTTATTTTTTTTTTTAATAAAAAGAAATTATTTTTAGTCATTTATATATTGTATGTACACGTTCACAGTTGCACAGTTGCACAGTTGCATGTGTACACAATCGATGTTAAAAATTAAGAGATGAGAGAGAGAGAGAGAGAGAGCATTTTAATGCTATAATAAAATATTTTATCTAATTTGAAATTATTTTTACTTGTGTTGTGTTTTATTTTTATTTTCTGTGGGGGGGTTAAAGGATACCAAAGCAATCTTAAAACAATGTTAAGGAGGTTTATACTGTTTTACTTTTTTATCTTTATTTGTTGTTTCCTAGTGCCCTCAAGTTAAGAAATTGAGCCGAAATTTTGACAACAACGCCTGCTTCTCACTTGAGTAGTGTTCATGTTTTAAGCGTGACCAAATCTTATAGCTTCAAAGTAGTCGATACGAAATCGGCCCCAATTTTACTCTATCAGTTGTACTTTTTGTGGGGTTTTTAAGCAAAAAATACAACATTTCGAAGTGGATCGTATCAAAAACTACACCAAAAACGAAAGGGTTCAAAAACTAAAAAAGAGAAAAAAATCTCTAGAAAATCTAAATTTTTCCGGTTTTTTAAATTTTTTTTCTCAATTATCGCCATAATAAGCGATTTAACAAAAGACATACAGACGGATCTAGTTGTCCTTTGTCCTTTTCACCGTTATCATTGACAGACATCTTTTATATTGCGGGTGATATGTATTTTTTTTTTGGGTTCAAGTAAAACTTTTTTGATATTGTTCAATAATTTATTTATAAAACACTCACAAAATATGGTACATTGGGTACAGAATAATAAGCTTGTGTAGAAAATGAAATTCTTTGTTTTTATTTCCAACGCATCGAAATGTCAAGTAAAATTCATCCAAAGTGAAAATGAAACACATGGCCACTTTAACGGCAGCAATGTGTACAACAGCCATTCATTGTATTTATATGACACAAACACACACATATCTACCCTCCCGCCCAACCTTCCACCTTTTCTTTTTCAATATAGAAAAAATTCCATCGATAAACTAAACAAATATCAATATTGTGTATGATGTGCACACAAGTACAAGTCTTGACTAATTTGGACATAAGGAGATGTGAAATTGAAATTGAAATTGAAATTGAACGCACATACTCACCCATTTTCACAAGAATTTCCACCTCTTTATATCAATAATATGTGTACACACAGTAATCGGAAATTTAACGTTAAGACACAAAACAGCAACTGCTGCTGATCATTGTATTCATTTATTGTTATAATATTTTCATCTTGCTTGATATGCAAAGCAAAGTAGAGCAATTTTATTTAATTATAAAACAAGGAAAATCATTTTTGTTTTTTCTGTATACATTGCTTTTTTGACATTCCACATATATAGACGTTATAATCTGTTATAAACCAAACACTTTCACATTTTGTGGAGTGACGACGATCGCAGACTTTAATAAATCATGATTTGCTGGCATTTTGTTTACACACAAAAATATTATGATTATCTATATATAGTATGTATATATGTTTGAGAATTTGTGTGTGCATTGTTAATGTTTAGAATATGAAAATGATATGTGATTGACAAGAAAAGAATTTCCATTCTCATGCACAATTACTAACAACGACAGCTTTTGCTTGTGATTCAATCTCAACGTAAATCTAATAATAAATCGAATTTATATCTTTTACAAAAATAAAATAACAACAATAACAACATTTTCCACCATCATACATATTATTTAAATCATAAAATTATTAATTGCTCGATCATATAATAATGGTCGGAGTTATTTCTTTTCATTTGTATTTATTGTTCTGTCTTAGTACACTTAAAACCTGAACTTTTGTTAAAGCAAATTAAATGATATTCAATAAAAAAAATATGCTCCAGTGTTGTGCAAAATAATGTTTCATAGGATTTCTTCAATTACGAAAAACCAGCAATAATAAAATCGGCTTGATGTTGAATATAAATTCTTACGTACCGTTTTATAATTTTATGGCATAAATCCTTAGTTTTGTTTATTTTTTGTAATCTCAACATTTCCAAGCAACATTATATGCGGTTTTGCAAAAAGACAAAACTGATCGGTACAGTCCAACAGTATTTGTTTGACATAATGAAGATAAACTTCAAGTTTTATAACATATATAAATGGGGAAAAAACAAACAAGTGGATATGTCATAGTCCGTCCAGTTTGACCATTTCATACCCTACACAACATAGTTCCACAAATAATGCTATAATTAGTTTAGTTTACCAATAAATGCAAATCATTATCAAGTTAATGCGTGAACAAGCATTATGTGAGTAGAGGTACTGAAAATGGTGCGAAAGGGTGCAAATTTGGCCCATTCAAATATTAAGTTATAAGAAAGAATTTTTTATTTTTAGAATTTTTAATTTTTAGAATTTTTAATTTTGTCAAAATATATTAAGAAGTTATATAAGGAAGGGTTCTATAAATGAACCAATTTAAACTATTTTTAGTAGTGCTTATATTTGGTCTAAGATAAGCCCTTGCACCCAATTTTACTAGAATATCTTATAAACTGTTGCCAAAATATTGTCTACAAAAAAATGTGGACAGACAGGCATGCCTAAACTGAGTCATTCTGAGTTTTAGTGAGTCAATCTAGGTGTAACAAACATTTATACAAACTTATATACCCTTTGCCACAAGTGCTGCAAAATTGTCTATGAAACGGTGAAGATTTTTTATTTATTTCCTCTTATTCTCGTTAGTGTAGCTCTGTTTGTTTTTTTTTTTTTTTTACCTATGTCCAAGAATTAACGATGGCGACGACTCTAAGCACGCAATGTCTTCCACGTATATAAGTATACTACAAAGCACCTGGTGTGGTATCTGATAATGTATGCTGTACAGTAATATACAACTTTTAATTAGCACATTTGCAGCGATATTAATCATGAGTGAAAATATTTATTTCCAGTGATATCGCACAGAGTAGTGACTTTACAACCACAAAGATTGATACTGTTTGCTATTAAGTGGAGAAGTGCAAACAATTTTTTATTATTTTGTTTGAGAAGAAATGAAACTATTCTCTAAATAAATGATTGATTGAATATATTGATCGCATTAAAAAAATGGGACTTTGGTAGTTTCCGTTGGACATTTGAAAAAAAATACTACTTTTTCCCCACTATCCCAGAAAGAAGTGCAAAACTGATTGAGGTACTATTTTTTTAACTCAATCAAGCCCATTTTTTATTATTCCAATCGACTCACAATAATTTTCCACTCGCAATTAATGCACAATTCTTGGTATTAAAACTTGACATAAAAATTCTATTTAACTAAATGTAGCTTACAATTAAGGGGCGTGGCAAGTACATTATTACACCTTTTACTCGTGTATATATTATGCATCAGTTGAAAAGTCTAGTTTATTTGTAAATTGAGGGCCTGTCTGTTATTCGACCACGCCCATTTTTGGCTAATCATTGGATATACGATTTATAAATTTGTGTAACAAATTTTGAACTTTTTAGCTCAATTTTTGTCAATTGTGGGCGGGACTTTTAACTGCTTTTGCTTATTTAAATATCGTTCTGCATGTAGAAACTAGAAGTGTCTGTACAAAATTTCAGATAAATATCATAATTTTTTCAAAATTTACAACTCTATAATTGTCAACAAGGGACGTACGGACATGCATGTCCATACCGACACAGTTTTTATATACTTTGGAGGGTATTTGATGACTTTTTTGATCATAAAAATGCATTGGTTCACAGCTACTGTCATACTTTATACTTATCATGAAAACGTTCCAAGGTAAGTTATTAATATCAGGGCTAACAAATTCTCCAAAAAAAAAAAAAAGTATACCAACTATATTGAGCCCCCATAACTTCCAAATGGAACTGGTACTGATTCAAAAAACAACAACAACATTTCTTCATCTCATCAAGCGTCTCAAGGAATAGTGTAATTGTAGTTGATATTGTATCATAAATTCACTTGGAGGTACCTTTGAACTGTCAGCACTGAAAGTCATAAAATGTCTTTTTGTGAAAATGTGTTAATTATTCTGTTGAACGTTTTCTTTGGAATTTCAACCGTTTTATTTCACAGTCTAACCGAACGACAATAGAATGGAGCCTATGTCTGTAGGGTTCAAATTATGGGCATTCGTGTAAACAGACGCATTTCAGAGATCATATTAAAATAGGTTTTCCAAGTTGGTTTGTATGTTGTTTGGGTGCGAACGGTAGCATGTTTGCACAACATGCTGTCTAATAATGTTGTGTGAGCGTGTGTGTATCTGTTTTATTAGTGTGTACACAAAAGGGCGGCATTTCTTCACACAGGCACGCACACACACATACACAAAACGTTTGTATTACATTACAAAACACATCAGTAAGACTTAGCCGCCATAGAATAATTTTTTATGGCACCTGTAATGATGTCCAAAATTAAAAACAAAATCCATTTAGTGTTGGTAATGTGATGTTTTTTAGTTGTGTGTGTGTGTGTGTGAGAGAGTTGTTAATTAGCTCCTTGGCTACCAGTTTATTGCAAACGTGATTCATGTGCTGTTTTCTTAATAATTGTTTTGTCATTAATGTCCATTCAAGCACAAGCTGAAATTGTTTTGTTGCCTGAAATATTTTTCTAATCTCAGTTTGAATTTCTTTCAACTCATAAATGCCCAACATTCGTGTCATTACACTCTCCGATTGAAACTTAATAACACGTTTTCCATTGACGGACATACGGACAAAAAATTATGCTTCACATAAATATTTTGCCAATCAAATGCTTGAAGTTAGCGTAATTAAAACTGGCTTTCTCAAGTCAGTGAGAGAAGTATAACAACAGCCCACCATAAATAAATAGAAATTTATGTAATGATTACATATTACCCGGGTATGCACAGAATTTATTGTAATTTGCCTGACATGTATGTATATGAATGTTGATAATGGTTTGCAGAAGGGTGTTCGGGCTGTTGGTATTCTCTTCCCCAGCAATGACGTTTGATTTTCATTTTATGTTCCATCGAAATTTTGGGAAATCCAAAAAATTTATGCACAAATAAAATTCAAACCAATCAAAGATATTGAAATCATACGATTTTGTTGTTTTTGTTATGTTTTGTTTTGTGTTGATGAAGTTCACTCATGCATAAATACGAGTAGAGTAGATGTATGCACCTCTACACACACATTTCTTGTTTGTTTGTTAAAGAATTGTTTTAATTGAAAATTCATGTGGCTACAGGAATTTTTTGCGTTTTCTGTTCAAAACTTTATGCAATTTAACAAACCAATCAAGTGAGAGATGTGTCAGATGCAAGTGTGGGTGGCAAAGTATAGACTGGTGAATACAAATACTTGTTGGCTGAATGTGTACATACTGTAGTAAAGACTGTTGACAGGCTGTAATGATGAGCCGGAGCTGACTTGTAATCCTTTTGCAATAATATTTATGCCTGTTAAACTATAGATACACACTTCAGCATTTGTGTTTATGAAGACACAATATATAAACACATTGGACATATAAATATGTTAAGTATGAGCATGTGTGTACATGTCAAATACCAGCAACACAAATATGAAAGATTTATCTTGCCAGAGAGCTTCCCTTAACTCATGAAGGCAATCTGTATGTATTATGTACTCATAACAACTTCATGATGCCAGCTTATATATACACACACACACGCACAATGCCATACAAAACACATTACGAGCCCTTAACTGTATTACATTGTCATAAATAAGCAAAAAAAGTTATGTGTCCGTCCGTCTGTCTGTCTGTCCAATTGCATATCTTTGATGTGTGCTGTGTCCCGAAGCATCCTTGAGCGGCAATTTGCACGATGTAATTTAATTAATAGCGAAATAAAAAAAATATGCAAAATACAAATGCTTTGAGGCAATAGTAAACGCGAGTTTTTAAATATGAGGAACGCGAGTACACACGAGTATAAACGTGTATGTACGGGAACGAGTACATTCCGCAAATGCATTGCAAATGCAAATAGAAGCGTACTTCCACCACATACACACACGAACATAACCATCACCTTCAGCTCTCTTCTCACCACCGGTCGATACCGACCACTCTCATGGTCGCGTTCAATAAATAAATGAATAATTCCTGTTGGGGTTGTCCATGTGATCATGTGTTGACAGCAGGCGTTACGCATTTCATATTTTATGTAAATATTTAGTTAATAATGTGCCAGGCAGGTAAATTGTGAGAAGGAGATAGAAAGTGTTGAAATAAAGGATGAAAGAATGGGATAGACATCAACTGGTATATGAGTAAAAGAGAAAGGTAGGGACAGAGAAAAAGAAAAAAACCATTAAATTTAAGTTAAACAAATCTTTGTAAAGTCTCGTTTATCTCTCCTTGGTACATAAAATATAACCGAATTTTTAAAATTTCAAACACATATTTATTATGATAAAAAATTTAGCTAAATATTTCAAAATGTACAGATAAAGTTTTAAAATTAGACGAACGGACAAGAGTAACTCCAGTCAGATTCTGCAGCTGATTACAAACTTGTAGTAGGTTTTTCATCAGAAACATAACAATTTTGTATTTTAATAGGAACTCACCTAGGAATGTTTTTCATAATCTTTTATAGTTCTAATGTCAGCTAAGGTTGACATTTTTATTATGGTGAAGTTTTAAAAACGGGCAATGATTAAAATTTATTAAAAGAGTATATTTTGTACATTTCGTAAACTTTCTTTTAAGAACATTACGATCAATTTTTTTTTACTTTTCACCTGCTAAACACTTTACAAAGAACTTGACAAATCTGGCATACGCGCTATAGAAGATTTTAAGATTTTAAAAGTAAATGAATTTTTCAGTTATTCCGTCTTCATATACAATTTGATTGATTATACATCAGATTTTTCATATTTCGTAGATTTTGTAAAGTGTAAAGGTATCAACTCATGTCTTAGCATAGTGCATATAAAATAATATTAATTATATAAAACTTTGCTGTATGCATCATCAAACGTCTTCCATTCAGTCTACATCTCTCTTCCCATGTGTTTTTATAGACAGGAGAAGAAAAAATAGTACAATTGTGTAAGAATAATATTCCTAAGAATCGATAAATGTAATCATGACATGATATCGGAAATAAAAAAATTTTCATTAAAATTGTAGTTTATTCGCTTTTGATCATTGTAAGGTAAGGTATTAAAGCGTTCATTTAATGACTTTGGAGGAAAGTGTGATGTGATGCCACCATAGATGAACTGAATAATTTTTTCTTTTTCTTTAAAGAATCATTAAATCTCAATACAAGCAATCTTCTAATGATCGCCTAATGAAAACACCGTATAATATAAATAGTTTAGTTTATGTTTACTGTTGGAATATTTTAATCGTTTAATTGTACTGTAAAATAGCTTTCCGTAACCTGGCTGCACTTGTGATGATTTTTATATATGAATTGTTTCTTTTTTTATATCGTTCACCTTATGTTATGGGAGTATAATGTGTTTGTCATTCCGTTTGCAATAAACAAAGGAGAGCAAAGTACATTGTAGATCAACATTAAAGTTCGAGTCGTCATAAATTTTGATTTAAAAAGCTATTGAGCTAAAGATTTGTAAAGACGCACAGATTACTATTCCAATTGGGCAAAATCGTTTGATAGCCATACCCACAATCGATAAATATCTTTCCATTAGTTATAAAAATAGAGCTAAAAAGTCAAAATTTGGTACATATATTATTATTATATAGCTGTTCCATCGATGTACTATAAATGGACGCATTTTTATAACAGACACGCCCACAATTTACAAATAAACTACACTTGGCACATAATTCTAATTTTATGGTAAGGTTTAATAAATACTATCCTAGAAGTCTTAATTACCAACATGCCACGCCAACTGTGCTGTGGAGGTGATGGAGGGTATTTAAGATTTGACTTAAGCCAAATTCACTTATTGTACTTGTTGTTTCTATCAAGTATAAAAGATTTGTGTGGCTTCTTCTTGGGAAGTGTGTAAAGAAGTGACTTTGACGATAATAATGTTTTATTTGTTGCTGTTATAGTTATTCAGCGTGTTCATCATTCAAATTGAATTTTTTTTTTATATTTAGTACCTTTTTTGTTTGTTTCTGATTCATGTCTTTCGTCCATTATCCAAATATCCAAATAACTTAAATTAACTTTAAGAGTAAAATTAAAACATAAACTGTTTTGGAAATATGTACAAAATCTTTTATTAAAACTAAAAGAATTTTAGAATTTGTGTGTTGAAGGGTATTGAGGGTATTTAGGTAGACTTAACCTGAGCCGAATGTAGTTTTTTATTTACTTTATTTTCTAGAGGAATCAAAAAACTGTAGACATCTGCATTCCTTATGAGTTTTTCTATAAGAAAACTATTAGACACGACCCCCACCACCACCACCACTACTACTACATATGACCCTAATCAATATCTACAAATATTTTAATCCCCTCGATTAAATGTCATAACGTTCATATATCATTCCACTTATAATGTAATTCATTATTATTATGTCATGAATGAAAGTGACACTTACAAGTGTACATTTGAAAACTGAACTGAATTGGATTGAATTGGATTGAATTAAATTGAATTGAAGTTGTAAAACATAAAAGCGTTTAACGCATTTTAAACTTGTTCCGTTGTGTTGCTTCTTTTTGTCTTTTCGTTTTTAGTTTTTAGTTTTTGTTTTTTTTTTTTGGCCTTTTTATGCCTTTCACTCAACTCAGAACAGAACAGAAATTATAGAATAAACGGGCATGAATATATCCCCTGAGAACACATCACTTTTTGAGAGCATTACAATACAATTGAAAATGTCTCAAATGACATAAAGGATAATTTTATGATGCCATGACAGATCCACATAATATGAACGTAGCCTCACACTTATCATACATACAGCCATGGTGTTGGCGGGTATTGTGTTTGGCTTTACGGTTAAAGGACTCAACTCTCTGTTCAGCAGCATCAACATTCATACAGTGTGTAACTGTATCTATCTAAATGATAGGAAGTAGAGGGGGTAGGGAGGGGGGGCTATAAAGACATTTGAATTTTTGTGGTTTAACACTACCACTCTATGGTATAATATGTTGTAATATAAATTGAAATGTTGGTTGGTAGCATATATTCTCTTTCTCTGTTAGTCATATGATGTTCATATGTGCGTGCTTTCGTTATGTGTGTCTGAATATTTGCGCCTGTGGTTGCATGAAAAATACGATTATAAAATTCTATGTGAAAACAGTTTGCGGTATTGCGCTATTAGACGGGGATTCTTGTGTATTTCTTTTTTTTTTCTTCATGACATTTTAGTAGATGGTATACTTAGTTTAATATTCCTTTTGCATATATTTCAGAAGAAGGCTTTAGAGAATTCACCGTGTTTGTGCTCTTTATTGGAGTCAAAATTTGAATCAATCGAATCATACCCGTCGCTAATCTCTCACAGAGCAAAAAATTCTTTCAAAATATAATAAAAACTGCAATGTTTTCTATATAAAGACTTTTGTTATTAAAAAATGGTCCGCCCCTATACGACCTATACTTTGCGCACAAGGGGGTCATGGTCACATAGATTCAAATTTTAATTTTGATTTAAAGTTAAAAACGAACTCTATTCAAAATTCGACCTAAGCCGAATTTATCTGTGTTGAGTTTTTTTTTTTTTGTTATTTTTTTGTTATTTATTTAACATAAAACATAAAGCTAATTTTACATTAGCATTACAAAAAAAAGAAGAAGAAACAAAAAACCTTAAATCGGTTTATAAAATATTTGAACTAAAACATCAAGCCGCCTCATTAAACGTTTTCTATTCTCGCATTGTCTTCTCATTGTCTTGCCGAAGCGTTGGTAATAAATGACAGTTGGGCGAATAAAATTATAAACAGACAGACATGTAGGCCGGTAACATTTTTATTTTTATTTTCTCTTTTTTTCATTTTAGCAAATTTTTAAACAAGATTTTTTTGACAGTCATCTCTTCAAGCATTTGTAGAGGTTGTCATCATTTTACAAGAGTTGAACAGCACAATAAATGTTTCATTGAAATACGTTACGTTGGCGTGTGCGTTTAAGCAACGGCGCATAAGTAAATAGATATGATTGTAAATGTGTGTATGTGTGTGTGTGTGTGTGAAAGGTAAAAAATATTCGTAAATGTAAACATTTTGCATATAAATGTAATGTAGCTGAAAAGTATAAACAGAAATGATACTTTTGCAAACAACTGGAAGAATTTCTTTTGTTTTCAAGGGAGCAAATAGCAGCCACGAGCTATACTGTAAATCAAATATTCGTCTTTTTTTTCATGTCGCAATTGGTTAACTAAACCTGCCCCATAATGAGCTTAAAAATTACTGTACAGGTTGAGCATATTCTCTTTGGAGAGCTTCACGATGGCAGCTGTGATAATTTGAAATTAAATTTTGAGAGGATCGATAAACATACAATATACATTAATTTTGGCAGTAAGTGGTGTACGGTATTAAGTAGTCGGATTTCTCTTATTTTTCATTACATTGTCTTTGCTTTCATGAAATATAAAAAGCAGTCAATTTTTGCTAAACATTTGGCACCTTTTTCTTTACTGAACCGTCTCTTAGCACAACTTTTCATAAACAATGCATTTAATGGGTGATTCCTTAATTAGCAACTTCGTTAACTGCTTGTTGGTCGACAATTTCATATGTGATTGGTACAATAAGTGGTGAATAGTGCATTTTCGTTTCCAATTTATATACGTGATTGTGTAAATTGTCTGTTGAGCGCGTCACAAGAATGCATTCAAGCATCCCCGCAAGAATGGCTGCAATATTGCGAAAATTATCACATCACCCTTGGTGAGTTGAAGTGATAATAACAAGTGAAAATGCCACAATAATCAGGTCTGACAGTTGGATACTTTAAGCGGAGTTCTTACTATACTTATGTGTTCTTCTTTCATTCAAATCATATATTTTTTTATATAATACGAACTCTATTGAATTATATATAAAGACTGCGCCGGTAATTAGTATTGGGTTCAGTGGTGCAGTGGAGTTGAGCGAATAGATCAACTTGAAAGGATGTGAAAACTCAGTGCCTTAACAGGCGTTAATCAAAGGTTTACATACAGTTCTTTGTATCAACAATAAATGATGAAAAGTTACAGTTGATAATAAACGCCGAACAACTGAAACTTGTCTCATTAGTATAATTACGCATTTTTTAATTAATATTATAGCTAATGGAAATAACATCCGTATACTCTTATATTTTTGAACATCACCTACGGGTGTAAAAATTGCTTTTAATGTTTATGAAATTTGAAAAATCGATCTAGATATGACAGACAGTCTCATTATTCACAAAACAGAAACCTTATGTGATGCAGAATTGGGTGGGGGCAATAATAGTCCTTAAAGAGAGCACAATTGTTTACTTGCCACGCCCCCAAAACATTTGATTTAAGCTAAACATAGCTCTATCTACTGGTTTTTGTGCTATAACTAGATTTTAATTGAAGTTAAGATGACAAGCACTTGAAATTCAAACCACAGCGACTGTGGGACTGTTTCTTTTTTTCCTTTTTTATGTGATATTAACCATAAAGATTGAGCTGATGTTGATGTTGATCATGTTAACTTTTATATATTTTTATTTTCATTTTTTGTTACGTTGTTGAAGAAGCTAGTTTTTAAAAATACGACTCCCAGTACATGGTAAACGCCTCTTTACACAACGCATATTCATGAGACAGCCACGTTGGATGCGTTCCCTTGATTTTCCCGATGCCTTATGCATCTAGAGATGTATGTAATTGTGTAACCCATACACACATACATGTGCAATGCAATGTAGAAGCAAGCAAACTCATTTGCTTGTGTAATTTATCTTTAGCTTGTTTTAGTTTTAGCACTTTTTCCACCACTAAAGCCAGCCCATCGCTTACCTAGGTAATCATAATTCATGCATAGTTACGTTTATAAACGAGCAAGCTTGCCTTTTAATGCGTTTCATTTTTTTTTTTCCCCTTTATTTAGCTATGTATTCATTACTCGAACCGCGGGTCACAAATTGTTGAACAGTTGTCATGTTTGTTGCCCGTCAACTGTCCTTTGAAGGCACAGACAGTCAATCAGTCGTTTTTAATGGTCGCAAATGTTGAATAGTTTTTCTTTTAAACTATCTGTCGTCTGTTTTTTAGTCATTCTCCACTTTATTCTAAATTGCATTATCGTTAACGTTATCGTTATCGTTACCGTTCAACTGTAGAAATCTTTCAACAAAAAAAATTCCTTTTTAATTCATCTTCTAATAACACGTTCAAGTGATTTCGAAACACATATACTTTTAAGCACTTTCATATATTTTATGAAAAATTCTTCTCTGGCATTTGTATGTATAATCGGTACTTAAAGGCATTTAAAGGACATGCAATTAATATTAATTAGTTGGTTTAAGTTTTGAAAAATATTTTATAATGTGTTGAAGGCTTATGAATCGATCTTTTTCACTTACGCTTAGCAATTGAGCAGCCATGAGTAAAGATTTCTTTATAAATTTTTGCAGCGCATTAGGTATAACTATGATACGAGTATAATGGCAACATCATCCCAAACGTTAATTTTTCTGTTTTCAACAATCTTTTCGTTGTTGTTGTTTTTATATTGTTTTTTTCGTCTTCTTACGTAGTAAGTGTGTGAGTGTTTGTGTTTCTGTTTGTTTGTGTGTATGACTGTCTACTTTCCAACTGCTTGATCTATCTTGGCTGGTAGTGTGTTATTTGCATTAAAGTGGTAAAAGGTTAATAAGCCAAGAAACATTTGAACATGCTACCGAAGCAGCTTATGAACGTAATTACGAGAAAACAAATAAATACATTTATAAGTGTATTGTAGCATATGTGCATATGTTGTGTTGTAGTTGTAGTAAGAAGCTCTTTTATGCCTAGAGTAACAAAATATTTGTTGAAAAAAAAAAATTTATGAAAAATGTCCACACTTTATTACCAATTATATGTGTGTATGTGTGGTACATGAATACATTTCAGTATTTATTTTATGATATAGAATGTAAAAGGAACTAAAAAGGGACCGATGAGGAACATTTTCAATAGAGACCATCCCAGTTTTAATCAATAATTATCAAAAATTGCAATCTATAGGCTGATTACAAGAATTACATGGACGTTCAGATCCACTGAGAGAGAGAGAGAGAGAGAGTGAAGGCTGATGTAAATCTCTTTCTTTAGATAAATTTATTTATCGGCCACAAAAACTGAAATGTTGATATAACGGACACGCCCACATTTAAAATAAAAATCTAGTGCATAATCTGATTTGTTAATTGTCAAGTTTTATATAAACTTTAGAGGGCGCAATTAGCTACTTGACACGCCCACTTTCTGTATATTTGATGCGATAACCATCTAAAAGTACAACCGGGAATGAAAATTTTTTTAGTAGAAATAAATAGATAGCGGGTGTCTAATATTTAACTTAAAGTAGAAAAACGTAAAATTCACATAAAAGCAAACTAAAAAAAAGCACAAATTTATGTATTGAATACTCACACAACGCACTAACAACAGATGTTCCTACTGTTGTGATATTATCACTTCAAGTATTCAAAATATTTGTAACTGAGAGATATCACTAAACTTATCTTATACAGAAATAAACTTTACGACGTTTGAAGATAAATTAGAAAAATAACACAAGCAACAAATACAAAAGACTTGTGTGTCTGTGTGTGTGTGTGAGTGTGTGTGTGTGTGCGTGTGTGTGTGTTTGTTCATTCCCTTGCAAATTTAATGGTAGATTGGTAGGATGAATGCTCAAGCTCAAGTATTTTGATGTTCCAAAATGATTACGGGGGTGCTTGAAGTAAGTTGAAGAAGTTGGTGAACGAACACACGCACATAATCAAAGACAGTTTGTCGCAAGTTATCGTCGGCGAAAGTGTTGACGTCGTCCTACCTTTCGATATATTGTACCTTGAATTGACAAACATACGTTCGCACTACGCACGGAGATAGATGGAGGTGGCAAATAGTACAAAAGAGGAAAAAAAAAGAAAAACTGAAAAAAAAGAGAGGAAGAACAACCTAACTGCAACTCAAAGAAAAACTACAGTATGCCGAAGATAAGCTTACAATGAACAGTTGCTGATGTTTGTTAACTGCTTGCTTGGCTTTGTGGGCGATGTGGTGTTCGCTGTGTGTGTATGTGCACACTGGTCTTGATTATGCTGGTCCAACAAAGCGATAATGCAAAAGTCATGTAATCCATTAGAGTGGCTTTTTGCAAATTTGTGACAATGACAATATTGAGATAACAGAACAACCAGCGAAGAGTTGCACTACAATTGCGGTTAGTTTCACACACAATCATATCCATTTGGATGATAATTGATTAATATTTTTTTGATTCATCATCATCATCATCACTACACATCGATTACAAAATATTTAGAAGGAGAAGCAATTTATGTTGGCCTCTTATGCTCACCATGTATATGGACGTACGGACATTTTCATATAAATTCAAAAATCATGCTGTGCTGATATCGTAGAAACTTAAGAGTTACAAACATTTTTACAGGTGTAGGGTGAAAAGTGTAGGGTGGGCATATAATGATATTGGTTGAATGTTGTTGTTTTTGTTTTTGAGAGAACGTTGGGAACAGTAACTGATTTATTATAATTTGTTGTCAACCTCGAGTGCAGATGTGTACGAATAGTGCTGCGCTTGAGGAATTTTCTTCTTATTCAAGTGTGGTCCGTACATACATAGAAAAACGGCGCGCTGGTTACAATTATCTTGCAAATATTTCCAAGCTTACTCTGTGTGATCAGATTTGTTGCATGGTTTTGCTTTTGTTTTTTGTTTTCTTTCCAGATTGCCCGTTGTGATCTGCATCAGATGTTATTCGTTTATGTGGCTGTTGTTGTGAATATGGAGATAAGCTTTTTAAATATTTGTTGTTGTTGTTGTGCTGCATCATCTGCATTTAATTGAAATTGCGTGTGCGTATGAAAATTTTTTTAGAGAACAGCGCTAACCACACTTTCATCTTAAGTCAAGTGACGTTTGGTGGCAATGTTGTGTTCTGATAACGATCTTGCGCTGATGGGACAATGTCGTCATGATTGTTACACTACAGCCCGCCTCGCAAAGATTGCCTTCTCAGCAAAAACACACACACACACACACACACATACACATTCATATATAACCACCACTACATCCAAGCTTCAGTTAAAGTTTTTGTTTAGAGTTATTGCTGTTATTACTGTTATGCTATACGGTTATGCCATATGTGCGTATGCCTGTGTTTGCATGTATGTACACTTTAATGTTAATGGTGTTGCAGTCATGTGTGCTAATATCGTTAAATGGATAACATGATTCTGATTACAAGATAATATTAAAAAAAATATTGAATTTTTTTTTATTTCCTTTGTAAAGTCATCATTGTCGAGTTAATTAGAAGGCAGACAGACTTTAAATGACAATAATTTGTGCAAACAAAATCATTTGATTTATTAAGTAAATCCATACACAAGGTACACAAATGGCAAGCAACTACCGAGTGAGAGGTTTTGAAAAAATTTAAAATATTTGTTGAAAAAGGCTCCTACTCATGATTACATACACATACAAACAATATTTATAATTAGTCATTTCATCAGCTTTAAGTAATGCCACGCCCACGATTTATTTAAAGTTGCGCAGGGTATTTAAGTTTTAGCTTAAACTCCAAGGTTCCAAAAAAAATTTGTTTTTACTTGCCAAAGCTGTATGAAAAAGCTTTATAAAAATTAATGTCGATTTGTTTAAGATAATATATCGGAGCTACTATGTACCAACACACACACATATGAATTTTTATGGTTTTGAATTATATTATTTTTTTTTTTTTTTCTGTATATATAATGCGGTGAACGTACGTACGTACGTAAGATATACGCGAATGAAATAGAAACAGTCGCATTGTATGAAATTAAAATTCCTTTTAAAGTGGCTGTGTATGCGTGTGTATGTGCAATATCCTTGAAAATAGTTCAATATACCTTAATAATAGCAAAATAATAGCAAAGCAACAATAACAACAACAATAATGGGCAACAATAACTGAGATGAAACCAATAGCAAACACAGCAACGCCAATTTTCTTTGGATTGTGCAATTTAACCACAAAAACACCTTCTTGGCCTTTTGCCAAATCGAACAGAAACAAAATCAACTAAAGTGGGGAGACTGACTGGTCGAGTCAAACATAATTCATTCATACAATTGTTTTATGTGTCTGTCTATCTTTTAGGTGTGTGTGTGTGTGTATGTGTGTATGTATGGTTGGAAAACCTATAATATAACAATTCACCACAAACAGTTAATCATCAAAAGTGGCAGAAACATGAGGCAAGGTGTATAAAAATATATACGCGCACATACACGCATGCACACAAACACGTCCCATACACAATATTAGCAGACCGATCTTTACATGTGTGTAATCCTACATTGCTGTTTAGACACTACATACATGCATGCATACATATGTGCTTGTATCGATTGGTCTTTTTTTGTATAAATATATGCACACAAGTTTGTACAATATGTTCCCGGGTATGCCAAAGAAAAGCAGTGTCGGGTACTTGTTTGTCAGAAGAAACACTTTATAAATCATATAACAACAAGAAGTACGAAAGGAAACCACAATAGAAGCAAAGCTGCAAAAAAAAAAGTCTATGTTGCTGTTGTTGAAGTGCGACGAAGAAGCGAAATGCACACGCAGATAGTATACTGCGCGATGGTATTGCATCCAAATGAGCAGCCGGCTGTCGGTGTACAACGTGGTGCTTTTCCACAAAAAGGGTTCTAAAAATCAAACACACCAACAATGACCAATAATGCTCGTGAAGGCAAAAGGAAAACGAAAAAAAAAAAAAAAAAACAATACGAAAAGAAGAAGAAGAAAAAGACAAAGTCAGGCCACATATCATATATGCAAAAATTTTTCACCAGTTAACATTCATAATAATAATAATAACAACAACAGCAACAACAGAAACAAAGAACGTCAACGGTTACCATTAAAAGAAGTACAAAAGGATTGCACGGACGGACATACAGACAAATAGACAATAAGCAGTACAATAAGCAGCATCAACAACAGCAGGAGCAACCAACAACAAATACAACAATAACAATAATAAAATAAAAAAAATCCTATATCGGACAAGTGAGTTAATGTTGTTGTTATTGTTGGTATATATTACAACAATAGCAACAATACACACCCAACAAAAAAAAAAAACTTGTTTGTTGATTTAGTTGTTTACTATTATTGATGCTGTTGCTATTATTGTTAATGTTGTTGTTGCTGTAGATCAAAGTAAAACACCAACTTTATATATAATAAAGAAACCGCACACGACATCATAACTCACCCCGAATTATAATGCAATTGCACTACACTATACAGTGCAGGCACACACACACCTACACATCTACACATACATCGAGTAATAGCTTTTAAACGGAATGGCAGGAGTAGGTAAATTTTTTTTTTTTTTTTTAAGAATTCTTCTATTATTGTATTTATTATGTGAACCTACCGCACCCAGAAGCTTAAAAATTTCTAAACTATATGTATATATATAGAGACTGGTAATCAAGCGTACACCCTCTATTATAATAACTTATGGGCATCACAAATATACATTTTAACAGCTTCCCATTCTACGTCGAGCTGTTTGGTGATGATGTGTGGATGCGAAGAGATGAGCGATCAAGGCTTGTTACACATATTATGGAAGGCCTAACAAACAACAAACAATGAACCTTTATAACAAGTAAGGGAGAAAACTAAATTTGACTTAAACCAAATCTATACATTCACAACAGTGGGCGTGGAAAACATTGTGGACGTGTCTGTTATCTGACCAGAATCCTTCTTGTGGTCATAATTTCAACAAGTAAGAAACGGGGATTTTGTGCGTATCTGCTATCCTACCATGCCCCATTATGTCACCTTGATATATGGGATAACTATAAATATGTGCATCAAACTTTTTAAACTTTTTTACCTTTTTTTATTTTTGCTTGGATGTGCAAGTGATGTAGGGCAGTTATTGGTCAATATTTACCGACTGTAGTAACATTTGTCACAATGTATACGATTGCAATCCCTTACAACTTCCCAAGTAACGTATATTACTCGGAGTTGTTTGTTTGCGTTTTATGCTGGAGGCTTTCTTTTTATGTTTTTTTTTTTTTTGTTTTACGTTTTGGCTGTTTTAACATTCAGCAGATTAAACATGAAAATCAATTTTATAAGCCTGATTAAATTCCATGAATGACCACCAATGCTACAATATTTGGTTAATTTTAAATGAGTAAAACAAACGCAAAGAAACCCAAGTGAAAACGTAAAAATCAAAGCTCCCCTTAGTTTCCAATTGAAAGCACTAAACTGCACCTGTGGCTATACTATGTATATATGTCGCACACGGAATTTGTGTTTTTCTCAAATATTTGTGAAATGTTTTCGTTTGCCTTGCAAATGAAACATTTACTTTAGTGCTGTGGTTAAACTCTGTTACCGCTAAAATGTCATCCATTTCACCAACTAACCGTGTTTGAGATTTTCTTCACATTCTCTATGCTGCTGTGTAAATTTATTTTGTTGTTAATCAACGGGTTAAGCTTTTTATGTCCCAGCGGTGCTGGAAAGGTGTTCAGCCATCCACTAAACAACATGATTTTATTCAAATTTACCTTTTATCATAACATTCAACTTGTCCAAAAGGTAAATAAATACAATTAACCTGAGTAAACATCCTTGAAATGAATGCACACAATCCAATGATCCTTTCAAAACTAGTTAGAGATATAAACAAAAAAGAAATATCCTTTAATGATAAATATTCATCAAAGAACATATTCTGAGCTCGAAAATAATATTAATTTAAATATTTTCAATATCATTTCATTAAATGTGAACCAACCAACAAACAAAAAGTTTTTTATAAAATTATTATGATACATGCATCATATAAGATGGGAAGTAAACAAAGTTTGTCAGTCCGTTCGCAACATATAGATAGAAGTGAAGAAGCCGTCAGACATCCTCCTATATACATATAATCTTGGTGAGCATCAAAAACTGAGTGGACCTGTCCGTATGTCTAAATACGCAAAACACACTTTTGATCATTTCAAGCGCCGAAACTTAGGTTTTGTTATGTCCTTCTACAAAAAAAAAAAACCTTCGAGTGATGTTTTTAAAATAGTTGTACAATCATCCTTTCACTAGTGTTAAGTATACGTCTTTTTTCATACATTCCTACATAGGATGAGAGGTGCACCAAGATGTCACAGATCTCACAAATATATATATTTTGAAGAAAATATCAAAATATGAATCGATCTAGATATGACGTCATCTATTATTGACTTTCTTACAGTGGAATATTCTTTCTCTAAATAGAAAACTTCCACAATTCAAAACGGACGTATGGACAACCCTTTGAATAGATTAACTTTATATATAAATTTGTTCGACTTCTTCAAGAGTAAATTGACTGGTGTAATAACATAAATAAAGTTTGTTAACATTAAATGAAATAATTAAATCAATAACTTATGAACTGTTAACAGACGCCCTTTACTTTAACTTCATATATCACGCGTTACTACCCTACACCCAGCTAACGGTACTGCAATGCATTTTAATGACATCCAGAAGACGGTCTTGTCATAACGGAATTAATCGTGACACTTGTGTCACTCGTGTCATAAAATTAACAAAATATAAACAACAACAACAACTGCCGCAAAGCAAAACATAAACGAGCTCTTGACATTATCAACAAGCAAATCTAATGAAAATTGTTTAAAAAAAAAAATGATTTTTATTACATTCAACAATAATAATAATAACAACAACAACAAATTGTATATGTAGCTCCAGCAATTTGGCCCAGTGAGTAAAGAACGTGGCTGATGGGAGAAGGCATTCCACTATTAAACACAACAACGTAACAACACAAGCAAGGTGAGAAGCAGTTCCAAACATGCAATGTTGGCTGTTGTTGTATTAGATTCAAGTGGACGGATTTAAGGACACAATATTTTATACTTGTAATACTTGCAAAGTCCCATGTGGGTTGTGAAGTTTTTTAATCAAGCGCCTGTCAAATACACACAGACACACACTCGACAATTGCTTCATGAAATATCCATCAATCAAGTTACACGCAATATAACTCGCGCACAACACATACAACAACAAGCATCAATAGATTCTGTTAATAGCGGCAATTTACATACAAACAGACGTTGTCCCATTCACAATCCGCCTCTTTACGAACAAATCATTTTACAGCTGTAGCTCCACCTAGCCTTTACTCCTATCAAAATATTTTACGATCATTATACCACAGTGCCATATATAGGGTATAATTGATTTCATATGTCCATTCCAGACACCAGAACCAATGACTTGAGCAACAGAAGTAAAGGATTACACGTAATAATGAAAGAAGGAAGAAAAAAAGTATTTTTATATATATTATATATACTTACATGAATATATTGCAAGTCCATATTCTACAGTCAAGTTCAAGTTTATTGTTCATTTGTTTTGAGTATTATATTAAAAATACAAAAACAAAACAAATTATTTTTTTTTCTAAACTATTATTTTGAATTATTTCCATTAAAAGCTTAACCCCTTTTATTTAGCTAGTTAGTACATTCAGTCACCAAGTTAAAGGGATTAATGTAAACTAGGAAATTTATGGGTATTTAAATGGGCAACAAAAAACCCGTTTAACATTGACATTTAAAATTAAATAAAATTTGAAAACATGGTCGACTTGAACTAACCATAAAAGAAACTATATATTCTTAAAGATAAATGATAGAAGAATTTGAAAAAGATTCAGCAAAATTCTAGATTTAAGATAAAGAAAAACATTTGGATTGAATTTATTTCTTTTTTTTTTAAATTCCTCATAGTTGAGAAGCCTTCAAAACATGGGCGTTTAAAGCTTTTACAATTTTGTGGGTCTCAGATGTTGCTGATTAAAGCTTTCGGTATTACTTTGATAAACTTTCAAAGGTCGGCTCTCGTTATAGGTTCGCCAGCATTTGCTAGAACGTACAATACACTAAACATTGCTGTAGGTCATAAATAATTATATTTTTATTTATATTATGTCGGTTTAGTATTGTCGTTAATAAGAAAATGACAATTATCACGTAATACTACCAGTTTCATAAATCTCTGTTCGTTTAAGTATTAATTACCCCTACGTAGACTTTATTCGTATAGTAGAACTAGAAAAGAAAAAATGGATTAAAAATAAGTCAAAAATGTTTTTTTTTTTTTGACTAAAACCAAATCTTGAATGCCTCCTATCGATGCCTGAAAACTTTCCGGGGAGTATATATGTCTATAAACAATATATCCCGTGGTTTATATGTTTATAAGTAATAAGAAAAATTTATTTTGAAAAAGTTCTTCTTTTTCAGTTTTTGTTGCATTGTGACCGATTTTGCTCTATTTCCCTACCAACCGGCATATAAATACCACCAACATTTCGGTCAAATTTGGAAACGATTTCTTAATTTTTTTGACCAGGAGAATAACTACCACAGAACGCACCAAAACGGACAGACGTACAGACACGCTTAGTTAGATAAACTCTGATTTTTGAATATTTTAATATAATTTTTAAAGTCTTCGACACCTACTTTAGAACGTTGTTACGATTTTGACATATGTCATATATACCCTCATACATATATGATGGAACAAAACTACCAAACCTTACAATTACTCATGTATGCTATGTTTGTGCACTTTCCAATATTGGCCCGAATCAGATCGCAAATGTTGCATTTAATTTAACCCACCCAAGTATGTACTATTAGCTAGTTTTCGAGAGACTTGGAAAAAAGCTGTGTATACAATAATAATCACGACAATAAAAACAAGAAATTAAAACCTCAGAATTAATGTCACCATCCACTACAACCACAACACGGTCAATGCTGTCGAATGCGAATTCGATTGTGAATGTAAATGCGAACACGTTAACGAATACGTTTATAATGATGTGATGTTTTGTTATTCATTTGAAGTGAAATTAAAAGTAATTTGCGGCATGTCTGTGTAATAGTATGAGTGTACAAACACATACACATACAAATCTGGCTAATAACTACATTTTTGTAAAATAATTAATGATTAGTCACTAACGATACGAAGCGGTTGTAAAATGAATTTTGCCATGAGGTAGCCAACTAATTATTACCCATAATAAAATATATTTAAATAATCAATTAATGAAATAACCGTAATACAATAATTGCAAATAAATTTAAATTGAAACTGAATCCAAAATTTTATTAAAAAGTAAGAAAAAACTCGCTTGAATAGGAAAATATTCTTATTTGCGCGTGGTTTTATATACTGAAGCGACTTAATCATGACAAATCTGATTATTTGAGCCTGAGTGTAGAAATTATTCTAATGGTCGCAGAAGAAAAGATATTGATCCCAGCAAGAATGTTTAGCCTTGAAATTTTACTAAAACCTAACAAGAAACAACTTTATGTTCTAAAGCTTATGCTTACAAGTTAATACACCCAGAAGGAAGCATCAGACACCCTACAAAATATACAAATTATTTAAAACTTCAAAACTGAACATTTGAATCGAATCAGCCATGTCCCTGTTTATTGTGGCATTGCTCACTGTCGCAAAAGTTAAAATGTGAAGATTTCGTACATACATCCAATTTGGATAATTTGAAACTTAGCATTTGCTCTTAGATCAACGTACGGTTAGAAGGAAAAAGGGTAAAATGATTTAAAAGAGAGGAAGGAAAATTAACTTTCTATATTTTGTCACCCTTGTAGAACATGGATGGCAAGCATGAAACGTAAACTACTAAGTCTTAGGAAACAAGGAAATCCTTAAGGGGTTAAAGAAAGGAGAAGTCACGCATACAAAAAAAAAAATAAATAAAAATGTGTCAGATGATTTGTCGCCTTTTAGGCAAACGATTACCACGTTATAAGAATTTTCTGGCAATCCTCTGAATAGCTGAACTCTCACTCACCTTTTGTGACGCTTCGGAGATTTTCATGCACCACAAGGCAGCCAGGCAGGCAGGCTGGCACGTTTTCAAGGATTGTACTTATAATAAGGCTAAATATGTAATTGTGTCATTGTTTTATGTTCAGTCCCCAATGACATATAAATAATCCCCCAAACCGTGCCAATTTTGTATACGTTGTTTGTGACATTTCTAGGAATTAGCCCAAGTCGAAATTTAATATTTTTATTATTTTGTATACGTACGTAATCGTGTGCGCAAGATTACGAGGCGTGCCTTGAAAATTATTAAAGCTCTCCAAATGGAAATCCCCAACATACCAGCGTGTACAGGCGATAAATGCTGTAAGCGATATCAATGTTAGGCGTTTTTTTACACACATAACCACATAAGCATTTCCGCTGCATTATTATTGAATGTATTTATTACTGCTGTGCAATTTGAACTTTCATGTATGGATGGCAAAATATTGCATTTTGGGCTGATCAGCACGTTTCCGTACCATTGAAAGGGGGAAAGTAATGAGAGCGTACGTTTACTATAGAGATCGAAATATGATTTCAAAGAAATTCACTTCATATACATACATATACTCTGATCCAAATATATGCTGAACACGTTTACTAATAAAAAGTATACAAGTTTTCTGAAGGACTTGTAAAGAAAGCAACAGTCGTTGGGAAATGAAAAGTTATTTTTATTCGCTTGTAATGAAATGAAATTTATTGAATAATTTGCATCATTTGAAATGACAATCACTTGAATTGTGGTTGGAACACTATTAACATTTAGCGAAACTTACAAAAGAGGAAGAAACCCCAACACTTGCCCATGCATACATTTTATGACACATCCCCACCCCACTTATTTAAACTTACAACCGGTACAATAATTGAGATTTATGTGCACAAATTTTTAAGTAAAAAAAAAATTAGAAAAACTGCTTTTGAAAAAGTCTTTGACGTTTCCTTTTCCTTCCTCCCCTTGCAAGAAAAAAATACCAATTAAAATCGTCACTGACAACTTAACTAATGGTTTGTCTTGAATGTAGAAAAAACAAGTAACAAAATTGAAATTGGCTGAAGCCAAATCTTGAATACCTTCCACATGTAAGCATAGAAAGAATGGGCCTAGCAGGTACATGATTCCGCCCTATAATAGATTATGCATTAGGTATCATATTGAAAGTCGGGCTCTAGACCGAGTATTGTTTTACGTAAAATGTGCCCATTTTTGAAAAATCAAAAAAGAAAATCCCTTCTTCGGTTTTTGTTAAACACGTTGACGTTAAAGATGATAATATTGGCCAAAGTGGACGACTGAAATCGTCCTTAAAGTTAAAATATTGTTGAATTAAGTTTTTTTCGAAAATTTTTAATGAATGCACAAAAACAAATTTGAAATAGATATCGATCGATATATATTATTTTGAATAGATGCGTAGAATTTAGTTTCATTCAATATCGCTCATAACGAGTATGCTTCAAAGCGCTTTCGTTAGCGTCAACGGGTTATTTAGGGATGTGTCCCTCGACCGATTTTGCCCAATTTCCATACCAACCATGCATGCAAAAATTACCCAAGTTTAGAATCGATATCGTAATTTTTGCGATCAGGAGAATGCTAACCACACTTAGACACATGGACAGACAGGCGGACATTGCCAAATCGTTGCTGAATTTGACATAAAAACTTTTTCATTCATTTCGTACCAACTGCTTATGTTTACAAACAATATTTGTAGCAAAACTGAATTGATAGAAATAATTTCACAAATGCTGTACTCGCTCCTTATATATGTGTGTAGACGCATACCATAAATATCGACGTCCGTCTATATATGCTTTCAAGTTAAAAATGTCGTAATGTCGTCGTGTCGTTTGTGCAGATCATTGAGACAATGACGTTGCTTGGATCTTTTTGTTTTGACGTTAACGGTGCACAGATCAAGTAACGGCCTGATGGCCTGACGGACTGACAGACTAACTGAGTGACTGACCGTAAATGACTTGCAAAGACTAATGGAATGGGTGCGTCTGTATGGCCTGCTATTAAATTGATTTTATTGACAGCACAAGTACTAAAATGCTTTTTTTTTTTTTCATTACTCCGCCTGACAACGCACACCGAACGCTAATGCTACACAAGAGAGAACCGAATCTTATTTCTTTCTTTCTTTCTTTTTTGGTACAATAGTAAACATTTCAAAAAGTCATCTAAAAAAATAACTGCAGGGATAATATAATGAAAACAACAACGCCAGCAAAAATATACATTACTTGAAAAATTTTCATTAAAGAAAATGTTTCACATGGGTCGGGGAACAAGTTATGAAATATCGTATTCTCAATAGATAAGTTGGACAATATTTTGCGCTATTGACTGAAAAATGTTTGCGTACAAAAAATAAATGACTCGAGCAGATAATGGAATAAACTATTCGGAGTTAATTAAATATCGAGATATTTTTCGAATTGCTTTTCACTATAAAAATAAATAACATTTCAATATATGTTTATGCCTTGAACACACGCACATGAGCATAAACCAAGCATTCTGAATAGTTGAAGGAAAGCTAAAATATATTGTATTTATATGCTATGTGTGTGCGTACGTTCTATGCATTGAACTAATTGAATATCAATGGATCGGTGTCTTGTTGAAATTATGTCGCGCGCTCATCTTTTCCGTATGGATATCTTTTAATTGCAGACATCAACACTTGTCCGTTTGGATGCCATACACAAATTACAAATTACAAATTTCGAGACTAATGTGAAAAGACGCGCGATGCATGTAGAATGTTGAATGTCGTAGATTAATCGGGCAGCACCAGCAACAGCAGCATAAAGATAAATGTTTATATTACATTGAACAGACGGATGGACGGACGGACGCACGACTGAATAATAAATGTGCGGATGAAACATGCTTACAACATGAATGCATTTGCTCATGTCATATGTTCACATAGCAGATTGTTTGTTATTCTATAACGAGGTGACAAATCATAACACACATAACGCCCTCGTGATACTATTCAAACAAACAGAGCAACTGGAACGGATTGCGCTCCATGCGCTTTATGTTCATTTATCAACGGATGGAAATGTATTTTTCTTGTTATTGTTCTTGTTATTGCTATTATTAATGTTATTGTTATTGTTATGATTGTGAGGTCGTGTCGTCAAATGTTGTTGTTTTGTTTACATTGAGTTTTTATGATATATTTACATGTGGTCGCATGTACGCGGCATTCCATTCCAGTTTTAATTCATTGGGTTAATAATTCTCTTCCATTAATTGAATTTTTTAAATCAAATCATAAACTATAATAATAACATAAAAATTACACAATATATGACGAAATTTATACAATTTAATAATTCGGAAGCTCATGGTTTGGTAGTGTTTTAATTTTAATTTACAACAATTATCGTCATTTTACTAGAAGGCAATAATTCGCATAAAAGTCATGTAATAATGATTTTAAACTTAATTTTAATTCCTTAGCACTGGTGGAATACTGGAATACACAAAGATCCTAAAAAGTATAAATATTCTTGATCAGCATCAAAAACTGAGTCCGTACGTCCGGGTTCATGTCTGTTGTTGACACTGTCATGGTCGTAAATTTTGAGATATTTGTCTTAAAAATTGTACACTTTCAGATTCTAAATGCATATCGATATTAAAAAAAAAAACAAAATCGAGCAAAAGCCACGCCCACAAATGACAAAAAATCTATTTATCTACCCCAAACATTGAACAATAAAGTTGAAAAAATTTGGTGTAAAAATTTATAAATATCCCTTCCATCGATTAGTCAAAAATAGGTGTGATCGAAAAACAGGAACGGCTAAAATTTACAAAAAACACGTACTCAACGTTTAATCGGACTAAGAAGCTGCTACGTAATACATCGCGCTCACCGTTTGTTGGTAGAAAAGGAGGGTATTTAAAATTTGGCCTAAACTAAATTTAGTGTTTTTTTAGATTCATGTCATGAACTCAGAGTAATCAATCGTTGGTTATACAAGATCGTCGAAAGAAAATTTTTATTTATTTCTTCTTTTGGAATAATTTTAAGGGTCAGTAACATTCTTTTACAAAACATATCTATTCAGCGATTACTTCAATTCTAACAAATGTTTTATTACAGTCGTAATTTGGTTTAACGACATGCACAGGCATATAGTTCATCTTCTCTCTTCATCTTCTCTTCCTTCCAAATTATATTTGAAGATATAATAAAATTCCTGTTATTCCTCTCAAAACACCCATGCATAAAGTATGTACATATTTATTTGATGAGTTTTCGATATAGTAACGTCCGGGTGTCCTGCTACTGTTGAACTCTTATCGTCGCGAAATTTGAAATATTGAGGCGAAATTATTTACAAATATTTTTAGTTTCTCCAGATGGGTTTTTTTTTTATTAGCTATGTAATAGGTCAAGTACCACGCCTTTTATTAAGAAAAATCTCTTATTGCCACAAAAAATAATTCTACAAAATTGAAATCATACACACTTTAAAAATCGTTAAAAAAGACTTTACATATAAATATGTATGTTACGCCTACAAATTTTAATTTGTGGATTGTGAAGGGTATTTAAAATTTAGTTTAAACCAAATTTAATTGTTGATTATGTGATATTTGCCCTCTTCTTCTTCTTATTCTTCTTATTCTCTTTCATCTTCTTATATGTTATTTCCAATACACAGAGTGTTCGCATTAAATCCATTAAGTTTACATTTGGAATTAATTATGTTTTGAATATTTTTCTTGTATTTACGATTTGTTGCGTTAATGCGTAAATATTTGTTGTTGTTGTTGTTGTTGTTGTTGTTGTTGTTTTTCGTGTGTACCTATTATTGTAATAGTTTTCTATGTTATTTGTGAAAGTGTTTTGGTTTAATAGTCGTTAATCGTATTATCTTTACTGATTTGCTTTTGTGGGTAATAAAAGAGTTACGATGACATTTATTGATAGCATCTTGTGGTGGGTGGCCTTTGGTAAACTTTTATTTCATTTTTCTTCTTTTCAATACAAATGTTATACAAATGTTGAATTCGAAAATGCGTGAGCCAGAAACGCATGGATGCACAAGACGGGATAAACAGGGTAACTGAAATGTATACGGATGATGGGGTTTGTTAAACACGAGTAAGCCTAACTAAGAAGTTGTCCCGAAAGGTTGACTTTTTGCCTAAATATTCTTAGTGATGAATTCAAAATATAAAAATAGTCATAGGTCACCAACTTATGTGGGAAAATCACCAAGTTTTATAAGAAAAAGTTATGGCAAGACACAAAACTAAATTGTTCATGTAAATAATATTTAAGAAAAAAACGAAAATTGAATTTATTTTGCCAAATCACGTAAACGAATGAATAAAAGCACAAGCTTCCAACCGAAACAATAACTACAGAACTTACAATAAATGGAAAAAAGTTTCAAATTACACTTTAAACAAGAGCAACAAAGGGAAGCAAATGAAACCAATGAAATGAAAAGCAAAATGACAATATGGACCACCACAAATACGAAGCGCATAATGGTGATGGTGATGGTGATGGTGGTGCACGGATCCTTGCCCGCCGCTTACAATGATAGCTAAATGTAATGCTGCAACAACGGGAGCAGCACAAAGAGATTGTATCAAAAGTAATTTGTTTCAACGCTCTTTTGAGACGCTACTGTTATAATAAAGGCACAAAGCAAAGGCAAATCAAATTTAAACTGGCAGAGCAGCGGCTATGATCAAACATGAAAAAGTGTCCATTGCTCGTGAAGTCAAGCAACAATTGTTTAAGAAATAGACAAAATTCATGGAATAATTGTAATGAGTTGCAACCAACAGCGACATAAAATAGACAACCAATAAATAATATAAGAAAATTGCTTAGTTAATCACACACAACACAATGAACACAATGAACATAACAATTAGTTACTCGGTTGGTATTTAAAAAAACATTGACTCAAAAATTAAAAATTAAAATAATAAAATAAAATAAAAATTAAATTAAATTAATTAAATAAAAGAAATATTAGAATGTAAAAAATGTTAATCGCTCGCTTTTTCTAGCTCTTACTTACTATTAAACAAAACCAACATACCCCCATATATCATTGTGATGGTGGGTACAAAATCGACAATCATTAGAAATTGTTTTTATTTGTTAAAAACAAACTTCCGTTAATTTTTTCAAAAATCTGTTAACACATACACATATATCTCCACATATATTCACATAACAATGGCAACTTATTGACCTTGTGATTAGCTGTAACACATGAAAACAATATTATATAAAGAAAAAAGTTTCTGCCGAACAAAAAATTGCCCATTCCGTTAAGTGTCATTATATAAAACATTGCATTATTATTATTGTTGTTGTTGTTGTTGTTGTTGTTGTTGTGTCTGACTGTTTTGCATTATATTTCTTATCATATAATCGTATTGACCTCTAGCACCGTTTCTTATCAGTTTTGACATTTTTATTCTTCTTGATTAATTTCGATTATCAGTATCGAGCAATAAATATTTCTTTATTTATTAATACAGATATAAATACATAAAGAGACGGAACAGTGACATATTTTTCATCGATTAAAATAATAACAACGACCACAGCAATAACAAAGACATCTCATTTGATACAATGGCAGTGCATTGATTTATGTCATCGCACAGCTGTCAACTGAAAGTAACAATTGGAGCGCTGCACATTGACACAGAAGCGAAATAACTGTAAATGCTTTCATATTCAGTTGAACTAGACAGATAGTCAGGGTGATTTATTTATTTTGTTATACGCATTCTTTATCAGCATTAAAATCTGAGTTATTTCAGACATATCCGTTCGTACGTCTGTGGACGTTATTTGGAGATATTGAACGGAAACTTTGTACAAACATTTCTATTTGTTCGCTATTTATTTATGCAAAATAGATCAAGAGTCACGCCACAAAAATTGACCTATGACCTTGAAATTTGATGCACATATTTATGGTTAAGCATATATCAAGGTGTTACACGACGACATGGTCGGATAACAGACTCGCAAACAATTTCGAAAAAAAACATATTCACCGTTTCTTACTTACGGCCCCAAAAATGAAGACGAACTTGCTTGCCTTATAACTAGAAAACCACTGTTACGATTTTGGTCAAATTTTTTGCAAACCGATTGTTTTTTAGAAAAGGATTTCTTTACAAACATATGTTTTTCATTAACTAAATGAATAATTTCTCTCAAAAATAAAGCATCTAAGCAAACTGCTATTTTCAAACGATTATTCAAAATATTTCCATTGCGTAAAAATAATGTCGTGTGTCATCTTAAAAATGCATATTGTTTACAAAATGAAAAAAACCCACACATTACATTGGCACGCTTCTAAGTGTACAAAGTAAAAACGTACTAAGCAGGCCTCATAAAATTTAATAACGAGCAGAACAGACGAACTTGTGGTTCTTGGTGTAATTTTGTTTATTTGAATTTGTCGTTTGTTTATTTTAATATTATCATAATATGTGGGCGGTCGGTCGTCTTTGCAAATAAAAAAAAAAATGACTTGTATAAAGGAACCACAGACATGTAAGTTCTATATATGGCGTCGTTTAAAATATTGTTTAGTCTCAACTGTGTGTGATATGTAATATTTGGTAGTGTGTCAGTTGTACTAAATGCTCGTCATTAAGGTAGAGGGTATAATTACATTAGAATGCAATAAATTTACTTATTACAAATTAATCCATGAAAGATCCTTACTTTTGGAATAACTTTTAGAGCATAAGATTTATTTCTGTAATTAATAAATGATTACAATATTTGCTTCTTTTAAGAATTTTAGACACTTTTTCGTGTTGATGAATTAGAAAAATATAGAATTGATGCGTTCCGGGATACGAGTATTAAGCGAATAATATAATAAAGTCTAGCAAACTAAAAGTGAATTAAATATTAAGTAAAAGCACTTAAACTGAATTTAATATTCAATTTTTCATCTGCACAAAGTACAATAAGTCTGGTATATTAAATCACAAAGTAAAACCTCAGAAACTATTTTCATAAAATCAAATTATGTAATTTATCTTAAACCATAATGTGGCCATGTTTAAGCAGTTCTGAAAATGTCCAGACTATGCGGTAAGAAACAGAAAATCCCACAAAACTGACAAAACTTGCCGAAGAAAAGCCAACAAGAGCAAGACAAGAAACTTCATCTTCTGGTCTTTAGGTTTTGTAAGGTAGTTTGTTGATAAAGGACTATATATTACGACACCCGAGGGAACACTAAGCAATCATATCGCATACGTAACGTATTTACCAACACACACACCCAAACACACGCACACACACACGTGAGAAGATGTGTTTAACAAATAAATGACCAAATTTTCATATTGTACCGCAATGTACTTATTTTTTGTTTTCCACCATGCATCTCTAAAGTCCGGCCAACAAGTGAAGTGTAAACAGAATTTTGGGGCGAACAGAGATGCCTATCAAATATTTTCAAAGAGCTTAAAAAACTGTCGGAGCGAAACAGTGCAAAAATAGCCACAATAGAAATCTTAAGTATTTTGCCAAGGGATTAAATTTTGTTTGCATATGCGTGTTGAAGAGGATGAAGGATCACAGAGACTGCTACATAAACCACATCGCATCACATTAACATATCTCTGGATGACAGATCTCCGGGTGATGGAGGATAAGGTTAACATTGTAACAACATTTTAGTGCGTTTAAGTGGCAATAATCTTGTGAACGAATAGTCAAAAAGTTGTTGCATAAGCGTACATGTGTAAGGAGTTATGTAAGGAGGTCATTTTACATGATGAAACCGTAAAATCATGTTGCATGAAAAGCAGACCTTTATACTCGTACATAAAAAAATATATGTTAAACGTACATGACAACAGTTGTAGACAAAGTTTGCGATTTTGTTCTTTTCTTCAACAACAATTTCAAGCTTAATAAAATGTTTACAATAAAACCATTCAAGAGTTTTGATATTGGTTCATATGAAAGTCGGGGTATAAGCAAGAAAAAAATCTCAAAAAATAAAAGTTTTTAAATCAAAAATAGATAAAGTGATAATTTAAGAAAAGAAAAGAGAAATAATAGGTGTTTCATACCAATATATGTACGAGGCCAGTTCCAGAAATCTTCAAAATTGTGAATACAAGATTACCGAAGACGTACGGACGAACAGAAGATCTAAATCAACTCGGCTATTGATGCTACTCAAGAGAATGTGTACTTTTGAGGGTGTTGCCCGCCTACTTCTGGCCCTTACAAACATTTGAACAAAACCAATATACCCCCATATCATTATATAAAAGAAACATTCTATACGCAATAATATGAAAAAGAGTTTTTAACAAAATAAATAAATATAACATTTATCAGGCAAGTTATTGTCTTTGGTAAGATTGGCAGCGCACAGCTAACTGACGCTGCACGTAACAATACCATATGAGTGCAAGTACAGACGTATGGCACAAGATGATTATGTGAAGGAAACAGCTTTCGCATGACCGCAAAGTTCACCGGACATATTACTCAAAGTGCTATGCGGACAAAAAAGCCTAAAGATAGACACACAGCGATGATCTAAATGGTTAAACGACGACGACGGACGGCGGCTGAACGGATAGTAACTTTTGCACACATGCACCTCTCTTTCTCTTAACATTTGCCAATGGACGTTTTGAGAGTTCTTTCTTTCCTGCGATTTTTTTGTTTTTTGTTTTTGTTTTTGTTTTTCACTAACCAGTACACTCTAGACCAAATGTATATAAAACATTTATCAATTGCCTGATATCAGCAAATAAAGCTGAACACATTGCACATTCGCCGTCGTCATCGTCGTCGTCGTCAGTGTTGGAGAGGTTGTATTAATCCAATGTGGCTTAAGAAAACGGCTGAAACAAATATAATACCAACAACAACAACAACAATAATAACAACCATATTTCTCTGATGGCATCATTTAAGTGCAAACGAAAAAAAAAAAAAAATGAAATGAATCCCCAACAAGAGGAATCAATAAAATATTAATGCCCGATAGCACTAGTGATTGGTCAATATTCGCCACAATACATATGTACACTAAATCAAACACAACCATACACAATACCCAGCATATCATATACTCCTAGTTATATACTCAACATATATAAAAAATACGTACATATGTATGAATGTAAGCGTTGGTGTGAGACGTCATAAAGAACTTATATCTACAGGTAGAATGCAATGCGTCGTTTGGTGTGCGCAGTGAAAAAAGCACAAAACATAAAATATAAAAAAGCCAACAACAAATTTGAGGTACACTTCACATACAACCATTTCACATTCGCTTACAAACTGTGGGCGTGATCACGCCTTCTTTTAACAACTATTAAACCTTATGTTAAATTTCAGCTAAAAAATCAAATTCTGTCACAAAAGTAAATTATATATTATGGTCGTGCCACATAAATTTTAAATCTAAAGTTTAACTTTGCAACTCTATTTTTGTCTTCATTGTAGGTGTGGCACTTATCCGATATTTTCGATTCAAACAAGTCTGCCTAAAAGATTAATTCAACAAATTCTACAACTGCCTGCTTTCCAACAACACATCCTAACTTGCTGCAGACTTTGTTTCTGATCAAAATTATATACATTTTATAAGATCTAAAACATTGCCTTGTTTTGGATGCTGCAAGTAGAATAATCCACTTAATACACGACTCATATGAAGCCTTGAAAAAAAAATTAACTAAAAGAGAGGATCAGATGAACATACTAATATGTTCTAAAGTTTCATAAGTGTATGTATGTGTGCAGGTGTATATGTTTCATTAGCTTTTCCACCCCATTCACTAAACGATATCACAAAAGCGAATATTGTTTACGACATCAGTGTAAATTTTTTTTTGGCATACCAGCCGATCTAAATTTAACCTATTCTGAGCCTTTCCATAGAGATAAAAAGAAGGAGTTCCTTAAAAAGTGAGAAAACGTTAAATTTTTTTCATTAGTGAAGAATAAAAAAACCTAAATTGTAGGCGTGATCAATGTCTATGAATGTCTTTTAAAAGGTTTTCATACTTGCTTGCAATATGAAATGAAAAGTTGTGGTTCAAGGTATCATCATTGCCGAACGCAAACATGCTGCATGATCATTATCACCATAAGGGCATGGAGGCGAACTTGAGGCAGGATATATCACTTATTGTATCTCTTGCGTATGTTATGGCTTGGATTTGATGTTTTTGAAACATCTGCTTTTTCTATCATTTTCTTTTTGGTTTTTTTTTTTTTTTTTGTTTATGCTTTCCATTCATTCACATTGAAAAAGTTCGTTTAATGGCAATTATTTTTCATAGTTTGATTTTCCACTCTTTTTATTTTTTTCTTCATTTATTCGTTATTTTCGTTTATTTTCTTCGTTCATTTCATCAGATGCACAGATTAACCCGAAGGGATGCATTAAAGTGTCTTCTTAGCTTTGGATAAATAATGGCCTTGTACTCTTTGGGGTTTCTTTTTTCACCTTTCCATTAACATGGAGCAGCGTATGGGAGACATTCTAAACAGATTATGGTTGTTGAGTAAAATGTGTCGAAAAATTTGTTAAAATATTTTTAAAAAAATGTAAAGTTTGTGGACATGTGCACTTCGAACCAATTTTAGCAGATTTATAAAATATACACAATATATACAGATTGATCTCACATTTTATTTTTATATAGGTTTTGAATATATTTTTATACCCCGGACCACTTGTGAATAGATTTTTAAATTAAAATAATGTAAAAATTGTCAAAAATTACACTTTGTGGAATCTAAGTGATTATAGAAAGAGCGCCAATATATAACTATGTTTAAATATGTGATTATGCGACTTGAAACACCTGTGACTTCAATTCATATTAAACCAAGAAGCGAAGTTAACAACTATTGACATTAATCGCCATAGAATCGAGGCTTAATTTTAAGCCAACAATTATTGAAACATTGAAACAACAACTACCACCGATGACAGTACCACAGAGAGTTTACTTTTTTTTCTTTTTAAAGTAACCAAATAACCAACAACAACAAGTCATTTAATAAGACCACAGGCAAACAACAGGTAAAAAATCATAATTAACACTCGGTATGACGAAAGGTTTGAATAAGAAGACAAAAATAAGAATTTAAAAAAATATTAAAAATTCTGTGACAACCACAAATATGAATTTTTTTTATGGTACCTTTGCCTGTGTGTGTGTAATGTACGTGCTTTCTGATTAAATTGCTCAGCCGTTGTGTGATGTGTGCCTTACCAAAGATGCGGTGACCACAAGTGGCCACGAGTAAAGGGGACAAATAGCATGATAAAAATATTTTGTACAACTTGATGACAGTAGCTTGCGGTTACTTTAACAATAAGAAAAAGGAAGAAGAACAACAACAGCGCACATGACACACAATGCAAGTGAGAGGAAATACTTTTAGATAAGTTTAGCAATAAATAATGTCAATTGACAAATTACCGTTTGCGGTGTATGTGATCAGCATCGCATCACATAATGAAGTAAAAGCATGCAACTTAGCACTAAATACTGGGGTTCTCTTCTCTCTCAAATAAACTGTTTTTTGTTAAAACATTTGTTGACTGTTAGGATACTCACTTGTTTTTCGAGCAACGTGAAAGTTGTGTTCGAATTTTAATTTTTTATTTAAAAAGGACACTTTAGAGCAAAGTGAAAATTGTGATTTTCTTGTTAATTTTCTGTTTAAAAACAACGATCAGGAAAGAATATAGTTGGAAACTCGCTTGTTACAACATCACTACTTTGCTGAAAATACCTCAAGTTTATTTAAAGAAAGTTACCTTTTTCGTTGTGGCAATATTAACATTTCTTATCCATAGGGAGAATTCTTACCCACAATAAATAACTTTCAATAATTAAAGTTTAAGCACTAACCACTGGGCACTTTATGAATGACGTCCATTTTTACTAGTTTACTGCCGTCATAAACAAGGATTATTTAATCTAAATTTCCGATCTCTCCAAAGTAATATGGGTCAAATATTCTAAATTAATCCTTAAACACAGGATAAATGGGCGCGGTTTGCGATCAATGTCTAAACTTTTGTAGTGGTGAGGGAGTCGGAAACGACGCAATAGCCTAGGAAAACAAAGTACGGTAACGGTCAGAACATGCACATGAAACGAAAAAAGTGCTAAATTGTTTCAAAATTTAATGCTGAATAGGAATATATATACATTTGGGGGTGTGGCATACCTCCTTCTGGATGTTATAAAGGTTTCGGCCAAATCAATATACCCCCATATCGTTATGATGATGAGTATATTAAATAATATGAATTGTTCTAGAAAAATCCAACACAAAAGAAGTCTCCGCCTCGTTCTAGTAAGTTCGCGTTTCTTCTCTCCCTATCTCTCTCTCTCTCTCCCTCACACACACTTTTTGTGTTAAGTACTGTTTGCTGAATTATTATTTTTAACTATTATACATTCATTTATTGCTACAACAACGAGCTGTATGCCGTTAATGGTTAATTGTCTTTTACCTTAATTTGCGACTCTAAGTCATCGCTTCTGATTGAAGCCTTAACAGCACACACACACACACACACACACATATTGTATGCCCACAACAATAAACAACAGTAACCATTATCACATTAATGCAATGTTGTATGCAGTTGCACACTTGTGTGTGTGTGTGTGTGAATGTGTGTTGCATGTAATGTGCGTGTGTATGTGCAATATTGCCTTCAAGTGATCGCTGAAGCGTTACTTTTGCAAATATTTCTTATGGTTTTCTTCTTTTTTTTTTTTTTGTGTAAAGTGTACACGTACGTATGTATGCCTATCATCTAATCAGTATACGGTAACGTGTTGCAGAGTGTTGTTACTTCATTGAAGCATTCATTTGAACAATACAAACTCAACAATATCGTTGACATGGTGTTAGGCATACCAATACACAAACACTGCGGCCATATACAGTTTTGCTGACAAAGCGGTACCATCACCCAAAGCACAAACTGCCCCATAGTGTACGGTTACACTGTTGCTCATCTTGTAATAACTACACCAAGCACCAACACCAATATTGAGCAACTTGTGCCATTGCCGTCAGCCGAGCGCAACATATAAATTAGAGCGTTAAAGTTTTTTTGTAGTTTATTTTTTTTTTTTTCTTACTTTTAATTCATTGGCTATATGAGGTTGATGTACGGTAACTGAAAAAATACGGAGACGTTTGGTCACTGTGTTCGTCCATATGAACGAGTTATGTAATCCAAGGCTTTGTTGGTGCATAATATAATGGAATTATGAAACTTTCCAAAAAATGAAAAAAAAAAATGTTTGCAACAATACTTTTGTGGGTGTACAAATAACTGTTAGATAATTTAAAAGTAGGCTTTGGAATTGGTTAAATGTATATTTGTACATGTCATTTGGCGGGGTTAGAAGACATACTTCCATAAATAAAATCATTCATTATTGATTTATTAATTTAATGGTTATTCTTGATTTTTATAAATTTTTTGATCCCAATCTAATCTTGTCTTTGTTGAAATTTTTTCAAATGTTTGCAACATCGTTTATAATTTAGTTAGCTTGTCCAACTTAACAAAATGACAACAACAACAAAAATACGCAAAGTATCCCTGGCGCTATCTAAAGAATTATTCAACAAGGCCATATACAAAATTGCGTAAATATTTCAAAACACATTTTATATGTCCAACAGACACATGTTCAAGGCACAGTACTCGTACATATATTTATAAACGGCTGAATGATACTCGTATTAACATTACAAACCTTCTGGTTGCACTTGGTGGTGATGGTGTCTTGTTTTCTTATTCGTGGCGGCCTTCCTTAAGTCAATAAGCATTTAATATTGTTCAAAATTTGCACAATCAACCGTCTTTTCCTTATAATTTGGTTTTTTGTTCTTTTTTCTTCCTTTTATTGTTGTTTCTCTTCCTTTCTTTACTATAATAAATGTGGGATGCGTGTCCAACACCACAGGCTTTATTTTCACAATTTTTATACCCATCACCACTTGTGGCAAGGAGTATATAAAATTTGTGTGAATCTTTGTAACTCCAAAACAAACAAATGTCACATCCATTTTCTTTCTTACCGTTCAATTTAGCATCAAATCTGAAGCGATTTAATCATGTCGGTCTGTCGGTCCACGCAAAATTTGTACTCAAGCTATAAGTGTCTTTTTTTTGAGATATTTCAATGAAATTTGGTAAAAGGAGATGTATGGGCCCAAAAGAGAACCCCAATAAAAATGGACCTAATCAGATGATTTTTAGAACCCCTTCCCATATAACGTCCTCATTATAAATAAGTCTTTGTATGACAAAAAATCGCAATTTTTTTAAAATTTTCTGACAAATGTAGGTGAATAATAGTTAATTAGCTTAATAGTTAACGACGTGGTGTAGGGTATTAAAAGGTTGGACTTAATCGACTATAACATATTCACTTGTTCAACACCGCGGACAATATATATCGTATCCATATAATTCGCATTCAATTCTATCTTTATTTCCAAACGTATAATGCTTTACAATATTTAAGAGCATTTAATCGAAACGCTTTTCATGCACTTATTAAACAAAATAAAACTGAAAAAAAATATAAAAAAAAAAAAAAACATAAACAGAACAAGCGTCTTGTAGGATAGATGCGTTTTTGTACTTAAGAAGGTAAAAACTAACCAACAGCCATGGTGTATAACTGGTGTGATAACTGGTCATGGTCATCATTATGATCGTGATCATCATCGTCATCACCTGCTCGCTTCAGACCAGATGGTGCATATATATGTGCGGTGTTTAATATGATTGCAACAACATTTCCAAAGCGTTGCTTAAGCGCTCAGCATGGTTATGCAGGTACGAATGGTTACATGAATTGGTGTTTGGAGAGTGAGCGGTTTGAAATGCAATTAAGTATTCGACATAATTCGTTTATAAGGACATTCTATCTGTCGATTGGTGTTTGTATGAACACCCTAAACGTTCATTTCCCTTTTCTCGAAGGCATCCTTTACGCTTCAGTAGACATATTAATTAATTTTGACACACGGTCACAATTTTTATATATTTTGTTGTAGATATTGTGACAGAATATATGTTTATATGGATGAATATTTTTGTAAACCTTTTTCTTGCCTTTTCTTTACTTCCATGCTTACAATTTCATGTATTTTCTATTTTGAGGTCCCGGGTAAGTGATGCTGGTGCACTTTTTAAAAGGGCATAGCTTCGCTTATCCTTCTTAAAAAGCAAAAAAATTCTTTTTAAGACAAAAATATTTTCTTAGAGTCAAGCCAAGCTTAGCCACGCCCTTATTAAAAACGAACACCTGACAGAAATACATTTCATTAAAGTTGCACAACATTCCACAAAAATCAGAATATCTGGCGCATACATATAAAACTTATTCCCATCATATCATTTATGTTGGTATAATAACATAATGACTACTCAGTTATTCGAAGCACATATCATATGTATTTATGAGCATTTCCAAGGAAGCATTAAGTCAGTTTTAAATGGCATAGACGGACGACATTACTTCTGTTATTGCGGCTAATTTTTGTGCTTATACTTATAATTGCATTAAATTTACAGGGGAGGGGCAGTACGAATTTTGAAAAATGCAAAAACAAAACAAAAAACAGAAAACTGTGTGTAGAAAACCAATTACGTAAAGAAGGCCATATTAGATGAACGCCTTTAACCTAAGCCGTCGTCGTCGTCGTCGTCGTCGTCATCCTTGCACATTGCATTACAGTCAATAAGTTCTTCTTGTTCTATAGCTAAATAGTAAGTAACCGAATTCAATCCGCTCATCATGCATGCGCAATCTTCAGCATTTGCTTCTGTTCTTCTACTTATATAATATAATAATAATAACAACAACAAAAAACAACAACAACAACACTAATAACCAGTTAAAGGAAGTAGTGGTAGAAGTCTACAAAAATATGCGAAATGTGTTTTTTTTTTATTGTTTTTTTGGATTTTTTCTTAAATTGCAATTCAATTCGCTCATTCGTCCAGTTCATTCTTTCAATTGCTATGGAGATGTGCTTAAAACACTTCTGTACATGTGCTTTATGATGTTAGGTTAGGTTTGGGTTGGGTTGAGTTTGGTTTCGGTACGGTTTGGCTTGCTTTGGTTTGGTTGGGTTTTGTGAACCCTTTCTGCCATCATAAATATCTACATATGTAAGAACATACATACTAATGTAAGCGTGTATATATACTAGCACAACCATGTAAAATTCATTCAATCAATCGCTTCAAATTCACAACAAGTACGCTGAGTATAAAATAGCTGACAAGACAGACTTAATGCTGCTGCTGATGGTGCTGCTGCCCAGTTATTTGGATAGTTTGGATTTGATGCTTCACCGCAACTACGCCGCCATCTCTTTCATTTTGCACCACCAACTATTTTCAGTTGACTGCTAAAACGTGACACCGAGTCACGATTTCTTCTTTATGAAAATGCAATCGTTTCGTTCTATAGCGAACTTCTGTAAATTTTCTTCTTTTTCCTTTTTTTGTTGGTGTTGTTGTTTTTATTGTTTTTGTCTTGTTTCTAAATTTCTCTTTCTTCCTTCTTATTTTTGTTTTTTTTTTTGTTTAGTTGTTGTTGTTTTATTATCATTGAATTGGTTGGTGCTTGTAATGATTGCTGCTTGCGTTTGGTGTGATAGACTTGATCCTTTTTTTTTTCATCTGCTGTGCTGTTATTGTTCTTGTGATTTTGTTAATGGATAGTTGCTGAAACAGATTTCTCCAATATGGTCAATAAAGACCAATTGGTAATCAATGTATGAAGTGCTTCGTAAAGAATAATACATACTTGCTGCACATTATTCCATAATATCACGCCGCATACTAGCGACCAAACTTAACTTGTAAACTACACACTCAAACATTTAAGAGAGTAGCAAACATTTATGTTATGTTACGTTATCATGCATCCATGCATATTAATGGACTAATTTCAATCGCTTTGAAAATTTTGTTTTTTTTTTTTTAAATCATCACAATTCGTAGCACACAAAATATGATTTTATGATTGACGTAAAGGCAAAGGGTGTATTACGTTCATCCCAAATGGTAAATGCCACACCCAATTATACCGATCACAATTAATTCACAATTAAAATTTGAATCGATATAACCATGTCTGTCGGTCCGTCTATCTGTCTGCATACATTTTTGAGCCAGCGACGAGTTTGTCTTTAACCCAAATGATGTCCTTTTGTCACATATTTTTTAAATTTTAAAAATAACCAGGACACACAGGCAATGCCATACAAAAAAAAAATCAAAATTTAGTAGCCATCATAAACAGAATCTGTGAATTTAATGAATAATGAATTTCTCTACCTATAGAAAGACACGCTTTATAATAATGAGGCAGCCTTGGTAACAAAATATAATTGTTATTTATAAAAATAAATCTCACCTAGCACGCAAAACCACATGCGTAGTATATGGGCAGATTTCCCTCTTGCCATCCAAACGACGTACAGTGAATGCATCCAATAACATGCCGTTCTCGTACTTAACGTTAACTGACTGAAGATTTTGAAAAAGAAAAACATTGATAAATGCCATACATACACTTACACATACACACTTAGTAAACGACATCACAACCACATCAAATGCATTCATTATCTAACAATTATATTGAAATTAATTTCAACAAAATCATAAACACTTGCACGAATGAATTCGGACTTTAAACACGCTCACCTGAAATCTAATAAGACATGGACAGTTATACGATATAAAGCATATTATATGTTATGGTATACTAAAAATACATGCTACACATATAATGCAACAACACCTTTATCACATGGCGTGCAGCAACCATGGACTGTGTGTTTCCAACATTCACTGACTATGTCCCACATTCACGCATTGATTTTCCACATTGTCAAGCAATCAAGAAAGCGAAACGATTCGGCTGCTTATAACAACAACAACAACAATAATAATAATAATAATAATAGAGCGGCCATTTTCCTCATTTGTTAAAATGTTAAAATGAAGGCAATTACTTGGGCTTTGAAGCTGTTGTTGTTGTAACAATACGTGTACATCATAGTCAATACGTTTCAACGCCTTAATGCACACACGGCTGCAGTGCTGGCATTTTTGTATAAAACAATTTTTCTATTTTATTAAAAATGCTGGTCAAATAATTGCTGGGATATAGAAAAAGAATAAAATTGAAAGCTTATGTGACAATATGTTAAAAGTTCAAAACGATTTTTCGTATACACGTAGAATTCATGGGACGGACATGTCTACAACAACTCAGTTTTAGATTTTAAGATTTATACATGTTTTATGGGGTCTCCTGGGCTTCTTTCTTCTGGATGTTATTATTATTTGCTTTAAATATATAAAAATATTGCCACGATTTTGATTTTGAAGGGTTGGAAACCGTAAAACAATGTTTACCCAAAAAAAGTTCATGGGTAACTTTTGCTGCGGACTGTATGTCTGACAGAATTTTTAAATGAAGTTATTAAAGATTCAAGAAATTCATTCATTACTAATCATCTAGTTTAGCTCTCGGAAGAGGGCTGCAGATCTCACCAATGAATACGCCAATGAACTTCTTTGTATAAATATTGGCGTGATCTTCCGCAACGAATAGAATAATAATGTAAACGAAACAACAAAACCGGCCAAATGGTCACAATGGCAAACACTAGCATTCGCAGAATTTGGAAAACATCGCTTGCGATATAAAACCATACTTATTAAGTTGTTTTCTTTTGTTCTAAACACGACTAAAAGTATAAGTAAATCGTCACATGCCGTGGAAGGGACAATGCGAGCAATAACGACAGCACTAGGTGGTAATTTATTTTCTTATAATGCCAGAACCGCAACAGAAAAAGCAAAGAAGAGATAAAACTGATACCGATAAACATTCAAATAGATGCATGAACGTATGAGCGTATGTAACGTAAGTACTTACGCTAGTATTATTAATGCGGTTAATGCCGCGAAAAGTGCGACGAAATGTGACGTTTAAATATTCATGAGCCTTAGATATCTTGCCATCGTATACAACAATATCGGGCTTGACTTTTGGTCAATCAACAACAACAATAACAACAAAGAAAGCTACGCAAACGAACAGACAAGACAAGGCAGGCCAGGCAAACAAGAAACTTTGTTCTGACTTTGTTTTCTGCAGAAATGCATTTATTGCGAGACTTCTGTCTCACTATATACTCCTTGACATTGATCAAGTGTATATTATGTATATTCCTTACATCTGTATATGTGTGTGTATGCCATTCGTATATAAATTTATACAAGAATATGTCAAGAAAAACTTACGGAGAGACATAGTGCACTTGTCGCTTGAGGACATATCTTTGCATGTTGGCATTTTCTTAGCTTAGCTTGTGTGATTCTTGCTCTAAAAAGTAAAAATATATGTCTTTGATCATTTCTTTTCTTTTCTACAAGAATACAGAAGAAAAAAAAAACGGAAATATTTGCTACGATTCGTTGGCATGGGTGCATAAATTATAAAAAAAAAACAAGAACACTAACTTTTAATTTGGTTTTCAAAGGTTTTTTAGGTCAGTTAACAAGTATGAGTTTATAACGTTTCAAGTTAAAGAACTTTACAGGTGGACAACAGTCGACTAAGCTTTATAAACAAAATGATTGGATTATTAATCATACTGTTAAAAAGAGCAGTCGTTTCGATCAATTATGTGATATTCGCCGGTACTAACCCATTGGAACGATTTCAGTTGAGGTTCTTTCTATTGTTTTTTTGCCCTCCTTAAAAGATGGGTAGAATACTAAGTTAGCTATTCTCTATGCATTATACAGAAGCATCAGAGATCATACAAGAACATTTCAAATCTGAATCCATCCATGTCCATCCATCCGGCACGGTTTTGATTCTTAAGATATTGTTCTAGTTTCTGTAGACAATTTTTTATTTACATTGGGAAAAATCATTAAGGGCCCCGCGCACAATCGACAAAAATGTTCTTATATTTGTAATTAATGCGTCCTAAGAGTTGCCAAATGCCCGCAATTTACAAAAACTTTATATATTTTGATCAGGATCAAGATTCTATGTAGGTCCGTGTGACAATCTGTTTTTGTCAGTATCACGTTCGTAAATTTTAAGATATTGAGCTGAAACTTTGTACACGCAGTTTTCTATATAAGTTGGACAAAAACCACGCCCACAATTGAGAAAAGCTTTCATTATCTGCCACAAAATTTGAATTATGAAATTGAAATTTAGTACACACATTTATAATTTCATTATTCATGAATGCGCCAAAAACAGGCGTGGTCGGATACGCCTACGAATTAAGGAAAAGTTTAAGATTTGGCATAAACCAAATTTCGTTTTCTTACTTGTTGCTTATTAGTTTTCATTGCACTCAAGACTGAAGACCGTCTCCAATAATAACTACAAACAATATTTCCACCCAGTTTAATAACAGAAAATAAATTTCTTTAATAGACGAATATACAGATATTGCTGGATCGTCTATATATTCAATTCTAATCCAAAAAATTTGTACTTTGTTTATTTTTTGAAACCTCTATGTAAACTTTTTGACAAAGTGGGTAAATTGCGTGAAAGCGTCAAATGTCTTTATAATGAACTCAATTTTCTCTCTTCATTTGTCCACTAAAGACCGTCACCTTATCCAATACATATGTTCATCATCATCATGTTTGCTGTTATTAATCTTATACCGGCCTATACCGCCGTCATGGCCATTACAGTTTGTACAGTTTATAACTTCTTTGTTGCCCCCTTATCTTGCAATTATTATGCTTGTGAAATAATTTAATAAAATGCAAGTTACCTACCGGACTGACTGATAACCTGCGGCTGCAACTAAATAATTTTACATTTTGACACGAACAGAAGATAGAAAGGGAAACTCTCGAAATTATAACAATAAACGTTCATTTCTATTTCTTTCCTTTTTTCTCTTCTTCAATTCCTCTTATTCGACATCGTTTTTTATTTTCTTTTATGCAAGCCTTTGTATATTTTTGTTGGTGTTTCATACTAGGTGCTAACTGATACTTTTTGGCCAAATGATAGCATTTATCTCGTTTAGATGTTATCGCAATATTTTGCATTTTCGGATCCTTAGTAATAGTAGAGCTGCAGACAGTGATAATCACAATAATGCGGTTAATTTGATGTCACATTTATTCATACATACGATCTGGTAAAATCTCTTTACTTATTCGTTTATGACATTTGTAAAATCATCTCACAAAAATGTTTACAAACTCTTAACTAATTCGAAAGCAAACGTAACAAGTGTCTTAGTCCAGTCAACTATTTAACCGACCGTCCAGTTTTATTAATAATAAAAAAGTAAATGAGCGGAAAATTTTTGTATAACCAAGTTGCATTTTCTTCACACAAATCACTTTGCACATTCAAAACGGCCACACTCATATTTAATATGACTGTGTGACATGTTACTGCGACGGATGTTTTGAAGCGAACTCAAAAAAAAAAAACAAGTTAGCGAAATAAAATGAATTGAAAGAAGCAAAACAAACAAAATCAACTGCAATTGGCTGAGACTAAAACAGGGCTACCCTATTTATTTCCATTTTCAAACAAATTTATGGGAAAAAGTAAAAAAAGTGGCTTCCAACCGATCTGTAGCTGTTTATTATACGGTCTGTACTAAATTTCAGCTTAATATCTCAATAAGTGAATTCTGGACGTACAGACCATTACATGTAGATTGACTGAGAATTTCTTGTTGATAAAAATATTATTATATTAGGCTTGAAGAACAAGTAAAAAAACTAAATTAAAACAAACAGTGGGCATGGCTGGTAATTCAATACGTTATCTAATAACTTCAAAGTCGAATTTTATGCTAAATTAGTTTTTTTGTAAATTTTGTAATCGTAAATAAACGTAGCAAATTTCAGCTTCATAGCTGAATTTTAGCAAAAAATAGATGTTTGTTTATTGTGGGCGTCGCTCTAAGCTAATTCTTTCCAATTTAAAATGTTTGTACAAAATTTCAGCTCAATATGTCAACATTTACGGCCATGAGAGTGTAAATAACGCAAGGACATACGGACGGACATATCTAGTTCGAATCAGATTTTGATGCTATCCTGATCAGAATTTGAGTTTTTGCAAACGGAATAGAAAACTTTATGTATTTGCTATGAAATTATCTTTCGTGGCCTTGGTAGAGATCTTAAATCATCCATGGACGGCACCTGAAAAATTCCTAAAAAGAAACATTTTATTTCTATTTAAACTTTGAAGTATTTTTCCATAGTGTTACAAATGGTATGACTAGCTAAGCATATAACAATTACGTATATTTTACTACAATTAGTTTACCCTCTTCACTAAGGTAGAATGCTTAATAAACATGACGGCCGTAGCGACGTTTGTCATATAATTTTTTTTTGTTTTTTTTACATTCCTTACCGTATCACCGCCTCAGTTTTACACCAATTATATGCATACATATATATTTATATTCACATATATATAAAAGGCTTTGGCTCTCTTCACTTGGTAGCCTGGAGCTGCTTAGATGTCGCAATTTTGTTTTCGCATATCCAAGTTATTATTTATACGAGTATTACATATAATTAGCATATGATGTATAGCGACAAATTTATTAACATAATACTTAAAGAAACCGTACACACACAGATAAACCATTGTTATGGCAAAAGCAACCGCCATATGTATGTGTGCTTCTTGCTAACAGGTGCGCATGCGTAAAAGTGTCTTAATCACTATACGCTAACACACACTAAACTCACAAACCATAAAAATACTTACAACAACAATCATAAATTCTGCACACAATCTAGTCACAACAAACTGTAATTGAAAACAAGTGAACATGCTAGAGTCAGTCAAGGCCGATCGTTTAATATCCTACACCACTCGGCTCCATAAATAATCCAAAAATTACTTTATTAGATTGTCAAATTAAATTCATTATCGCATGCAAGTTACCTTGTATAAAAACATTAAATAGAAAGGGGTTTTGAAAATAGTCCAACTTAAGCCATTTTCCATGTTGTACCTTCATCGAAATATCTTAAAAAATGTGATCAAAATCTGGCGCATAAATTTTCAATAAATTTTAAACACACAACTGATAGTCAGTCCGTCCGTCTATACAAATCGATTTAATAATTTTACCAAATTGTTATCCCATGTAATAATAATGAAATGAGACTCATTTCGTTCATTTACCAAACACATTACTTAGAATAGAATTCGATCCTTCTCAGCAGTATCAACTTTTACGTTTTACTAAATTTAGAAAAGAAATGTATCAAGATTTTTTTTTAGAGTTACATATTATCCGTCAATATTTTGGGAAGGTAGCGGGCAGCAAAGTAAAGCTTTTGACAAAACATTAGCCACGCGGATGGTAGAAGAGATTTGGAAATAAACAACATTTATAAACTACAAGTGACTGACAGAACATTTCAAATATTTTAGAATTACATGACTTTTGTTTATGGAAGAATATTTTTAAGAGTTGGTAACCCTGACTCTATTAAACAACGCAATTATGTATCTTCCATGCTACAGTTTATATATAAACGTGAAGGATACTTTAGATTTGTCCAATTCAGCCAATTCAGTTTTTTTTATACACTCTACATAAAATGAGTGATATACTAAATTTGTTATTTTGTTTGCTACACCAACATTAAAGATCGTACAAAGTATATATGTTCTTGATCAATATTAAAATTTGAATTGATGTAGACATATGGGTTTTTGTCATTCTAATGGTCATAAATATTAAGCTAAAATTTTATATAGACATTTTATTAGTTTCTGAATGCAGGTAGTTACTTAAAATAAGCAAAATAAGTCGAGCATTGTAGGCGTACAATGGACAAAAATGTATTTATCTGCCACAAAAGTTGACCTATGAACTTGAAATTTAGTATACATAAATATAGTTATCCCATCCATTGATGTACCAAAAAAGGGTGTGGTCAGATAATATGCAACATGCGTCATATATATATTTGGCACGCCCACCGTTATGGATGTAGAGGGTATTTAAGATTTGGCCTAAGCCAAAGCCTTTTAATTGATAAACATTCTAAACAGATCCGATTCTGTACATTTTCAATAGAATTTGAATTGAAATTAAAATATTTATATAAAACTGTACGAAAATCTCAAGGCACCTAAACCGTCATCCAGCACCCAGCAAAGTGCAACGATTTTGGATTGGTCGCTTAGTGTTGATGTAGGTGTTACGAGTAGTTTTTGATGGCGGCAACTCCAAAGCCTTAAGCGTATTGTAATTTTCATCTGTTGCTTATTATAAATTGTATTATGGTTTCTTATTAACTGCTGGCACATAAAAGGAGCATCGCTGGACATGAATCATCATTATCATGATCGTCAATAATTTGACGTTCTGCGAGATGATCCAGCTAAAATAAAAACGATCATGCGTAAATAACACAATAAGTTGTATATATCCGTGCATATATGTATGTAGTATATATTAAGAGTTGACGCAGAAGCGACAAGCATTAAAGCCCGTCTGTCTGTCACGTACTTTTTACAATTTGATTGCTAGGTACGTTGGTGATCGAATGAAAAGATTCAACTTGAAGTGGAGATGAATTTTTTTTTAATATTTTTTATATTTTTTCCATAACATTGAGTTACATTATGTGCTATTGACAACGGGACGATGAAGAACATATGCAAGCATAAAATTGCACAAATCACAAAAAAAAAAAAAACAACAACATTATTGCTTAATAAAAGTTAATATTGTAAATATGCTTCTATGGTGAAAAAATAAAACAACGTGGGAAATATATTTTACTAATCAAGATCAATGACACATAAGAGTTCAATCAACATGTTTGTATGTATGTTTGTATCTATGAAGAATAGTTTTTATAAAATCCACGAAAATAAAAGCAACTTTTCCATCCAATCATCTGTGCGCCGCACCGTTCATGTTCTTTGCCAACGCCTTAATATTGTGCAGGGTATGAAATTCGTAAATCGTATATAAAATGTTGCTGCAAAATTAATGCCAAAAGATCATCAATTTTTTTCTTACTTTAAACAAAAACGCCTTCCTCAGTAGCTTTCTTTTACAGTACATTAAAACATATTGCACGTATCGCATCGTACCCGCTTGTGTACACATACCTTTATATATAATTCTTCATATTATTCATTGTTATATGTATTGTCGTATTTGTATAGTGATTGCGTGTGTGTGTGTGTGTGTGTGTGTATGCACTCCTACGTTACATGCTAACCAAACAAATTGATGACAAGGGTCAACTGCAAAGGTTAGACCTTAGGCTGTTAGGCTGTCATGTGTGCAACTGTATGCACTGGTATTAATACTGTTAGATGCCGGCAACCGCAGTATGTGTGTGTGTGTGTATATATGAGACATAATTTATAATAAAAAAAATATACAATCCGCAAATGAGAATTTCTACTTGTTACCTTTTTTTCGCTTCAGTACATTTTTGAGGTTTTTCCTCCTCTCTTACGTACATGTTTTTAAGCTTTTACATTTTTCTAATATAAATATTTTAACACTCTGACGTGAAAATCATCATAATGATGATCTTTATAAATTCGTGTCAACTGATTGTAGTCTCGGTTAACTGTCCAGCATTTGTTATGACACCCACTTCGGGTCACTCCAAAGCTATATTTGCCTTACTCCGAATCTGAGAATAAACTCCACGTTGATTCATTTGAGTGATTTGTGTTCTGTCAAAGTGTTTTACGGGGACTAAGGTTTCTTTTTCACCTTTTCGGACCCATCTTAAAATGTTCAAAATGCTAAATTTTCAATAAATGTGTACTGGCTTGGCCCATTTTTAAACACTTTTTTATCTTATGTGAAATCTTAAATGCTACCCTCTCCTGATACACACACTTTTAGCACATTTAGTAGATGCTGTAATTAATCAGGCTGATATGTAGATTTTCACTGATAACCAAATACTTTTTTAATAGCTGCTCAATTCTTTTTGAATCTCATCTCGAGTATTTTTGTTTCCTTTTTGTTGGTCTTTCGTCTATAATTTGTCAGAATTTGTGTCAACAAAGTCATATTCATTGTCATGTTACAATTAAGATCCCATCGATATTGTCAAAATGCTTTTAGATCAACAGAACATAACATGACATGACAATTCAATTCCATCCAGGTGCATTAACTACCCGCGCTGTAATGGTTTTGTTTTAAAAAATTTGATTAAAAAAGATTAAAATATTGATGAAAAGCAAATGCAAAGTGGAAACGGTTTTGTAGTTTAACTTCCATTTGTGAGGTGTATGAAAATACGTATATTTATTAATATTTTGCTCACCAATATGTTCCAAAAATGGTCAAGGTCAGATAACAGACGCGTCCACAATATGCAATAAACCATATTCATCGTAAAACTAGACTTGCAAGCTGATACTATATTAGAGGGCGCAATATTTGTATATTTGCCACGCGTACAGTTGTGGATGTGTAGGGTATTGAAATGTGCATAATTTTCAAAATTACGACCACAAAAATGAAAGCGAACTTGCTTACCTTAAACCTAGAAAACTACTGCTCCGATTTTGATCAATTTCTTGCCAAACATTTGAAAAATGTCTACAGCTTTTCGGGGTTTTGATTCAATTGCGAGTCGTGGCAATGCCCCTTTGTTTTTTTTTTTAAAAGGATTTTTTTACATATTGTTCATTAACTAAATAAATTTTTATAGCGTTCGTTACAAAAAATATTTTTCATTTGTGAACTGCACCATAATCAAAATATTAACCTTGCTTGACATTTTGACATTGACAGATTATAGAAAATGTTCAAGGGTAAGTACTTATTAAATTAGAAAATTGTTAAGTACTTATTGAAAAGCTTTTTATAATACATATTTTATATGCCAGTATATCTGTCACGCCCCCAATCTAAAGAAAATCTTATATGACACAAAATTTGAATTGTATGTTAACAAATGTGCATTATTAAAGAGAGTAAGTGCCCCACCTACAAGTGAACGGTACTTTAGTTTTGACCCAAGACAAATTGAACTTTTTCTCTCCATGTTATAAATGTACCTGTGAAGGCATAACATACAATGCAATTATAATTATCACTTCAACGAGCAGCATGGAGAGGAAAATTTAATAACAAATACCGTTTAAAACAAATACATCAAATTACGCTATTAAACCATTTTACACTAACACACACACACACGCACACACTCAGCCGGATGTTTACGGTAGAAAAAAAGCGTACAATATTTATATCAGACCATTATTCGGGAAACATTATACACATATGTAACCTTAATATTAAGTGGAACAGCTGCGTTTCTGGTCAAAACTGAAATGCTATAAAAAAAAGAAGAAAAGAAAAAAGAAGAATACGGCAAACACACAAACACATGCTCATACCACACAACAACATATATCCTCACATGTGTGGATAAGAAATGAAAGCAGAAGAAGAAGAAACGATTGTCGTAGTGGTAAACCTCCTTTTCGACTTTTATCGCTAGATAATTACCAACCAAATTACAGGCTTTACGCGAGAAAGCAATGAGAACGAAAAATAAGAACTTTGAAATGACGTAAATTTATTGCACACCATAATAATCGGTTCATTTATATATATATATATATATACACACGCACACGACCATGAGCACTCTTCTACACACAAGGTATTATTATGTAAGCGAATGTGTCTTTGTCTAAGACAGTAGGACCGCCTAAAACTATTATTGAACGCGGCTCCACTGAAACACACTGAAACATAAAAGGAAAAGACAAAAAACACAAGACAGCGACAACTGTGTAGATCTAATGCATAACGCAGCGATCATCGCGTACAATTCACCTTTTTCTTATAAACACCAACTTACCTCAACTCCAGACAAATTTGTCCGTTCAACTTTAAAACTTTATGTGTATGTTGTCTATTGCCAAACATGAAAATGTTTTATGATATGATTATACACGTACCAAGTACATACATACACACAACACTAGTGTTTTATTCACATAGGATATGGAAAGCTGCAGCGGCTGCTGCTGCTGCTTGTCTCATATGTAATAAAAATTTTAGATGCACATTCAGGAGCTTTACAAGTTACAAGTTCATACGGTTATATACAATTGCGTCCACACTGAACGGGTCATTTGCTTTATCATTTAAATAGTTTTCATATGATATTGCGTCAGTTGATTTCCTGTATTTTCATTTCTGATTCTTTGCACCAGCACTGCCTGTCCTCTCCGTACTCGGCTTGACTGTACTGCGCTGTCTGAACACATTGAGATAATTGCCGGTTTCAACTGAATGGTTGGAGATGATTTCAAACTGTTGTAAACGGCCATTAAAAGAGGCGTGTGGCCAACATGAATTTATGTGACGACATGCTCTAAGGGTGTGCGGTGTCCCCTTAAGCCGGAAAGTGTACATCTTGGGAGACACATTCACTTAGACAGAAGACGGCCACTTAACCAGTCACACCACCACCTTTACAAACATCTCCACGTGTTTCCTTCTTCTTCCATACATTCTGCTTATGATGAAGCAAGTACATCTCATTCTACATAACTTTAACAATTGAACAATTCTATACGAATAATATAAATTTTGTTTTTTCTCATTTTGTTTGTTTTTTTCCTTTTTTGCATATGTATAGCGCACGCCTTCTTTTCATATCTCGTAAATTGTTAATAGCGTGCGTATGCATATTATTATCAGTGATAATTTTTCATGTGATTTGTAACTTAATTTTTTAACACAAACCCACAGATTATGGATAATTAACAAAAAAATTTGCCTAAAGGTTGGAAATGTTTTAAGAGGAATCCGCAGCATTCATTTTACAAACACCGAAATGCCATTACAGTGGCTACGTGCTGAGCAAAATTTGCAACAAATGAAATTTTTGGCTTGAAATGATGTTCGCACTGGTCATAGATAACGGCATGTAATGATAATGAATAAAACTAAAAGTCACTTCAACTATGAATGATTTAAATAATTCCAACTGAATAGCGTTTCGCTCTTAATTATAAGTTGACAATGAAATCTTTAAAAAATATTGGAAAAAAATGTTATAATCCATCGCTTAAATTAGAAAATTAAATAAAATTTTAGTAGCATTACTTAGGATTGATTCAAGAGTAACTGAAGTGAAAGTTTGGAAGTAACTAAGTTTATGGAATAGCTCAGCTAATTTGTTTTTGCAGCCATTTATAATATTTTTACTAAACATCAGAAGTCTGGAATATTTTCGAACTTTAGATTTCGAATCTTGAATGCGTATAAATATCAAATTTCAACTTAATAGCTCAATTTTTGTGGCAGATAAAATAGATTTTTGTTAAGAATACTAACAACAGACGGACACACGGACATATGATACATGTACAGATCGACTTGGTTTTTAATGCTGATTAAGAGTATATGTACTTTGTAGGGTCTCTGACGCCTCCTCCCAAGTGTTGCAAATGGAATGATATACTTAGTATACCCCCTCATCTAATGTAAAGGGTATAATAAAATTCTATTAGATTGATTTTGTTTAGAAATTCAAACACACCGCAATTTTACAATTGCAAAAGTAAACGTACAAGACACTGACACACGAAGCAGCGTTTGCTGTTTTGTTATAACTCGAAATATGGGCAGACAACCTGCTGTGCTTTTAAACACTTCTCGCCACGCAGAGCTGAAAGGGCATTGTGTTTTGTTATTTGGCGAATTATGGTCACTTATGCTTCTCTTGGTTACAATGTTACAACTCCACTGGATGATTCTTATGTTAATAGCCGCCAAAAAGATTTGATTTTGGAATAGCTTCCTTTTTGTGTAAATCGTTGAGTGTTTTATTCTATAATAATCTGTGCTATATATGTGGCATGTGATTGTATGTAAGTGTGTAAATACAACTGAAACGGTGTTTTATACCACGAACTGTCTAAAAATAGTTGAGGCCATGTGTTGCATATCTTTTACACTTGCTCTCCTTTGCTGGTACATTACACGGCACGAATACATTTTCGATAACGTAACCCCCTCATTTGAAGTCTCTTATATTACACTTTATCTCGTAATTGTATTTCAAAATTTCCTTATTTCTAAAATTAACTTCTTATGTAGTGAGAAATTTTGTAAAATTGATACAATGGTGCACAGAACCGAACGAAAGCATAAGCGTTCAAAAAGCAATTCAGAAGACGATTCTGAATAAAAGGATTATCTGTTGGTAGCCATAAACATCCGCAAAAAAAACAAAAGAAAAAAGAAAAAACTGAATAAACGTTTACTGTGCTTAGAATATGAAAACGTTTATGGGAACATATTAAACAAAGTTTTCTGTATTTCTGCAGAAATTTGAAACATATATCACGTCAAAAGCAGTCAAAAGTTATTACTGCTGTTGTTGCTTTTTTCCTGTTAAATTTCAGGCCTCTCCAGCAGACAAAATGACAATTTATTACGAAAGCACATGACAGGTGGCCAACAACAGGATGCAAACTAACACACCCACTTCTCATTTAAATTATGGATTAGACCTTCAAGCGGATTTCATTAGTATTGTAAACTAATTTGAATCTGTTTTTTTTTTTAATATTTTTTTAAGTTTCTTTGGTTTTAATATAATCCTGGAGAGTAGTGAATGAGAGCTTTTAAGATTTTTTTTTAATTTTCGTTCTTCTTCGTTCTGTAACTTCTGTTCCCACAATATTTTATAGCCAGACAGGACAAAACTATGATAAAAGGGACAAAAGACAGAAAGAAAGAGAGGAGACTGTTGTGAAAATAAAATGAAAAAACTAATTTCGAGCAAAACGAGAACATTGGAACAAATCTACAAAATCAACACAACCTCTGAAACATTCAAGCCATCCTTGAAACCATAAATAGTAAGACAATGAAAACAAAAAAGGAAACAAAGATAAATATGTAAAGAAATATATACATTTATATATGTATTGGGTTGTTCGAAAGGTAATTTTTTTTGAGTTTAAACCCAATGAAGACAAAATAGACGGATCAGGCGAACCAGCGAGGAACAACTCTTAAGATTGCTGCGAAATTAAATTTAAACGTGAAACTCCTTCATTTTATTTTAAAAACTCGATATTTAGAGTCCATGTTTTCTTATAGAAAGAAATTATTTAAAATTTTTATTTCATTTCATAAGAAATTTTATCCGTTCGAAAAAGAATGATTCACAAAAATATACCTCAAAAAGTCTCAAAATTGAAACTTTTATTTAATGTAAATTGTGGGATCATTTATTAGGTCACCCCGCCCAGTTTCTACTCATCGATGGTTATACGTTTTAACTTTATTTTGCGACTGGGGGCCAAAAACATAAATATGGACGTAAGGACAGATGCGGTTGAATCGACTCGTACTTTAAATAAAATGCCGATCAAGAAAACAAAACCTAATCAAACAAAACAAAATGAAAAGAAGGTTCAAGCTAAGCATTTCGAAAATTAGAAAAATATGGGCTACTCCAATGTGTATATTCAGAGTGCTCCATTTTTTCACTCACATCTTCAATAACTTTCTTGCGGATCTGTAACCGAAATTCGATTTGAACTGCATACAATTTACTAACAAATTTATACCTCCAAAATGTCTCTCTTAACAATCCATCCAATACCAATCAATTAAGAAAAGGAGGCCACCATTCAACCTACTTGAGCACAAATTGTTTTTATCAGATTAGAGCACTTAAATGTTATAAAATATAAATTAAAATACAATATAAAGTAATTCCGTTAAATGCTTTCAATTGAATACTGCGCTCCCTCAATAATTTCTTATTAACCCTAACAATGACATAATGCAAGAGTCTCCAACAATGTTATAAATAAATTAAGGTATAGCTCGGGTTCATTGACGAATAGTCTTGAAGAGTTGTACACGTGCACTGCCACAAGTGCGCCCATTAAGGAAGTTTCAAACAAGTGAAACGCTGTATAAGTACGTGCACATATTGATTAAGTTTTTTTTGTAAACTGATTATTCTATTAATTTAGAATATTTCCAACAAATGTTTTCCAAATCATATATAAACACACAGAATTTGAATAAATATCACCTATGAGCCGTGTGGATAGCATTTAAATAATTGCACTTTCTATACATTCATGTACAAGATATAATATTTAAATAAAATTGACAAAAAATGAAATTATCCAAGAGTATGTCAACATCCTTTATATGCAATAACGTTCACGTAAAAGAGTTCATTTTTTACTACTTGTAGAAGACTTCAATAAGTATCTTTCCGTCTTCCATTTAAAGAATTACAGAATTCTTTAGAATCAATGGAAGATATATCATCTTTTTTGCTTCAGAATGCATTCATCTTCTATTAAGAAATATCTATATTATTACAAAATACTTCTACTTTCTCTGGATTCTGGTCTTATCCATATCACTGACTGTAGCTTTAAAGAACTTCATACAAAATATTTCCTTTTCTAAGTTGTTTCTAAGAAAAGTTGACCATTTGAAAATAATAACTTTTACATTCACGGAATAGGCATTCTCAATTACCACGTAGTGTTTCTACATTTATTGTAGTATGTGAGGTATGTCTCTGCTTTCCCAATCCGTATACACTTCGATACATATGTTTATGGTTATAATACCCATAGAAAAAATTCGAAAAACTGATTTTAATTGTTAACACTTCCTTTCAATATTTTACAATATTTGTTTTATGTAACAACAACAACAACAACAACAACAACAACAAAAATTACACATAAAAACAACTTTTATTGCGTTGGTGTATTGGCAGCAGCCACACAAAGGGTAAAATTATAGAGATTTCTACTCTAAATTTTTATACCTAACATGTGGGTATAAAGCACTTTGTCAAAACGTTTGCATCGCTCTAAAGAAGGCGTGGGAGACTCCACAAATATATATATATATTGAATCAAAATCAAATACTGAGTCGATCTGACTATGTCTGTCGGTCCGCAAAATGTGATCTGTGATCTGTCCTAATAAATTTCCTGATTGCAAATATTAAAATATCGATTCTAAATACATATACTGGTGGCTATTAAAATGGATCAAAATTATTCAAGCGACACGCCCACAATGCAATGAAAAAAAAGACAATTTTTTAAGTAAATTTTCCTCATTACTTATCAAGTACAGAAACTTTCGTTCACTGTTGATGGGTGTACAAGATTTGGCCTCAGCAAATATAGTTTTTTTCTTACTAGCTTTAGTGTACAAAGAGAAATTGTCCATCTGAGAAGGTGAATGTTTTTATTGTGGCCCGCGTTGTGCTATACTTAACTTTATGATTTCATTATGTTACATCAACAACAATGCACACAAATAGAGTGGAATGGTTTGGCTAAAGTCGAATAGTATATACCCTACATATTATAACCAATTTAATTAAGACTCCTTTTAGTTTCTTTTAAATTTTTCAATCTCAAAAAAAAAAAAACATTTTTATTTTTATCAGCAACATTTTCACCCGACTTTTTCATTTTAATATCCAAAGATTCATTTAATGATCATGCTTTGTATGTGAAAGCGAACATTTATTGTATAATTCTGATGATTACTGCCGCTGTACCGCTGTGGCGGATTACAACAACATATTCCGAAATATTGTGAATATTCCGAGAAATGCATATTGCTCTCTCTCTCTCTCTCTTTTACTCTCCTCTTCGGATATTTATAAATATTGCTTCCTTAAATTTCACGCATTAACATGTTTGCACGCTTGGCAGGAAACTAAAAAAATATCTAAAATAAATATTGAAAAAACAAAAACAAATACATGCGATAACAAAAATTCCATGCACTACATGTTTCACTTCATACTAAAACACTCAACAAAATGCGCTTGAATTGATTTTATGAGATTGTTTCATACTAAACACCAATACCCCATGTCATCCATCCATCCTACCATCTAGGCAGGCATTCATTCCTTTTGGTATGGGATAAGCTACAATATCAATCAACCGTGCACACAATACACAACACACGTGCATAGTTCGTTGCATTATAAACCGCAGCCACATGTCAATATTAGCTCGGTTTTCTATAATTACTTGCTTGTGAAATGTTTGTAATTGTGTTTTGCATATTATGCTGTTGCTCTGCATTGTTGTTTTTGTGATTAACAGAATACATGATATTTGTTGTGGCAACCAAGAATTCATTTAGAAATATCACTTTGTCATAAAACTTGTCTTGTGTTGAAAAATCCAAATAATCGAAAAAAGATTCTACACATGGCTTGATTGGATCGAAAAATGAAACATTTTATTGTGAGGCTGAGTAAAAAATATAAAAAAATTGATATTGGCTTATGCCAAATCCTTCCAAACCCTCCAAATTGAAAAGAATTGAATAAACACCCTCATGGACCGACAGACAGACATCAGATTAGAAAGTGATTCCAACTAACTGGGGTTAACCCTTGTTTGTACTTAAGCAAAAAGCTTTAAAATCAATTAAATCGTTTCAGAAAGTGCTGCTCAATGACTATAAAAGTTGACGACTGATGGCGTATAATTGCTAATTAAATTTTTTATTGAATTTATTTTCTTTGCATTCTTCATTCTCTTCTCTTCTTCTTATGTGTATTATGTGTTCACAGATTCACATATCAATCGAAATCGATTTACCTTCAAAGTACAATAATTTCGCACTTGCGTTGATGTCATTATGAAACTTGTGTAAAAGGCAACTTATGAGAATTTTACTGATCATACTCTTGTCGCTTAAACCTCTGTATACCATAAAGTGTTTTTTCCTTTTTTTTTTTTTTTTGTTCTATAAAACGACGGAGGGACAATAACTATAATGCAGTAAGTCATAGCAACGTGTCTTGTAACGTGATTCAATTCATTGCTGACCATACCATGACATGGTGGGGTGGAGAGAGAGACAGAGGGGAGGGCGAGCTGGACTTTTATTTGCTGGCTTAGTATTGTGTTCTGGCTGCTCTCCTTCTTGTGATGTGATCACATTGTCTATTGTGTAATTTCGGTTTATGACATAAACATTATGTTGTATGCACATGGCAGCAGCATCAGCATCAGCAGCAGCAGCCGGGTAAGCGCTATGCCGTGCCACAGATAGTAACTGCTGATGAGAGGACACAAAATTACAGAGTATAGACAGCAATGCCGAATAAAATAAAAGAAATATTGTCTGTGCGATCGTATGGCGATTGCGTTGTTATACTTTCATATTTGTTTGCCTTGTTGTATTGTTCGTAGATTAAATGTTATGTTGGTGTGTTTTATTTTTATTTAAAGAGGTGGATATATGAGTGGTAGTCAAGGCAGCCAGTGTATGATTCGTTTTGTCAGCGTGCAGGAACTGTGCGAAATTTCTGTGAAAATTGCTTTCAAATATTGTATAATGTTATTGTTGGTGTGGCATTCGCAATACTGGGCTGCCTGGCTGGTTGAAAAGCCTAAACTTAATTTGGCATAGGGGCAGCGACAACGGCAGCATACAAAACAGCATCAACTGGCTGCCGTGTCATCGGCATCATCGTCATCATGGTCGCCAACATTAATGTTCCTATAACAACAGTGTCGCATAAAAGTTATAAAGCAGAGTAAAGCCAAGCCAAGGCTTAAATTGTAGCTGAATCCTTGTTGTTGCGGCTGCTGCTGCTATTGTTATTGTTGGCGTATATGGAGACTTTTGTATAGTTGTACGGTACAGTTGAAGGCCTGGAGGCCTATAATTAAGATAGTCAGTATCCGTGAAGTTAATTTTCTGTCCTTTTGCAAAGTGCCAGCAGTGCTGTGGCGGTGGTGGTGGTGGTGGTGGTAATGGCGGCGTTGCTGCCTTATGCCATTTGATAGAATGTACGTGTATGTGTGTGTGTGTGGTGAACACTCTGAATCACTTCTTAATTTTCTTTTAGACATTAACAACAACAACAATAATAATAATAAAAAATAAAAATAAAAAAAAACATGAAGATAATCTTTTGGCCTCTAAACGCATTTATGTCCCCTGAGAAGAACTACACCCATACACACGCACGCACACAGGCATACACTTGCACATCAGCCTTCAGCTGAATGTGAACATCGTTTAGAGTCTTTGTGTTATGTATGCTTGTGTGTATATATGATTACTACAATTCACCGATCACATCACATCACAGAAAATTGCTTCGCGATGAAGGTGGTGGCGGTGTCGTGTATCTTCAAGATGATCCTAAAAAGATTTGTGTGGTTTTGGCATTTCTCCTCTACTCTACTCCACAGCACTCCACTCTTCTCTTCTCTTCTGTTCACTTCCACCTCCTCAAACATTGCTATTTTTCGAATACATTTTCGCATGTATTTGTATGCGTGAGATATTTTATACAATATTCGCATTTTATTATTATTTTTATTTTTTGCTGGCGTTGTTGTCTTTGTGTCTGTCGCCATTCTTTTGTTTTTACTCTTGATATACATAAAATTATGTCTGTGTATGTATGACACATGGGAGGTACCAATTTTAATGGAATTTCTTTCAAAAAAAAAAAGATCGGAGGGTCATTTGGTTTTAGTTGTTTGTTCTTTCTGTCGTTTTAAAAGTTCTACGAAAACGATTTCAATAGCACGTTGCTGCAGGTTTTTGATTTCAGTCAACAGCTTTTTCTTTTCAAATTATACCGAGAGTGCACACATATCCTTATGTATACACTCTTATTGTATATGTACTGTTTGGTTTCATGGGCTGGCATGACTTGAAGGATATAATGTGGAAAAAACAAAAAACAAAACATAAACGAAACAATCAAGTTAATGAATTTTTTGGGATTTGGAAAAATTCACCAATTTTGAGTAGAATCAAATCATTATTAACTTCTAATTTGGAGTCGTTTTTCAGAGAACTTTTATATTCTTGTTTAACTGTACCTAACTGGTTGCTGTATTTTACTATTAAAGTTCCATGACATACATAATAATTTAATAATCAAGTAAACGCCACTTTGCGAGAGATTATGAAACTCTACTCTGATTAGCTTCACTCTCGGCTGAGTTAGCAAAGTTCCCGAAAATATAAAAAATTAAAAGAGGCAGAATTTATACGAAGTATAAGCTCCGTGGGATATCTATTAAATCACCCGGAACTTCCTCTCTTTTTGTTTTACTACCTGTAATATTATGTAATAGTCGTGCAACTCTTTGAATGGCTGCTTAATTGAAAGAAGAAGATCAGACTTCTACCTTTAATTGTTTCTTTTAGCTACAGAATCATTTTCTCAATCAATTTAAACAAGTCAGTTGGTTTTCTTGTTGTCAGCATAAATCACAGAATTAGACAACAGAGTCCCTACAAAGTATATATATCAAAAAATTGATCAATCTAAATATCATATATATGTCCGTAAGTCCGTGTGTCTGTCTGTTTTTCGTACTCTTATTAAAGGACATTTTGAAATGATGAGCTGAAATTTTATACAAACCCTTCTAGTTTCTGCAAGTAGATCCCTATTTTCATTGGTGCAAGTTTGAGCGTGATCGGACCACTGGGACGGCAGCTGTGATCATTTGAAATGAGATTTTTGGGGGTCGATTTTCACAAGGCTACAGCCTTTGCAAAATGGCGAACTTTACGAAAATTCAATTCTATTCATAGGATCCTTTCCACTCCAAAATTTAGCAATTATTGTTCACGATCAGTTGTTTTTAGTGACTATTATCAAAACTTGAAAAGAGAAATGTTGCAATTATAATCTGTTGTAAAAGAAAAACGAGGATTACAAAGGTTTTACTTATTATTCCCTTTATTTATTACACAATGATACATCAACATTACTGAAGAAGATGATCTGTTGGAGGGATAGTAATAAACTGTACGAGTATGATCACAAGAAATATAAAACCCATGTAATAACATAATCAATAAAGAGCCAAGTTATAAAAAATATTTAAAGTATGTAATAATTACATAAATATTTGTTTTGTGTTTGGTTTTTTTGTAATATTATGAATGAAAGAATAATGAACGAATAATAATATTCATCCCTAAAGTATTTGCTTGTTACCCCTAATTGGATTACGCACAAATGATTGTGGAGGGATTAGATTTTAGATCAAAAATATAATCTTTGCAAAATTTTAGATAACATCTGTATTGAGTTGTATAACAAAATGGCGAAACATATCCAAACGGTGATAGATGCATTTCACTCATAACACAATTCTTTGCCCACTTGACGGAAATATTCTTATGCATTACAAAATTGTAAATAATGGCTGTAACGTTTGGAATATCTTTTAATAAACTATACACATATATCTACCAGCTATTTGTGCGGCAGTTAGCCAGCATTGTTATTTTCTGAATGAGAGTATTGATCGGCTCATATGGACTGGTAGAAAATGCTATAATTGTGCTTTTTTTATTATAAATTTAGAGTTTTATATATGTAAAGGGCGGTATGATTTTTGAGTTTCCTCCCTATATAGTGGAAGGTATATTAAATTTGTTATTCAATTGAAAAACTTTCTTCTAATCATGAAAATATTTGAAAACAAGTAAGAAAACTAAGTTTCATCTGGGCTAAATCTTAAATATCCTCCACATCTACACGCCCACAATTTACAAAAATCGTACATCATATACCTACCACGCGCACAACTTCTATATATAAACGGAACGTATTTAAACCTTGGCCTGAACCAACCCTAGTTATGTATTTGTCTACTATATTATGTGATATTCTAAAAATCATTTGTTTTTGCGTGTGTGTATGTGTATGATATTTCTTTATTTATGATAATCCCAGGTAGAGGCCATATGACAATAATTTTCTATTTTTACTTATTTCTTTTTTTTTTTTTTTTTTTTTAGTTACGGTGAAAACCTTCTGTTACCCTCCTTTTACATAAAAGACATCAGCATCTGCCATCAACGCTCTATGTGTATGTGTATATATACATATATATATATATATATATAAGGGCCTATGTACAATATATGTCAATATGTTCAATGAGGGTTGCTTTGAAATGTCAGTTGCTCTCTATCTCCCTCTACCTTTCTAGTTTTCTAAATCAGTGACAAAAAATTAATCATTCTTATCGTTGTCTACGTGCTCACCTATTGTCTATTATTTTCATTTATCAAAATTTGATGGCTGGTTCCTGTGCTTTGTTCCTTAAACGATTCATATGGCTTTGTGGTAAATTTTTTTATTCACAATTCAGATGAGATTTATATATGGGAAGGCACACATGCTCATATAGTTGCTACTGGTCGTTGACAATTATTGTTGCAATTATTATTGAATAGATCGCTATTGGTCCAGGTTTGTGGTAACCAATCATGAGAGCTGATATGATTTGTTTGTGTGCAGCAGGAATGTACTTATGACGTCTTAATACAATTCTACTCTACTCTGTCCAACATTTTCTGTTGCTATATGCCAAACTATTTATTAAAATAACGGTTGAAAGTATTTTTTGCCACAATTAAGTGGAGTGAGTGAACGAACGAATGAATGAATGACTTGCAAAAATGTGTTTTTCTTTCCAGTGAAATTGGTCTAACGCTTTAAATAATATTACCGTTACACTTCAGTGCTGTTCAGTTGTTTCATTCGTCTTATTTTTGTTGCTGTTGTTTAAATTAAATTAATTAAAGCAGAATTTTATGCGCGTGTTCACTGAGGACGATCAATGCGACTCACACTTGGTCAATCTATGTCTATGAGCGCCTTCGCTAAAAAACTGAATTCCTATCAACTTTATAACATTAGAAACTTTATAATAGACCGTGAGCAGGCTAGGGTGTATTTAGTTTATTCTTTCGCTTGCAACTATTATTAGAAAGCTTCATTTATTACAGGTTGTAAAATTTTGATCAGCGTTCACGGTCGAAAAGTTATGATTGTATTGAATGTTTTTTTTAAAGACATTCCTAGTTCATGTATAAAGTTTACAATTAGGGGTGAAATCAATTAACAGCCACATCCTTATGTGATTCATATTAATAAAGAATAAAAAATTCTTCTTTTTTTTTTTTTTACTAAATAAATTATAATAAAATACTAAAATTTTTATTATTATTTACCTCCATATAAGATTCTAGGCATACTAAGTTTGTCATTCTGTTTGCAACATCTTATTATTATTATTAGCATCAAAAACTAAGTCTATCTAGACACTTTTGTCCGTGTGTCCTTCTGTTGATAGTTACTCTTCTACACGCGGATCGCTGTATAAAATGGGAAAAATCGGTCAAAAGCCACGCCCACAATCGACAAAAATTTTATCTGCCACAAAAATTGAGGCATGCACTTGAAATCTGGTATACATATCTACAGTTATTCCATTCATTTATGTGCCAAAAATGGGCACAGACTCGCCCACAATTTATAAAAAACATACACCATGTAATACTCGACTTGCAAGTTCATGTGTAATACATCCACTATCAGAGGGTATAATCGTATACCTGTCGCGCCCTTTGTTGTAGATGGAGAGGGCATTTAAGATTTGGCCTAAGCCAAATTTAGTTGATTTACTTGTTTGTTGCTCTAAGTTTAGTGTGTACAAAGTATTTGCTAATGCTCTGGTTTTTTGTTGCTGCCTTACGCAGAGTACTGTGTATTATAATTAAAAATTATTTTACCGCTACTTACGAACGGTGGACACGCTTGCCTTACAGCGTTAAGTTAATAATTTTGTAAATAAAACCATGTGTTCAATGTAATGATGATGATAGAAATACATATACATACATACATATATATATAAATGTGATACTTAACGAGCCTTTTGTGGTATATTGTTAATGACGTCGACGAATGGAAAGCATTAAGATAATGAAAATAATGAAGACGTTGCGTTGTAATGTTTATAGCGAACATTTTTATCGTAGCTGTAAAGTTCAACATGGCCGTGATCGTCCACACAGAGATGTTCAGACACGTTCTTTTCCTTAAGCCAGTTAGTTTTGGGACTGATCTCCATCTTAAATGACCTTGAACAAAACTTTCATTCACATTAGCTCAAGATGGACAGAATTTTATATAAAACACTTTTATTTATTTTTTTTTTAACACGAGACAAAAGCATTTATTAGCATCTCTCTTTTGTTTCATCCTTCTGCAACGTGTAAGAAAAAATATGATACAATATAAATGAATAGCACCGTAGATTATAGCAAGAAAAAAACTACATTTGGCTGTGGCCATATTGTTGAATGCCCTTCACGTTTATACGTAAACTAAGGGCGTAACATTGTGCCTCTTTTTAACAACCATTACAGTACAGACTACCTCACTGGTTAAGAAAGGTAAAGTTTATTTAAATTGTGAAAGTCTCTGTGAACCGAAACCACCTATCCAGGATGGACTACTTAAAAATACGTAAAATTTTTATTTCAATTTCAATATTTAAAATTGATTTCAAAAATTAAAAATTTTGTTAAAAGATTTTTGAAGATTGCGATTACAGAACATGGACAGGTTTAACTCAACTCTGTATTTCAAACCAACTAAGAATGTTGGATCTCTCACGCCTCCTACTAATTGAAACAAAAGCAGCGACAAACTTAGTATACCCCTCATTTTAAGTGAAGGGTATAAAAAGAATTATACTAAATAAAAAACGTAAACGGAAATTGCAGACTGTTAATATTAGTCTGGAGTCCTTGCTTGGCTGCGATTTGTTATTATAATCTGTATCATATATGAAACAATTTTTTGTTGGCTGTGTTTTTTTTTTTTGCTTTTGAAACCTTTATAATAAGCGAATTGATACTAATAATTGCTTGATGAAAATTTAGTTGGGGTTGATTTGATTCTCGGTTCACGTCTTCGTCTTCGTTTACTCTGCTCCTCGTAAGATTATTGTCTTAAGTTAAGGATTTTATTTTGCTTTTTTGCTTCTTTTTTTTTTTTTTTTTTGTAGCTTTCTTTTTGTCGTTATACCGTTATTATGTGGAAGCATTTGCATTTCAAATTATTGGTTATATTTGTTGTTGATTTACATTTCCTACTAATTGTCTCAAATCACGTATAATGGTCTGGTCAATCATTTAAATTGCCTTAATAGTTTATTTTTTTTCTTTTTCTTTTGCTTTTTCCCTACTTGTTGTCAATTGCCAAATTTTATTTTCAATAGGATTCAGTTAAGAATAATTTTGTTAATTTTAAAATATTAAATCGATTCAGTTAAAAACAGTTCTATAATTTATTATTGTTTAAAAGTTTTTGTGAGGCTTTCTTTCCGAAAATATCGGAAATTTAAACAATATGAATATATATGAAAAGAAAACGTATGTCCGTATGTCCATTTTTCTGTTCTTTTTATCAAAAATTGAAAGATCGTTACTTCTTGAGTGTAAAACAAGGAAAAAGAACTAAATTTAGTGTAGATAAAATATTAAATACCCTCCACATCTGCGCTAAAGTGTTGAACATTAAATTGTGGAACATTGCTGGCCCATTTTTAAGTGTTACATTAGAGTATTTGTTTGGGCTTTTAGTTCATTCATTAGTTCAATAGTTTGCGAATATATCATTCTTCATAGTTTGCTAACGACGTTGTTCTTAGTTCGAGAACTATTGCATTTCATAACTATCGCTACATGGAGACTAATTTCTATAATTCTTGAATTAAAAAAAACTATTCAATTAAAAGAACAAGAAAATTAAAAGAAATTATTAAATATAAACTAAGTGAACGAATCACCGTGAACTAATTCAAATCGTTCACTTAACTGATTAGTTTAATACGCGAACTAGTTTATTGTGAATGGTAGACGGACAGGGCCCCTTAAAATCGCTTAAAATCAGATTTCTTTAAGAAGATTGACCTTTTACAAGTGAGTTAGGGTGTAAAGATTGAAGTTAACGTAGAAACGAAGTTAAGCTAATTCAGAGCATCTATTACAAAACATGTAACAATATTGTGAGCGTTCGCTTGGCCGTTTAACTTTATGATAAAATATTCTAGATGTTTTTTTTTTACACTTAATTTGTGATATCTATGCATATTTGATATGCCAACACATGTACCTAAGAAAATAATTTCTTTCTTACATCTAAGATCGTCGTTGCTCTTCCATGCTTTCTACAGTATAACATTATAAATATGAATCTAAATAGCAGTGCGGTGCAGTGCAGTGCAGTGCAGTGCCGTGTATAATAATGTATAAAAATATGAAAACACACAATGTGCTGTATTTTATAATTATATTGTTGTTGCAGTTAACGCCATTTGCATTAAGTGACGGTAAATACATAATATATGGAAAAGATGAAGAAGACAGACCGAGTGAAAGAAAGGGGGGGGGGGGGGGGTATTGAGAAAAACGCATGAGAATTTTATTACCAAAGTTGGTAGGATCACAAAGGCTGAGCAAGACGACGTACATATACACATGCATCATATCAATTGGACTTTCAATGCGTTTCGCATAATTATCTTCACGACTTTGGCGGAACCGTAACATAAATACAACAACAGAGACTGTATAGTCGGTATTGTTGTTGGTGTTATTGTAGTTGCTGTGCTGTGCTGTGCTGTGCTGTGCTGTTAGTCGTGTGATGACAATCAACATGTTTGTGGTGCATGCAACATATTTGCCCAGTATTATTATTATTATTATGCTTTCGTGTATAAATATTGTTTTTGTTTTTTTCTTCTTCTAAACACCTGCAGCACCCTCCATACAATGTACGGCATTTCCTTATGCATGAATGTAAAGATAAAAACTAAATATGTAAGTTTTCGTTGTATTTTTAATCCAATCCCATCCAATCGTTGTATTGTAAAAAGTGCCACCTTAAAAGCGCAATTAGACAAAAGCCATTCATTGTCGTATTTATACACAACTCCTCATTATTATTATTATTGCAATTATGCTGATTTAGATTCCACGCTTTACCCACACATACAGACACACACGCTTATGCACATGCTAGCCAGTGTATCTTAGGCGGGTTGAAAAGGTTTTAGTGAGCTTATACTTATTGTAAAATACCCTTCACAACAAAAAGTTTTTGAGTTAAAAAATTTCAACACAACATTATTTTTCATTTTATTCAAACCTGTCATGCATCATATGAAAGGTAAAATTTTACAGATTTGAATAATTTATAGCTGTTTATGGTTTATTTTTAAAGAGAATTTCATTTTTGTAAAAAAATTTTTTTATATTTAATTTTTTTTTTTATGGTATACAAATTTTTGAAAAATATTTTGTAAAAATATCGAGAATGGCCTGAGAAACCCATTATTTATACCACTAATCATAAAATATAATCAAATACTTATTTTTTAAAATTCTCAAAATATTAAAACTTTTGAAAACTAAAAATTAAATCAAAATGTCGATTTTTTCTCATTTATTAAATCATCAAAGGCAAGAATGAAAAATCCTCTCTCCATTCACATTTTTTTCTAAATATAAAAAGTTCCGTTGTTCCAACCGTTCCGTTGTTGAAACCCCTTTTAAAAATCGAATTATTCATATTCCACTTAGGTTCCATGTACTGTTATTTAGAGTTTAAATGAAATTGAACAACTTTTCATAAATAACGCTTAAGCCGATTGAAATAAATAAAAAAAAGTTGCGACACACGGCACACAGTGTTGCAACAAAGCTAATGTCTCTTGGCGTTCATTGTCGTTATCAACATTAAAATTATTATGATTGATGTTGTTTCTATATAATTCGTATATTTATATGTGTTTACGTGTGTGTGTGTGTATGTGCGTGTCGCTTTGCGTGTCAAACGTTATCATTTGCATAACAATACTTTGGTGGAGATGTTATTTAAATGTTGTTACTGATGTATATCTCAAGCGTCTCATTACTCCCCGTAATCCTTGGCTTATAACCTCGCTTATGCATTACAATTTACAATTTACAATTTGCACT